>CM053515.1:93931878-94172046 GCA_028627145.1 Eidolon dupreanum
TGAAGTAGCTGTGATAATGTTCTCATTGTGCTCTGAGGACTAGGAGGAAGGGCCTGGAATTCAACTAGAGAAGGGCACCCTTCTCCTGCCTGTGCCCCACCAGCCTGCTGTGCCTGGCCGGTCTGGGGCACTACTGACAGCTGCTAAACCAGGTGGCCTGTCCGAGTGGACAAGAATATGGTTCTTCCCACAGATCCTTTAGCCCTGAAGGCTGTGCAAGGCAGATCCCTGTACTCAGAGCTTATGGGGCACCTGCACTTGTGGTTTGGTGTACCTAGAATTTTTAATATTTTCTGACATTCCTGGGCATTAACTCCTGGTCAGACTGAAGAGTTACTTTCTAGTTGTCTCCCTTTCCTCCCAGATGTACTCAACACAGGAGTACCAGGCCCTGGGTTGAACTGTTTCTTCAGGTAATGGACCTGCAGGCTTTCTTCTTTCTTGAGGTGGGCCAACAGAGTAATAATAACAACAGTAGTAATAATAATGGTAGCCACCATTTCTTTAATGCATGTTCAATATCAAGCACGCTGCTCTATTTGTTATGTGCATTGTTTATTCAGTCCTTACAATAGCACCATAAAGTAGTACAGTTTTAATCTCCATGTGACAAATGAGGACACAGAGGTACATTAAGGAAGGAAAAACCCACAGTCATATGCCCAGGAAGTGTTAGGATCAGAATATAAGCATATGTCTGCCTGACTCCAAAGCCCATGATCTTCACCTGTATACTGTAGTACCAACTCAGAAAGGAATGTTTTATGCCAGATCCCTGGCTAATAGGCCCCAGTGGGAGCTCTTGTCTGCTGAGATGCTTAACTCATCTCTTTCCTTCCGTGTGATGCAAACTCCCAGCTGCTGACCTCAGCCGAGCGCCATTCATTCCTATAATCAACAAATCTTTTTTGAGTACCCACGGCCAATAACATAAATCAGCTATTATAGTTGACTTTGTTTTTTAAATTATTTAAGTTTCTGGAAGGAATCATGAGAACTCCCTAATAGCAATTATCTCTAAGTATTTTATACCTTTTTTTTACTTTATCTTTTTTTTTAGGCAAGCTTATATTACTTTGTTAATTAAACAAAAATTAATCTAAATTTTTTGAGAGAGAAATATTATAACAGAAAAGTGTTAACACTTAATTGGAAGGTTGGTTTAAAAGTAATAAATAATTGAAGGAAATTCAGAGTCAATAATAATACTCAATGGTACCCAGATATTGATAATCCTGTGACCTTGGACAAGTCACGTCCCCGCCCAGGGACTGTAAAAAATGATCAATAAATGTTTCTTTGCTTTCTGCACCATTTGTTGATTCACCTTGGAAACAGCGGGTCAGGAGCCCAGGATTTGAGATTGGCTCGAATGAGGGACAGTGAGGGCTGGAGAGGCATGACCAAGCATTGCCTGGGACCTGGAGGCTACATTACCCAGTATGACCTGCCTGAGTCCTCTGGGCTCTGTAAAATGCTGAGTCTGCGCTTTGTCCGTCCTTAAATCTCTTCTAGTTCTGACATTTTAACATTGTAACATTTTATTGTCTGGCTGGATTTGCATCCATGGTGCTGAAGAGAAACCCTCTAGGAATACTATAACTAAGTGAGGGAAATAGAGGAGAAAGACAAAGGTCAGGATCAGATCTGAGGTGCTCATGGTTTTCTCACTGGAGTAAATGGGCTGACATTGTTCTTGCCACTTTTCTGCAAGGTAGACTGAAGTACTCTGGGCATCCATACCCTGCCTGTCCAGTACGAGGCTGGAGTAGAGTGCAGCGCCCCTCACTCTTTAGCCCGTATGTTTCCTGCTCTGTAATTGTTCTCTCTTCTTCACAAGAGAATTCCTAGCATCTGAAAGACCAATCACTGGTGTGTTTTGAGCCATCCAAGGAGACTCAAGGCAGGAAACTCAGACTCAGTCTCCTCATTTGCGACCACCCCCCCCCACGCCTCCTCAAAGCAGAAAATCACTGAAAATAGCACTGTTCATCCCTTCACCATTGTCTTTCATTTTTTCTTCCCCTACTGCTGGCTCCTCAAGATCTACAACTAGGGAGCCACAAAAGGAGAAATAGGTCTGTGATGGAGTAGCTCTATTTCCCAAGAGATTGTTGCACTCATTGTTTTCGTTTTGCTCTTTGTGTTGAGTAGTGGGTAAATGTTAATCAGGTACTGAAACAGCAAGTAACCACTGATGTTTGATTGTACTTTGTCTTTTACCAAGTACTTTCACGTCTATTATTCAACTCCCCATTCTCACCCCATATTACAGATGAGAAAACAGGATGGCAGAGTATGTTCCAGAACTCAGGCTGTCCTGCCCAGCATTCTTTGTGTCATTCTACCATGGAACTTGTGAGGTGGCTCTTTCCATGAGCATTCCAGGTTTTAACTTCTCTTAAGGATGGTGATGATACTGACAGCCTCCCCCAAACACATGGTTAGGAGCTCTAGCCTGCTCATCTCAGAGGCCCCATAAGAGCCTCACACAGGCAGAAGCATCCTCAGCAGAGCCCTGCCTGTTTCAACTGGAGGAGAAAGAATTAGTGCTCTGAGCTTTCCTGATGGTTCCTGAGTTGGTAAAGGTACAAATACCAAATGTTTCTTCTTTTCAAGGTGCCTTCCTGCCTGAACCTGGGAGAATAGTGTAGAAGAGGGAAAAGGACACTGGACTTAGAATTAAGAGGCTGGTGTTTAAGTATCGCTTTGGCCATTTACTGGCACCATGACTTTGAGCAAGTCACTTCACCTGTCTGAGCCTTAATTTTCTTTTATGTCCTTGTTATCTTATAAGGTTCTTATGATAATTAAATAGGATGATTAACGTAAAAAGAACCTAGCCTAGCTGCAGGCACATGGCACGTTGCATCAGAGATGCCTGCCCCCTGCAAAATGCCATAGATTAGCTGGCAGTGGCAGAGTAGAGCCTGTTTGACTTCTCTGTCCTTGTAAAATTATACCTGATAGTATCTTCTCAGGAGAGTGGCTGGCTGGGCCTGGCTGTCTCCATTCTGGCTTTCCAGATCAACACTTAATGAGTCCTGAGGCCTCCTTTCTTTGCTTTCTGGTTTTATATTCCAGTTGCTCCTAGAGTAGGAAAAGGTGAGCCTCTGAATATCCCAAGCTGTGCTGCAAACGGACATGGTCCCTATGGTGATCTTGGCTGTGAATTGTTATAACAACTGACCTGCCTCTAATACCTGGAATCAAGACCATGACCGAATTAGGAAATTATCTGGAAAGTGTATAGTCATTATAGAAGCAGATGCACATAAAGATTCTAGGCTTAGAGTACTCTATCTCTGGGCCTCAGTTTCTTCATCTTTAAAGCCAAGGGGGTTGGGGCTAATAATTCTCTGAGGTCACCTTAGTTCCCTGTAATTTGCATCCATCTCTCTAGAGTTAGATCATGGTATTCTGGAGTTCACAGCCCTGTCTATTCCTCCCCCACAGCATCTTCTGGCCTTTTAGTTGCACTGGATTAGTAGAACCTAACCCAGTCCTGTCTATGGGCTCCACCCACCTGCATTCCTTTGCTCTGAGAGGTCACAAAGGCAGTGCTAACTTGTGCAGTTCAGAGCTCTAGGGAACCTCTGGGGACTAGGAACCCCATATTCCCAGCCTCTCTGCTTAGTACCCCCAATGCTGAATTAAGCATAGGCATTTGAGGCATTTATGTACCTCCTCTCCCTCCATGGGTGATAGTTAAGGACAAAGATCTCTAAAGAAAAAGAGATGGGCACTAGTATCCTAGAGAAATGGAGAAAATTAAAAGCAAAAGCAAAAAACAAAAACTTGTTTCTGAGAAAAGAATGGAAGCTCACGCATGACATATTTCAGAGTATGAGAGTAAAGGGGACAACTTGAGTTGAGATCTGGGAGAAGAAGGGGGCTGAGACCATGCACCTGGATTGAGGCCCACCCACAGATTTCGTGCCAGGACTAACCCCTTCTTCTAGCACAATACAGGTTCTGTCAGGCAGGCTTGGCTGATAGTGTGGGTTGGCCAAGTGTGCAAGACTTGGCAAGTAACTGATAAGGCAAATCCAGTTGTCATTCAGACCGCATCTGTGCTTGATTCCGGCAGGGCAGGCATGGGGACAATGGGCAAATGGAATGTGGGTGATAATGGGCAGTTAGAATGGCATAATCTAGGAATTTTTTTCATGGAGCCCAGGGCTCAGCCAGAAGGAGAGATCCTGCAGGAAAGTTCTAAGTCCATGGAAGAGGCCCAACACGAATGCAGATTAGCAAGAACCAACACAGAACCCAGTCCCAGGAATCATGTCATGGGAATGGGGGTGGGAAGAGGGTAGGGATGTGGGGGCCTGGTGGTCTTGGCTGATGCATCAAATTCCAGGCCTGCTTGTCAGCTCAGTTTCTGCCTGACAACGTCCAAATGGGTAGCCAGTTTTTTAACCCATTTGGATGTTGTCAGACAGAATTTTGAATGAGGGGAACATAGGGACCAAGTGCAGATAGCTGGTGAAGGTGAAAGGCAAATAAACAAAGAATTATTTTGAATTAGAGGTCCACCTCATTTAAAAATTACCAACAAAAGCATAAAAGGGTATATTGTGAAAGGGGAGATTAGACCTCCACGAGACCACCTTAAAGGTAGAGAGAATATAAAATAAATGGAGAGGCTCAATTTGATATCTATTATTATAGCAGATTTAAAAAAATAATGATAATACTTCATACGTATGACATTCTAATAAAAATGGTTATTATTTATTGTCAGCAGTAGTTTAAGTGGTATAAACTGTTAGAAAGGTAACTTGACTATATGTTCTAAGATGCACAAAATGTTTATAACCCTTTATCCACTCCTCAAATTTTCTTCAAAGAAAATCATCTAAAACAATAAATGATATGTACAATGGTGTTTATTACAAAATTGTAAACAACCAATAATAGTTTTATAATGGGGGATTAATTAAATATATTATGATTTATCTACTCTAAATATTATGCAATTATTAAACTTATAACCATAAATATTATGGAGGTAATGGACAATGCTTGAGATATATGATAAAGTGGAAATAGCAGGACTTAAGCTTAGATTTATTCCATATCTGTAAATGTGAAGAAATTGTGCGTGCATATGGAAAACTCTGGAAAATAAAAGAAGCTGATTAGCTATGGTGAGGGAAATGTGAAGTCTTTTCTCATTTTGTTTTATTTCTGTGATTATTTTGATGTAATTATTAGTGTAATTTTTTTTTCCCGAAAGGAGAGGAAGACAATAAATGCTTAAAAATGTGTCCCCAGAGTCCCTTAATAAATGATTAAGTATTTAATTCCATGCTCCTGAGGTATCGAATTCCATAAATTTATTACTTTCCGTAAACAGTAGGACTTCCCTTTATTTGTCCTAAAAATTCAAGGTATAAGCCTTTTTATTCTATGTACCAGGATTGATCGGAAAAGTCTAGATCTTTGCTTTTCACACCTGTTTTGATTGTATAGTTTTGGGCCTATCCTCTTAACCTTCTTTTGTCTTTGCAGACTAAAAAGTCCTATTTTTTGAAGTTTCTTAGAATAGCCCTCCCTTTGATGGTTTTAGCCGCCTTTCCTTGGATCTTCTCTCTCCTTTGTGTCCCCTGAGATGCAGAGAGGGAGGGAACTGTGCACAGTACTCCAGATTCAGCTGCATCATGCTTTTATATAAGGATACAATGACTTTTATTTTGTTTCTAAAAAGCCTCCGTGAAGGTGCCTGGCCAGATGCTATTGGCTTTTTTAGCTGTGGCAGCATATTAAGCCAGTGTCTTCTGGGAACAATAGAGATTGACTTTCCCCTCCCTTTTTTTTTTTTTGGCTTATAACTGATGGCTCACAGCTATCATTTAATGAGTAGAGCTAGGAGTACTTTTTCCCCAACATGTAAAACTGTAATTGAAGCTCATCTACCATTTTTTGTTGGCTTACATGGTCTAGAAATTCTTTCTTGTGCTTTACTACCTGGAAGGATATGGGAGTGTCTGTGAAGCTGGGTATTTCACCAGAGCACGCTTTCTAACAGAGACTAGTCCCAGCATTTAACATTTGAACATTTTTCCATCTGGAGGGATGCCTGTTTATTTGTTTCCTTTTCCTAATCTGTTATGAGAAGTTATGTCCATTTTTTCATCTCTTTACCACCCCCTCCCCATGTAACTTTGAATAATCTTTGATGTGGAGCCTTGCCAGCAGCATTTTGACCTCTAAAGTCCTGGCCACCAGCTTCTCCATGTAATGTAATAACCTTGGAGATTAGTCAGACATGATTTCCTCTTGCTGGAAACGTGTTGCTTTTCTTTTAGCAGGTTCTGCTTCCTAAAGCACTCAACACAATGTCTACAGTAGAGCAGACTTTGGGATTTATCCTGCAAGGAGGGGAGGCCCATTAAATAGTTTGTAGGACTTGTGTTTTTGGTGTCTCCCCCTGGGTGTAATGTGGAGATGGATGGAAGGGGAAGCTCATGGCAGTGATCCAGATGAGGATTGCAGTGAAGTCAGCAGGTATCACGAGGATGAAAAGGAGGGAATGATGTGAGCCATACCAAGAAGACAGACTTGATGGTATTTAACAACTGGCCAGATATAAGGAGTGTGTAAAACGCCGGACCACGGTGAGGGGGCGGGGGAGAGGGGATTTAGGGTGAAGTAGGTGAAGTGCCTAGGGCACAATATTTAAGGAGTTGCTCACTCAAAGGGTGGTGCAAGTGCCAACCTCGAGTGAGAAAGAAGAGTCTAGGATGAGAGTCTAAGAGCCACTGGAGGACACCTTTCTCCACAGCAGCTCTCCTCAGCCTCTGAAGCTGCATGGCGCTTCTCTGGCTGGCCCAGCTTTGCTCAGTGTCCTCTAGTACCTTCATGTGGTCCAACCTCTGACCTCCCAAAAGCAACCCTTAACCCCTGTCCTGCTCTGACCCCTTTGTAGGGTTCTCACAGGTGGCGCAGGGGTCCCTGTCTCTGACAGCACCCCCTGCTTTGAGAGCCCACAAAGTAGGTCAGCTAGTTCCATTGGGAAAAATTCCAGTGGGGAGGCAGCCAATTTCTTCTGGTGGCTCAAGGTGATTTCGACCTTCCAGGAGGCCTGGAATGAAATCAGAGGACAGCTAAGGCGCCCTGGGGCAGCACCCTCTGATTAGCAGTAGTGAAAATGCATTTTATGTAGTCACAATATACACAGCTTATACAAATCTGTTATCATTTAAGCTTCATATTCAACAGGTACCTGTGGAATGTCTGTGCCAAGCACTGGGCTAGGGGCTGTCACCAGGTCAGGGATCATAAGTAAGACTAGAAGTGGTGGGTTCAAATGTCACCTCTTTGTTGACTAGCTACATGACCTTAGATAGGTTACTCTGTTTCTTCACTTGTTAATTGGGAACAGTAGTAGTACCTCAGTCTTAGGGTGGGGACAAAGATGATGTCTGTTAAGGGCTTAGTTCAGCCCCTAGCATATAGTACTCAGCAAATGTTTTCTATACATCCTAGATCATGGGTGGTTCCCATATTATAGATGTGAGAACTTAAGGGGGTAACTTGGCCAAGGCTTTGCAGTTAGTAGGTAGAACCCAGGTCTTTTTCTAGCCACCTCCAAAGCTCATGTGCTTCTGGAGCCCCATATGCCCCTTTGTCTTCTCCTTTTGGCTTCTCTTCTGCGTTCCACATCAGACTAAGGTTAGACTCTTTTCTGTTGCCTAATTGAGCCCCTCTTCCTAAGTCTGGAGCCAGTGAGCTAAAGGTTGGGCTACCCAGTGGCTCTGTCTTCTATCTCTCCCTCCTGAACCCCAACTGGGCACTGATTGCCTGCACCACCATCCCAGGCATATGAACCACCTTCCCTCTGGATTCAAAGCAAACAGGTCAGGGGTTCTATATTCCCCGGGGTATTCCCTCTTTTTCTCACTCAGTGGGCCTGCTAACAATGGGAGCCTTGTACCGGGGCCCAAGAAGCTAGAGGAAAAAACTTAATTCTTGTTGAGGGCCACAGGGATCCATCTGGGACACATCTTGTGTCCCTGGAAGGACCACAGAGACCAGGGAAGCAAAGCCTCTCAGCTTGGGGTTTCTGTGGCCCTTTGAAAAGCCTGTCTCTGAACTCCTCTGTGTCCCCAGGCCATGGAGAGCAAGCTGCTCATTGGGGGCAGGAACATCATGGATCACACCAACGAGCAGCAAAAGATGTTGGAGCTGAAGAGGCAGGAGATTGCCGAGCAGGTAGGGCTGGGGCTTCAGGTCCCTGGGGGTGTGTGGCCTTGAGGTCTTATCTGGGGGGCTCTGGGCAGTAAGCCATGGTGGCCTCAGGATCACTGGAACAGTGCTAAGACCTAAGACATGGCTCCCTGAGTCCCATGAGTCCACCAGCAAAGGGCCTGCTAGCTGATAGGTGTGAGAGAGTGATGGGTCTCCATGGTCAGCCTCCACAGGGCTCCTAGCACTAATTCTGGGGCCTTACACAAGGGTGAAAATTCTTTGCCAACCGAATGACTGTTCCAAATCATCAAGAACCACAATTTATTGGTCTTACCAGTCGACTTTAATACTATATGGGGAGAGGGCGAAGCAGTTGGAAATCCAGTATGACAGACATCTGTCTATGTGGTTGACACCTCTGGAATGCACCAGTGATTAGGGCTGGGCTCTCCATCCGCATGGGCAGTGCCTGGCAAAGGCATAGCCATACGAGCTGAGAAGAAGGTTCAGAGAGGCTCCACTGAAGATGGGGTGGGAGCAGTGGCCGTAGGCCACGGGATGCTCCCTTCTCCCGCCTGGCATCTGCAGCCACAGTGAAGCCAAGACCCCATGGTAGGCAGAGTGAGCCTGTCCGCAAGCTCCCTTGGCCCTCCCCAGTACGTGCTGCTTCTCTGTGCCCCTGTGCCCTGCCATGGCCTAGAAACGCCGCGAGCGGGAAATGCAGCAGGAGATGATGCTCCGAGATGAGGAGACCATGGAGCTCCGGGGCACCTACACATCCCTGCAGCAAGAGGTGGAAGTCAAAACCAAGAAACTCAAAAAGGTGAGGTGCCACAGTGGAACGGAGTCAAGGTGTGTGATGATGGCCTGGCAGCCTCTGCCCCAAGACAGTCACCTGCCCGAGGAGTGTGTGCTTTAGGGTCTGCTCGTATTTTGTCTTAACTGCTGAACTCCAGTTACATTGCCTGTGCTATCGGGATGGAGTGAGGAGTGGCGAAGGCCGGGGTCTGGTCTTGGGGGGGAATAGAGCCTTTTTCCCTGGGCCAGACTGGGCCGATAGACTGGGAATGCCATCACTTCCAGTCTCAGGGTTGCTGTCGTCATGATCCTGGGTAACTTCCTCCTTTACGGTATCACTGATGAGTCATAGTTTGGGTAGCTGGGCCTAGAGTGGTGGGGAGGGGGGAGGGGAGGGAGCCTGAGAAGACTTGAGCCTGGGGGAGCTTTAGGGAGGAAGCACAGGCCCTTGAGGACACCTGAAGGGATGAGAATATCTAGCCACTAGGACCCTGCAAAGTCCATGGACAGAGAAAGGAGTGTGCATAAGATGAAGGTCAAGGGCAGGAAGCAGCAAGTTCCTGCCTGGATTCTGGGAAGATCCTGGAGAGCTCTTAGCATTGCTGATGTAGCTGCCCCGGAACAGGCCAGGCAGAGGCTCAGCCACAAAGGCAGTTTCCAGGGATACACCTCTCAGTGGGTTAGGATGGGAGAGCCGAGTCGATGCTGCCCTCCACACTCCCACTTTTGAGAGCCCCTGGAGAGGCAGGAGTAGGATGGATCACATTCCAAACTGGCTTAGGCCCCCTCTTCTCCTCAAGCCCTGGACCAGAAGTCCTATACTTAAGTCCTGATTCTGGTTCTGTCAATTATTTATGTGGCCTTGAGCAAATCTATGTCTGAGTTTCCTCATCTATGAAAAAATATGTTAGACCAAAAGGTCCCCTGGAACCCTTCCAGTTTGAACAGTCCACGATGCTGACGGCAGCTGAGAGAGAGCAGGTAGCAGTTTACAGTGTTGGAGGGATGAGGTAGCCCTTTGAATACCCTGTCCCGATTCATGGTGGGGTAGCAGAAATGAGATTCAGACCAGACCCTGGCCTCATCCTGTGCTGAGCTGGTGGACCCTGAGCCTGCAGCTGTCTGGGCCCAAGCTGGGTGGCCAGGGCCTCTTGGCCTAACGGCGCAACCTCTGAGCTGCACCTGTCCCTCCCAGCTGTATGCCAAGCTGCAGGCGGTGAAGGCGGAGATCCAGGACCAGCATGACGAGTACATCCGCGTGCGGCAAGACCTGGAGGAGGCCCAGAATGAGCAGACCCGGGAACTTAAGCTCAAGTAGGCCCTTCCTCCCATTCCCCATCCTCTCAGCCACCCCTCAGTCCCCAGACCTCCCCTCGACAGGCTCTTCTCCTTCCTGAAGGCCTTGTTCCAGCCGTGTGCTCACCCATGAGTCCAGGTGTCTTGGGAACAGAACGTGCCTGAAGGACGAGGGAGAGGCCTAGGTTCTGGAATTTCTTCCACCTCCTGTCTCCATCTCCTTCCCTCTTCAGCCTGCTTTGGATAAACCCGCCAATAAACATACCGAGTGCAGGCCAAAAGGAACCCCTACGGCCCTGCACCTACGCTCTTTGCATTAGAAAGTGATTTTAAGGTCTATTATTTCTATAAGGATCCCTGCCCCCCAACTTTCTTGGTTTCTCCAACTCTGTTCCCTCTGCCTCTTTGCTTCTTGCTTCTGATCTTTCAACCTTCATATACCGCTGTGGTTTCTTACTCCCCAATCCCCCCATCTCTACATCATTCCTGCTCCCAGGTACCTGATTATCGAGAACTTCATCCCCCCTGAGGAGAAGAACAAGATCATGAACCGGCTTTTCCTGGACTGTGAGGAGGAACAGTGGAAGTTCCAGCCACTCGTGCCAGCTGGAGTGTGAGTCTCTCACCCAGTCCGGGTCTAGGGACTTGCAAGCCCACCCGGGTTGGGGATGGCCAGGGCCCTGCGGGGAGCCAGAAGTTTTTATGGATTGGGGAGGGGTGGGGCAGATACAGATGGAGAGTGGATTTCTCAGTACCTAATGTAGGGGTCTCCATGAAGGAAGAGTGTTGTGACAAAAACAAAGTGTCTCATTGCCTTGGAGTGTAGAAAATACTCTGTGTGGGGCCTCCGGAGGGAAGGGAGAGGATTTCAGCCTCCTGGCAGTCCCAGCAAGTGCTAACATTTGGCTGGTCTAGTGAATATTTGGTGCCAAGAACATCAGTAGTTACCGTTTGCCTTACTGTGTATAGGGCACTGTGCGAGACTGCAGACAGAAGGTAAGTCAGACACGATCAGAGCTCGCATTCCAATGAGAAATACAGAGAAGTAACCAGATTAGAAAATGACAGAGGTGCGATCCAGTCTTTATAAGCTCACTCAGCTCCCTGAGTCAGCATTTCCACCTGTTTCCACATCCTAACCCTTAGGTACGGTTTGTGTCCATTGGCTGGATATGCACCTCCCTCTGCTGGTGGCTATGAAGAACAAGACCTGATATTCAAACCCAACAGAGTGACTGCCTGCCTGCCTCAGCTGGACCACTGTCCCTTAATGGAAAGTCTGTATACAGTGGTGTGTAGGAGACCAGATACCAATGCACATACCTGGAGATTCTTTGCTCTCTTTATCCTAAGAATATCAATGTAGGGTAGGGCAGGAGTCTCCTCAAAGCTGGGGCAGGAGGCTAGCTGTATACGCCTACAGATTCTCACTGGAGCATCAGATGCCTGATTCATCTGACTACTTTCTGAAAAGCTGATCCTACCCAAGATGACACTATGCAAGTTGTAAGTGGCAGGTTCATGAGTAGAAGATTTTTCAGTGGTATCACTTTGGACTTAAAATCTACCTTTCCAATCTAGGTAGAGACCCACAGTAGTACAGCATCTAATGCAGATTCTCTACCCTGGCTGCAGCTAGAATTACCTGTAAGTTGGGCTCCCAAAAGTCTGTTTTAAAGGATTTTGGGTGGATCCCAGTACAATTTTTTTTCCCAAAGCTTCCAGGTGAGGCTTCCAGCAAAGAAGCCAGACTTGGAAACCACTACTCTAGCGCCCTCTGCTGGAAGGAGATGCTGGTGAGATTCTGCTCTGTAGGGTCATTTTGTGCTTAGAAAAGTTCCTCAGTTGAAAAAGTTTGCGGGTGGAGGAATTCCTTTATATTGGACGGAGATGTGATGAGAGAGTATCTGAGACAGCATGTGTTTTTTAACCTTGTATTTTGAAAAATGAGAATTTCAAGAATAACCATATGCTCACTTCGGTAGTACGTATACTAAAAAAAAAAAGGAATAATACAAATAATTCTCATATACCCTTCACCAAAATACACCAATTAATATTTTTGCCACCTCTTGCTTTATTAATTCCCCACCTCCCAACCATTTGAGATTAAGTTGCAGATATCCTGACCCTTTATCTGTATTTCCTAAGGAGGACATTCTCTTACATAACCACAGTACAATGATCAAATTCAGGACATTTTATATTGACATAGTGTCATTATATAGGCAATGTTTAATTTTAGCCAGTTCTCCCAGTCACATCCTTTATGGTAGTTCCAGCCCCGCTGCCACCACCACCACCTGAGATGATAACATTGCATTTGTCATGCCTCTTTAGTCTCCTTTAATCTAGAACTGAGAAGGGATCTTGAATTGATTTCTGTAGTTTCACGCTTCAGGGGAGTTTATTCATTTCTCAAAACATTGTCCCTGCAATTTTGGCTTCAGTGCCTCAAGCATACGGTCCAGACTTGAAAGCATGGTAGGTGCTTTTCTTAATGATTATGCATTTCCATCCTTTATTTGTTTTTTTTTTTTAAGTTTACTTTCTTTCTTTTAAATAACTCAAATAACTTTAAACTAAATGACCTTTTAAATAACTTCTCTTTTGCAAAAATAAAATGGTTTGCATACACTGAAACACCATTACCAGATTTTTTTTTAATTAAAATAGCTATCTTAAAATAGCACATTTTAAATAATTTTTAGAGTAGGTACCAATAATAACTTAAAAAAAAAGAAACCCTCCAACATATAAATAGGTATCTTTGTTTACTGTTTAACCATTGCCTTTTCTAGCGCGTTGTCTCTTATATCTCTCTCTTCTGTTTTAAATGTGAATTTATGCTCTTTTGTGTACCCGCTGGAAAACCAGAAAACTTTGATCATTCCTCAATAGCTTCTTGCTTTAGCTTACTCTGGAGTGTTTTCTGTAACTCTTTGGGAAGGATCCGTCCTGACATATGTACCCCTTTGACTTCAGTCTGCACAGGGTTGCTCCCCGGTCTGCATTTGCAGGTCTATGTTAGCAGCACTCCTAGCTGGATCCCGATAGCACTGCCTTTCCTAAACATTTTATATTAAAAATATAAAGATATAAATATAGTCACAATTTTTTTCAAAATTACTGTTAAGTATATTCATAACTTAACCACGCTATTTTACATACAGAATATACATTTTATAGAGAAAAATATCAAATTATGTCTGGGGAAGAGTAAAAGGTATTAAGGCAATAATGATATATCAGTGTTCTCTCCTGTACTTAAATACAAATGTTAGAAACAACAGGTTATAGGTTCCTTGAAGAAAAAACTCCAATAAGTAAATTACTTAAAAGAGACTTATTAATAAGTACCAGGTAATCAACTATGTGTGATTCTGAATTACTATTACACATTTTTTCTTTTTTTAATGTCACTGTTCATTTTGCTATGTCTGATAACTACAATAAATAATATTTATGTCAGAACTCTTTTAAAAATCACAAAAACTATAAAAGAAAAGTAAAAATAGATCTAGGAAGTTTTTATATGAAACAAATTTTTTAAATTCCGCCCCCACCCCCCGCATTTTTTAAAGTAGCAGTTGGTAGTTAAAACTAAAGTAAAAACAATTCTCATAATTGAAATCCCCATTGTGATTCTGACTCAACACCAAGAGCTGGAGGATTGCATAATGGTTCAGGAGCCACTGGCCTTGATCTCTGAAATCATCTGCCCACTCCGCCTCATTTCACAGCGAGAAGCTGAGGGTGGGAGGTCCTTGAACAAAGCCCCCCGCCCCCATTTCAGGGAGCCATGGCACCTGAGGCTGTGGCTCAAGCTGCCTGCCTGGGAGAGAAGGTGCTTCCATCGGCATTGGGTCCCACCATTTGCAATGTGATTTAATCAGGACTGAAAAACTCTTTTTTTTCCCAAAGCATATTTAACTAATCAGGACATTGTCCCGTTTGTTCAAATTAGGTGTGGAATACTTTGTTTTACTTTGGCCTGTGGTATTCTGGGGATGAAAACACTGAAGGCTGTTCAAAGGGAGAAGATAAAAGCATTGCTGGAAAAAAAAAATTACCTAAATTCATGCTGTCCCTTTAGAAAGCCTTTGTCAAACAAATGTTATTTCTCTTCCTAGTCTAGCAACAAGCATCTACTCCACACACTCTTCTCCTGGTCTCTCTCTAAAACAAGGGGTTATTGTCAGGCAACTCTTGAACCTCGCCCATATCAGCTTATTTTGGAAGTCAATTCCTTTTTCTTTTTTCTCCACTATCTCTATGTGGCTGCTAGTTGATACATAATAACTTCAGGTGAGGTGACTTTGACCATCAATCACAGTTTTGTCTTAACATTACTTTAAAAAAACATTTTGCGACCAGCTCTAACCATCACTATTTTACAAGTATGACCTTTTATTTTTTATTGTGTTTATATTAAATTATCTTCTAAGGATTGAATATTTGGCAGTATCTATAGCCCATGGTTTACAGTTCACAAAATTCTATTTGTCACTTTTGGCCTTTGACCTTTGCAACCCCACCCAAGATTATTTTCAAAGGCATCATGGTGCAGTAGAAAGAGACTGGACTTTGCATATATAACATTCTGAATTCTAGTCCCTGCTCTGCCACTTACCTGTTGCCTTGAGAAGGTTTTTTTTAACCTGTCTGAACCCAAGTTTCTTCACCTGCAAAGTCGGGATAATAAATGTACTCTGCAGGATTGTCAAAGTTGTAGTGAGATAATTAATGTATGTGAGGCTCCAGGCTAGTAGCTGGCACAGAGAAGATGATCAATAAATGGTTGCAGTCATCCTAGTAAGCCAATATTACAGTTAAGGGGAAGCCAGAGAAACCAGTCTGCCTTTATTCCTTAGAGGTGCCGTAGAAGGGCAGTTTGGTTTGTTGTTTGTGTTTTACTTTTTAATATTTAGGCTACTTCCAGGTTTAAAGAGAGAGCACTCCTCACTCTAAATAGAAGCAGGATAGAAAGTTAAACTGGTTTTGTTACAAAGGCAAAGTTTACCTCAGGAAGAATGTTCTCAGCTCTGGGTTGCATCCGTAGATTTGTTCACAAGCCTGTGAGAAGTGAAGTGAAGAGAATCTGAAGCAAGGAGACACGTCAGCCTTCCCAGGCAGAGTGTGGGGCAGCGTGAGGGGAAATGAGAAGAATGAGAGTTCACCCATGCAGGGGAGGGGAGTGCTGCAAGGTAGACAGCTGACCTGCAAGGGGCAGAGGGACCAGATCGTGGAGAAAAGTCAGATTTGCTGTGGCAGATGCCTGTGAAGGACCTGGGAGAACACACCCTAT
This sequence comes from Eidolon dupreanum, assembly GCA_028627145.1. Classification (NCBI taxonomy): domain Eukaryota; kingdom Metazoa; phylum Chordata; class Mammalia; order Chiroptera; family Pteropodidae; genus Eidolon; species Eidolon dupreanum. Next base: position 93,947,477 of record CM053515.1, read on the forward strand.
GATATTGCATGCCTGTTTTCAGAACAAGAAAAGAAACGGGGTGATAAGACAGAGCTGCTGATGAGAATGGGGTCAACCCTTGAGATGGAATGAAGAGGTGACTTTTAAATATTAAGAGGTAAAAAGATTGTGAGAGCTGCCATATGAAGGGCAGGTCCCTAGAGAACTCTTAGGATCTACTTTGCACAGGCTGACTGTTGCCACAGGTCTCTGTCGGGAGGGATGGGCACAGCAGAGCCAGGTATACACCCTAGGATGTCTGCCACAACTGGCTTAGTGCACAAAGGTCAGTCATGGAAAGTAGGCCTGGGGCAGAATAGGGAGTAGATGGTGAGTTTGGTGTCCCAGTTACAGACTCCCCACCCCCAGCCCCTTCTTCCCACATGCCACCCAGAATAGCCCTGGCATCCTTATTGGGTCAGGCTGCCAGTTTATGCTGATCTACTGCTCTGCTTGCCCAGCCCTGGCCCTCTGTCCTGTCCCCAGAACTTGCAGCCTTCAAGGCGCGCTTCAGCCCCAGACCATTCCACATGTACTCCTGAGAGAGAGTACAGCAACATAAAAAGTATTTGAAAAGGTTCAATTCCAAGTCTCTTTCTAATTGTATGACCTTCAACACAAAAGACATCGTGGTATCTGCCCTGTCTACACCTCAGGAGGATGTTGTTAAGTTCAGATGTGATACGTAGGCATACCTTATAAATGATAAGTTATTATTTTACTGATTTTCTTACTCCCCTCAGAGCTGTCACTGATGCTGCCCTCTCCGTGTGACAGCCTCCCAGGCTCCACCACGGCAGAGCCATCAAGCTGGGCTTCTATAGCCTTATCTTTTTGTGTTTCCTTCTGTTAAGAGGAGTCAGCAGGGACCCCAAGTGGGGTCCAGCATGCTTTTTTACCCTTGATAAAATGAACCACAAGAATGTTTTTATTACCCTTTGCTGCAGAAGGAAAGCATTGTTCTGTCGGTTCTTGCACGGCTTGTTCTCCTATTCAAGGACAGAACGTCCTGTCTGTGAATTACTCAGGCTGTTTTGTCTCTTCTGCCTTCTAACTGCCTGCCTTTTGGCTTCTTTCATTGCTCATTTGTATCCCTGCTTGAAATTAGCAGGTGGCGTTGGGAATAAATAATCATGGCAGCGGCCATGTGTGGAGGCCTTGCATGTACGGTGCTCAGTGCCTATCTTGTTTCATCTCAGCAGTTCCAGAAGACAGGGCTGAGATAGCTCAGGCTCTCAGACATGAAGCCAGTCCCCAAGGTCACAGAGCTTTCAGGGGCAGAGCCCAGCATTCAAACCCAGGTCTTACTCCAAAACCCATGTTACTATTTTTTTAATGGAAATAACTTTCTTGCTTTCTTTCCTATTTTTTGTTTGTTTGTTTGTTTTGAATAGTAAAAGCAACACACCTCACTCATCAAATTTCTGAAAGTAAAAAGTCTGACATACCGTGAGTTGGCTAGGATGCAGGGCAGTGGAAACTTTCATAGGTATGTCCACTTTGAAAAGTAATTGGCCATATCTGGCAAAGTTGATATCTAGCAAAGGCACATACCCTACGACACAACCATTCCATTCCTGGGTATATATATACCGCAGAGAATCTGTTGAATATGCACTTGAAGATAGATATCTGTATATAAATGTTCACAACAGCACTGTGTTTAATGGCAGGGATGGGGAATCAACTTATATATCCATCAACAGGAGAATATATACAGATTACATATACACATGTATATATGTTGCTATATTAAAACTTTAAAATACTCAATATATAAACTTTAATAATCTAATCTAGAGGTGCATGATAAATCTAAAAAACATGTTTGTTGAGCACAAAAACGTGTAGTATGTATACCATACAGTTCAAAATTTGGAAATAGGCATGCAAATACCATATATAAAGAGTTTATGAATACATGTATAAGTAAATATAAAAACACACATAACATTGATAAGCACCAAACTCGAGGGAGTGGTTAACTCTGGGGAAGGAGACAGATGCAAGTCTTAAAAACTGGGTCCACATTTTATTTCTTAAAACAGAATTTGGAGTAAGTATAATAAAATGTTAATATTTAATAAAGCTGGATACTAGGTATACAGATATATATATTATTTTCTATACTTTTCTGAATGTTTGAAATAATTCATTGGATATAAATTCATACATATTCATTATAAATTAATTCAAATATTGCAGAAAGGCATAAAGATCATTTTAAAAATCACCCATAATAACACAGTTCAAAAACAATAACTGTTAACATTTTGTTGACTATCCAGACCTTTTTCTAAGCATACACACACATTTCTACATTTTAGGTATTATGATTAATGCTGTTTGTATATAAGTTTTTGTGTGGGGATATGTTTTCAACTCTCTTGACTATATACCTAGCAGTGGATGTGCTGCGTTATATGGTAACTATGTTTAACTTTTTGAAGAACTGCCAAACTGTTTTTCTAAAGCAGCTATACTGTTTTACATCCTCACCAACAGTGTATGAGGGTTCCAGTTTCTCTATATTCTCAGCAATGTATGTTATCGAAGTCTTATTTGATTATGGTCATTTTAGTGGATGTGAAGTGGTATCTCATTGTGGTTTCGATTTGCATTTCTCTAATGACTAATGATGTTGAGTATCTTTTCATGTGCTTATTGGCCATTTGTATGTTTTTTAGAAAAATGGCTATTCACATCCTTTGTCCACTTTTATTTATTTTTATTTTATTTTATTTTTTAACGCATACGGCACCTGGTATTTCTAGGTGGTCTCCCATCCAAGTCCTAATCAGGCCCAACCCTGCTTAGCTTCCGAAATCAGACGAGATGGGATGCATTCTAGGTGGCATGGCTCTAGACTCCTTTGTCCATTTTTAAATTGTTTTTTTGTTGTTGTTGTTGTTGATTTGTAAAAGTTATTTATATATTCTGGATAAAAGTCCCTTATTAAATATATGATTTGCAAATATTTTTTCCCATTTTGTAAATTGTCTTTCATTTTATGATGTCCTTTGAAGCACAAAAGTTTTTAGCTTTGATAAAATCCCATTTATCTATTTTTTCCCTTTGATTGCTTGAGCTTTTGATATATCTAAGAAACCATTGCATAATATAAGGTCATAAATATTTACTCCTATGTTTTTATCTCAAAAGTTTTATAGTTTTAGTTCTTACATTTAAGTCTATGATCCATTTTGAGTTGATTTTTATACATGGTGCAAGGTAATCGTTCAACTTCATTTTTTTTTTTTTGCCTATGGATATCCAGTTGTCCCAGTACAATTTGTTGAAGCGACTATTCTTTCTCCATTAAATGGTCTTGATACACTTATAGAAAATCAATTATGATAAATTTGAGCATTCATTTCTAGACTCTCAATTCTGTTCTACTAAGCTATATATCTACCTTTATGCTAGTACCATCCGGTGTACATTATTATAGCTTTGTAATGTGTTTTGAAACTGGGAAATGTGAGTTCTCCAATTTTGTTCTTTTCCAAGATTGTTTTGGCTCTTCTCAGACCTCTGCACTGCAAGCCTGAGTTTTTAGTCATTTTGTTGTGCTAACACTTTTGAAGGAAAATGAAAAGCAGAACCACTAAATCATAAGTGTTTTTTGTATAGTATATGAAATCAGTAAATGAATCTGAAAGCTAAAATAAGATTGAATTTCCTTTTTTCATTCCAGCCCTCAGTCAACCCTTTTTACGGTGGAAAAAAAACTGAAGCCAAAAGAGTGAAGAAATATATGTCTCCTTGTGTTATACTAGTCTTAGTGGTCAGGTTGTATTAGCACAAAGAGAAGAAAATTCTAGAACCTGCAGTCTGCAGTGTGTCCTGTTTCCCTGAATGACACTTAATTCCTCATTGCATCATTTCCCCTTTGTGTCTGAAGGAAATCTGTTCTAATATAGCCTCTTCCCTACAGCAATAACAGCCAGATGAAGAAGCGGCCAACGTCTGCAGTGGGCTACAAGAGGCCTATCAGCCAGTATGCTCGGGTTGCCATGGCAATGGGGTCCCACCCCAGGTACAGGGTAAGAAGCTGAAAAATAGAAGGGGTGAGGGAAGGGAGCCCAAGGGAGGCAGTGCTCACAGCCTCTGCTGCCTCTGCCTACCTATCACCCTTGGTACACCTACTAGTTACTGGGTGCCTAGAAGGTACAGTCATCAGGGCCGCTGCTCATGTCTGGCATGATCCTCCTACCACAGGCTGAAAACATAATGTTTTTGGAGCTGGATGTGTCTCCTCCAGCCGTCTTTGAGATGGAATTCTCTCATGACCAAGAACAAGATCCCCGTGCACTACACATGGAGAGGCTCATGCGATTGGACAGCTTTCTGGAAAGACCTTCCACATCTAAAGTCCGAAAGTCCAGATCCTGGTTAGTACCATCATGGTCAGAGTGGGCAGTGGACTTCGCACAGGAGGCAGGGGAACTGCATGGGCGTACTCAAAGGGTATGAAGAGAGGGTGATGACTGGGGCTGTGGGGAGGAGTTCCTGCAGCAACAAAGTGAGAGAAAGCTAAATCCTCACTTTTCTGTTTCCTGCACTTCCCCAACCTCCCCTTTCACCCACTTCCTCCCCACCCCCTGTAGGTGCCAGAGTCCTCAGCGGCCTCCACCCTCCACCACACATGCCTCGCTGGCCTCTGCTGCTCTGCGCCCTGCGACAGTGCTGGACCATGAGTGAAACTTCAGTCAGGCTGCCCATCCGACAGACTCCCGGGATGGGGCAGCCAGCCCTGGATCATCTCATCTGCCGCTCAGTGTGCGTGTGTGTGCATGTGCGTGTGCGTATGTGTGAGGGGGTGAGAATCTGGCAGACCAGGCCTCTGCCTGTTCTTCTTAGCCTCCTTTATTTAATTAATGTTATTTATTCATGGAGCTCAGTTAGTGTGAGAGAGAGGCCCTCACCTGAGCCTGCCATGGTCACTACGTAGCCTCCTTTCCTGCTGACTTTAGACCCACCAGTCAGACCTCAAGCTCCTCCCTGTCAGCTGTCCCCAGAAGGGAAGGTGGCCAGTGCCTGAGAAGAGAGGACTGTTTCTACCTGTCTCACTCCATCATCGCCATTTCCTCCTACGCTGCTTGATGGTGAGCAGCTCCTAAGCACTTTCTGGGACTAGAAAAATGCTAGGTGTCTCCTGAGGATAAGAGACTTTATGACAGTACTCCCAGCACTCTCTGGGCCTCAGAAAACCTTGTTTGGCTTCTTGGGCTCTTTTGCAAGGACTTAAAAGACCTCACCAATATAGCTCATGCTCTTCAGCTTTGGCAAGAATTCATGGCTTCCCAAACTCTGCTTCCTGCCCACTTCTCCAAGCCTCAGGTGGAAATTGTGAATCAGCCAGTTGCTGCCTCCTCAGGACCTGCAGGAAATAGAACAATAACGGAGACAATATGGATAGTCATCAGGGGAAGTCCCTCCAGCAGGGCCCTTTGTTTCTGTCCCCCTCTGAGAAGTAACTTTGGTCAAAAAGTGATGAAGCCAGCTCCCCATTTTTGAGATGTTGCTCCTTCCTGCTTTGATCATTTTCCCTGCAGCTGCCTGGACACCAGTTCACAGTGGAAGGGAGCAATGTTATTCTTCCCCGGCTAAACGAAGGTATCAGAATCTGTTGCTTCCTCCTCCATTTAGCACAGGAGATGGAGACCCAGGCACACTCTGCCAGCTTTGCCTATTCCCCGTGTCTGAATCACATTTGTTCGGCACTATTTTGTTGAAAACTAACCCTTTCTTCAGCATTGTGCAAATTGGTCCCTAGGGAAGTACTCCTCACTTCCCTTTGTGACATCCCTGGATGTCTCCAGGTATCTCAAGTGATAAGTAAATTTCTAAAAAAAAAAAAAAAAAAGATATTAATTTTCACTGACTTACTTTTTAAGTGTATATTTTGGTGGAGGGGTGAAGAGGTAATCATGACAGAAAACCAGTGGTTTAGTATTTTAAAATGCCCTAATGGTGGGAGTCTCCAGTTCCTAAAATATAAGGATTACAGTCATTGGGATAAAAGCATAAAACTGACTGATCTGCCTGAAATTTGATGTGTGAGCGGTGGCGGTGGGGGCTTATTACTTGGTTATTCTCTTTCCATCAGGTAATTAACCCTTCTTACACAATTCAAGTTCTGCTGTAAGGACCAAGCTATGGTTTGGTTTAACTCAATGATGCTGTCCTTTCTGCTGTAATTACTGGACTAGATGGTTGGGCAACTCAGTTGCCATTTGCTCCTGTCTGTCAAGGAAATAACATTTTTCATCAGAGCCCAAGAGATTATTTGAGACTCAGAATTCACACCAGAGGTTCGGCTGAGACTGAGACAGGAGTTGTGTGTAGAAATCTCCCAGGTGGCCTGGGCACAGGGCGACCTCCGGGCCTGCACTGAGCAGCCTCTCTCAGTGACCTCTTTCTTCTTTGTGGATGAAGCATCTCGTGTCGCCCCCACTCACCACTTGGACACATCGACTCTGCATTGTCTAGTCACTTGACCCTCACAGTCTTATAGCACAATCTACCCAACTTCACCCCCCTCACCCCCTGCTCTGAGGGCTGGGCCTGAGGTGTGGTCGGAGGAGAGCTCCTGCCTGCGGTTTTGTGTACGTGTGTATGTGTGTGTGTGTTTGTGTGTGTGTTTAACTCCACAGGGGACACTCTACACTTAGTGTAAGATATGCTGGGAACAGGGCCACTGGGGTGGTTAGATCTCAGTCTCTCTGTCTCTCTCTCTTCTTTTCCTTTTGATGTATCGGACATTTGGTTGACAAAGTAAGGGCCTTGATTAGGACCAAATTCCCATGTCTGTTGCTATGGTCTTTATTTAGGACAACAGTTAACAATGCAGTGACCCATATATTACATATGTAATATATAAATATATATAAAAGAAAATTACCCTCTGTCTCCTTGGCTTAGGATGAGGCCTCTCTGTTGAGCTGAAATGCACCTGCCGCTCAGTGCTGCCAGCAGCCTGCAGGTCCCAGCCCTGTTCGAATGAACACAGTCGATAATAAAGGAATGAGTATCGTCACAGAGTTGGTTGCCTGCCTTCTCTTCCCTTTGTTTCTTCCTACTTTTACTCCTTTTTTCTTTTCATTTCCTTCCTTCCCTCTTTTTCTTGTTTTCCTAATAAGGGTTCAGCAGCATTTGGAGCCCAGCTGCAGTTATCAGCACCTTGGCTGCTTAATAAAAGGGGATCTGTCTGCCCAATAAGGTCCCAGGCTCTAATCTGAAGTCTATGCCAGAGCTATGACAGCAGCTGTTCATATTCTAGGTAGCAGTCCCCACCCAGTTAATTCTGAGCTATTAACAGATTTCAGAACTGCCTAGCTGCTGTTCAGATTAGCTGCCAATATCACTTGACAGCTCTGCCCTGTCTGTGCCTCCGTTTATCAGCCAAGAGATTTTAAAAAGCCAATAATGAGTGTAAAGTATATAGGTGTGCCTAGCATCTAGTGGGTGCTGAATTAAAATAAAAACTGGCTTCTCCTTATCCTCTCTTCGCAGGGCATCCTTCCCTCCCTCCAGGTTCTAGCTCCCTGTAGCACGGAGGCCTCACACAAAATGAAAAGTAGATGCTAAAAGAACAAAAAGCCCCCGACTCCCAGGAGAGCATGGTACACAAAACAGCAGTGAGCTCATTGTGTGGCACCGACAGTTCTGCAGGGGCTCCCTGCCTCTGCACCAGTCTCTACCCCAAGTCTAACACGGTGCCATGGCCGGAGCAGCTGTGCCATTTGAGAGGGATTTGCCAGGCGTGTTAGCCGCTTTACACACACGACTTCATTTAATCCTCTGAGGTGGGAGTTATATCATCACTGGTTTGTAGATGAGATTTGGGGAAATTAGCTATAGGCATACCTCAGAGATATTGCAGGTTTAGTTCCAGACCACTGCAATAAAGCAAGTATTGCAATTAAGTGAATTGTAATCTTTTTGCTGGTGGAGGGTCTTGCCTTCCATTTGTGAAAAAATGCAACATCTACGCTACGAAGCACAATTAAGCGAAGTACAATGAAATGAGGTATGCCTGTGCTTCGGCTAAAGGTTAGTAATGAAGCTGCACTGCCAGACTCTAAAGCCCATATTTTTTTCTTCCATGCCACTCTCCCTCTGTAGCCCATCTGTCCCTCAGGAAAACTGATAGGCATCCTACATGTTTTACAAGTAATAGAAACCAGGGGCAGGAGGGCAGGATGGTTGGAAATAAAACCAAATCTCCGGACCCTTGATCATGAGGTCCTGTTTTAAAAACCACTCATTCCTTCCATTAATAGTGGGTCACTTGTGTGGCTGACAAGGATGGTTTTCTGGAGCCCCACAAAGCAGCCAGAGGAACTCTCCCTTGGCTCGAGTGTTTTATTGACTGTTGAAAGAAAAAATAACATGTTTCACTTCTTCCTCTGAGACCGGGCACCTGATCTCCAGAGTTACTTCCTTTTGTTTCCAGATGCCTAGGATTGGGGTGTGTGTGAGTTAGAACTCTTGGCCATGACTGAAGATTTGCTTAAACTGGCCTGAACAAAATCAGGACACAGAAGCGTGCAGTGGACTCCAAGGGCAAGAACAGAACCAGGTCTCAGGAATGACCTACTACCAGGGACTCATACTTCACCAAGACCCTCTCTATTTCACCATTCTTATTTCTGCGTGGAGTTCATGCTCTTTTCTCAGCTGCTCTAGGTTGTGACATAGAAGATATATCTGCCAGCAGCTCTCTGTTTACATGATCCAGTCATCCAGAGAGACTTAGAATATCAGTCCCAGTGCCAAGTTCATGGTAATGTGATTCCGACTCAGTGGTTTGGGTCAGGTGGGTGGGAACATGATATGCGAATAAGACCTCCAAGAGTTCTGCTGGAACCATATGTATGGGGGCAGGGGTGGAAATAAAGATATTTCTCAAAAAAGATGGTGGGGCCAGTAGAGACGGTAGAGTGTGCTCTGGGCAGTCAACAAAACAGATGTCCACTACCAGTGTGTCCATTACCCAGGATGGCCCATTTTTTATTCTGGCCATTTTTCTTACCACAGATCATCTACACCGAAATTACTACCCTCAGAGGTTCTGTTTCATTAGGTTCAGGATAGATCCATGTGGTAGACACTGTAGGTTTCCTTTCCAATATCTGTTCTTTCCCTCTCCTCTACTTATAAAATAATTTTAGCAGTGTACTCAACTAAAAATACTCATATTCCCAGACTCCCTTGCAGCAATGGCGGCCATATGACAGTTTTGGCTAAGGAAATATAAATGGAAAGGTTAGGGATTTCTGGAAATGTTTTTCATTTTCTGATTTAGACATCACCCATCTCTCTACTTCCCCTTCCTTCTTCCTGCCTAGAACTCAAATGCACCTTCCGGAAGTGCATTCTTTCATTGGACAAATATTTATTGAGCAGCTGTTGCCCTTACAAGTATTGTTTTAAGTGCTGGAAATGCGGCAGTGAACAGAACAGACAGAAGGCCCTGTCCTCATAGTGCTTTTGTTCTACGGTGGGGATAAAGCCATCAAATAAGAAAATCATATTGCATATCAGATGTTGATAAGTGCGGTTTAGAAAAATAGAGCAGAGAAGGGAGATAGGGAGTTCCAGGTACTACTATTGGCAGGGGCAGGAGGGGGCGGGGGTGTTGCAGTTTTAAGGCCCGTACTAAGAAAGTGACATCTGAGCAAATTCCTGAAGGAGGTAAGGAAGTGGACCATGCAGATATCCGGAGGAAGAGGAGACCAGAAGAGGGAAAGCAAGTGTGAACTTCATGAACGAGAGTGTGTCAGGCTTCTTCAAGGAACAGCAGCCATACCACGACCCTGAGGCAAGCACAGCATGTAAAGGTTGACGAGGTGGAGACGCAAGGAAACCAAAGTTCCTGATGAGATTTGTGCTTTTGCTCCAGCCTCTGTCTATCCACTTATGGGTGTATGATGGTTGCCAGACAGGCCCTTTTAAGCCAGTATTGGGGAGATTTGCCAGGAATCTGCTTTTGAAATGAGCTCTTCCAGGTAATTCCAAAGAAAACACTGACTGAAGTCTGAGAACTTCAGACTTGTGGTTCTGAGTCATGCTCACAGTGAGCCTGTCCTTCAACAAGTGCCAGCACTGGGGCCACCTGCCAGTGTAGACACCCAGACTGTGCTCGAGGATGGTAGGAGCAGAGGGCACAAAGCCATTTGAGGGCACAGGGCCTCTGGAGCCTCTGTGCTCTACCACGTGTCCCTTCTTCACAATGTGGTGGAGGGAGGGGGCAGGGTGCTACCTTGTTTTGTGCTGGAAAACCAAAGTGATTATTTGTTTCCATCCAAAGCTCCCATTTGCAATAAGGAAAAGACTCAGAAAAGGAAGGGGATTTCCCAAAGTCACACAAATGGTTAACAGGTGAGGTACACCTGGAAGGCATGAAGACTTACTAGTCAGAAATGCTATTTATGTTTTTTGTTGTGTGTTTACTTTATTTTTATTTTTAAATAATTTTAAACTCACAGAACAGTTACAGTAATCATACTAAGACCTCCCAGAGACCCTGCTCGAGTTTTTCCAACTGTTCTAAGAATAACACTTATAGCAAAGGGATCCAATCCAGGATTATGTGTTGCACTCAATTGTCCTATCTCTAGTCTCCTATCTGGAAGAATTCCTTAGTTCATTCTTGATCTTGTGCTCTTAATGTTCTCTAATATTACAAGCCAGTTAATTTGTAAGCTGTGTCTTGATTCAGGTTTGTCTGATGTCTCCTCATGGTTAAAATTCAGGTGGTTCGCAGAAGTGACACTGTGGTCTTCTTACTGTATCCTATCAGGTAGAACACGATGACATTGCTTTGTCCTATTACTAGTGATGTTAGCTTTGGTCATTTATTAAGGTGGCGTCTGTCAGGCTTTTCCATTGTAAAGTAGTTACTCTTTATCCCTTTGTAATTAATAAGCATTTTGTGAGGATATACTGTGAATCTATGTAAATATCCCATTCCTCTAAGTTTCACCTATTAATTTCAACATTCATTGATGTTTCCTGTTTGAATTAAGTGTTGCTATATAGGGTTGCTGTATGCTGGCTTTTAATTTTATTATTTTTCTACATTTATTAGTTGACACTAACTTGGGAGAAACTGCTTTCTCTTCTTATTTTTGTTTGTTTATAGCAATACTGTCGACTCCTGGATTTCTATTTTATTCAGCAGGTTATAATCTATTATTATTATTTGTTTTGATGCTCATATTATCCCAGATTTGGTTAGTGACTATGCTTTCAAGCTGACTTCTATGACCTTTTGAAGTTTTCCCATTATTCTCTGAGCACATTTTTACTTTACGGCACAAAAAGATGTTCCAGACTCATCCAAAGAGTCCTGATTCCTTTTAGTAGAGAATGATGTGCCTATCACTATGGCTGGCTCTACTCCTAGACTCCCTGAGTATGCACACACTTGCTCATTCACACACACTTGCTCCTTCACACACACTTTACTATCATATTTACCTTTACTTGTCAAACTGTGAGTTCACACTACTTCCTCCAATACCGACCCACATCTCAGGGTCCATTCACTGTTCTTGTTTTCATATTTACAACTCCTTTCTCTGACAGTTGAGAAACCTGGCTCCCATTAATCTTAATGTATTTACTTATTTGCCCAATTCGCTCATACATGGCCAATTTCTTGACCTGTACAGGGCTGCCACCCTGCTCAGTTGCCCTCCTCACATGGGCACTGACATCTGCCAGGACCCTGCTCTGCACAGCCATGCCTAATGGCTTTTTGAGTGAATTATTAAGGAAGAGAGGCAGAAAGGGAGGGAAGGAGGGAGAGGAGACACTACATTTGAAGCAGGAACTCTCCTCTGTTTTATATTCCTCTGTGTGTGCTTCAGTAAATGTAGAAAAGCATAAGAACATGAGAAAAGAAAGGATGTGAACTGTTTCTACTCTGGGGATTTACAAATGCAAGAGTCAGGGAGAAATTGTTTCTGATGCTAAGAGCAAAAACCCAGAGGTCTCATCGCCCACGCTGCTGCTCACAGCACACGCGTCTGGCTTCTACCTGGCACTTGTCTTCACCAGGAGCTAGCTGTATTAGGTCCCCTCTCCTGTATGCCCCTAGGCAAGTCATTCAAATCCCTGGACCTCAGGTTCTGCATAGAAAAGGTCAAAGTGATGACTTTCCCCACCCCACCCCCTCACCAGCAGTTACTGAAGGTGAGAGACACTACAGAATTTCACAAAGAGTAAAGAGCATTAAAAATGTCAGGATATAAGATCAACTGTCTAATGGAGGTCCAAAATAATTGGAGCTTAATTGAAATAGAAATTCTATTACTCTTTCATATAGTAATATGGGTATAAGTGGACCAGAGAAGTTCCACAGAATTAGAGACCTATGCTTCCACCCTATTGTTTCAACATCCTTAGGGTATTATCCTTGTCCACGTGGCCAAGATACCCATCACCACATCTGTATTCTAGACAGTAAAAAGGGAGAAAAGGGGAAGCAGAGATGTGCCCTGTTCCTTTACAGAAACCTGAAAGCTGTATATTCCCATTGGCCAGAACTTTGTCACACTCACCTTCAAGGTGGAAATCTGTATCTAATAATCAGGGGTTTTATTATGGTTAACCGTATGCCTTGGCCCTCCCTGTACCTGTTTACTAGGTGGGCCCTATGTTCTCTGGGTTCTTCATAATGGTCTCTGCAAAGTCCAGATGTGTCTCTGTTAGGAACAGCAGAGCCAACGTTGCTGGACATGGACCTTATACAATTTGGGGAAAGGGAGGAAAGCTCTAATTAAGATGAAGAATGAAATTTTGAAACAAAATTAGATATGAAAGTGAATATTTGTTTACAGTGAAAAAAATAAATCACAATAAATTACACAATTTAAAAGCTGACAAATACTGTGAAATTATAAAATTCAGAAAAATAATATAATATTTTTATTTTTCAAATGCCTGACAAACCTCTCTAAAACTTTTGCTCTGCATTTTCCAACTATGCACTTTTTGGATGCCTTGCATACAACAATTTTGTAATATTTTCTAGCCAAAAAAAAAAAAAAAGAAAAGAAAAATAATTCAGTCTCTTAATGTGGTTGACTGAATTTTTTTTAATTATTGAGAGTTTAGAAAAGCTGCTTTTCTCTTCAACTCGTTATTGGTAATGTCATGTAAATTTTTAGAATTATGGTTAAATTTGTGTGTGCAATAACCTAAATACTGTTTGAAATAATAATGCTCATTATTGTTTGTTGACAGCATCCTAATTGTATGGCTTATTATAAATTTTTAATATTATCTTCATATGTCAGTATCTGGGGATTTAGAAAACATAACATATGCACAGATGTACTAGCTCTTTCAGCACTGCTACAAGATTGTACCTGTAAATACAAGAATTCTGAAATTCTCTTTTGCACAATTCTCATCAAAAAGAGGATGAATTATGAATTCTGTGTTTATGCTTATGTGCACTGTCATGTACCTTCCTGACAGGAGAGAACTTCCATTTTGATCTGGCATCAATGAAAACCAAATATTCCACATGTACTGTTTTGTGTTTCTGAAAATTGGAAGAATTTCCCACAGACTAGCTCTTGGCTCTGTAAATTTCAGACCTTGTCTCTCCCTTACTATCCACCAATGTCTAGTGCCAGGCACTATAAGACCCTTTGTTATTAATTAATGATCTCTGGCCCTGCACCTTCATATTTTGCCACCAGATATGTGAGTTGGCAGGGTGGGTGGTAGTGGTATTCCTGGCAGCCATATCATCTAGCAATAATTTATCTATACATGCAAGTGACTGGGAAACACATAAATATGTCCCACTAAACCAAACTAAATATGTCCTTTTAGCTAAACCTCAAAAATGCCTGTAGCCATGCCATGAGGGTATGAGGGAAGGAGGAGTAGAGACAGTGGCTTTAAGCAACTACAGTTAAAATATTGTCCTTTTCGAATTTTCAAAGGAACATATGACCATATGAGTGCACTGTCAGGGCCACCCACCTGGCTCTGTGAGGGGAGAGTCCTGGAGTTTGAGCTTCAGTAGCTTCATAGTAAATCTACCTCAGTTCCTATAGGTGTAGGGCAGAGCTTTCATGGCAGTGATTCAAGGTAGAAAGCAGCCTTGCATCCCCCTTTGGTTCCCAGCCCAGCCTTTTCTGCCCTTCCCTCTGTACCACTACATGCCCCGACCCCCATTCCAAAGAAGTCTCTCCTCCTTGTAGAGACAGTAAGTAGGTAAGGATCACTGTAGAAACATCTTTTAATGTAAAATTATTTTATTTACAAGATTAATACATGCCAATTCAAAATTTGAAATAAATAAGACATATGTACATGTGCACATGCACACACACAGGAAATTAAACAATGCCTAGATAAATACTTTTAATATTCTGATCTATATATTTGGGGGACTATTGAGAATGGATAGCTAGGAGCTGCTCGACCCACCTTGGGACTGTGCCCAGTCCCCGTTCCCTGGCAGCATTCACAGAAGGCTGAGCTTCTCCATTGTGTTGCTGCTTAGCATGTGGGGTGTATGTGTGTATGTGTGGGTGTGTGCACATGTACATGCACTCATATGTGCATGTACACACACAGGTAAACACACCCATGCTATACATCAGGTACTGTGTAGAATGTGTATTCTATTTGGCTGGCTCTCTTCTCTTTCAAAGATGTCTTTTGAACACATGCCTCCTCACACAGCCATGTGTTTGGTGTCTCCAGACCAGAGGATGAACAATTTCTAGAGTACCACATATTCACACAAATGGTCTTTTGAAAAACATTTTTTAAAATCAAACAGTTATTTTTGATGTCCAGTCTTTGTGACCTCCTTTTCCCGAGCCAGTACCAACCTTGAAATGTAGCTGATTAAAGATCATTTTTATTTCAAAATAAGCATAAAGTCTGTTCTCATAGGAGCAAATTTAAGTGCATGGAGTCTTCTTTCCTTCCTTTCTTCCTTTCCTCCCTCTCTCCCTCCCTCCCTTCCTTCCTTCCTTCCTTCCTTCCTTCCTTCCTTCCTTCCTTCTTTCCCCACCTCTCTCTCTTTTCATTCTTTCTATGGCCTGTGGCCCATGGGTGGGTGGAGGTATCGTGATTTAAAAAGAAAACAGAATATTTTTATTTTTGAGAAAAAAATGATATTTATATACATTTTAGATGAAGACTGACGAACATAAAATTAACACTTAAACACACAAAACCTGCCTTCAGTTCTTCAATTCTACTGGTTTTTTTATTTGGCTGGTTAAGATATGTATGGGGGTCGGCGGGAGAAGAGAGAGAGGAAATGGGTCTGCAGGAAAGAGATAAAGATATGAGAGAGCTATCCAGGGACATTGACTAGAAAACGTCAACTAGAAGACACAGTTCATATTCAATACGGCCAATGCATAAATAAAGAACAGTGAAGTGGTGGGAGAAGGAACTCAGCAGGAAGCGGTTTATGCTCAAGCACCACACTCAACCTTCCTGATCCTGGGAGCTAAAGGAATTTAAAGCTGACCTTCTAATCCTTTTAACTGGTGCAAGAATTTCATGTCATCTCTACAAAGGAAAGATGGCTTTCTGCTTTTATTATTGTGTATTTAACTTTTAAAACTTAATGCTAAAACAGAGAGAACCAGGAATTTCTAAAAGTTTGGCTAGCATTTGAAGGAGTATCTTGTGTTTCAGACATTCTCTCCCATACCTAACAAGCATTGCTGGTGGAGCAGTATGACAGCTCTCTTTGATCTGCAAAAGTGGCTTGACTCATCTTTGTTCTTACAGAGGTAAAGGCTGTCATATGTCACAGTACTGAAAATTTACAGTGTTCTTGGCCCTTTCCCCTTGTCAAGTTAAATCCATATTTTGATTGCATTTAGTTCTAGTAGGATGGAATGCAGTGGAAATGACTGAAAGGAATAAATTGTTTTTTTGCCCTCCGTGCAGCAGGGAAGAGTCACTTGTCACTCCCAGCCTCTCCCAGTAACGAGAGCCCCCGAGACCAACTTCATACACCTCCCAGGAAAATTGCCGAGCACCGAGCACCAAGGCCTACGCCACTCAATTTGCTTCACAAAGGGAAAATAATTTTTAGTGAGCTGTTGGAACTTGCATTCTATCTGAAAAAAAGGGGGGGGGCGGATACTAGTGAAATATTTAAAAAGAAAGCTAGATCGTGGAGGGGGATGTGATATCCAAAAAAATTCAGCTCACATGCACGTGCACACCCACACACACCTATATAAAACCTGTTACCAACTAGAAAATGGAATCCAGTTTGGGGAATGACCATTTACAGTATTCTTCATTTCATCAGTGAAGTAAGGATTGTAATCATGGCACTTCGGAAAGGAAGAGAGTTTCATTCATCCATTTATTTAATGACTTTTTTCCTGAAGACCTACGTAGAACAAAGCATTATGCTGGGTCGCTCCCATTAACAAGTCCTCACCTCTGCATAGCTTTCCATTATCTGCTACTTCCTCTCCCCCTACCAAATCTAATCTCCGAGCTTCTACCTTTGCTTTCACTTCCCTCCTGCCATTCAGAGAGCATTCTTCACACAATAGCCAAAGAGGTACTTCATAGCAAAGAAATTACATTTAAAATTTAAAATAAATTTACATGAGTAACCTGATTAAAACCCTCCAATGGCCTCACATTCCACTTTAAAAACTTGATTTTTTTTCAATGGCCTACAAGGTCCTACACGATCTGATTTCTGCCTACTTCTATGCCAATCTTCCATCACTCTGCCCCGTTCAAGTACCCGGCAGTTACCCCGGCACTTTGAATGTCTTATTTTGTTCCTCGAATATGCTATGCTTTTTCCCTGCTCAGGGCCTTTGCACTTGCCATATCATTTTCTCGGAATGACCTTCCCCCAGCCTTTTAAACGATTGGCTCCTTTTCATCATTCAGGTCTTAAGTCAAATGTCACCTTCTCAGCTCAGCTTTCCCCTGCCACCCGGCCTAAAGTGGCTGTCCACCCAGGTAATTTCGACTCCATTGCCCTTTTTTATTTTCTAAAAGCATAGCACTTACCATTATCTGAAGATATTTTATTTATTTGATTGTTGGCATTAGTAGTTTTCAGTGTGGTCCCAGGACTGGCCATTTTAGCATCACCCAAGAACTTATTAGAACTGCACATTCTCAGACCTTCTATACCTACTGCATCAGACATTCTGGGGGGAGGGCTCCAGAGATCTGTAGTTTAACAAACCCTCCGGGTGATTCTGATGAAAACGAAAGTTTGAGAACCACTGGTTTACAATTACTGCTTCTCTCTCTCATCTCCCCTAGAATGTAAATCCAAAAAATTGGAAGTTCATCTGTCTGGTTGAGCACAGAGCCACCAGCACCAAACACACAGCAAGCACTCAATAGTGGTCGAATGGTGACAGACTGATCTGGTGCCCTGGGTTCTGTGTCTCAGGGGCCACAAGGGCGGGGTTTAGCAGAGACCCCAATAAAGCTATGCTCCAAGGATCTGCTCGCCACCTCTCCCCGAGAGCTCTTATCTATGCCTCCTACTGATCTTGCAGGCTAGATAAACCTGAAGGAGTCCTGAGTTTAAAGAAACACTTGAAAACTATCATTCAAACTGTTATTAATTATAGTTTGGAAACTGTGAGAGTGTTCTAAGGTTCTTAGAGAAACAGAAGGTTTGTAGATTGTGTCTAATTAGAGGGCAAGGATAATATCCTTTTCTTTTAGGTTCTGTGCAGTTCTTACTACGTTAATCTCAGAACGGGCTGCTGATAGACAAAGTTGCTTTCTCTTCCCCCAATCTTTCTGCTTTACAGTGGTCCCCCCTTACCCATCGTTTCATTTTCCATGATTTCAGTTACCTACAGTCAACCACTGTCCAAAAATATTAAATGAAAATTCTAGAAATAAACAATTCATAAGTTTTAGATTATGTGCGCTTCTGAGTAGTATAATGGAATCTCGTGTCATCCCACCCAGGACGAGAATCATCCCTGTGTAGTGTATCTGTTAATCACTAAGTAGCCATTTCAGTTATTAGATCAACCGTCACAGTGCTTGAGTTAAGGTAACTTTTATTTTAGTTACTAATGTCTCCCAAAGCGTAAGAGTAGAGATGCTGTCAATTCAGATATGCCAAAGAGCAGCCATAAAGTGCTTTCCTTAAGTGAAAAGTTATGTATATATAGGAGAAAAAAAACATACTATATATAAAGTTTGGTATTATCCATGGCTTCAGGCATTTACTGGGGGTTTTGGAATGCAACCCCCACAGAGAAGGGGACTAATATATATAAATCTTGGGATCTTAAAAAAAAAAAAAAAAAGGCTCTAAATCAATTAATCCTGCCTCCAGCGATTTCTCTAAACTTTCAGATTGAAAACACCAGGTCAACGCCCAGCCCAGATCAGGAAGAAATATACTATCTTTGCAAAAGACACTGAACTTTAGAAAAGGTTAGGTCAACGCCAAGAACAATGGAAAGGTCTTGGGAACTCCTCCTTAGAAATAATATTCTGGCTTAAAGAAAATACTATGGGCCAGGCATCATGCTAGTTATTGGCGTTACAAAGACCAGGAGAATAAAGTTCACGTCTCCAAGGAGCTCCCACTGTGACGGAGAAAAAGGCAACAACAGTACTGAGTGTTAGTGCTATGGCAATGACTGGCTGTTGAGTTTTTCAGGGGAAAGATTCCTAGAGGAGGTGATATTTGAACAGAGCTGGAAAGCTGTGTCTTGCTCATTTGGCAAGAAAGGGCAAGCTAGGCAGAGGAGACAACAAATGTGAAAGCACATAGATGAAAAAGGGCAGGGCAGGGTTAGAAATGGTTAAGAGAAATGACTGAACTGGTTTAAAAAAGAACAAACACATATATACATACACACACACACGCATATATACACACACACACACACACACACATGCGTGTGTGTGTGTGTGTGTGTGTGTGTGTGTGTGTGTACTTTCAGGGAAATTTGAATACTGACTGACTGGATTATTGTTAATCTTTAAGGTTTATGTTAATGAATTATGGTTATATTGTAAAAGAGTCCTTATCTTTTAGAGATACACATGGAAATATTATTTCCAGATAAAATGGTATCTGGAATTTGCTTCAAAATAATAAGGGAAAGGGTAGAAAAGGGTAGGGATAAAGATAAAATGAGGTTGGTCCTGAATATTTGTTGAACTGGGTGATGGATAAATGGGAGGTCATTATACTATTTTTATATTTCTGTATATGTTTGGAATTTTTTAGAATAAAAAGGAGAGAGAGAGATTGACAGAATGAGAATGAGAGAGAGAGAACCACTGCCTAGCATGGTAGCAACCATTTAATAAGCATTCAACAAATACTTGTTTCTCTTCTTGCTTTCTTTGAGGTGTCAATAGATATGATTACCATACCACTCATAGACACAAGCTAGAGGAAAAAGCAAGTGAGTCACTGATATTTTTCCTAAACTGATTCCTGTTTCCCAAAGACACAGTGTTACCCACTGTTTGAAGCCAGGGACACAAGAGTAACCCTTCTTTATGGTTATGCACGGGAGGGGCAGTTGGTTTCCAAAGTGTTTGCAGATTTATTTCCAGGGAATCAACCTGAGAGATAAGGCATACTTATGAGGGCTCTGCTGGAGCCCCAGCTCCTGAGCTCAAAGAGGGGCAGAAAGGTCCGGTCCTTAGGGTCTGCATTTCTCTTTTCCAAGGGCTGAGCTCAGGCAGGCAAGCAGGATCCCTAGGGAATCTTCTGAACGTGGGTATAGCTAGGATTCAGGCCCTAGGCGAGGAAAGCCTGCTCAGGGAATTCAATGGAGCATAGCAGGACAGGAAGCTCCTTGTCCCTGACTCTCAGGCCTATGATGTACCATTTAGGCAAAACTTAAACAGATTGTGGGAGGACTACAACCACTGCTTCTCTCCGAAAAAGTCTCAATAAAAAATTGAAATACCCAAATACGCAGGGCTGAATTACTTTGTAAGTAGAATAGATGACCCTCTCTTGATTGATTTGAGGGGCCTCAGAATAGAGTCTGTCTCCCAAGGCAGCTTCCTTAAGCACCACAGTCGCAACTTTCACCATTAGAGTGTATTTTTGAGGGGTGAGGGATTAAAATTCAGAAGAGAGGAAATAGATTGTGTGTTTATCAATTACAATTATTATTAATTATTTTCAGCTAGCAATGTCTTAAATTTATGTAGCATTTTGAAGGAGTGAGGAAGGAAACAGAAGAGAAGGAGTCAGGCAGAGGAGTTAGTGAGCAGAGAGCTCAGCTCCATGGGGGGACCTCCAGGAGACTGCAGAATATGTTTCAGAGCTGTCCCCCAGAAAAGCAAAGAGGCTGGGTTATTTAGACACCAATTCCTTTCACTTTTTGCTTGAGAGCCAAGTACATTAACACCCTGGCAATTGCATTTGGTCCAAGATGTGAGCTAAATATGCACCTAGGGCTGGAGAAAGCCAGCAGGTACAGGTTTTCAGGTGTTGGCAGGAAAAAGCCATCAGAGTGAGGAGAGGTCTGTGGCAAGCGAATAGGTGCAGGTCACCAATATACTTTGTTCCACTCTGATGTTCTTGTCTCCCATATTAAGTCAATTTTGTCACTGACTCTTCATGGTGGAAGCCAGCAACATAAAAATTAATTGAGGTGAGTGAATAGAACCAGCCTCAGTCCCTGTTACTGATTACTCAGTCCCAGCTGTACTGATATTTATCATCTCCCTCATCTACCACCCAGTCTAGATCCTCCTCACCTTCAGCCAACATTTCTTCTGGTTTGAGTTGCTTGCTTTCATCTCTGAGGAGCGTCAGATGCCCATCTTTGAGATTACTGCACCCTCACCTGAGAACTAAATGCTCCAACCAGTGGATCCTCCAGTAGCGAGCCATGCTGATGTTTTGAGCCAGCTGGTATCACTGTCAACTCAGTGCTCTCAAAAAATCCATATAGTCCCTTTCCTCCATTGTTCAGTTACTGTAGTAAATGGCCATAAATCCTTTTGTGGAAGGATTAAGGGAGTTATTAATATATATACTTGTTGCAGCATTTTAGGGTTCTTCCTCAAGGGGACTTGTCATCTCCTTCAATTGATGGACTCCAGGTGTGAGTCCTGGCTCAGGTCTGGAAACTGGATTTTTCCATTATAGTGGCTGATCTCAGCTTTCTATTCACGTGTATTAGTTTTATATTGCTACATACCAAATTACCGCAAAGTTAGCAGCTTAAAACTAATCTTATTTTATTATCATACAGTGTCCATGGATGAGAAGTCTGGGCATGGCTTAGCTGGATCTTCCACTTGAGGTCTCTCGAGTTGTAATCAAGGTGTCAGATGGGCTACTTTCTGGATGGAGCTCCTATCTGGTGTTTGGAGTACTCTTGCACATTGACATAGTTGTTGGTTGAATCCAGTACCTTGCAGTCATAGGACAAAGGGGGCTGCTCTTGACATATGGTCCTCTCTATTACAGGCAGTTCACCTTTTAGCAGCTTGCTTCTTCAAGGCCAGCAGGTGGATCTCTCAGTCCAGATGGAGTCTCTTACAACAATCAGTTAAGTGACTATTCCATCACTTAATTAAGCAAGTGACTATCCCATCACCTTTTCCATATTCTATTGACTAGAAGCAGGGCATGGGTTCTCAAAGAGAAGGGATTATGCACGAGTGTGACTCATGAGGGAAGGGGGCTTACTCTAGAGTGTGTCTACGTATCTGCTAGGTTCATTCTTGATTATTTTTTTTTTTTTTTTTTTTTTGATTCTGTAAGTTAAGCAAAACCCTTACAGTCTACCTATCTATTTTTTCCTAGGAGCACCATGGTTTGTTAGCTATTGCCCCTTGAATTTGGGATGATCTTGTGACTCGCTTTGACCAATAAAAATGGCAAAAGTGATATTGTGCTAGCTTCAGAGCCTAGGCCTTGAGACAGAAGCCTTACAGCTTCTGCCTTTGCCCACTTGATATTTTGATGGCTCCATTGGACAAGGAAGCTGGTCTAGCCCAGTAAAGGAAAGAAGGCCATGTAGAGAAATACTAAATTCTCCCAAGCCAACAGCCAAGGTCAAATGCAAGACATGTAAGTGATGCCAGCTTAGACTTTTCAGCCCAGCTAACTGCAGTTCAATGCAGTCATGTGAGTGAGCCCAGGCAAAACCAGAAGAGAAACCACCCAGCCTACCCACAGAATTATGAGAAATAACAAATCATTGTCTTAAGCCACTGGTTTTGGGGTAGTTCATTTCATAGCAATAGGTATTTCTACACCAATTCCAGTCAATCATTGTTTGACAGTCACTCCTAGCAGCATTGAGACACTAGCTTTTCTGGTCTGTCCTGCTCATGATGAGTCAAGCCTGCTCCAGTGATTAGGGAAAACTCTCAGGCAGAGAGTCCCAGATGCTTGCAGGAGGAGCTATCAGCATATATAGGAACATATATGCTGGGTGGATATGTCGGAAATCAGCCGCATTTGCTGCAACCTCAGAACCTCTTTTTCTCCAATTTATAAACACATGTGGAAAGGGGATGGAAAGTGGATAGGAGGAGGTTTCTTTGAGGAACCAAGAACATTGGAGTGAATGCTGCCTCTGGGAGACACTACCACTTAGGGGAAGAATTTGTAGAACATAGAGGTGGGGCTCTCAAGGACTGAAGGTGGGGCCTTCTTTGTTTCTTTAAACTTTTCTGACTATGAGAGCTGGAGTTCTCACAGTTGCTGTCAGATTACATGCCTAAAATCTCACATTTTGCTTGCTCTTTGCCTCCTAGCAGGTAATCTCACTTATTTTCCCTTGCAGGATTCCTTACTGGCCTCCTAGCAATCCAGTTGTTGTCACCTTGCAGTACCTACCCGTCTTCCAGTTGCTGCCCCTGAGGTCCCCACCAACTCCAGATCCTGTCCAGTTCAAATCTAGTTCATTCGGCATTTGTTATATCCCGTATCAGGATCAGTGCTTGTTTCGTATCAAGACTTCTTTCTAAACCTTAAGAAGTCTTTAAAAAGGATTTGTCAAAAAAGATCTCATCAGTGAGATGAAATTACAGGAAATCTCAGGTGTGATTATCTCCATTTCTGTGTTGCAAGGTGATTATATTTAAAGTTGCAATAGATGTCATATGCTAGGCTGCAGAGTTGTTTGCAGGTACAATGTTGTGAATTAACATTTCAAAATATCTTGGAAAGTTACCAGAAGAAATCTTTCTTTTGTCTGAACACTCAAAAAGATAAAGAGAAGCAAATTTTGTATACATACTGAGATGAGCTGTGTTCCTGTATTTCGAATATAAGGAAGTACTTCTGTAAGGGATTGACCAAAGAAATTTACTTCCAGTTTATTAAGACCACAAGATCAAAAATCACAGCATTTAGTATTACGTTTGCAAAAGCACTCAGTTTTAAAATATCCAGATTCCAAAAACAAACAAACAAATAAAAAAAACCCTCACTTTAAAAGAAAACCTTAGTCTTCAACCAAAGATCAGGATACATAGTGTATTATATATTTACCTCTTCTGTGAAAGGCAAATGTCAAAAACAGATGAGGTGATTTTTTTTTTTTTAGTTTTCCTCATTTTTTTTTCCTACCTCTTATGATAGCTATTTAACTTTTTAGATCGTCTATCGAATATCAAAAACTGCCATTCATTTTATCTAATTCTCAGAAAAACATCCACTGTGCCAACTAGTTCTAGTTTAAATTCATGACCACACATCTCAAATGGAGTCTCTCAATGCTGCCAAGCAACTCTACTACACTTCCCCAGTAAGTTCTCTCTTCATTCTCCAAAACAACTATTTCACACATTCTCTGCTCTCCTAAATCCCCCACATCCTCCTCTACTTCTTCAGTTCTGCCCACCTCTCCCACTTCTTCCTTGATTCCTCTCCACCTCATTTCATTTTAAATCTTGTTTATATTCCACTGATATATCAAACTCTTTCCTTGGTCCTAGGGCCTTTGAAATTCCCCTTCCCTTTAATTGGAATGCTCCATACCTCATTTAGTTCCTTCTTGTCTTTCTTGTCTCCTGCTTCAGCTTAAATGTCAAATTCTCAGCAAGGCTTCCTTGTAATCTAAAGATGCTCCCACTCAGTTACTCTCTTGCACATCAACTTGATACACTGTCTTCCAAGCATTTATCAATATCTGATATTGGCTTGTCTATTTCTCTCCGATCTCCACTTGAATAAGTAAGAGAACCAGGGCCTTACCTATCCAGTTTATTTCTGTATTCTCAACACTCATATCTGAGCCTGTCACATAATTAGGCTTGAAATAGATTTTCATTGAGTAAATTTTCCCAATTTTTGAGAGATGAGGAAACTGGAGATTAGACAATCTAAATAAATTGCTTTAGTTCATTCAGGTAGTAAATAGCAAAGTTAGGACTCAAACCTAAATCATTTTAGGTTTGGGCTATATCCCCATCTATGTAAAAAAAAAAAAAAATCTCTTGCTAGAATGAACAGCTATAAATGTTTTTGACCTCTGGGGAGCATTTGTGAATGTGGACAGCATTTAAGACAACTTCAGAATGAACAGTCAAATTCCTCAGGAGGCAGAAAACCAATGAGATGCTGAAGACGTCTGGCTGGACAAAGAAGGAGCACATGGTAACTAAGGAGCAGCACAGCTGGGCTATTCCCAGCTTGCTCTTGGCTGGCCTTCAATTCCTTTGCCTTCCTTCCTGCTTCCTATATCTCTGAGTCTCTGATCAACTGGCAGTACAGTATAGTTTAAACTGGCTCTGGTTTTCCCTTCATGCTCATGAAGTGAGCTAGTTCATGACTGTCAGTAGCATCCAGATTCACACTTTCGAAAATATGGAATAGAATATTTTCCAAGGGGTTCTATCAATTTGAAATCTGTGTTTATATATTAACCTTAATTCTAAGGAAGTTGCCTTTTTAGTTCTTTGCAGAAAATGAGGACCTTGTGTTGTTACTTCATTGACCTTCAAATTAACTAATAAAAAAAGGAGAAGGAAAGAAAATGAGGGCTCTTTGGCTGTTGCCATAAATAGCACTTAAGAAAATCTTCACAAAGAGGCTATAGTCTCAAGAAATGCTGAATTTACAGGATCATTTGTTGGATTTTCTTCAGAAACCAAGATCTAGATAGATTAAAATACTATTATTTATTGAATATTTATTATAAACCTGACACTATTTCAAGCTCTTTATGTGTATTTATTTTCTATTTACAACAAACTTATAAAATAGATACTGTCAATATTATACTCATTTTCCACATAAGGAAACTGAGGTCAAGAAAGATTTTTGAAAAATTTGCTTGAAGTCACACACTTATGTAGTGAAACTGGGATTTCATCCTCTCAACCTGACTCTGGAGTAGGGGTTCTTAACCACTTCCACCACTTGTTTTTGTGTTTGTTTGTTTGTTTGTTTGTTTGTTTGCTATGAATTCCTTTGGCAGTTTGTTGAAGCTTATAGACTCCTCAGAATCTCTTTCAATGTGTAAATAAAATACACAAGATTAGAAAGAAAGACATTTATATTGACATACAATGGTCAGTTTATTAGAAAGACCAATTTGTGATATGGCGATATATGTACTTCATTATTAATGCATCAAGTAACAAAATCTATTGGCAGTTCTAAAATATTGAAATGTGAAGTTGTGATAAATAATATAATATAAATAATAATGTATTATAATATAAAAATATCAGTGATTTCTATGGGTGACAAAGCCATAGGTGACAAAAATCTGTTTAAGGTTAGTGAAAATAAAGACGTCAATTTATCTAAGCTAATGGACACCTTGCCTGGACCTCAGGTTAGAAACCCTCATCTAGAACCTGAACATAATGTCCCCTGAAGTGCTGCAAAGACCTCCTAACTGTTCTCCCCACTTCTAATCTCATTTACTCTCCCTGCCTGGACTGCTTTCTTCAATGGCTGTCATTTTAAATCACAATCTAAAAGCATCTTCCTGGAAGCATTGCCTGACACCCTCCCCAGCCCTAATCCCCACAGGGTTTATCACCTCTTCCTCTGTGTCACTTTAAGATCTTGTAGATACATTTATGATTACATATATGACAATGCATATATGTAATTTAATTTGTCAATAGGTCTTTCTTACTGTAACATGAGCTGCTTGGGAGAGGAACTGTGTCTTGATCATCAGTCATTAATTTATCTATTCATTCAGTAAAAATGTATTGAGTACTTCCTATTACAAGGCACTATTCTCAGCACTGCAACTATAACAATGAACATGACAGACACCATACTATCTGCATTGCTTTTCAGTCTTGCACTCCTTTCTAATCCTCAGTATTTGGCTCATGGTTGAAAGATACTAAAGTAATCTGTTTAACTGGATTAGATTATTTCAAGGTCATAGTACTAGTTGGCAAAAATTGTCCCTAAAAGAAATATTTCTTGAGAAGTTCCTTAATTGTTATATTCTTATATAAATTACCAGAAATATAGCAGATATTCAATAGTCAATTCCTTTCCTCTCTTTTCTTCTAGGCTCTTGTTGGCCTGGTCACCAAGTAAGCTAAATCTCTCTGCATAGTAGAGAATAGCTAGTTATTTATAAGTTTTGCAGGAGGGGAGAAAAGTTGAGAAGGTCTACTTTTGCCCTCTTTTCTGGTCAGGTGTAATATATAACATACAATAGCTAACACTTATTGATAGCTTACAATGTACCAGGCCCAGTTCTAATCATTTTACATGTATTACCCTGTTCAAATCCCACAATAACCTTAGCAGAGAAAACTGAGGTTTAAAGAGGTTAAGTGGCTTGCCCAACTTCCAATAGGTAGAATGTACTCAGGTGGGGGAATTATAGCCCAGGCAGTCTGTTCCTCTGTGTATCCACTGCTATTGACCAGCATAGGGTCAGAGGCAAGGACTTTGAATGGAATCTACCTATAGCCTTCCTCCTGGTCACGACCTTGCTCAAAGAAATTATGTTTGAGATGGCAAACTGGTAAGACTGAAGTCTGTGGCTAGGACAGAGCTAACGAGGGCCTCAGCAGCACGTACTCTGGTGCATTCATACTACACTGTTTATTTAATATTGTGTTTTTAAAGCAATTGATCAATCTATTTTCCCTGGAATTAATGTTGGTTCTGCTATCTGTGAGACACCAGAAAGAAGTTTCTTAAAAAGGAAATTTTTTTGTATCGCCTTTAGACATAACTGGATGAATTCTATCAAACTGGGGTGTTTAAGTTAATTGTAATGCAACCTGATTACCATGTGCATTGTTTACTTAATCGAGGCCCATACTGAAACAAAATATAAGGAGCACCTGAGTATATTTTTAACATATGACAGAAGAAACTTAAAAAATATATTTTTTTCCTTCTCCAAGCAAAAGATATATAGTGGTTGAATGTAAAGAAAGCTACAACAACAATAACAACAAAACCCCACAAGACCCAATTATATGCTGCCTACAAGAGATTCGCTTCAACTTTAACATGTAGACTGAAAGTGAAGGGATGGAAAAAGGTATTCCACACAAATGGAAATCAAAAAAAAGTAGGTATAGCTATACTTATATCACATAAAATAGACTTTAAGCCAAAGACTATAACAAGAGACAAAGAAAGTCATTATATAATGACAAAAGGATCAGTTCATCAAGAGGATATAACATTTATAAATATTTATTCATTCAACATAGGAACACCTAAGTATATAAAACAAATATTAACAGATCAGAAGGGAGAAATAGACAGCAATACAAAAATTGTAGGGGACTTCAATATTCCACTTTGAATAATGGATAGATCACCCAGATAGAAAATCAATATGGAAGCATTGCACTTAAATGACACATTAGATCAAGTGGACTTAACATTTACATAACATTCCATTCAACAGCATCAGAACACATATCCTTCTCAAGTACACATGGAACATTCTCCAGGATAGATCTTATATTAGGCCACAAAATAAGCCTTAATAAATTTGAGAAAATTGAAATCCTATCAAGCATCTTTTTTAACCACAATGATATGAAACTAGAAATCAATTGTGAGAAAACTGGAAAATTTACAAATATACAGAGATTAAACAACATACTCCTGAAAAATCAAAGAGAAATCAGAATATATCTTGAAACAAATGAAAATGGAAATATGACATACTAAGACTTAATGGATGCAGCAAAAACAGTTCTAAGAGGGAAGTTTGTAGCAACAAACTATGTTAAGAAAAAAAGAAAGCTCTCAAATAGACAATCTAACCTTATACCTCAAGGAACCTGAAAAGACAAAATGAAATAAGCTCAAAGTTAGTAGAAGGAAGGAAATAATAAAGATCAGAGCAGATACTATTATTAAAAGTACAACTCAGTGGCATTAAATACATTCATATTCTTATGCGACCATTACCATTATCCATCTCCAGAACTTTTTCATTATCCTAAACTAAAACCCTGTACCCATTAAATAATAACTCCCCATACTCCCCTCCTCCAAGCCTATAGTAACACCTGTTAATTTTTATACAAGTATCTTTAACCAGGATTCTTAAATAAATTATTTTATTGGTTAATTATATTTTGATTTAGATTTCACTGATACTCATGAAGTAGATATTATTTTTAAATATTTATCACCTAATGAAGTTCCTCTTTTATGAATTTTCTGCTCACATTTGTTCATTTTACTTCTGGGGCATAGTGTGATGTTTTAGCAGGGGTACTATAGTGTGCTATTTCCCATGGGATAAAAACAATGTAGTTCAATAAGTTTTAGATTGCTTCCCATATGGCAGCAGAAAAAACCCAGGAAGAAAAGGAGTAAAATCCTTTCCTCTTTTAAAAAAACTATTAGTCAACTCTCTCTAATAATCAAAATTAATATTTTTTTATTACAAAAGGAAACAAAGTCTTCTGTCCATAATCCCCAACCACCAGTCCCGTTACTCTGAGATAATTACTTTTAATAACTTCTTGTGTATCCTTCTAGAAATTTTATATGTATATACTAGCATTGTTGCGGAGTAGGGCTCCCAGAAAGTGGGTTGTAAGGTGGAGGTTAGCATGTAGGAAGTTTATTAGTGTGTCCTCAGGATCAACACCTATAGGGGAGCGAAGGAAGCAGAATTGGGCAGAGGGAGAAATTAGGTTCTGATGCAATTTCAACAAATGCTTTAGCTAATTCTATGGGAAGCTCTGAGCTGGGTTGTCCTGAGTTGAGATGAGGTGGCCAGGACTTTATACCCCTCATTGACCAGTCATTAGATGCAAGCTGTCCTAAGAAGTGACTTTGGGCACTCTTGTCAGCTGAGAAAGCTTCTCAAAGAAAACTCCCAACGGCTGGGGGGATGGTGCAAGTGAACTGCAGTGTCCTTTACAGTCCATTTTTTGTACCCCTTGACATCACTTATTGTGCAAGTACTGGATGCAGGTCTTCCAGATTCTGGTGGGCCTCTTTTCCTGATAGAAGCTTGTAAGGAGAGAGAAGTGGGAAGAATTATAGCCTCCACCACTGAAGCTGATCTGAGGTCCCAACTACACTCAGTCTCCAGCTTCTCTTGTTCAAACATAGATTCCTCTCATCCTCAGTTTGTGCCTCTGCTATTTCTTAATCTAGAGGAAAAGTATTATTATACTTAGAAGGGCGGAAGGGTGGGTGGGCACTGTGGAAGTAGAGACAGTGAGTGTAGTCTATGCTTTCCAGATATTTATGGGCAAAGAAGGGAGAAGAATAATTTGGTAGGGTAGGGTGGTAGGGTAAAGAGGCTTCTTTAAAGCTAGGAGGATCTTAAATATGCTTGTACAAGAGGTGGTAGGGGGTCAGACCTAGAAAATAATGGAAAAACTAAAGATAGTTTATGGAGAAACATTCTGAGGAAAGTGAGAAGGGATAGGGTCCTATATACAGTATGGGATGCAGTGTGCTCATGGAGAAATTAACCTATGGTAAAGAGGAAGTTAGAATTAGCGAGGTTATAATTTAGGGCTGAAGGGAGACAAGGTGAGACTGCACCTGGTGGCTACTAATTTTTATATCATGTATGAATCAGTGTTATTAGCCAAATGAAGAGGCAAAAGTAGAAGTAGGGCTAATAAATTTTGACTTAATCAGGAACTTTGGAAGGTCTTGGGGTTAGGGGCGGAATTTTAAGAAGAAAGATCTGGCGTCCTATGAAAGATGAGCTTAAGTAGGGTGGGAGTAGAGATGGAACATTTGAGGAAATCCAGAACTATAGTAGGAATGATGCAAAATATGCAAATAGGCATAACAAATTGAATTAATTGACATTGGGACAAAAATACTCTCTGGGGAATTATAACTTAATAATAATAATAAACTATCTAGATCTGTGGAAGATTAAAAAGTAGACTGCAATACCACACTCTCTGCCCTTAGATTAAAATCTGGAGATAGAGCTTCAGAATTGCAAAGAGGCAGTCATTAGTTGTTTAATGGCAGGAATACACTCAGAGAAATGCATCATTAGGTGATTTCATCTCTTTGCGAACGTCATAGTGTACACGTACACAAACCTAGAAGGTATAGCCTATTATACACCTAGGCTGTATGGTATAGCCTATTGCTTCTAGGTTAGCATGTTACTGCACAAAAATACCTGAGATTAAATCAAACACAAGAGAAAATGATGCAATTAAGAGACAGTAATCACAAGATGTATGAGGCTACTGCCAATGTAATACGGGATATTGTTTTATAGAAAATTTTTTTTATAAGTAGAAAGTACATTCCAAAATAATGATAAAAAGTATAATACATAAACCAGTAAATTATTTATTATCAAGTATCATGTACTACACATAATTGTATATGCTATACTTTTCTAAGACTGACAGTGCAGTGAGTTTGTTTATACCAGCACGAACATAAAATGCACAAGTAATTCATTGTGCTACAACATTACAACGGCTGCCATGTTACTAGGTGATAGGAATTTTTCAGCTCCACTATCTTTTGGGATCACTGTCATATATACAGTCAGGTGATGACCAAAATGTTGTTATACAGTGTATGATTGTAAAGACAATGTGAGTATCTGGCCTAGTAGGGTCTGAAAACAAGTTGAGGTAGACTGCCCAGCAACAGGGCTGGATGGCAAGCTCTAGTAGACAGCTGGGGATGGAGGGGGCTTCTTGAACTGACTATAGACCTAGGCTTTAGAGGGAGATGATAAATACGTTAGTGTCATGGATAGTGCCACATGTTATTAAAGGAGTTTGTGAAAATATATCCATATTAATGGCTGTTTGATGACTTAGAACTATAAGGAAATGTCTAGATGGCCTCTTAAACTTCCTATTGAAACTTTTTTTCGGTGTAACGGACCTTTTGAAAAATTGAGGAAAAGTTATAAATCCTCTTCTCAGAAAATGCACAATTAATACCCACAAAATATTGTCCACAATTTTAGGGGGCCCATGAACTGCTGACACCCATCCATGGACTCAGTATTAAGTACTGCTCTCACCTGTCTTTCCTTCCAAGAGGCAGCTCAACTCTCAGTACTATTTTAGAATACAGTAACTTTAGTGGACTGGAAGCTGCTTCTGGAAACAGATGGATTTGGAAATTCAGTAGGCGTTATTACGCATTTTTACTTTGCAAAGTATGAAGACATGGATAACGCGACAGAAGACGCCACATTCTGGATCTTTCAGGAGGCTGCTATGGACACTGCAAATGATCGTTTCTGACCACACAGCTGAATCAGCAAATACTGAGCACCTGTTATGTACAGGCACTGTTCCAGGACTGAGCTCAACAAGATAAAAAAGAAACTATTTGTATCCCTGATGAGACGATTCACGTATAAAAGCATAAATGTAGTTATTAGTGGCCTTAAAAATAGGACACCTTAGGTTTGAGTGGCATTCTGGAGAGATGAAAATGAGTCTGAGCTGGCAATCTGATTTTTGGTTTCTCTACATCCTAGAGTCATGAGTTTGGTAAATCACTCAACCTTAAATTAAGTTGCCTCATCCCTTAAGCATAAGAGAATTGCTGCAAATCTTCAAGAAGGTAATCTTTGTAAAAATGAACATGGACAAATGAAAAAAACACTAGCACAAGGTTTACTGAAATTGATAGTTGGGAGAGTGGCTCCCTTTGGGGGAAGAGCCTGTCTATTCCAAGTCTCTACAGCCAGGGCGGCGCTTCGCACGCGGTCAGAATCCGTTCAAAATCCCTTCCGGGATGGATCATGTTCCGCTTCCGCAGGCAGATTTTCAGGGTAGGCGTGAGCGCCGGGCGCCCCACGCAGGCTAGCGTCAGACCACCCTCATGCGCATGCTCCCGCGGAGAGGCGGAGAACGGAAGAGCGGGGGCGTGGCGAGGCGCCGCGGACCGCCGGCTCGCTCTCCTCGCAGCCGCGCGCGGGGGGCGGGGGCGCGCGCGCGCGCTCGTCCTCGCAGCCGGCTGCGTACAGTAGTGACGGCCGCGCGGGAGCGGTCACATGACCGTAGCGGCTGCCTGTACAGTAAGGACCCAATATGGCAGCGGCGGTAGCAGTGGCAACGGCAGCAGGAGGACCGGCCGCCCCATAGACCCGCCCGCGCAACACCCTCGCCGCTTCCTCTGCTTGGGTGCTACTGCGGCCTGACTTCCCCTTTCTCCCACCTTTCCCGGCACCGCGGGAAAAGCAGCGCAGGGCACAGCAGGCAGGGAGGGCGGCTGGAGCCCGGACACGGGAGCCTCCCAGTCAGTTCAAGACCCGACATGAGGGAAAAGGGCCGTAGGAAGAAGGGCAGGACCTGGGCGGAGGCCGCCAAGACGGTAAGGGGGAGGGCGCGAAGGGAAAGGCTGGGAGGGTTTCTTTCCCTCGCCGCCCGACGGTCGCAGGGGAAGGGAGGTCATTGGTCCAGCGACCCCGCTGAGGGGGCACAAAACCGCGCGGAGAGGGCGGCGGTTAGTGTGGGGGTTGTGATCCCTATGGGAATGGAGGCGCCCGGCGGAAGAGGGTCGCCGCGGGGCTGTGGCTTCTCCCTGCGTCTGCGACGAGTCCTCTGGGTGTTTTGAAGCTTTCTCTCAGGGTCACGTCGCTCTCCCCCCACTCTGGTAGCCCCCGCCCAGGCATGGGGAAGTCTGTTGCTCTTGCACAGTAACTGGTTCTTCTCCCTTGTGCGGCTGAGGAGCCCCGATTGGATGCAGATAGGAGAAGGCTTGTGCGTGCACCCAGCCCCGGGAAGAAGGGAGCGCAGAAGCTTGGTAGAATTTACCCGCTGGAGCGGACTAGCCGCCTGACCTCAGGCCCCCTACTTGTCTGGGCTCCCTGATCCGATGTGAGGTCACGAGGCTCTTGTTTTTGTTTGCTGTTGGAGCTGAAAGTGCAGGAGGTGTTTAGAAACGAAGTAACAGGTGGGACTTGTAGGATTTTTTTTTTTTCTGTTTCCGTAGAGACCTACTCTGAACAGGGCTGCAATGCATGGTGGGACGTGTAGTTTACCCGGCCTTGACTTTTCCGTAGCTAAAATGATGGTGGCCTCACGAAGTTGTACTTGGTTAAAACCACCTTGTTTTTTCTTCCTATTTTGATATAACGAAATTTAGAGGTAGGTTTAAAAAAAAAATGGACTTTTTAGGATTAGTGAGAACTTTGTTTTATGAAAAAAATTAAAAGCGTATATATATGTAGAAATGAAACGTTAGGAGAAAGCGAAGTTCATTCCATTTTTGAGGGTGCAGCAGAAAAGTAATAGAACATAAAACAGCATTTTACTGTTGGGAAGTGAGAACGAGTGGAGACATTACCTTTAATGGTGAATCATGTCTGTAATACTTGTACAACATGGAGAGCCCTTCTAAATGAACCTTTATTGTATGACGTATGGTTTTTTTTAAATGAGATTTTTCTGAATATAAATGTAATGTTCACTGTGGGAAAATTTAGAAGATTATAGAAACGTGTAGATAAGAAAAATCACAATTTCATCCTCAGAGCTATATCTGTTAACATTTTGGTATGTTATCCTCCAGTCTTTTTTATTTCCCCAAATCTGGGTACTACTGTTTATTCAGTCTTGTGCATTTGTTTTGGAAACTTTACGCGTTAGGGAGTTGATCAGTCTTAAACTTGTATTTCTGTTTTATTTGAAAATATGAAAAAGTTAGTAAATAAAATCACATTTTATTTATTGGGTGTTTTCACTTACAGTATATCTTCATAATTGTGACTACCGGAAGTTTCCCCTGAAAGATAAAACTCTAGAAATAATTTTTTTGGTTGTTGAGAAATTGCCCCTTTGCGGAAGGCTATTTCACTTTCTTCTCCTTGAGGAATTCCTTAAGACCTCTTTTATTAAAAGAAGGATGGTAAATTTTAATTATAGGTAAACAGACCCAGCCCTAATTATGTTAATTAATTTTAAGTCTCTAGAATCTTAACAATACTTTTTGAATTGTGATCTCTTTGGATAAAATTGGGAGATTGTGACAAAAAAATTTGCATCTACTGTTCAGATTTTTCTATAATAAATTAGTATATTTGCTCATTTATAATAATTTGCCCTAGCTAGCTATGTAAAAAATAGGATTTTGAAGGTAGAAGAACTAGTTTAATTAATAGAGTTCTGAGTGAGTTCCTGAAGGGATTAGTATATTAGTGGCTTGGTATTTTTATTTGATTCTGGCAAATATATAAGGGTTCAGTCTAAGTAAAAATGAATTTTAGAAAGAGAATGGTGACACTACAACTTTTTTCTTTTTTTCTAGTAGCCAAAATCTAGAAAGTACCCTGTTCTTGGTTTATCATCTATAAAGTGAGAAATTAAACTAAACCTTTGTGTTCAAAAGATTTTCTTTATAGGAGGAATAGAAGTAAATATAGGAAGAATAAATGAAAGTAAAATTTTAATATTTTAGACTTTAGAATGCAATTAGAAAATTAGTGATTTGACAAATGGAAGTAACTGATTTAAATTAAGAAATGGTGTGTATGCTTATAAGATCAAGAACACTAGAAGTAAGTTAAACTTATAGGCATTAAGGTCAAATGTTCTAGAAAGAGTTTCATTTTCAGCAAAAAAATAATAAAATTATTCATGAATACAGGCAACATCTGTTTCTTATTTCATTGTGTCCTTGGTACCTGTATTGTAGAGCTATTCTGTTTTAGGGAGCATTATTAAAATGAGGTTTTATTCCTGACCAATAATATAGCAACAGATGAACTATTCAATTTTATATATATATATATATATATATATATATATATATATATATATATATATATATATATGAGAATGATATGGTGTGTGTGGGGGTATGTGAGAGAGCTACATGAATTGATATAAGGTTGCTATGAACAGTCTGAAAAAGTGAAATAATAAGATTCATATTTATTATATAGTAAAATTGTGCTAAAAGTCTGATTAAATGTTTAGACTGGTTCTAATAACTAAGGACACCGGAGAGAGGGCTAGTGGAGTCTCCCTGCTGATCTTATTTATGTTTGTCCTGTATAAATACACTAGTTATAAAAAGCATTATTCAAGTAGTTAATAGTCTCACATGTTTTAAATTTTAAGGGTGGCAGTGATGGTTGTTGTGAAATGATTTGGATGAAAGATCTGTGGTATAATGTTTGGTTCAATTTAAATAGAAAAATTTCTAGTAAGCCAGAGATACTGAGAACCATTACACTTTAGTGTTCAAAGTTATGCTCATTCTTAAAAAAAAAAAAGACATTATATCTAAATATTTGATGATATCCCTGAGGAATTTAGCTGTTTTTGCAAAGCAGAGCTTTCAAAATTGTGTAATCTTGTCGATCCTGTTTCCTTTTTGACTTTTCTCTTGTCCTCCACCAGATCTAGGGAAGCATTAAAAGGGAAAAATGCCCTAAAAGGACAGGTTTGTTGGGATCTTAGGTGGAAGGGACAGACTGCACTGGAGGTACTTTTAATTATCTTTTGGAAGTAAAGTGGCATTTGAGGAGCATAGCAGTTTGTAATTGTGGATCTTTAGTATTTAGTTCTTAGACTGAAGAAAAAGTGGTTTGTTTTGGGGTGGTATCTATATAGAGTTCACTTACAGGTTAATATTTTGAATGTACATAGTTTTTTTTTGGTTGTTTACCTCAAGTTATTTAACTTTGGGGAATAAGATGGAAGATAGAAAATTTCTATTAGAGGAGTCACACTCATAGGCTAATTATTCTTATATAGGAAGTATAGAAAATGGAAAATAATTAGTTAAAAGTATAATGATAAAAATATATTATGATTAGAAAGTTGTTTATATAAACATCTTAACAAAATACACTTGAGAAAAATATACATGTATTAGAAATTTTCAGTACTCTCAGTCTTTACCATGAGTAATTTTTTTCTTAAAAAATAAGGCTAGGAGTGTGGCCAGATCTGGTTATGACCCCTTGGATCTATACATACCAGGCCAGAGTTCTTTTAAGTCTGTATTTGTATTATATTTGTATTTGTATTATCTCCAGGAGAGAGTGTGCATCTTGGAAAAACATATTAAACAATCTATTTTTGTAATACAGACTATAGAAAGTAAAACTGGGCAATATCTTGGTTTGTGGAGTGCATATAAAATAAGAGTGAGAAAGCATTGTAAGGGGCATGGGTTAAAAGTTGAGAAACTGCTCTGATCCATAATTTTCAAAACAGTAACTGCATATTTATATTTATTTTTTATTTCAACTTTACTAAGGTATAATTGACATAAAATTGTAAGACATTTGATAATTTATGAAATTCCTGTCTGCAGGTCTGTGCTGGGTGACTTGGTGTAACACTCTTGTGATCTTCCTTCTTGCAATAATGAATTAAAATTTCCCTGTATTTTGTTTTTAGAATTTTGTATTATTTTCAGTTCATCCTTTTGTCCTATCTTGAAAGCCCATAAACCTCCTAACTCGTTGAAGGAAAAAAATCAAAATCTTTTTTCGAATACAAGTTAAACATTTTTATGGAAGATGCTGCTGCTGCTGCATCTCCTAGAATTCTGATAGGAGCTGAGAAAATAACATCAGATTTGCAGAAGCCCTTGCTGTTTTCGTCATCCACAGAATCTATCCATCTTAAAAGGCTGTGCAATTTTACTGTTGGTTAAAGGGCATTATGTTTTCACTACAAAAACTGTGGAAGGAGGCCAATGTGTGGAAGATATAAATACAGGGAAGTGACCAGTAGGGTTTGCTAAAACTTTCTATTTTTGTCCTTTTTACAAATGACCTCTGAATGCCCCTGAAGTTCTGTGTTCTTTCCATAGCTCATAAAGGCCATCCTCATGGTGTATAGTATTGTGCAATTTAGTATTTTTAGTACAGTTTGATTTACGTTTTTAGTGTTCTTAAAAGGTAATCGAGTAAGTTTTTGAGCTCTTTAGATATGTCTTAAAAATAATAGTACTGCTTGCCTTAAACTTGAGTTTCTATTAAAGTTATATAGACTCACTACTTAAAAAAACAAGTAGAACAGAAATATGAAAAGAGTGATGAGCTACTATTACTCATAGCAGGGATTAAGTGAAAGTTCGCATACTGAAATATTGAAAATATTTAGTTATACTGAAATAAACTATAGTTGATATTAGATATTGCTTTCTGGGCTTATATGGATATATAAGTCCTGTATGTGGAAATGTGCATAAACATATATACCTGTATATATTTTATATACAGATCTGGAACATGCTTTCTTTCTGAATGTCATGGATGCCTTTTTATTGCCATTACTTATCTGCTTGATTCTTTTAATTTATTTCTTAATAGTCCATTGTTTTTAGATGTATCATTTAAAAATCAGTCCTTGATTATTTGACATTTAGGTCATTTATAGATTTTTTTTCCTTTTGTAACAAATACTTTAGTATATACACCGGGCATATATGTATGCATGTACATTGTGTGTGTGTATGTGCATTTGTGTGGATGAAATAGTAAAGATAAGGAGTTTATAAACCTCAGTTTTTGCCAACTTATATTCCCCTCCAAAAATTTGAAAGTTCCTGTTTTTTTCCCACTTTTCTTTATAATCCAAGGAATATATCAGTCTTTATTCTCTGCCATCTTGATATATTAACAAAGCATTTCTTTTGTTGCTTTGTTCAGTAGAACTTGATGAAACTGTTCTATATCTGTGTTGTCCAATATAGTAGCTATGAGTCACATTGATCACTTGATATGTGGCTAGTGTGACTAAGGAACTGAATTTTGAATTTTAAGTTTAAATAGCCACATTTGTCTTGAGGCTGCTACCATTATTGGACAGTGCAGGTGTAAAGAAACTTCCTATACTTGTTGACTATTTACATATTTTTCACTAAACTTGTTTGTTCAGATTTTATTTATTTTTTTAACTTTGTGGTCTTTTTTATACTAATTTCTAAGAGTGCTTTTTAGATTAAGGAAAGTAGCCCTTTGTCATATGTGTTGCAGATCTGTTCCCATTTTTGTTTTTGACGTAATTTTATACTTTTTTTTTTTTTGCTGCTCAGACATTGTAAACAAATTTTTCAGTCTTTAATTTTACTTTTTGTACTTTTCTAGGTTTTGAGTCCTATTAGGAAAAGCTTTTTTTACTTAAGGATTATAAAGTGAGTGTTTTTAAAAAATATTTAGCCCTGAAGATATATTTTCCCTAAATAAAATACATACTTTATTATGGACAAGTAAGAGGAAATTCTTTATACATCAGTAAGACTATACTCCTTGAAGACAGAGACTTTTCCTTTAAATATTTCTAACTGCAGAGCTTTTTGCACATGAGTGCTATTTTTTTAAAACCGTTTTTTAATTGGAGGTAAAAGAGAAGGCACTGTTCTCACTTTCAGGAGAGCACAGTTTGAATAAAGTTAGTCAACTGTATTAAGTGTTTGCCAGAAAAACTGAGTAGCTCTCTTGTTTGTAAAAGAAAATTATTTCAAGACACACCAGGGTATTTGCCTCCGAAGACCCTTTTGAATTGCTTTTGGACATTGAGAAATTTCTGTGATAATTCTTACTTCTGACCTTGCTTGACAAAACTAAAATTAGTTAATGGTACATACACACAAATTTGGTTCTGAGCATCAAGGGACACTGTAAATCTTATTAATTATAGTGTCTTCTAAGTAATTCGATATATCTTTTGGTAAAAATTATGTGTGAAAGACTTTTCATTTGAAAATTCTTTGGTTTACTAACATTTAGCAGTTGATATTATGTTTAAAATGGACTTTCATTCATGTTCACAGCTTGGGATGGCCCAATTCATCTTGAATCTGTAACCTGCTGATATCTGAATTATTTAATAGCTGGTTTAGCCATATTCAGTTTCAAATAAAGTACTTAATCGTGTTAGTGACGTATTTCTAAATAGTAACACAAAATTTTAAATGTATCGCTATTGGTTAATAATGATTAGTTTTCTATA
Source organism: Eidolon dupreanum (assembly GCA_028627145.1). NCBI lineage: Eukaryota > Metazoa > Chordata > Mammalia > Chiroptera > Pteropodidae > Eidolon > Eidolon dupreanum. The sequence continues at coordinate 93,986,846 of CM053515.1, forward strand.
TAATTTGAGTGGTTCTGGCAAATTTTGTAAGTTTAAATGGATGGTAGCTCATGAAATATATTGTGTTAGGAAAGGTTTTCTCTTTTATTTCATGTGTGTACATGTGTATATGTGTGTGTGAGAAGATGTAAAATAGATGAAATACAAGAAAAGATAATATATATATATATAATCTCAGTAATTACCCATGAAAAACATAATGGGGAGAAAAGGACTACTTTTAATAGAAATTTAGGAATAACCTTAATAATCTGGATTTGATCTTGGCTGTACACAAATAAGTTTACACAAGTTATGTAAACCAATGCTCAAACATTAATGTGTATAGTAATCATCTGAGAGCTTGTTATAATGCAGATTTTTATTCAATAGGTCTGCAGTGTAGCCAGAAATTCTGCATTTCTAAGAAGTTCCCAGGTGGTTCTGTTGCCTTGGTCTAAGGGTCACCTTTGGAGTTGTAGGGATTCATATTATCCAAGCTTTCTCGGTTTCCCCAACTTTAAAATAGAGATAATAATAGAACTTAACCATTTGGGATCTTAGGTGATTAGGTTAGAATGTATGAAAAGTTCTTTATACAATGACTAATATGTTGTGAGCACTGTTAATATTTCTGAAAAATTAATAAATATAGATCATTTTATGTTTATGAATGAGAAAACTATTGTAAAGATGTTATTTTTTAGCAAAATTGCAGAAAGTTTGAGATAGTTCTAACAGAAAGCTTTATAACTTCAGGGACACCATTGGCCAATGTGTAATTACACAGAGACAGACTAGCTATGAACAAGTTTGGGGACCCACTGAAAGATCCATTTTCTGCTTCAGGAGCTTCTGCGCAGAATCCCATTCTCCTGACTTAGACTTTGTGAACTGCATGTGGAGAAGGCCATGTGTGTGGCAAGGAATAGTAGGCCGTCTCTAGGAGCTGGGTGACTGCTGGCCAAGAGCCAGCAAGAAAACAGAAGGGGAGTGAAACCTAACAAGTAAGCTTGGTGGTAAACTTAGACAAGAACCCAGGTCTCAGATGACTGCAACAGTCCCAGCTAACACTTTGATTTCAGCCTAGTGAGACCCTAAGCAGAAGACCCAGTTAATCCATGTCCATGATCCTTTCCAACAGAAATTGTGAGATAAATTCGTATTTCCACCTAAGTTTCATAATAAAACATAATCACAAAATAAATTTGTGGTGTTAAGCCTGTATAATAGCAAACTAATCATAATACTAAAATTTGGTGGAGGAGGGGGTACTCCGTCAGGATTGGTCATAGAAGAGGTTTAGGGATGGTGGGTGAAACATTTACAGGTGAATATGGGTAAGGGCTTTCCAGGCAGAGGGAAGAGATGAAAAGAGGAAAGACTGAAAAATGCAGGGTATGTATGATGCATGGCTGATTAACCTTTGATTAATGTGAAGTATAGTGAAAAATAAGGCCAGAAAAGATAGATTGGGACCAAAATGTGGAGAGTTATGAAAGTCGTACTGACAGTAGTTTTATTCCAGGGACTGTAGAGAGTTTTTATGCAAGACATAACATCATATCTGTGTTTTAAGCAGATTGGCCATTTGTGGGATTTATTGTAGAGGACTGAAGAGTCTAGTTGTAGAGAGATTATGAGGGTTAGGGTAGGATTCTGAATTAAAAGGGTGGGAGGGGATATGTGTTGTTTTTTTAATATATATATCATTCAAATTTTTCTCATTTCATTCCTGTTTTACCTACACCTATCTCACATTCAACTCTCTAGCAGAAGTTTAAGTTCTGCCAGTCTCCTGAAGTTTTCACGCATACAGGAGGTTCTGGAATGCTCTTCAACACAACAAAATCCTCCCATTCTTAAAAGTAAAAAAGCAAAACTCCCCTGTTATTCTAGCTTACGTTGAGCTTTCTTTTCTCTGCATTCCCGTACACTGTTCTTCCATGCCACTACCTTCTATTGCTTGTTTTCAGGTTTGTTCAGGTGATACAATCAGTCAGGGCTGTCTGTTGCACCGCTCTGGGGGGACGTTCACACTGTGGCTTATGTGAATACTGCTTTCTGGAGTTGTCCACCATAGTGGGCCTGGGTTCCATGCTGCTTTATGTGAAAACACCAGTAATTGTTGATAATATTTATTTATGATAAAAATTAAGGACATTTTGCCAGGGAAAACATATCTATCTATTACAGGTTTATGCTATAAAATTGAGAACAGATGGGCAAGAAGGGCATACAAATGGAATTATATAGTATGTAACCTCTTGAGATTGGTTTCTTTAATTCACCTTAATGCCTTTGAGATTCATCTACGTTTTGTGTTTTACTAGTTCATTCTTTTCTGTTGCTGAGTAGTAGTAATTCATTGTGCTAATGTATAATAGTTTATCAATTCACTGTTGAAGAACATGTAGGATGTTTCTGTTTTTGGCATTTAAGAATGGAGCTATAGTAAACATTTGTGGGCAGATTTCCCTTCGAACATAAGTTTTCATTTCTCTAGGGTAAATACCCAGGAGTGGGTTACTGGGTAATGTGTTGAGTATATGTTTAACTTTATTAAAGACTGCAAAACTTTTTCAGAATGGCTATATTATCATATTGCATTCCTCTCAGCAATATATATGTGAAATCCAGTTGCTCTTTATCTTTTCTAGCTATTGGTATTATCAGCATTTTTTATTTTAGCCATTCTAATAGGTGTGTAGTGATATATCATTGTGATTTTAATTTCTGTAATGGCATATATTGAACACCTTTTTATGTGTTTGTCACCTCTATATCTTTGGTGAAGTGTCTATTCAAGTTTTTGCCCACTGTTTAACTGGGTTGGTTCTTTTCTTGCTGTTGAGGTTTGAGCATGCTTTCTCTATTCTGGATGCATGTCCTTTGCTGGGTATGTCTTTTGTAGGTACTTCCTGAATATAGAGGAAAGCTCAGCCTTTCATCAATAAATATATTAGTTGTAGATTTTTTGTAAACACCTATTATCAGGTTGTAGAAGTTCCATTTTATTTCTAGTTTCCTTTTACCAGATTGAGAAAGTTCCATTATGTCATGAATGGACACCGAATTTTGTCAAATGCTTTTCCTGAATCATTTGATAATGATCATTTGATTTTAATTTTTAGACCAGATATGGTGGATTTCACATTTTGAATCGGCCTTACATTCCTGGGGGGAAAAATTCTCACTTGGTTGTGGTAAATTATACTTTTTATATATTGCTGGAATGCTAATATCACTCTGTAGTTTTCTTGTACTGTCTGTGTCTGGGTTTTGGTATCAGGATAGTGCTTACGTCACAAAAATGAATTGGGAAGTCTTCCTATTCTATTTCCTGAAAGATTACAATCAGTCCTCATTATTCATGGGTTCAGTATTTGTGAATTCACCTACTTGTTAAAATTTACTCTTAACCCCAAATCAATACTCATGACAGTTCTGTAGTCATTTATGGACATGTGCAGTGTGGCAAAAAATTTGAGTCACCCGATGCAGACAGTCCCAGCTGAGGTCTCTGCTGAGGGTGAACAAGGCAATGCTCTTCCTTGTTTCAGTTCTCATAGTCAAAACATGTCCTTTTTTGTGCTCTATTTAGTGCTATGGTTTTTGCATTTTTGTGTTTTTTGTTAGTGGTCTCACGGTTTAAAATGCCCCCCAAGTGTGGTGCTAAAGTGCTATGTAGTGTTCTTAGTGCAAGAAAGCTGTAATGTGCCTTATGGAGAGAACCTGTGTTCATTGAACTTTGATTAGGCATGAGTGACAGTGCTATTGGCCATGAGCTCAATTTTAATGAATTATTATGTATTAAATATCTTAAATAGAAATACATAAAAACAGGGTTGTATATTGATCAGTTGACAATAATGTGACCAGAGGCTTGCAGGAACTTAACTCTGTATTTCCTCTAAAAGTAATGATTCAGTATTTGTTAATTTAGTGTTCATGATGACTTTGTGAATAGTGAGAATTGACTGTATGTAGAACTGGTTTTACTTCTTTAAATGTTTGATAGAATCCACCAGTGAAACATTTTGTGCTTGGAGATTTCTTTTGTGTAAGCTTTTAAACTATGAATTCAACTCCTTGTATAGTTATAGAACTATTCAGATTATCTGTGTTCTCTTGGGTAAGTTTTAGTAGTTTGTGGTTTTCCAGGAATTGATGTTTGTAGAGTTTGTAATATTTCTTTATTTGAGGACTCTGTAGCGACGACCCCTCTTTATTCTGATATTGGTAATTTGGTAATCTTTTTTTTCGTTTGTCTCTCTTGTTAGAAGTTTATCAAATTTATTCATCTGTTGAAGGAACCAGATTTTGGTTTTGTTAATTTTTGTTTTTCTGTTTTTAGTCTCATTGATATTTACTCTTTTTCTTTATTATTATTAACTGTCACTGTCCATTTTTCTTTCATCCCCCATCCTCTAGTAATCATTAATCTATTTTCTGTATCTATGGATTTGCCTGTTCAGGACAATTGATATAAATGGAATCATAAAGTATGTGGCCTTTTGTGTTTGGCTTCTTTCATGTAGCACAATGTTTTCAAAGTTCATCCTTATTGTAGCATGTATCCTTTTTATGGCTGAATAATATTCCATTGTATAGACATACCACCTTTTATTTATCTGTTCATCAGCTGATAGACATTTTGGGTAGCTTCTACTTTTTTGGCCATTGTGAATAATGCTGCCATAAACATTTCGTGTGCAACTTTTGTATTGTATGTGTTTTTAATTCTCTTTGGTTTATATCTCGGAGTGGAAATACTAGGTCTTATGTTAACTCTACATTTAACTTTTTAAGGAATTGCCAAACCACCATAACAGCTGTACGGTTGTACATTCTGCAACTTAGATGTTAGCTAAGGAATTCATAAGCATCTTTAAGGGGTTGCTTTCCTGAGTTCTTCCATCTGTAGCATAGTGCTTCCCCCCCCCCATAAGAAAGCACAACAAAATCCATTGTTTAACCTTTTTTCTTTTGAATTTGCACAGGATACCTTTAATAACAAGGAATATTTCAGACTAATAGCCAACATTATAATGATGAAACAGAGACATATATGAAAAAATTAAAAATATAACAAGAAAACTTGCTATTGCTACTTTTATTCAGCATTGTTTTAAAAGTTGTAGCCAGTGTAGTTCTCCATGAAAAATGAAATATAAACATTAAAGGAAGAGAAAAAGTAATGCTGTTTGCATATATTGTGATCGCTTATTTAGAAATCCCAAAAGAAGCAACTAAAAACCTGTTAGACATTGAGATAGATTTCAGAAAGTTGATAAAGTATAAAAAAAAAGTCAGTAGAGTTCCTATGTACCAATAATTAACAAAATATAATGAAAAATATAAAATTCTAGGAATAAGTTGAATAAGAAATTTTCAGAATCTAGGTGAAGAAAACTATAAAATACCTGAAAAGGACAGGGGAAAGACCTGAAAAATTGAGGAGAGCCAATTTGTATACCTGGGTGGGAAGAATCAATATAATAAAGATTTCAGTTCTTATCAAGTAAATTTATAAATTTAAAGCAATTCCACTTTGGCAAAACAAATCAAAAGTTCATCTGGGTTAGACTAAAAATACATTTTATTTTATTTTTTAAATTAAAAAAATACATTTTAAAAGAGAAGTGTGACTTGTTTAAAAAAGGCATGACATTACTAGTTATTAAAATGTATTGCAAAGATAATAGTGATTAAAGCAATATGGCACTGATTTGTGGGACTAGACAAGACTGGTGAATAGTGTAGATGTGAAAGTCCAGAGACAGTCAAATATATTGAAGAATTTAGTATACAAGTAGTGTTGAGAAACCTACTTGTCTTAAGAAAAAAAAATATCCTTGGTTCATATCCTATACCAAAACAACTTACAGAAGGTTTGACATTTTTAATGTTATAAAAATGAAGTCATAGAACTAGATGTCAATAAGGTGAATATTTGCTTTGTGCTAGGAGGGACAGTAGGTGTAGGGTTGTGTAAATGTATATGTTTGCAATTCATATAATAGGTGCTTGTGGCAAAAATCTCAGACACTTAAGGGCAAAAATGCCAGACACTTCTGCATCAACTCTTTTTCCAGAAGTAAACACTGGTAATGGAATTTTTTTTTTTTTTTTAATTCCTACAGCACCCGATATTCCTAGGTGGTCTCCCATCCAAGTACTAACCAGGCCCATCCCTGCTTAGCTCCCGAGATCAGACGAGATCGGACATGTTCAGGGTGACATGGCCGTAGACTGGTAATGGTCTTTAAGATATATGGGTAGGGACTTAAACTATATATCTAATTCTGCAACTTGCATTTTTCACTTAATAATGTGTGACTGTCTTTGCATATCTTCACATAGAGCACTACATTGTTCTTTTTCTTCACAATTTCAGTTTCAATAAAAAAAAATTAAAACACAGCAAAGTTGAAGGAATTTTATAGAGAATACCCATTACTTAGATTTTGCCACTCCAGTTAACTATCTATCCATCTATCCACATGGCTCTTTCAAAAAAATTGTGGTAAAATATATGTAACAAAATTTATCATCTTAATTATTTTTAAATGTACAGTTCAGGAGTGTTAAGTATATGCACATTGTTGTGCATCCAATCTCTAGAACTTTTTCATTTTGCAAAACTGAACCTCTGTATGGATTAAACCTCCCACCCTGCCCCAGGCGACCAGCGTTCTACTTTCTATTTCTGTGAGTTTGGACTACTCTAGATATTTCATATAAGTGAAATCATACAATATTTGTAATTTCAATTTTACTTAGCATAATATCCATAAGGTTCATTTGTGTTGTAGCATGTGTCAGAATTTATTTTTCAAAGCTGAATAGTATTCCATTGTATGTATATACTACAATTTGTTTATCCATTCTTCTGTCAGCAGACACTCGATTGGGACACTTGATTGGGACACTTTGGCTATTTGATAATGCTCCTATGAGCCTGGGTGTACACATCTTTTTGAGACTCTGCTTTTGATTCTTTTGAATCTGTAACCAGAAGTGATTTTGCTGGATCATATAATAACTCTATTTTTAATTTTTTAGGAACCACCATACTATTTCCCATAGCTGGTACATCATTTTACATCTCCATCAACAGTGCACAGGGTTCCAGTTTCTCTACATCCTCGACAACACTTATTTTCCTTCCCTCCTCCCTCCCTTTCTTCCTTCCTTTCTATAGCAGCCATCCTTGTACACATGAAGTGATATTTCATTGTGTTGTTTTAAAATTAATTTATTTATTTAAATTAGTTTCAAGTATACAGTACATTGGTTAGACATCTATAATGTTCATAAAATGATCCCCCCAATTGCTCCCTCCCTTCCCAGGCCCTCCACTTAGCCGTCATACTAATGCTGACTGCATTTCCTCTGCCACGTTCCCCATCCCATGCCCTACTATCAGCTATTAATTTGTGCTTCTTCAACCCTTCACCCCATTCTCCCAGCCTCCCAACCACCCTTCCCTCTGTCCATCATCAAATTGTCCACTATATTTGTGAGTCTGTTTTTGATTAGTTTGTTCTTTTTGTTCCTTAGATACCACATATAAGTGAAATCATATGGTATTTATCTTTGTCTGACTTATAGTGCTCAGCATAATAACTTCTATGTCCATTTATGTCATTGCAGATGGTAGGATTTCATTTTTTTTTTAATGGCTGAGTAATATTCCATTTTATAGATGAACCATAATTTCTTTATCCAATTGTCTGTTGATGGGTGTTTTAGGTTGCTTTAATTGTGGTTTTAATTTGCATTTACATAATTATTAGTGATTTTGAGCATCTTTTCATATGATTGTTGGCTGTTTATATATCTTCTTAGGAGAAATGTCTATTCAAGTCCTTTGCCCATGTTCGAATTGAGTTACTTGGTTTTTAGTTGAGTTGTAGAAGTTCTTTATATACTCTGGATATTAATCCCTTAACAGATACACGATTTGCAAATATTTTCTCCCATTCTGTAGGTTGCCTTTTTTACTGCATTGATTGTATTACTTGATGCAGAAAAGTTTTAAATTTTGATACAGCTCAGTTTGTCTATTTTTACTTTTGTTGCCCGTGCTTTTGGTGTCCACATAGCTCTTTTTGACGGTGGCATAGTCTGCTGGTTATTTAGCAATATATTTTAGTACTTATTGGAATTTAGGCTGTTTCCAGTTACAAACATGGCTTCAGTAAATATTGTACATATTTATGTCCTTGTAAGAATGTAGTCATAGAATTGATTTTTATATTGGAATTGCTGGGTCAAAAATGTATCCATCTAAGGCTGGAGAGTGCCAAATTGTGCTTCAAAAAGGGTTGTATTATTTTACAGCAGTGGATGACAGTATTTGCTTCCCATACCCCATTGAATACTGGACTTTTAGTTATTTTCACCTTTGCCAATTTAGTAGGTGAAAAAAATCTGGATTTGATTTCGATTCTATATTTATGGTTATGTGACCGTAGTTGAACATATTTTTAGATGTTTATTGACCACTTGTATTTTTATTTCTCTGTATCCTTTGCCAGTTCTTTATTTTGAATTGTTGATATTTTTCTCACTGATTTATAACTTTTTCTGTGTGGTATGTTTTTCAATTTTCTACTAGCTTTTCTTCAGTTTTTGCCATAGATGTGCATGTACATACATGCAGTACTGAGTTTTTCATTTTTATGTAGTCATATTTGGTAATATTTTTCTTCACATTGCTCTGAGTTTTGTGTCATTCTTTGGAAAGCATACTTGACAAAGGATAAGTTTTGACTACATACAAATGAAAAAACTTCTGGGTCAAAATAATATTTCCACATGATAAGAATGTAGTGAAGGTAAAAAGGAAAAATATAACTCACAATTCTACCACCCAGTGGCAACTACTACTGATATTTCAGCATAATTTCTTTCCAGTTTTTTTCTCCTACTTAGTCTTGCTTTAGTTTGTGGAGAGTCATTAGTATGTAACATAGTCACTGACCTTGAGGATAACATTCAACTTAGTGATTGTGGAGGAATGGATGCCCTTTTTTGTTTGAACTCTAGTGCAGTTCACTAAACCTTCTGTCAGCCAGTAGGGATTTAGGAAGGGCAGAAGCTAAAGTAGGGAGTAACTGGTATTAGAAGCTTATCATGGTGATGTTCAGCAAACTGTGCATATACAGTGACTTGAAGTTATATTTTCTTTTCCCTCCTTTTGTTGTGCAGCTTTCTCTAACTATTTAGTAAAGTTCTCTTTTTACAGTGTCTGCAAGTTTGTTTGTTTGTTTTTCCTTTTAAACTTTGTGAGGGCAGGAAAGTAATATTTTGATCTACCTTTGAACTGAAGCTTTAAATAGAAATCATTGTATCTCGGGGGCTATGTGGTGGCAATATTAATCACAGTGAGAAAACTCTTTACGTTTTCTCCTAAAAGAAAGACGAAATCCATAATATCTAAGGTGGGATTTGGTTATCTGTTCTCTTTAGAAGGTTTCCTTCTAGTTCTCTTATGATTAAAACCTTGACTATTTTGTCTCAATGAATAAGTGCGTTTCACTGTGTAGAAACTAAAATAACTAGGAATGGGAAAAATAATGTTAAATTAACTGCTGAAACTGTCCATTTTAAGTACCTAAGGTAATTGAGAGAGAAGGATATCACTGAGAATGTGAGCTGACTTCTTAGAAGAGGTGAGATTTTGTCTGAGCTCGGTTCTTTTGAGCAAGGTTGTAGAAGTCAGATTCTGTTTGACATCTGTGAAACTGTAGTCCTAAAACAATTGCCTTGTTATGGTAGTTTCAAGGCATTACTTAGGCTGGTTTCTGGAAATATTTTGTCATATATAGTTCAGTAATTTAAAAAGCGGAAATAAAATATCGTGACTTTTTTTTCTAGTATGGTTAAAAGCTTTTTGTGACTAAGTTGGCTCTAATTATTGACAGTCTATTCACTGAAATTAGCTTTACTGTTATAAACTTATGTTGTATCGATTTAGAATACAGTTGAACTTGAAAAACTCGAGTTTGAACTTCACAGGTCCACTTACAAGGGGATTTTATTTTAGTAAATACAGTTGGCCCTTCGTATCTGTGCGTTTTCTATCTGTGGATTCAACTAACCACGGATTGAAAACTCTTCTCATTCCCAAACACAGTTTCCCAACTATGGGTTCCCAACTGCAGGTCGAAAACACTGTTTTCCATCTGTGGTTGGTTGAATCTGCAGCTGCTAAGGGTTTACCTTTGTTTGTCTTTAGGTATTAGAAAGCTATTAGTTTCAGTCTTATATCATTCAAATTTAAGTCTAGTAGTTGCTGGGATGAAAAATGTCTTTTACCTTTGATTTTGCATCTTTTTCCTTAGTTTGACTCTTCTGCTCATTTCTAAACCAATTACTGAGGCCAAGAGGTTGGAAAGTGCTAATGGGTTTTATACTGTATTGCTGTTATTGGTTCTCACTGTATTGATTGAGAATGGAGGAGGGGGTGGATCTCCAAAAGAAAATCAGCCCCTTTTGATCAGAAGAATTTCGAATGATAGGTAAGTTGCCAAAAACATAAATCTACCTTAGGCATCGTAGGGTCTGCAGACCCACAGAAACTAACCATAAAAATTATAATTTTTTTCTGAGAAGAATTTTCATAGCTGTCATCAGACTCTCAAGGAGGTCTACCCCCATAAAAAAAGGTTAAGTACAGATACGGATCTGGGGAGAAAAGGGCATTTTAATTCAGGATATGTGCATTACCAAAGGCATACCTGAGAATCAGTTTTGAGAGACATTGGAGTTGAATTAGTGGAATTGATTCTGTGAAGATATATTGAGCATAGAAGAGTATACATTTGGATGTTTTAGATGACTTGTTTTAAACTGTAGAAGGTACTCAGTTGTAGAAATCAATTAAATGTGGTTAATAAATCAAGTAGTTTAAGAGAAACACATCTACAAATAAAATTTCTTCTTTTCCCCCCATTTACTTCTCTTGTCTCTAGATATTATAATTGTGATTTCCTTACTTCAAGATTTTTTTCAGGGTAGGGATTAAAAACAATTTTAAGGACTTATTTTATTTTTTGTAATTTATGATTTATTGCATTATAATTATTGAGGTTCCCTAATAGGCAATTTTCTAACTATTCCGTTAGTGCTATTGGGAAAAGTATGGACTTTTTTTGAAAAGTTTAAAGTTTGATATATGTTTGAAATCAACCTTACTGATTTTATTATTCATATAGTCTTATTTCTGTATTGTAATCATAAATGCAAATTGTAGTGGAGGGAAGGTTGGGATGAGAGATGTACCCTAACTTTAATTAGGATCTATGATTGCTACACCGATTTTATTTTTTTAGTGTGTGGTGTAGCCCATTTTTTTTTATTGGAAATTTTATCAGGAATGGCCCAACAACTCAAGATTTTGGAACCTATTTTTTAGGTTAGATATAGAATCCTGATTTTTTTTTTTTTTGAATTCTTTTGTGCTAGTAACACATTATATTTGTAGAGTGGCACTACCAGCATAGGTTTCCTACTCCCATTCCTTCTCCTTTGTTTACTGGACCCAGTGTGAAATCTTGATCTTACAGTATGAATAAGAGTTGGGCAAATTAGAAATATGATATAAAGAGAAATGAAAACTGTATGTTTTGAGCCTATAGAAATGTTTTAAAGAACTATCTCAATAAGCAAGTCCTTTAACTTTTTTGTTAGGGATTAATCATTTATTTTTGTGTACTGTGGACAATTTTCCCTGTCTCTCCCTTGATTATCTGGCTAACGTGCATTTTGGAAAGTTTAAACACAAAAGCGTAAAGAAGTAGGAAAAAAAATTATTCTCATTTTGCCAGGAGTATTCTTAGTCATTTTGGAGTCAAAGTTTTCTTTTGGATATGATGAAGGCTGTGAATCTTCTCTCTGGAAAAAGATACAAACACTAAACACTTACATAATTCCTAAGGGGTTCATGGAATCTTGAGACTGTTGTGTTTCCTATGGGCCTAGACTGTAAGTTAATAACTCTGATCTAAGGTAATACCATCAACATTTTGACATTTATTTCTAATTTTATCTGGTTATTTACGTAATTGAAATCTTACTGTTTATTCAATTTTGCATGTGGTTTTTGTATATCATAAGCATTTCCTCATCATTGAAAACTATGCTTAAAGATATCTTTAAAGACAACGCAGTGTATCGTTTTAAACTTAGGGATTTATTGGGTTCCTTCTATGTTTCAGGTCTTGTCTAATGGGAGAACCTGTGGCTTCTGCTTTGCTTTTGAACTAAAGATCTCTTTGGGAGGGTAGTTAAATTGATTTATTATCTTAATATTGAGAATTTTGATTGTTTATTTTTATAACTTAACAAATACTGCAGAGAACACCTTTGTGCCTAGATCTTGTATGTTTTTCTGTTATTTTGCTTTTATGGATTGCTGGAAGAAAAGTTGTTAGATGAGAGGATGTCAGTCTTTGAAAAACCCATAGTTTCATGTTGCCAAATTGCTTTCCAGAAAGGTGTATCCATTTACTGTCCCAGCTGTGTAGTATATGAGTTCTCTTTTACTGAATCCTTGAAGGATTGACTGTTACTACTTTTGAAAATTTTTGCTTTTTGTTAGATGACAGATAGACTTTCAGGTATACAGTGGGGTGGAGAAGTTACATCAGATACAGAGAGCAGCATGAGCAAAGGTGGGACGTTGGTGGTACAAATGTGTTGTAGGACATTGAGACTCTTAGTTTATTGCTTACACAGCTAGTGTTCCATATTAAGCCCTCTCGTTACCATGGCTGGCAACTTGTCACAAAGTTCTTAGCTTAAATTGGGTAGTCAGTGAGGTCTGACTACTCAGAATTGTCGCTCTTCTCATTCACTGTCAACTGTATCACCCTGTTTTATCTTTTTTATAGCATTTACCACTATCCGAAAAATTTTTTGGCGTACATATTTATTATCCATTTTTACCGTTAGGATGCTAACTTCTCTAAAAGCAGAGACCTGCTATATATTGCCCACTATTTCTTGGCATCCTATTTTTATTTTTATTTGATGGATACAATGGATGCAATATTTTTTTTCCTAAGGATTTATTATTTTGTGAGGAGAGAACTTTACTCTTTTTACTCCTCATTCCCTTTTCCTTACCTCACACCCTGTCTGTTGGATATTACTTCACTGCCTCTGTTGTTTTGGCCATTTCAGGTATTAAAACAGTCTCAAATCTTAGATTTGAATAAGTCGAGTTTAGTACAGATTATAACTTCCATCCTAACAGATTTTCAAATTTCTTTTTTCTCTTAATTTGTGCGTGCTTTTGAATTTTAGAGAGTGTGATTGATTTTTCCACTATGCTTTCATATTGCTTTAATTTCTTTAAAAATCAACTTACTGAGGTAATGCCAAATTTATTGAGGTATATTTTCCATATAATACAGTGCATGTGTTTTAAATGTACAGCTGAATTCAGTTTGACAAATGTATACACCTATGTCACCACCACCCTAGTCAAGGTATAGAACATTTCTGTCTTTTCACAAAGTTCCTTTGCAGATTTGACAAAGCTTATTAGGTGGTTTATAAACATTTCATTATTTTGTAGTTTCTTCAGTATTTGAAATATTGCATAATTTTTGTGGGAAGAATTAAATGTTCTTTACCTTCATTTCCATGCACATCTTTTTCAGTATTTCTTCTCATTATAGTTGTCAGTCTCTCCCTTCCTCCACTCTCTCTACCGTTGTTGTGAACTACTTCAGGGCTTGTTTCTCATTCATCTTTGTATCCCCAGTTTTTTTGCACTTAAGAAGCACTTAGTAAGTGTTAAAGTAAGAGTTGATTTTAAGAGTAGTGTGGATATGTAATGTAACATGGAGAGGCAGTATAGCATAATGCTTAGGAGCAAAGAATCTTGTTTTCAGTCACTTATTAGCTAATGTAACCTTGGTCAGGTGACTTATTTTCTCTATACCTCAGATTTCACATCTGAAATATTGCCATAATACTATCTACCTCATAGGTTTATTGTAAATATTAAATGAGCTAATATATATAAAACTTAAAACAGTAGCTGGCACTTAAGTGCTAGATAAATATTAACTTATTATTTTTCAGAGTTTGGGGAAAATTAGGTTTTGAGAACTTTTGTTGTTGTGCTTCCACTGGGGAGTGTGCATAATCTCTGGACTTCTTGGATAATCAGGTAAAAAGAATATAGCTAGGAATGAACTATATCAGAATGACTTGTTTGAGCTGGTCAGAACTGAGGTAAAACTACCCCTGGGCTTATGAAGCCAGCCTCTCTAATCTCTGGTTTTCTGTAGCTACCTTCCTGTATTGATTTGTGTTTAAACATTCTTATTTCTTGCAATCAAGTTTCTGTCCCTGAATCTAGAAAACTTATTTAAAATTGCATTTATCTTTCATCTTTTTTGTTTACAAAAAAAAAAAAAAAGACATTTTTACTGTTGTATAAAGCATGTGTTCCTAATTTCATCAGCCAGCTATCACATGTTTTAGACCTACCATAGATAGGCACGAGGGATACTAGATGAACAAGAACAAGCCCTCCTGGAGCTTATGTACCATTGGGCAGGACAGATGATTTAAAATGCAATTATAATACATACAGTGTGATAAGCACTACTGGGGCTGTTAGAGTGCTGCTATAGAGGCATAATTATTTTTCAAACCATGAGAGAATGAAATGCCCAAGGAGAGTAGAAATTGAGACGAAAAGAGAATCCTGAGAAAGATCAACATTAAACGATTGTAGAGAATGAATAGTTGCTGGTGGAGAGGTGGGAGGGAAACAAGGAGTCTGGTGTCACAGAAGCTGAACAGAGGAGTGCATCTCAGGACAGGGTAGTGATCAACAGATACTGCTAAGCAGCCAGGTAAGGTCCTTTTCCTTCTTTCTTTTTCAACTATTTGGCTGTACATTTCTTTTATATATTCTGTGTATAAATTCTCTGTATTCCTTGTTATTATCTGTTTACCTCCTGAACTCACACAGTGATTGTATAGTGAGTTTGGTAGGTGATGGATACTATATCCTCTGAATTAATTTTCGTTCTCAGTGTCAAATGAGCACAAGTTCGGATAATGAGGGATTTGTCAAACTATCTAAATCTATTTGCCTCTCATGTTGTGATGGAGAGAGCTGGGATAGTTAGGGATACTTCTGTCTCCTTTTATCCTGGTCCAGTGAAAGTTGTTCAAGTCCATTTGACAAAACAGTTATTCCTTGACTCCATATTTTTTTCACTGTTCTAGAAGTTGTTTTAACTCCCTCTTGCCACCTCTGGACCTCCCATTGAGTGCTAAACCCCCTCAAGTTTGAGTTCTTCCCTCCAGATTAAATGGAATCTGAACTTGTAAAACTAAGAGCTCCTCGTTGCTAAATACCATAGATTTTGAAGTTATCTTCATCTTCTAGGCAGGTTTTGACATTGTCGACTACTTCATTCTTCGTAGGATGCTTTTGTCTTTTTTGAGGAACCATGTTCTTCTGAGTTTTTTCCAGTTTCTCTGGCCACTCTTTAGTTTATTTGCTAATTTTTCTTCTCTGATTCTTAAACATTGTATATTAGTTCTTTAGCCTAGGCTTTCATCACTTCTCATTCTGCATATTTCCTGGGTGACTTCATTCACTACTTTGACATTGGTTACCCTAATTAAAGCTTTTGGGCAGTAAATACACCATATCACACTGAAATAAATCTAGAAAGGTTACAGTGTTTTATCTGTACATTTTAAATAAATGTAAAATCTAGGTTACACAAAATTTAGGCTCTACATATCTGTGCATGTTTGGAATGAACTTGTAAGTGCAGCAGTAATTAAAATACTACTACTATTTAGGGTATAGTCAAACTCAAATCTTAGGGGCTATCTAGAGTTTTGAGTACTCAAAGTATAATTTTATATCCTTTTTATTAGCTGGATGTGAGAATCTATAAAAAGATTTATTAAGCACTATTTAAAAACAGTTAATTTTATTATGCTTTAACTCCATGTAGTGTTGATTTTAATTCTTCTGAGCAGTTATTCAGATTGTCATAAAGTAGTTTCTGAATGTTATGTTATGTAGCTCCATGAACAGTTCAGTGGAATATTTTGTTTGACAAAGACTGCCCTCCTGTGGTTAAACTAAGCTAAATGTTTTTATAAAACTGTAATCTTCACTGACATGAAAACTGTGGTAAAATAATGTAATAGGAATGCAATACAGTAATAGTATTGTAATAGTAATGTAATAGAATACAGTATTTTTGCTCAGAAATATATGTGGCCATTTTGTTTTTCTCTCCCATTTTTCCCTCTTGGGTTACTCTAGTGTATCTACATTTTTCTCATTCTGTCTATGCACATTTTCTTGTTAAAAATTCATGAATTAAAAGAGTCAAATGAAAATGAAAAGATGGAAAAAATATTCAACTATTGAAGGGAGGGAAGCTACACTTAAATTTAGACGTGATAAAAGAAATCAAAAGAAAAAGCCAGTCAGTTATAATACATGTAATTAATAAAAACCTCTATGGAAAAACAACAGTAATAAAAAAGATGAATAAACTGGAAAAGTTTCGATATGTTTTATATGAAAAATAGAGCTCATACAAGTGGTATATAAATAAGTGGACATGAATAACCAGTTTACAAGCAAGGAAATACAGTAAAACACAAAAATGTATTACAATCCATAATGGTATTTGCGATATTTCTAATGATACATCAAATAAACCAAAAACCAGCTTCACCTTTAGAGCATTCTGGTAAAATCAACTAATTTTGAAAATTAGGTCAGAATCAAGTTACTTTTTTACTATATGAACTGTGTGTACTTTAGGTAACCAAATAGTACATAGAGAAAAGCATTTCTTTTTAGGATTTTAGCTTGTAAATACAAGAAGGAATGATAAGGCTATCACTGTATGGGGAGAACATCTGTCCCCCTGATCCGTATTGGCACCTGAAAAAAAGAAACAAGATATTTTGTGTTCCGATGTTGTGTAATAGGAAGTATATAACAATGCCTGTGAAGTGTTCTTGCTAAAATAAAATCTGAATCTGAGCAATCCTTTAGATATTATGATTTGCAGGAAATATGAGGGACAGTGTGCCATACAGTTAGCAAAATATGCAATGTGCAGTCTACTTGGCTTCAGTACATAAATTGGAAGAAAAAGGGAGAAATCCATAGATTAAAAGAGATTTTAAGTTTTGTGTTAACCAAATGCGATATGTATGGGTCTTCCCTGGATACTGATTTGAACAAACCAACTGCTAAAATAATTTTTTTTAAATGAAAATTGGGGACATTGTCTAAATAATTTGATGTTAAGGAATTATAGTTACTTTCTGAGGTGTAAAATGGTATTTTTGTTTTTTAAAAAATGAGGCTATCTTTTTTAGATATATACTAAAATGTGGATGAAATGTTTGAGATTCGCTTCACAATGATACATTTTGAGATGGGGGAGTTGTTGGAGGTATAGATGAAACAAGATAAACCTTGTGTTGATAATTGTTGAGTGTAGTGTTCTACTTTTATATGTTTTAAAATTTCTATTATAAAAAGTTAAAAATAGAGTACTTCAGTTTTTAATTAAAACATTTCTCCCCCACACTATGATTTATACCTCTGAATATCAATAATCTTCCTAGGCTCTGCCAGGATCTTGTTTTTTCAATTTTATTTTCTTGCTCATTATCAAAGACAGAGCCAGAAACCTACGTCTTAACATACTGATTGAATTATAGACATAAGTAGGGGATGACATTTCCATTAAGCTAATTTTTTCATGTTTCGAAATAGACCTGTGAGAAAAAGGCCTTTGTCTAATCTTTATGCTTGATGGTCCCATCCTGATCTTAATCAAAATAGCAAATGACATTTCTGCAGTCTTATTAGTTTTTCTACCTCAGTAATAAGTAGTAACCTATCCATCATTCATCAGAGGTATAGTTTTTATCATTCCAATGCATATTTTGTTAACAAAAGAAAATTTTTTCCCTTACTGAACTCTTTGCTTTCTTGAAAGCTTTATTACTAGCACGTTTAGTCTGGGGAAGTAAGAGTGCTGCCGTTGAAGTTCAAGCTGTGCTTTATAACTGCTCTGAGTCTTATTTTCCTTCCTGGTAAAACAGATACAACTAATCCTATGCTCTGCTCATAGGAAGATATGTGTTTAATGTTTTTTATGAGCTTGGGTTTTTTTAAAAGTAGGTATACCAGCCTTTTGTGTTCTTTTTGACCATCTTTTATGTGTATATCTCTATAGAAAAGCTCTTTTTTTGCTACAGCCATTGGTGCAGCCATTATGGAGAACAGTATGGAGGTTCCTCAGAAAATTAAAAATGCTACTATCATATAATCCAGCAATCCCGCTTCTGGGTGTATAATATGAAGGAAAAGAAGTTATTATCTTGGAGAGAGAGATACCTGGATCCCGTGTTCATTGCAGCCAAAACATAGGGACAGCTTAAGTGTCTGACAACAGATGATTGGATAAAGAATATATACACACACACACACACACACACACACACACACACACACGTACATACATACATACACGCAGTGGAATATTATTCAGCTGTAGAAAGAAATCTGCCATATGCTGCAACAACATGGATAGACCTTGAGGGGCATTGTTCTAAGTGAAATTAGTCAGAGAAAGACAGAATCTGTGCATTATCTCATACATGGAATCATTGGGGGGTGAGGAAAATGCAGAGATGGTCAAAGAATACAAAGTAGCAGTTACAAGATGTATAAGTTCTGAGATCTAATGTACAGCATGGTCAGTACTGTATTGTGTAATTGAAATATGCTGAGAGTTTAGATCTTAAATGTTCTTAACCATACACACACACAGAAGGTGACTATGTGAGGCAATGAATATGTTAACTAACCTTAATGTGGCAGTTAATTAATATATACCTATGCCATATCATTACATTGTACACCTTAAACTTATGCAATATTTGTCAATTGTATCTCAGTAAAACTGAGGAAGAAAAACCAAGCGAAGGGTATAAAGGGTATAAAGAGTATGTGCATGTGTGTGTGCGTGCATGCATGCTAGGCACATGTTGGTGCTTCTGAGTGAGTATATTTTAGAGTGGTCAGGAGTATCTAAAGAAACGAAGGGAGAAGGTCAAGTGCATTGCAGGAGAAGGGAGCAGGTGCAAAGGCACTAAATTAGGAATGAATTTATGTTTGAGGAATGGCAATCTAATGTGAGAAAAGTGAAATACAGAGTTTCATGTAGAATCTTTTAAGCTGTATGAAGGAATTCAGATTTTATTTTAATTTTAGATAATTTTTAAAAAAGTAATAGGGAGCTTAAAACCAGAGGAATAATGTAATTTACGTTTTAAGAAGGGCACTTACTGCCATGTGAGTCATATTAGTAGGTATATAGATTTGGCTATGTATAGCAGTTTTTTAAATGATTTGAGAAGTTTATTTCTCTTTCATGCAGCAGTCCGGAGGTGTAGTTAGTCCACCATTCTTAGGGTTTTTCTTTTTTTTCTTTTTTTTGTATGGTTCAGAATGGCTTGCCACTTTTCTATTTTCAAAACAGCAGGGTAGAAGAAGATCCAAAGAGGGGACATGCCCCTGCCCTGGGTTGTTGGAAATACCATTTCCTTGTCACATTCTCTTGTCCATAACTTGCATTACTTACCTAGTTTTGAGGGGAGCTGAGAGAGATCACCTTGCCCCCGTCACAAGTCATGTTCCCTTTTCATTTATTTCATTTATATTATTTATTCATATTTCATTTATATTATTGCTATATAATATTCAATTATGTAGATACACCAGTTTCTTTAATATCCTATTATTGGATAAGTAGACTCTGAACTTTTTTCTTTATTGATTAACATAATGAATGTTTTATTATATTCTCAATAGTTTAAGTACTAGATTATGTGTACATATCCATTTCATGGTGTTCATTTATTATTGCTATGTTTATGCTATCCAAATTACCACAGGAAAAAAGCACTGAAATAGGATTTTTGTATTTGGTTATTAGTAAACTCAAACATTCTATTTTATTTTTTCATAAATTTTTATTATGGGATTATTGAATGTGTACACAAAATTAGACAATATAATGAATATCTTTGTACCCATCATCCAACTTCTGTAATTATCAACTTTTAGCCAATCTTGCTATACTTAAACCCCATCCACATTTTCTCCTGTATAATTTTGAAGCAAATCCCAGACATCATATAATTTCATCTAAATATTTTAGTATGCAAATGCTCTTTCATATGGTTATTATCCAGTTGCATTAACTCTTTTACAAACGATCTGATCACATCCATGAAATTTTTTCCTTCATTTTCAGTAATTTAACACATTTTTAGCATATTGTCTGTATATAAAGGCCCATAAACAAAGGCCCAGTTTTCTATTTGGATAACGGTGGGTGATAAGTTAAATTTTGGAAATGTTAAGTCTGAGATGCTTATGGAACACCCAGTGGGGTTGATATTTAAAAGACAGTTATATGCAGACTGTACTGTGTTGCTTTTCACTTATCAAAATAGGGGAGATTAGTAAAGGCTTGGGAATGGATGATGATATTCAGGGAGACTTGGTAGAATGAAAAGCAAAAACTGCAAAACTGCAAATCGATGCTTGTAAAATATTTAAGGAATGGGCAAAGAAAAAAGACATCCACAAAGAAGACTAAGAAGAAACATTTTGGGGAAAAAGGTCTGAAGAGAGCAATGCCTAATGGGGGAAAGGTTAATTAACATTGTCACATTTAGCAGAGAGCTCAAGGAATGTGATAAACAAATATGTTTGTTGGATTTTATGATTAAGCAAATGAGAAGACATATTTTCTCTATAATAAACACAGAACACAGGGTGTTGTACTAGTGCAAGATGGACCTGAGTTTGAATTCTGGCTGCCACTTATCTTGATCTGTTATGTTTGAGAATTTAACTGAGCATTAGTTATCCCACTTTTTAAGTGGAGGTGATAATGTTTCCTTTATAGGACATTACTGAGACATTTAGCTGGTAGAATGTATGGTACTTGTTTGTATCTTCATACGTGGTAATTGCTGATATCACATTGTGGTACTTCAGTGGCTGATGCAGGGTATCTGACTTTAATGATTTCTCTTACACAAGTCCTGTATCTGTTGCTGCTGACTTGCAGTACTAATATTAATTTGATAGTATAGTATAGATTTTAAAGAATTGATTCAATTTTAGCTTTTATTGGCATATTTTAATTGCCAATTTTTTTTAAATGGTGAGATTGGAAAGTGATTTAGGAATAAGTTTCTTCCTAAAATTTTTAGCTTAAAAATAGAGGAAATCAGAATTGACTTAAAAGAAATAATTTTAAAGCACTTCTGCTACTCACAAATACTCTTAGTTTTTCTTTATCTGAGAATGTCTTCATTTCACCTTCATTCTTGAAGGATTTTTTTGCTTGATAGGAATTTTGAATTGATAACCCCTTTCTTTCAGCACCTTAACATGTGCTCCCACTGCTTCTGCCTTCCATGATTTCTGATGAGAAATCCAGTCACTTAAATTGTTTCTCTCCTAAGTGGAACATTGTTTTTCCTTGGCTGCTTTCAAGATTTTTTGGTTGTTAGTTTTCAGTAGTTGGCTGTGACATATCTGGGTATGGATTTCTTTGAATTTATGTAATTTGAGATTCATTGACTTTCTTTAAATTGTAAGTGTATATCTTTCACCAAATTTGGGAAGTTTTATGCTATTTCTTCAAATATGTTTGCTCTGCTCTCCTCGTTCTCTCCTTTTGGGACTTCGATGACATGAATGTTAGAACTTTTAATATTGTCCTATTGGCTCTGCTCATTTATTTTTTCTATGATTTTTCTCTGTTCATGGATTGAATAATTTCTGTCATCTTATCTTCA
Source organism: Eidolon dupreanum (assembly GCA_028627145.1). Taxonomy (NCBI): domain Eukaryota; kingdom Metazoa; phylum Chordata; class Mammalia; order Chiroptera; family Pteropodidae; genus Eidolon; species Eidolon dupreanum. Next base: position 94,008,746 of record CM053515.1, read on the forward strand.
AGTTCACTTACTCTTTCCTCTGTTATCTTCATTTGCAATTGTGCTCCTCTAGGGAGTTTTGGGTTTCATTTTGGTTATTGTATTTTTTTAAATAAATTTATTTATTTAAATTAGTTTCAGGTATACAGTACCTTGGTTAGACAGCTATATTGTTCATAAAACAATCCTCTAATTGCTCCCTCCCTTCCCTGGCCCTCCATGTAGCTATCATATTAACGCTATCCGCATTCCCTCTCTGGTGCTCCCCATCCCTGTGCCCAGCTATCAACTGCTAATTTGTATTTCTTTAACCCTTCACCCCATTCTCCCAGCTCCCCAACTCCCCTCCCCTCTGTTGGTTATTGTATTTTTAGTCCTAAAATTTTATTTTGTTTCTCATGTTCACACATGCACACGTGTGCGCACACGCACACACACACACACACAATCTTGTTTCTATGTGGAAACTCTTATTTATTTTTTTCAAGAATATTCTTCCTGACTTCTTGAAGCATGGTTATAATAGCTGCTTTAAAATTTTGTGTGATAATTCCAACATCTGTGTCATCTTGGGTTTGCTGTGTGTAGGTTATCTTTTCCCTTGTGAGTTGTTGAGATTTTCCTTGTTCTTCATATGTCAAAGTTATTTTGGATTGTATATTAGTAATTTTGATGTTATATTATGATACTCTGTGTCTTGTTTAAATCCTATAGAGAATGTTAATTTTTTTTTTGAGGGACGAGAGGATTTTTTTTAAAGCAGGCATTTGACTTCGGTAGGGTTATGTCACAAGTTTCTACCTACCTCTGCAATAAAATTCCAAAGTCTAGTTTTCAGTCTTTGCAGAGCTGTTCTGATGTGGTCTGTATGTGCGCCACCTAGTGGTTAATTTGGGAACCTGATAGAGGTAGTATGTTTATATGCATAGCTCTGGGGTGACTCTAGGAGTGTTTATAGAACTTCATGGTATCACTTTCTTGAGCTTTTTAATTTGTAAGTTCCTTAACACTTTCTGACTCCTAGAGACCCTTCTTTCTGTCCTGTCACTAGACAACTGAGGTTGCTATTTCTTCGTTTTGCTGCATACTTCCGCAACCGCATCTGCCTTTGTTGCCAATCAACAGGATGGTAGAGAAAGAATATAAGCCGTGAGGATTCTTTTCACACTCAGACACCCAGAATGGTTCCACTTTCTTGGAGTTTTTGGTTCCTCTTAGCCGTTGCTGGTATCATCACTGCCACAGCTTCTGCCTTTGGATTGCATGGGGACAGGGGCCAAAGAAAGGGGGAAGAAAATCCAGAGTATCCCCTGCTCCCTTTACTGCTCTTCAGACCAAAAAAGAGAAGACTTTTCTTGGATCCATTTCTGTCTGCTATTAGTGTGTAGTTCCGAGTGTGGACTGCAGTTGAGTCTAGACTGAGTGGTCCCAGAGGAAGTAAAACTAAGAAACTCACTGCAGGGTTAGTGGTACTTCTAGATGTGGTTTCCTCTCTCAAGCCAACTGCTACCATTTTCAGAGTCCTCAGATAGCTGCTCCATGCAGTCTTTTCAGGTTTTTAATTGTACATATTCAGTGGGAGGACAGGCTAAACTGTGCTTATTAATTCATTTGTTTTGGTTAAGAATTTTTGATCATCCATGCTGTACTAGGCTTTGCTGGAAATGTGAAGACGGATAATCTATAAGGTGCTTATAGTAGGTCCGCAAGTAGGCATGTGATGTAGAGGTGGAGGCAGAAAGTAAATAATTTCATATTATGCATTAATAATGAATAATCGAGTTACTAATCTAATCCTTTTTGATCTATTTCTGCTTTAGGATTTGACTTGTTTGTGACTAAAGGAGGGAAGATCCTGTTTATATTCCATTAATTTTTTTTGCTTTTTATCCCAAAATATAAGGAATGAAAAGTCTCTGGATATACATGTGCTGAATGAAATTAATACATACTTATAATAAGAATAAAAACTTAAAATAAGAAGAAATAATTTATTATTATATACTTGTTTCTCAGGTCTTAGAAAAATACCCCAATACACCCATGAGTCATAAAGAAATTCTTCAAGTTATCCAGAGAGAAGGACTAAAAGAAATCAGGTGAGTTATTTAAATATTATTAGTAATAATTATAATACTCGATTATTTTATAGTATGTAGCAGCATACTTTAGTCCCAGGGATTAATTATTTAGTAATAACTGTGTTGTTAATTTTTGATTTATTCAGTTGTCAGGTTTTTGGATTTTTTAGTCATAGCACAGTTACAAACCCAAAAGTGCTTAAAAAAATCCGTAGACGGTAGCTTTCTCCACACCCATGCACTTTAATTCTTAGGAAGGCCTGGAGCCATCTTCAAGCCTTCATCTATCAATTCAGGCTTTTGGTTTACTAACCTTAGTCATTAGCAGATAAAAACTACTCTAGTGCAGGGGGAGGGCTAGAGGTAGACAGTCTAGGGAGAAATAACCTTGGCCAAAAAGAACAAAATGGGAAAGATATATAAAGAGTATATATTTCAAATAACAGTTTTATTATATTCAAATACAGCACCTTGGGGTCAACTAATAATATAGGACCAAAGGCAAAACACCCTTTAATTTCTAAGAGCCTTATTATATTACAATAGCATGCACACTGTTCATAATCAAGACTCTTTGTCATCAAGAAATGTTAAAATTATGTTCAGTGTGTGTTAAGGCAGAAGTCTGAGAGTCTACATTAGAGATATTTTTATTAAGAAAAAGGTTGCGGTGCTTGCAAACTGCTATCAGTTGTTCTTAGCCAGGGGTAGTATTGTATAACACCCTTAGTGGAAAGCATTCAGAATTTGGGGGGCTATTTTTGATTATCACAGTGACCGGAAAGGAGAGAGCATGGTGGCATTTAATGGACAGGTAACAAGGATGCTCAGTGTCTTGCATTGTACTGGACAGTTCTTCACATTGAAGGATTGTTCATTTCAGATGTCAGTAGTCTTCCTATGAGAAATAGTGAACTATGCTGATACATTTGTAAATGGACCAGAATACATTTTTTGGTAACTGGCTATTGTATATTCTGGATTTTAATTCTCATTTTCTTTTCTTTAACATGAAATTCAATTTGAGATTTTTTTATTGGCATTTCTTTGCTAAGTTTTAAAAATTTTATTCTGATTTGCAGCCAGATTTCAATATGCTGGGAATATATTAGGTTTGCTTTATTAATATAAAACAATGAAGTATAAATTAGTGTATCTCACTTTACATATGTATGTTCCTGAAAATTTGTGTGAACATTTGTAAATTAAAACATTAAAATACATTTGAAGAATTAGCTTTTAAACATTTTTTGTAAATTATTTAAAAAATTTATCAATGACATGCTCAACTTTTATTTGAATTAGATTGCATTTATTAGCTTAAAATTAAAGCACAATACCCATTTAATCACAGATCAGTTTGTACAAGGTGTTAATGATTATTGTGACTCTGAGGAACAAATTCTGCTAAGGTTTTCTGATATCTTTTTATTAATACTGTTGGGTCTTATAGAATAGGAATGAGCTAGAGATTTCATAAAATTAGACTTGAAATACATACACTAGGGAAATAGGCCAGGAAATCTTTTATGTCAAGATAAATAATCCATCCATCCCTTAGGTTAAAATGCTAATTGCAGGGTCACTCAGCTCTAACATAGTAAGACTATGTGAGTTTAAACTTGTCGTTATCATCTAGGGAGCAGGGAAAGACAGTAAATAAAGATTAGTAAATAAAGAACAGAAAACAGAAGAGGAAGAACTTATTTTAAAAAGTAAGGAGATGGTAGAATAATGAAAAATGGCTTCTGGCTTCTCTCAGTGACAGCAGTTTACAAGTCCTTGTTCTTGGTTAAACTCTGTTGTTGCGGTGATGCAGCTATGTGACCACAAAGCAGTTTTTCAAAGTTGCCAGTGACTTATATTTTGTCAGCTCCGTGGGACTTTTAGTTCATGTCTCTCTTCTCAGCATTATTTAACTCTTTTCTTCTTGAAACTCTTTTGTTACCTGAAGTGCCCATAATCATTCCTGCTTTCCTTCCTTCCTCTCTAAGCTTTCCTTCTCAGTTTTTTTTGCTCATTACCTTCTCTCCAGCTAAAGTGCATTTTTGTTCATTCTCATAGCTCTATATATCATTTTTAGTTTTTTTCCCAAGTATTTAGGGAAGCTACTTCCCACCTCAGCCTTTGTACATGCTGACCCTTTAGCAAGGAATGTGCTTTCTCTTACTTAACTCTTATTTTTCAGGTGTCAGTTCAAATATGTCTTTTTCAGAGAATGTTGACTGACTTTCTGATCTAGGTCACATTTTCCTTTTTTAGTTTATTATAGTGTTCTGTGTTCTTTCTTCATAGATCTTGAGATTTAAAATTATATATTTTTGTGATCTTAAAAAAGTCATATACTTCTCTATCACTTACATTAAACTAGCTTCATGAGGTCAGTGACATTTTGCTCTTCTCCTCCCACCTGCCCTATAGTGGTTGGCATATAACAAGTATTGAAAACCTACTTGTTAATGTATGAAGTGTCAGTGGTTGGAACTTCACATTCAAATGTACTTATAGCTTATTCTCGTGCTGCTGTGTTGTGTCAGATGATAGTCTTAAAATCTTTGAAATTTTAGACAGATTATAGAATGAAATAAATACTGTGTTTATTGAAGAATGTGCTGCTTCTTGCAGTTTTATTTTTCTCAGTCCTTAATACATGATTTCAACTCTTTTTCTCTTTGTAGTTTTCCCTCTGCTTCCTCATTTTGAAGAATCTCACTTAATTTTGATTAGTCCATACTATATTGTTTTATTTTACACTTTATTTAAGTTGAAGCAGCCCAAATGTCCATCAGCACATGAGTGGATAAGTAAAATTTGGTATATACATTCAATGGAACATTATTCAGCCTTAAAAATGAATGAAATTCTGATACGTGCTTCATTCTGATGAACCTTAAAAACGTGCTAAGCGAAATAAGCCAGACACAAAAGAACAAATATTGTACAATTCCACCTAGATGAGATACTTAGAATAGGCAAACTTACAGAGATAGAAAGTGGAATAGAAGTTACCAGGGGCTGAGAGTAGAGGAGACTATGGAGTTGTTGTTTAATAGGTACAGAATTTTTGGGAGGATGATAAAAAAAAGTTCTGGAAATGGATAGTGGTAATGCTTGCACAACAGTTTGAATGTACCTAATGCCACTGAATTGTACACTTAAAAATGGTTAAAATGGTAACTTGTATGTTATGTATATTTTGCCACAACCAACTAATAAAAAAATATTAAAAACAAAGTGATTGGCTAAGAAAGATTGAGAATACTAGTCCCTTTAAAAAGTTAGATTGAAAATCATTTACCCATAGTATGGAATTCTGAATGAATGAATTAGAAACATGTATTCTTTTAAAAAATATTATAAGATTTAAATTAAATGCTCTTTTATAACAATATTTTAGAAAACAGGGAGAAAAAAAAGTCTTCATTTTTCCTCTGACAATAACTTACGATTTTGTGTCTTCTATTATGTTTTTCTTTTTATTTACATCTAAGTGCACCCATTTTGAAGATAGTTTAGAGTTTCCCATAGAAGTCAGAGGGAAGAAAGAAGATACAGATTGTGTTGTTTCAGGTGAAAGAGTGTCTTATTTTCCCCTGACTTGAGTCCATACTTCTTCCTTCCATTATAGACTATGCTATTGGTTATGAAGTTTCAGAGGCAATTCAAATCGCAGTCTCCCAAATGTACTCCCACACAGCTTTATGGAGCTGTTTCTTGGTTTGGGGGCATTACTTTTTATTTCTTCATTAACTTAAAAAATTTTTTTAAATGTTCTCTGCAGTCTTTGAGCTATACAGTTCTATAGTTCTCAGGGTCCATGCAGCAGACAGAAGCTACATGGTAATTTGAAAAGGGAAGTTATTTAGTTAACTGGTTATTAACTTATTAACCAGAAAATGACTATTAAAAGGTAAAGAGAACACAAAAGAATACAGTAATAGCAGATACAGAGGACAACTCGTATCTCTAGGGCTGAGGCAGTGTGCCCCAGGAAAGAATAACTTTCAAGGAGACCCCTCCATGTCCTTAGGTTACAATTCAGATCTCCATGGAGAAGGTTGGGCTCTGGTCCAGTAGATGACAAAGTTCACTGGTGCTGTAGCCTGGGGACATAGCATGGGAAACCACCTACTGGGTACTAGAAGAATTTGGTGAGAAGCTTCCCGCTGGGCACCTGTCCAACTTACTCTGAGGTGCCAGCTGAGGCACCAGCAGAAATTTCTGGGAAGCTACCCACAGACATTCTGCTGAACCTTGCTGAAGGGTGCATGCCACTGAGTGTCCCTCATGTTGCTTGGTGTGCATGCCACAAGAGCAGGCAGGCAAGAAGAACACACTAAAACCAGAAAGAAAAGCACCCCCTTTTTTCTGCATTTCTGCAGTGTCCTTCCAGGACCCCACTGACAAAACTTAACGTGGAGCCAGTTGGCAAAGGAGGGTTTGTAAGGTCCAGCTCTGCTATCACAGAGAAGGGCAACGAAGGTTGGATTTAGATTTGAAAGTCAATAAATTGATAATGGGCACAGAAACCTTTAGTAGTTTTTCCATAGAATAACGGACATGATTGATCCTGTGTACCACTTTTGTTGACTTGATTCTTTCCATCTGCACCCTAGGTAAACTGATAACACCGCTGTTCTCTGTGTAGGTTCTTAAGATTTCTCATTCTCACTCTGAACATCGAGCAATTTTATCTGTGTCTTTTTATATTTAAAGTGGGGTTTTTTTATGGATAGCATATAGTTTTTGACATGATTAGATTTAATCTACCATTTTATCACTTATTTTCTGTTATTTATTTTTTATTTCACTGTCCCCTCTCTACTGCCTTCCCCCACTGCCTTCTTTTGAATTATTTGAGTGTCTTGTAGTATATTTTATTTTTTGACTCTGGCTATATCTCTTTGTTTATTTGTTTTTTAAGTGATTGCTTTAGAGATATGTACATCCAAATCTTTCATTGACTTAGAGTTAATATTTTACTGCCTTAAAAATGTAGAAGCCTCAGAACCAGAACCTCTGCTTGTCCTCTTTATTGTTACAGTTGTCACAGGTGTTACATCTCATACATGGAATTCCCCATCAGACAGTGTTACTGATTTTTCTTTCCAGTCATAAATGCTTCAAGGACTAACAGTATTTACCCAGATGTTTACCATTTGTTTTGCTCTTTCTTCTCTAAAGTTCCTCATTTTCCTTTAGTATCATTTTACTTCAGCTTGAAGAATTTTCCTTTTAGGAATTCTTTTAGAGCAAGTCTGCTGCTAATGAATTCTCTTAGTTTTCCTTCACCTGGAAATGTCTTTTTGTTTGTTTGGTTTTGCCTTTATTTTGAAGGGTTTTTATTATTTTATTTTATTTATTCATTCATTCATTTATTTATTTATTTTTTGCTGGATATTGAATCTGTGCTGATGGTTCTTTTTTTTTCAGCGCTAAAAAATGTTGCTCTGCTGCTTTCTTCTGGCCTCCATAGTTTGATGAGAAATCCATGGTTGTTTGAGTCATTGTTTTCATATAAGTAATAATTTGTTTTCTCTGATTGCTTTCAAGATAAATTCTTTATGTTTAGTTTTCGGTAGTTTGATTTTTAAAGATCATGCTCAATAAAACACTTGCCAGATTGAATTTCTACCTCTTTGAGAGCGATCTCCATTGCACCTGATTAGTATTAATACATTTACTTATGAACAAAATAATCTCTCTCCTATGATATTTAAATATGTTTTAGCTCACCTCATACCAAAAACAAATCCCATCACCTAATTTTTCCCACGTCGTCTTATGTAAAAGTATACAGCAGGGGAAATAAAAGTCAACATTCTCTACTACTTTTCAGCAGAAATCATTATCCTTGCAGAGTAGGTCATTTGACTGTTTGGCAAGCTGAATTGCCTTGAGGTCATTTCATTAGAAAGCTCAGTTTAAGAATGAAGAATATTATTAAATTGATACCATATATCCAAGGTTGGCTGATACCTTTGAGTCTGGCCTGCATTTTCTTTATTACCTAGTTGCAGTCTGCTTTCAAGCCCGCAAACCTGGTTGGGATATCAGAAAGGACTAATGAAAAAACAAAATGCTTGGACATTGACAGAAAAGAATATTCCTATCCATTGTTACTCGTTTCACAATGAGTTCCATTGTGGATCAAAGGGAACCTACTAAACCTTAGGGTCCATAGCTGATGGCTTTATGATGGCTCCTTAAAATTGAAATGCATGGGAAGAATATTAAAGAACAGGGTAATATTCGTTGTATCCACATTTAACTCTAAACTGCTGTAATAGCTTTTACTCTGGCACATAATTAGAGTACTGTAACTGTTATCTGAAGTGGTTTAGACTAGCTGAAGTTAATTGTGTATTGTTAGACACTGATATTTTGGACTAGTAAATTTTAAAGAATAAATTAATGTTTTATGGCAAGATGGGGGAGGGTACAAATTTTAAGAATTGTGATATGAGTATTGCTGGGAGGGGAAGAGAGAGTTTATTTTTTGGCTTTATTGTTGCTTTGTAAAGAAAAATTAAAAGCTGTTTTTTTTTCCCTTTTATTTTCTTGGGGTGCATTCCAACTCCAGAAGGTAAGAACTATTATTTTATTCTAAAGAACTGTTATAAAATTATAAAACACTTTTTTACAAATTTAATTGAACTTACCTTTGGATGCATGATTTTTACTTTAGAAAACTAATTAGTCTAGAAACTTAAGTGAGAGTGATATTGCTATGCAGATGTTTATTACATGTATTTTTTGTTGCTGTTTTTGAAGTTTGTAATCATTTGGTCATAATTTTAGAAACTCAGTCTACATTTAGTTTTATTAAAATCATCATTTGATGTACTATCATTGGGATACCTAATATTCTGTTCTTTAGTAAATGAAAATATTTATGAGATTGGAAATGTGTGAGCTAACATTTGCTTTTGTTCCGCACTTATAAAATGTTGTGCTGTTTTCATTTGTTCTCTGTGGTTTCAGATGAGAAATTTGCTGTTTTTTGAATTAATGTTTCCCTGTAGGTAATGTGTTGTTTCTCTCTGCTTTCAGGACTTTTTTTTTCCTTCCTTCTTTTTTTTTAGTGTTCAGAAATTTAATTATGACATGTCTTGGTGTGTGGGTCTCTGGACTTTGAGTTTATCCTGTTTACATTCACTGAGATTCTTGAGTATGTACATTTCTTTTTCACCATATAAAGGAGGTTTTCAGCTGTTAATTCTTTGACTACTCTTTCTTTTTCCTTTTCTACTTGGGCTCCGATGATAAGAACTTTGATTTTTTTGGTTATTATCCCACAACTTCCTGAGATTCTGTTATTATTATTTTTTTTTAGTATTATTGTCCCTCTGTTGTTCACACCAGATAAATTTCATTGATCTGTTTTTACAGTCATTGATTCTGTCCTCTGTGATCAGCGTTCTACTATTGAACCCATTTAGCAAGATTTTACATTTCTTATTGTACTTTTCAGTTCTATGATTTCTGTTTATTATAAATTCTATATCTTTGCTGATATTTGCTGTATTTTCCTGCATTTCAAGAGAATTTACTAATGCTAATTGAAACATTTTTATGACAGCTGTTTTAAAATCCTTGTCTTATAATTTTAACATCTTCCTCAGTGTTGGTGTCAGTTGATTGTCTTTTCTTATTTAGGTTGTGATTCTCCTACTTCTTGGTATGATGGATGATTTTTCTATTGAATTCTGGATATTTTAGCTATTATGTTAGGAGATGTTGGGTCCTATTAAGTGTAAATCTTTCATTTAAGCAGGGAATCACACTGCTTACCTAGAGAGTCTTAGATGTTTCTGGTGGCCTGTGGTTTAATAACAGTTTAATGTTCGGAGCCTTTGCTGTGCATTTTGGTCTTCTTGTTTTATTTGTTGACACAAAGGCTCCCAGTGATCTCTGCTGCTGCTTTCTGAAGGGTGGAAAGAGTTTCCGCAGGCCAGGCTGCCTTATGCCTCTCAATGTGGGGAAGAGGGAGTCTCCAGCCTATGGGAACAGAGAGGCTTCTTGTGTCAGGTGCTTGTGTTGGGACCGTTCTTGCTTATGCCACCGGGCTGTCAGCATCTCAGGGGAGTAAGCTGGTTAGTCTTAGGCCCACAAGGACAAAAGAAGCTTCCTGGTCTGGGCTGTTTCTCGAGGTCTGATCCTATTTGCTGATACTTTCATGCCTCTCCTATTTTAGTCTTTATTTTTGCTGCTTGAGGTAAGATAACTCACAGTCAAAGCCATTTAATTATATAAGCTTTACCATAACTCTGAGTTACTTCTGTGACTTGGAAAGTGCCAGGAATTAGTAAAATGAAAGGATCGGTTGACTTCCTCAAAACTGTGAATTATGGTATAAATGGCTATGTCAAGATCGACAGTTCTTGTTCAAAAGCAGAAAATAATTGTAATAAATAGCTTTGTTCTTCAGATTTATAAGCTATGTTGCTAAATGAACAAGAAATACCAAATACGACAAAGATATAAAATTTCAACTTCTTATTTATTGATATACTTAAATCTGTTGAATTTTATTCTTTCTCCAGCTCTTTCAGAACTATGTCCATGGCTTATATTGAGAAGTATTCTATTTTTAGTTTCTGTTTTTCACACTAATACTTCTTTTACCACAAATAGTATGTCCTCTTATGCATACATCTGCACCTCTTTAGTTCGGTCCATGCTGTTTAGGAACTCTGCTCAGCCAGTTAAGAAATGTTAGCATCTTGATCAGCCAAAATAAAGGCAGTTGATATTTCTTTATATGCAGTAGTTACAGAATGACCTTTCTTAGAAGCATTAGGTTTCTCTTAAAGTCTACTTGTTCTTTTTATTACTTATCTCTCATAAGATTGAAAAGCAAGGTACTGTTAGTGAACCAGTAGTGGAAATGGCCATGGATATAAGATTCACGTACTTTATGCATTTGATCTCTTTAATCTTAAACCCTCTGAAGTCTTTATTTCACAGATACAGACATTGAAGCAGTGAGAAATCACATAGTTAGTTAGAGATAAAACCTGAACCCACATCTGTCTCACTCCAAACATAAGTGCTGCTTCTTTTGCCTCACTTTTGAGTGGAATCAGGAGGTTAGATAAAGCTCTTAATGAACCGTGTTGTAGTTTTCCTTAGGTAAAATGTTATGATGTACTCTAAGGTCCTTCTATACCAAGAGTTTGTGAGTAATCTAAATAAAATCGAACATCGTTTTTCCATATATTAAAACAATCACTGGACTTGTTTTTTTCCTTTCAAATGATTGTGCTCACATCTTACTGGTAGTGGGCAAACCATGGCTTTTAAAAAATCGATAGTGAGAAAAAGACAATAATGGGAAGATAAAGTGAAGATTTATTAAGAGGTAGAGAGAATATACCAGAAAAACTTCCAACGAATCTTTTTTTTATTGCTACCTTTCTCTCCAGGCTATTCCTAGACTACTCTCGTATTTGTTTTGCACTCTTTTGCTGGTCTGTTAATCCAGACCTCTCATTTTGGGGTCCCAGCTGGGCTGGCTTCTCCAGAAATGCCTGTTTAAAAATTTCCCTTCACACCCTTTTCCCCTCTCTAATGGTTTCACTACCATTTGTTTCATGGTATGTTTGTGGAGGAAAACAGTTTGAAGACTCTAATTCACTAAAGTACGATGAGTTAGATACTACTTTTTACATTTAAAATCTACATTTGTTATTTCCTTTTGAAAAGTGGTTTAGTTGTTAACCCAATGGACTTCTTGTTGGAAGAATTATAGGTATATGACCAATGGAAAGCAAGTAAAATGTTTTAATGAAAGAGTTTATAATAACATAAAAATTTTCAGTGAATTTAAAACCTACCAAGTCTATTTATAGTGATTCCTAAATTCACTATTTCCCAACACGAGGGTGCTGTTTAATTTTGTTCTGTGTACCAAGAAGTAAGCATGCCATAAAAATCAGTTCTTGGTTTTAAAGTTATTTAGTGCAGAATTTTTAGTTTGTATGTGGATAATGATTATTCTGTGTGTATGTGTTTGAATAAGTGAGTGTTATCATGTGATTAAAGATTCTTAAAAAGTTTATTATCTTTTTACATTTAAAATTGACCTGAAATAAGGCATTCAAGCATCTCTTTGGGGAACTAGATGACTACATTTCTTTTAACCTTGATTGAGTCTGTTATTTAAGCCTATTGAAATTCAAGGGATTGAGCTTTGAAGGATAAATATAGAGTGTATAATAGTTCAGTCAGGGATAGGGAAGCTGATTAAGTCCTAGTTTTGACAAGGCTATTCTGTAGGAGGGTGTACAGAAAAATGAACAAGAGATTGGGATTAAAGTAGAGTTTAGGCCGGGTAATCTACTATTGCAAGGGGGAATATCTTTAGGATTAAATAAATTAGGCTCATGAAGTCCCTTACAGCTCTTTATCAAAGGCTCAAAATGGGGGTAATAAGTACTGGAGGACAGTGGTAAATTTTGAGGTTGGACTGTAAAAGTTTATTATATTAAATTTCTTTAGATTGGTTGCAGAAAGGGATGCTAGTGAGGAGAGGCCAAAAATCTGAAAGGCAGTAGTGGACTTCAGGGTTTCATAAAGTACTTGAAGGACTGGCATATGAAATAATGAACAAATAACGTTAGTCTCCCCTCTCTCCCTCCCACCCCCCCTAATTATAAAGGTAATTTATTGCAGGGTCATTTTGGAAAATTCGTACAGTTCAGAAAATCACAAAGAGGAAGGAAAGATCCTCCCAGATTTTTCCACTGTGATAACCAGTGATTTCTAGCATGAAATCAGGAGTTATAAGAATACATATTTGGCTTAGCTTAAGGAACAATTTATGAATAACTGGAAATGCTTGCAGACATAGTGAGTCTCCACCACATTATATGCTTGTGTGAAAAGACTGGACGATTACCTGTTTGTTATGTTTTAGAAGGGGATATAAACATCTGTAAGTAAATGAACTAGATGACCTATTAAGCTCCTTGTCAACCTGTAGATTTATCTGATTCTTGTCTGTAGGAGGTTTCATCAGAGAGATTATTGTGTAAACTGAGAGTAAGATAAAAATGTTTAAAAGTTGTAGGATGTCATTTGACTCAGTTCTACTTTTGGGTATATGCATAAAAGAATTGAAAGCAGAGACTTGGATAGATATTTTACACCAACGTTAATGGCAGCATTATTCGCAATAGGTGCAAAAGATGGAAACAGTCCATTGATGGCTGAATGGATAAACAAAATGTGTCATATACATTCAATGGAATATTATTTAGCCTTATAAAAGGAAATTCTGAAATACACTATAATATGGATAAACTTTGAAGATATACTCAGTGAAATAAACCAGACACAGGAGGACAAATATTGTATGATTCCGTTTATATATGGACCTAGAATAGTCATATTGATAGAGACAGGAAGTAGAAAGGTGGTTGCCAGGCGCTAGGTGTAGAGGAGTTGTTTAATAGATATAGAGTTTCAGTTTTGCAAGATAAAAAGAATTGTGGAGCTTAGTTGTGTAGCAGTATGAATGTACTTAAGTATAAGTGGACTGTGCACTTTGAAATAGTTAAGATGGTAAATTTATATTAATCTATATTTTACCACAATAAAAAAATATAGGATTTTGTCGTTATTTGAGTCAGGCACAATTTGATCTACTGTGGGAAAAACAATTATTGTGTTTTATTAGTAGGAAATTATAGAACATCTACCTAAGTTAGAGGGGATGAGCAGAGGTACTTTAAATTTTTGTAGAAGGTAGTAAATGTTAATTTTGCCCTGTATAGTTTAAAATCTAGGTAGTGATATAAGGTATAGACATGAAGGATAAGAATATGAATTTTTATTAATTTCTGCATGCAATGTGAGATAATACAGAATTTGAATAACAACTGAGTAATTCTTTTAAGACCGCCAGCAAGGCCCTTTAGAATTAGGAGGGATATAGATGAGACAAAACAAGCTAAAGATTTTTCCTGAGAGTTGCTGGACCTTGTATATTTATGAACACTGTTGCAGACTTTACTTAAAGTTTTAATTTGTAATTTCAAGCTCCAGAAAGAAACTAAAAATGAAAGAAATCGGTAGTGAAATTGTCAAGACTTTCAGTGGAGAAATTAGGCATGATTAGTTATGGAAAAACTTACCAGTTATTTTTTGCAAGAGAGCTCTTTCAAAAAAAGTACCAAATTTTAAAACATTAAGAATGAACATTTTGCTGCAAGTACTACTGTATTTACAGTTGAATATATTCTTATAATCCAGGAGGATTGGTCACTGACAAAATAAAAAGCATAGTAAGTTCTAAACCTAAATTTCTGATTTTGTTCTGTTCTTGATTGATAGCAAAATTGAAAATGTAGCTGAAGTTTTCGTATTAATGCACATTTACAATTTGTACTAACTTGCCTCATCTCTCTGGTGGGAAGGAAATGTCAGTTAATCATAAATTAAATGATACTATAGTGTGTGTGTATGTACTAGGAAATAGAGACCATATCATTTGGCTCTGTTCAGTCTCAGTTCAGTTATTTTTACAGTAAAATACAAGAGTGTGTGCTAATGGAAACTTCCACTTCCGTTTTTATATCATCAACAGTTGCCATTGTGCTGTTGCTATATGATAGCTCTTTGGTAAATGTTCAGTGAATGAGAAACAAGTTAGCTTCTTTTCCACATTGCAATTTTTTTTTTTTTTACAGTAGAAAAGAAAAGTTTTATTAGAAGGGAAACTGTATTTCTAGACGTGGAAGCGGGCCTGAGCAAGAGAAGCGTAGCTCAAAAGGCCCACGTTGTCATTTTTTAAAAAAAAAACTATTGAGGCATAGTTTATATACCATAAACTTCATTCATTTTAAATGTACAATTCAGTGATTTTAAGTAAATTTACTGAGTCGTGCAATGCAACCATAGTCAAGCTTTAGACTATTTCCGTCTCCTCAATAAGATTCCTCATACCCATATGTAGTTAATACTTGTTCCTATTGCCAGCCCCTAAATTACTTTCTGTCTCTGTAGATTGGCCATTTCTGGACATTTCACATAAATGGAACCATGTAACATGTTGTCTTTTGAGGTTAATCTGTGTTATACTTTTTATCAGTACTTCATACTGTTTCATTGGTTCATGTTTTTATAGACTTTTCTTATACTATTTGTGTTCTTAGCTTTTATTTCAACTTTTTAATTTCAGACTTTAAGAAAAGTTGCAGAAATAGTACAAAGAATTTTTATATAACCTTCATCTAGATTCCCCAAATGTTAACATTTTATATACTACTTTATCATTCTGTCTACCTGTCTACCTCCTTCCTTTCCTCCCTCCTTAGTGTTTCCGAAATGTCTGAGATTAAGTTGTAGACATTATGGCCCACCTTTAAACACTCCAGAGTATATTTTCTAAAGGCAAATATATTCTTTTATATAACCACAGTGCAAATATCAAAATCAGGATATTAACATTGATATTACTATCAAATAAACAGACTTTATGCACATTTGGTAATTCTGCCAATGTCCTCTTGATCCAGGATCACACGTTCATCTTCATTGAGTTTTTGTGTGTTTCTATGTCTCTTTTAACCCGAAAGCATTCTTTAGTCTTTGTCTTTAATGACCTTGAAATTTTTAGAATGCAGGCCAGCTATTTTGTAGACTGTCAGTTTGGATATGCCTGATATTTTATTATGATTAGACTCAGGTGCATTTTTGGCAGGAATTTCACAGAAGCGGTATGTCATTTTTACTAAATCATATCAGGAGACACTGTTTTCAATTTATTCCATTATTGTTATTGATAACTTTGGCCCCTTGGTTTATGTGATGTC
Organism: Eidolon dupreanum; assembly: GCA_028627145.1. NCBI lineage: Eukaryota > Metazoa > Chordata > Mammalia > Chiroptera > Pteropodidae > Eidolon > Eidolon dupreanum. The sequence goes on from CM053515.1 coordinate 94,024,626, forward strand.
TGCCAAGTTTCTCCACTGTAAAGGTATAATTTTTTTCTTTTGTAATTAATAAGCATTTGTGAGGGGAGAGATACTTTGAGACTATGTATGTAGATTTCATTGTACCTTTTGGCCCACTGGTTTCAGTATCTTATTATGAGTTATCTATTGCTGCTTAACGATATTACCACAAACTTAGCTTTAAACAACACACATTTATTGTCTCAGTTTTTTTGTGTCAGAAATCTAGGCATGGCTTTATTGGGTCTTCTGCAAGGCTGCAATCAAGGTGTTGGCCAGGGCTGGGTTCTTGTCTGAAGGCTAAATAAGAGAAGGATCCACTATGAAGCTCAACACGTTGTTGGCAGGATTCAGATCCTTGAGGCTTATCAGGCTGAGGTCTTCAGTTCCCAGCTAGCTTTTGGCTAGAGGCTGCCCTGAGTTCTTTGGCACTTGAGCCTCCCCAACCCACATGCTTCCTCAAAGTCACCTCTCAAGGACACTGTAATCTTATATAACAGTCACTGAAGTGACATCCCGCTACATTTGCTGTATTTTATTGGTTAGAAGCAACTCACAGGTCCCACCCACATTCAAGGTGAGGGGGCATCAGGGATGGGGGAGATTGCACAGGAATGTGAGTACCAGAGTGTGGTGCTAACTGAGGGTCATTTTAGAGTATGTCTGCTGCAACATCCATTGATAATACTTGCTTGAAATGTGGTTGCCACATAGGTGATTTTCTAATTCCATTATTTCTTCTATATTAATTAGAATTCTACTCAACAAATTCTCTTCTATTCATTGATTTGTTCATTATTTATATCAGTGTGAACTCATAGATTATCTTATTTTCATAGATTACCTTATCTTATTCCCTGGGTTATTTTCTACTATAATTTATTTTATTGCTTGAGGATACGTAGCAGTTTAGTCCCTACACAAACATTATTTTAAATGAAGTCTTTATTTAGCATGGGCATCTCAATAGTTGTGAGGTATAATGAATCATTTGTCAAATATACTTTAGATTAAAGGTAAATTTTAACACTTAAGTTATACTGTTATAGATTTGCAAAAGCCTTTGTAATTCTGTTTAAAAATATACTTCAGTATAACAGGCTTTTAAGTTATCAAAATGTGATTGCTTTTCTGTTGATACTCTTCAAGTAAAAAGTATTTTTTTCCCCCTAAAGTCATTACTATATAATTGAGATGATTAAAAATTTTGGTGATATGATCTAAGCATACTCATTCTAAAACCACTAGATCTTCCTGCCTTCTTCATCTTTGGCTTGTCTCTTGATCTTTGAATGTTACGTATAGGTATCCCCTTTCTTTGTATTTGTGGGCATTTGTGACTGACTCTATTTTTGAGTATGTCCCTTCTTGTACATGGTCAACAAATACCTTGCTATTCACTTCCTCTTTGAGTGGAAGTCTTTCACTTCAATTTAAATACAGTTAGTTTCCTTCTCTTACCTGCAATTCTAGTTTTTGTTTTGTTTTTAATAGCTTGCCCTGTGACAAAGGAAGTGATTTTGAAAAAGAGCCTTACTCTTTCAGAAGTTACACTGTTTTGTAATTCATGTACTTTTGGACTATTTACTTTAATATATTGTAAAAGTGATACCTGATAACACCTCCCTAAACAAACCACAAAGTTAATAATGAAAGAAATGAACAGTGGAAAAAGAATTCTGTAATTCAGCAACTGAAACCATTGTTTATTGCATTTAATTGAAGAAACTAAGAAAATCGATAGGCATCAGTTTTTCCACTGAAGTATATTGATATGTTTTATTTACTTCTTTTAGGTTATTCCTGAATGATCTCTGACACTGAAGGAAAAGAAAATAGAAAAATTCTGAGGGTGTGTTGTCATTTTTAAAATGAAAGTTGAAAAAATAGAAAACATTTACATTTCTTCTATTATCTTAATTGCAGCTGTTTACCTTTTTCCCCCTTTTAAACCATTTTATCCATTCATTATTGTTTATTTTGGTGCATTTCTTTATTGGCTAGATTTAAATTTATGGGTGATTTTTTTTTCCCCCTGAGTTTTGGGCTCACTAATGTCTTTCTATTGCTTCTTTGTTTGAGTGACGTCTTCGCTAAATATACATTTTTTTTGTTAACTTTTCTTAAGGACTTTGTTTACTGTCTTTTGGTACTGAGTATTGCTAAGAAAGCAGTTGTTCCTGAGTTATACAGGGCTTATTTTTATTGGTCAGTTTTTGCTGCCTAACAATGTCAAAATTTTAGAGGCTTATAACAAAAAATAGTTCCTGTTCTTCCTCATGTGTTTAGATTTGCTGGGATTCGGTTATTGTTGCCTAGGCTTGGCTCTAGGCTGTGGGTTGTTCTCTGTTCTGGAATCAGTGGCCTGTTGTCAGGGCAGTTTTAGGAGTAAGCTAAATATGCAAGCACATTTTAGCTTCTGTTTCTGTCATGTCTATAATTTCATTGACTAAATCAAGTTTTGTAGCCAAGCCCAGGAAAATATAGTTCACTTATTCTAATGTGTACTGCAGGGTGACATGATGGAGGGAGTAGATGATGAATTAAAAACAAATTTAATTTAAAACTTTTGCTTTTCATGCCTAGATCTTGGCTTGATTCTTAATCCTTAAAGTTCAAGATTTAGAAAAAAAATCAAGATAAATGTTTTTGAGTATTCGAGTACTTAAGTTAGTCTGTACAAGTTTGAGTAGCACCTTGCTTTTTCTTATGTGTTTGTTATGTGTCATTGAGTTGGCTTTGACTTCTGGTGACTTTATCATTGAATGATGTTCCCAGTATCCTGTCCTCGGCAGCCCTGCTCAGCTCTTAACAGACTCATGCGTATGGTTTCTTTTACAGATTTAATCCATTTCATGTTTGGTCTTCCTCTTTTCCTCTGTTTTTCCCCACATTATTGTCTTTTTCTAAAGAACCCTGCCCTCTCATGATGTGCCCAAAGTAGGACGGTTTCAGTTTTATCATTTTTGTCTTCAGTGATATTTCAGGCTTAATGTACTCTGGGACCCATTGGTTCGTCTTCCTGGCAGTCCAAGGTATCCGTAGGGCTCTCCTCCAACACCATATTTCAAATGAATTCGTTTTTTTTCCTGTCTGCCTTCTTCACTGTCCTACTATCCATAGATAGTAATTGGGAGCATGAGGGTGTGAATAATCTTAACCTTGGTCTCTAATGGCACATCTTTGTTCTGAGTGATCTTTCCTAATTCTTCCATTGCTGCCCTCTGAGTCTCAGCCTTGTCTTGATTTCTTGGCTGCAGTCTCCATTTGAATTGATGACTGAACCAAGGTAAGCAATATCTTTAACAATTTTAATGTCTTTATTGTCCACGTTAAAATTGTGTATTTCTTCTGTCATTGTGACTTTTGTCTTCTTGATGTTCAATTGCAGTCCTGCTTTGGCATGTTCTTCTTTCACTTTCATCAGAAGTTTCAAATCATTATTACTTTCTGTCAGTAAGTTGGTGTCATTATCTTAAGTTATTGATATTTCTGCCACCAATTTCACTCTTCCTTTCTCTGAGTCTAGCCCAGTTTTTCATATGATATGTTTTACATAAGATTTAAACAGATAAGGAAATAAAATGCATCCTTGTCTGACCCCTTTGGCTATAGGAAGTCATTCTCTCTCTCCATATTCTGTCTTGACAGTGGCTTCCTGTCCACAATGTAGGTTGTGCATCAGGACAGTTGAGTGCTGAGGCATGCCCATTTCTTTCAGAGCAACCCATAGCTTTTCCTGATTAACACAGAGGCTTTCCTGTAGTCTATAAAATACACTAACCTGAAATTTTTGGAGCACTCCAATATCCAGTGAATGCACACAATTAGATCTTCGGTGCTCTTCCTTCTTCGGTGCTCTTTTATGAATCTGGCTTGAACAACCAGCATTTCTTATTCCATTTAAGAAATTCCCTTCTAGTTCTTAAATATTCTGGGAGTGGTCTCTTGTTTTCCTTTCCTGTTCTTGTCTACCTCTTTACATCGACTATTATAATAGTTCTCTTTGTTTTTTTCTTGGTAGTCTGCTTTCAGGATTCTGACCCTGCTTTTGTCACCTTTTGCTTTTGCCTGTCTGTAACAATTTTTATTGTTTCTTCTGTCATTCATCTCAATTTTTCTTTTTACTTCCCACATTGTTTTCCCTTATAATATTTCTAGTTTCAGTCCACAGTTCTTCTGGTTCTTGGTCAGTTAAGTTTATCAATGCAAATCTTTTTTTTTATGAGGACTTTTAATTCATCAGAAATGTTATTTACATTGTATTTTGGCACTTGATTCTTCTAGTATTCTTCAGCTTTACTCTAATGTTTGATATTAACAGTTTGTGGTCAGTACCACAGTCTGCTCCTGGTCTTGTTTGGGGAGACAATACACCTTCTCCATCTTCTGCTTCCAGGTACATAGTCTGATTTCTGTGTGGGCCACCTGGTAATGTCTGTGTATACAGTTGCCTGTTCATTTGTTTGAAGCTTGTGTTTGCAACAAGTTGTTGACTTTACAGAAATCTCCAAGCCAATCTCTTGCTTCATTTCTGACCCTAGTCCAAAATTTCCAGCAACATTTGATTCTGCTTTATTTCCTACTTTTGCGTTCTAGTCATTTGTAATTATCAGCACATCTTGTTTTGATATGTGATCGATTTCTTGGATACTTGCATAAAAGCTTTCAGTTTCATCTTCAGCCTCTAGTAGGAGCGTAGACTTGAATGATGGTTATGTTAATATGCCTCTTCTTACATTATCATATTATTATCATCTTATCATTTTATCTTATTCATAAACAATATTTTCTCATTGGTAAGAGAGATTTGTTACCTTTGAATATTCTCCTATACCTAAGTTCGGTTTCTCTTTCATATCTGTCAATTTGGGTGCTTTGACCTAGGTATTTTTTTTTTTACCAGTTAAGATGTTTTTAGTTGTAAATAACAGGAAATGCAATATAAATTGGCTTAGATATTAAATTACTCATGTAACATAAGTGGAAAAAAAAACAGGCAAAACTTGATTTAGGTATCCCAGCAGTTGGATCAGTGTCTCAGCTCTTCCTTCATTTTTGTTCCATTTTCATCCCATTTTCATTAGGCTCATCATCATACGTTCAGGATTACTCTTGTAGGTCCTGGAGCCTATATACTTTTGGGTTCAAATGTAGAAGAGAAGAGAGAATATGCTTCCCAGAGAGTTTAATGAAATCACACATTGAATCTGGCTGGCACACAGTGTAGTCACACATTAAATTGTTTTCATTACAATATACGTAGTTATAAATTATATGTATTTAGGAGAAGTATTGGTTTTTATTCAATATTGGAGTGGCTTCCTCAAACAAGAGACATTAAGACTGAAATCTTTTTAGAGTGAATTGGAGCTTGCTAGGAGAAAAGGGGAGGGTTATCATTGTAAGCCGAAGTATTAGCTCCTGCAAAGTCCAAGAAGTCAGAAGAATTATAAGTTTCAAAATGGAAAGAAGGCTAGAGCACAGATGGTGTGAGAGAATGATCGTGGTTAGATCATACTGATAACTCGACTTTATTCTAAGATACATTATGATATCATGGATTAAATTTAAGCTGGGCAGAGGTGTCACGATTGTATGTGATTTTTTTTTTTCTTTTTTTTTGGTATGTGTTTTTAAAAGTCACTCTGGCTTCAGAGTGGGAAGTTGATGGGGGTGAGGGTGAAATTGGTATCACTTGAGATAGGTAACACTGGAACACCACGGGAGTGGAGTCGGGAAGCAAGTTGTTAAGGTTACTACTGTAGTTCCTGAATCTCTTTTCTGTGACTTACACTTTGTCCCAAATTACAAAGTAGGTAGTATTACTTCCATTATGAAATGGAGACAAGAAAATCTTTTGGAATTAAGAAAATTAAGATTAAGTATATTTAAAATGACTCGCTCAAGGCCATAATGAGATTTTAATTCAGACTGGTATGAATACATAAACCTGGTTCTTTTTGCCATGCAAGTGATGTCTCTCCTTTTATGAGTTACTGTTTTTGCTTCATCTGAACAGTGTAATCATAGATGTCAGGTCTTTCAGCCCTACTAACTACTGCCTGGGAACTTCTTTTACTGCATAGAGAATGAAATAAGGCTATATGACTGTTCTTGGGCCTTGTATATGAAACACCTGAGTATTTTTCCTTACGTGAGGTAGGTTCAGCGTAAACTTAGAGTGTCGTGTTTGTTCCTTTCATTAAAAGAACATCCTCCTCTTCTACTTCTTCAACTCCGATCTCGAGCATGGACAAGAAAAATTAGAAGCTGTATTGTCTCATGATAGTTATGTAATCTTTTGAGGTATTCTTGCTTCAACTGCTTCGGCTGTTTGGACTTCATATCATGTTTACAGTTGACTCTCAACGTGGATTTGAGCTGTGCAATCCACTTTATGTGTGGATTTTTTTCAATAAATATCTGTACTGTTTTTGATCTGCGGTTGGGTGTCTGTGGATGTGGAGGGCTGACTCTGTGCATTGCTCCACACTATTTTTTATAGGAGATTTTGTATCTGCGAGGGTCCTGGAACCAATCCCCTGCACATAGCAAAACTTAAGTTTTGAGAAGTAAAAAGTTACACACAGATTTTCGACTGCGGGGGTGGAGGGGTCAGTTCTTCTAACCCCTACATTGTTCAGGGGTCAACTGTACTTGACTACATTGGTGTTGATCTCAGTACCAGGGTTTATATTACTCATGCAGATGATGCCTATTCCTTCAAGTTATTCAGTTATTTTTATTAATGTAATTCTGGAGTTACTTCCCTCGCAGATATATTCCTGCCATTATGATTAGTATATCTTATTTTTACTTCTCTGCCATTGCTTCATTAAAATTAAACACTGGATTCTCTTTGTAATTTTTCTGAAATAAAATCTAAATTATTGTCTTAAACGGTACCGTGTTCTGTATATCTTGGGGGTTTTTCAAAACTTATTTCCTTCGAAGGAAAATTATACCCAGACTTGCAAGGAAAATATTATGATGGTATCTGTATCTCTTTCACCACATCTTTTCACCAGATGTGTGTGCCATTTACTTTCATTTTATAGGTTTTACTATTAAGGGTTTTATTGGTTTGGTTTGGGTTGGGGTTTTGATTTTTTTTATTTTGGTTCTGGCACCTAAACCCTAAACCAGATTGTTTGTTTCTCTCTGACTTAAAGCACTTTGTATATACAGGTCTGTAGTCTTATTTCATAATTCCCAAATTCAAAATGCTTAAAAAGTTTTTTCCATACAGTTGTTACCAAAACACATTTGACAACACTTCTCCTGAACTGACATGAAACTGTATGTAATCTTGGTTTACCCCACTTAGTGTGACTTATTCATATATTAAACTGTATTGATTATGGGGTGCTGGTGGCAGTACATCACATATGGCATATTGTGTTACCTTTCTAAAATCTAGAAGATTTTTATGTCTGAAATATTTGGCTTTGGCTTGCATCAGGGATTGTGGACTTGTGTGTATATTAATAGCACTGATTAAATTGCAGTGTGCTTTGGTTACTTGTTCCCTTGTCTTTTCTCTTTTAGATTCTGAAAACTATCTAAGAAAGCTTTCCCCTTTAGATCCACAGACTCTAGTTTATTGGCATAAACAGGGTGGATACTTAATATTGAAATTGAATATCATTAGTTGGGACAAACTTTTACCAGATAGTTTATTGAACTACACATTATAGCATGTTTTTGTTTGTTTGTCTGTTTTTTTCACTTAGTTATAGATTCTTTTTAAGTGGTCTCTTTCCTGTTTCTTTTTTTTTTTCTCATTGGAATCTCGGCTTCACTGTTTACTAATTAATGTGCTCTTGAACAGCTTACCTAATTCTCTCTATGTGTTAGTTTTTTTTTTTAATGGTTTAATAATTTTGCCTGTCTCAAAAAAATTGTGAGGGCTAAACAGAATGCTTCTTAGAATCTAGCACTTCTTTTACTGTTAATATAGCTGTTATTGTTTTATATTCTGTTGGTTACTTTCCTAACATATGGTCAACCATTCCCGTATTAATGGACTTTGAGGTCATTTTCAGTGTTTTGATACTTTTAATGATGCTGTGGCTGATCTTTGCATATATGACCCTAAGTTCTTGTGGCCTTATTTTTGTAGGATTAAAGTGGGATTGTTGGATCAGTGGCCTCTAATATTTTTTATTTTAATGGATACTTCCATGTTATATTTCTAAGTCAGAATTGAGAAATTAGGGGGTGGGGTGGGTGGGGCAGATGGCAGTGTTTAGTCCCACCAACAGTCTGTAAGAGTGCCCATTTACCTATATCCTTACCAGCAATGGATTTTATCAATTCATTTTTTAAAATTTTAAATTAATTGTAAGTCGACAGGATGTTATAAAAATAATCTCATGTATATCTCCCCCAGCTTCCTCTAGTGGTCACATCTTACACAATTATAGTACAATACTGCTAAAATTTTAATCCATTTTATTTCTCCCAGTCTAATGGTATATTGATTTAATTTGTTTTCCTTTGACCACTATTAAGTTTGGGCTTCTTTTCATGTGTTCTATTGGCCATTTACATTGCATGTTTTAATGATCACTTGTTCATATCCTTTATTCATTTTTTCTATTTGTTTCTTTGTGTTTTCCTAAAAGAAGCTCTCAGGATTATTAATTTTTTTCTGGCATTGGCTTTGCAGTGACCTGTTTCAGCTTTGTATACATTTATCATTTTCTTGATCATATTATTTTTCCTGTACAGAAATTTTTATTTAGTCTATGTTTCATTTTTTTTTTTTTTTTTTTAGGTTTTTCTCTCATGTAGAAAGGTTTCTGTATCTGTAGGTTATACTGTTTTCTTTTAATACCTTTTACATTTTGGCCTTTAATCCATTTGGAATATGTTTTTGTATATATTATGAGAATTGTTTTCCCCAGATGTACAATATGATAGGCCATCACTACTTATTAAATAAACTTTTATTTAGGACTCTCAGGTCTTATGGCTTAAAAGCTCAACAAAATTCCCAAGGCAAGGCTTGATATAGTGGCAAAAGTAATACTGCTAAGAAATATGTTGCTCTTTTCCTCTTTTTCTCAGTTCTGCCTTTTTTGGTGTTGAATTTTTCCCTGTAATCCTTACTTAGGTCTCTTCTGTCTGTCCTGTATGTTGTGCCACCCCAGTTCCAGATACTTCCCTCATGGTCACATGACAATGAAATTTTCAGCATTACCTTTTCATACTGCTGAGCAGAAGAGTTTCTTTCTGAAACTTCCCTGACTGAAAAGAAAGTTTCTTTTCCCAAATACTCAGGTAGACAGCACCTTAGATTGCTGGCCGAATTAAGTTATGTGTCTGTTCCTGATTTTGTCACTGTGGGGGTGGAGAGTAGGGTGCATACAGAAATGCCGGTTGGCTTTTCCAACCAGGAAATGCTTGCTTAACCATTTAGATTTACACCTGTGATAAGCATGGGGTTAGTAAGTCCATCTCAATTACTTGAGTGAGAGTGGGAGAGGGATAATGTTTTCATGGGAAATTTTAGGTACTGTCTTTAGAAGAAGAGGGAACAGATGCCAAGTAATCAAACCACAGGCGGAACCATAGGTGACTATATAATGACACCGTTTTTCTTCCTATTCTGCGTAAATAGTACCTTTTACATTAATTATGATCTGTTTCTGCATCTTCTATTTTGTTCTTCCAGCAGTCTATAACAGTGCTCATTTGCCTATTTATTCTGTCCCAGAAATATAGTGCTTCAATAATAGTGACTTAGAGTATGTTTTAATACCTCTTAAGCAGTTCTCCCATAATTTTTTCTCCTAGAAATTTCTTGGCAATTTTTATATATTTATCAATATAAATTTTGAGATTCTAACTAGAATTACATTATGTATATTTTTTAATATGGAAATAATTAAATTAAATAAACATAAGTATGAAAATCAACCTGGAGACACTCAAATCTTTCTTCAGCAAAAGGTTTTTATTTATTTTATTTGTTGTCCTCTATCTTCTTTCTAGTGTTTGATCCTCAACACTTTCACACTACCCAAAGACAGCCAAATGTATGTAATATATATATAATGTTTACCACAATCATTTTTATCCCTGGCTAGCATTATACTTACCTGTGGAGCTTTTTAAAAATATATATGCTCTGAGTCCCATCCCAAAAGTTATAAATTAGAACCACTAGGGAAAAAAAAATGCTTTTCTAAAAAGCTTCTTGTAAGATTCAGATGCAGTATCAGGTTTGAAACCACTGATTTTCAGGTCATAAAATACCATTTCTGAAAGGAATCTGACTTCTGTTCAAAAAAACACTTTGAGAGCTACTGGAATTTTAGAATGCATCAAGAGTCTAGTTAAGCTGGTAGAGTTTAAAGAAGCAAATAACTGTTATAGATGTTCTACGGCTTTTAATTAAAAAAAGAAAAATCAAGCCACTGAGCTCTAAGAAAATGCATGTCATTTTTCTGGAACTCCTTAAATTAAGAATAATAAAGTCACTAACAGTGAAAAACAGATAAAACTAGAAAATTAAATACAATAAAGTAAAAGCGCAGCTATTTTGGGGAACTATATACAAGGACAAATAACCTCAAGAATAATCTTGAGAGTAACAGTACACCTAGCACAATAAATGATATCTATCATAACAACTGAAAATCGTTAACAATATGTCGATGAAATAAGGACAGTCATTAAAAGTGGTTAAAATACCCAAGATTAGCAGCTTCTTCTGGTAGGCTGACTAGGGTTTTTGAGTAATACCAGCAGAGAACTAACTGAGAGGGATAAGAGCTAGAAATGTGCAAATAATTTGCCTTATCCTTCAGATATTGTGAGAATTTTTGTTTTAAATTTAAAGTTGCTACACATCTCCATTTATATTGCTGCTTGTTTTGTTAGATAATTACAAAAAGATAGGGAAATGAAATCTGATTACAATTAGGAAAGTAATTATATTTTTTACAGGCAGTTTATTATATACCTAAAACTCTAGACAATATGGGAAATATATGCAGAATTAATAAACATTTAACCATGTTGCTACATAGAAGATAAATAACTATTCCAAAGCCTACTTTTAAGTGATCTTATGATAGGTCTGAATACAAGAGATCATCGCAGTGTACACAAGGAATCATTATGCTATACACATGAAACTTTTTTTTTAATGATACATGTCAATTATATTGCAATAAAAAATAAGTAAAAAGAGACCATGGAAGTGTGTTCGTTTCACAACTCAGATTTAATCTAGTGCAGCAGTAGACAAGAGATTAATGTTTTTTTATTTGGATCTGTGTGTATTCCTTTTCCCTCCATTTTACTTCTGGACATTTAACACTTATGCCCTTTTTATATTTTTTTTTTAAATTTTTGATTCCACCGAGATATAATTGACAAAACTGTAAATTAAATAGACTCTTTATATATTTGTGATACTTCTGAGACAACCTTTTCTTGGCTTAAATGTTAGATACTGGATGAGGATTAAGAAAATTAAAGAATTATTATTATTTTTTTAGATGTATGGGAATGAATTCTCTATTCATTTTCTCCATGGCAGCCTCTCTGTGGATCGATAGACTTTATAGTTTATAAAATGTATTTATGTCAAATGACTGTTGACCAGTTAATTTTATCTTAGGTCAGTGTTACATTGGATATTTAGAGATAGAAACTAATCATTGTGTTCATTGTCTTCTTCTTTTTTTTTTTTTTTTTGCAGTGGGACTTCCCCTCTTGCATGCTTGAATGCAATGCTGCATACAAATTCCCGAGGTGAAGAGGGCATCTTCTATAAGGTTCCAGGTAGAATGGGAGTATACACTTTGAAGGTAAATATTTTTGTTAGAGAGTCATTTAAAAGTAAAAACATGAAGTGACTATATCATAGAGACAGACTTTTGTTCTCGAAGAGCTTATTATCAGGAAGAGAAATAATATTTTCCACCTTGTATTCAATATATTTTTTTTATTCTGTAACCATCTGTAGGTAGATCAGAGAAGTAAATTCATATTTTATTCTTTATCATAACACTATCTTGAAAGGGTGAAGTGAAAATGACTTCCAGTAGCCTTATCAAGGGCTTCAGAACATTTGAATAATAATGAATGTTACAGAGGAGCATACAGCCTTGATGCTTTATGTTACTTTCTCATTTAATTCTTTGTTACAGTTCAGAACTGTTGCTGTTATTCCCTTTCTATAATTGAGAAAGGTAAAGTTCAAAAGATTGGATTTTTTTGTCCAGTGTTGGCCAAATAGTACCAGAACAGAATTTGAACCCAGATCTGACTAAATTCCCAAGCCCATGTTCTTTTTACCACAGCAGGCTTGCTAATTTCTGATTCCTGAATTTAGAAAGGGCCTTGACGTCAGTGTCCTTTCAGTTACAAACAGGAAAACCAACTCAGATGAACTTGAGTAAAACAATTTATTAGTTCTCATAACTGAAAGTTCTAGGAAACTCTTCCTGGGTCTAGGAGCTGAAATGATGTTATCAGGGATTGGCAACAGTTGATAACAGGGATGTTATCAGGTCTCTTTACTGTCTTTTGGCTTCATTCTCAGGCATGTTCTCTCATTGTACTTGACTTTATTCCCAACCCCCATTCTGCAAGGTATATGTCCAGAGAGCCAAGAGTCTTAGGAACTAAAGCAGAAGCCCTTCTGTAGTTTTGATTTGGCTTAATTGATTTGGCTTGGCCCATCTATCTGTACCTGAATGATCACTCTTGCCAAATGTACTGATCTGCTTATTGGCCACTCTTAGGTTCATGATCACCCTTGATGTGAGGTTGAGGGTAAGCGTATCCAAGCAAGATAAACTGAGGAGAGGTGTTGTTTCCCAAAGGAAATTTATCAGCAGGAGAATTAATGCTTAGCATGCAGTGACAATGTCCGTGTGTGTGGGACTCCTGTCCCCTCTTACCATTTCAACTTTGAGCTGTAGTCATCCATATGCTCAGTGGTTGTGTGTAGCCCACTGACATTAAAAAGATCTAACTTACCTATAATACCTCTTTTTTTATACTTTGTTAAACTTCCTGAGGTTACAGAGCAATAGTCGCACATGGAGCTTTCTGCATTTCTTTTAGAGTTTAGCTGTTTTAGACTTTCTATATGGTTAATAACATTTACTAAATGCATAGTATTTACTGGACACTGTAGAGGCTGTAAAGAAGGATAAAGTGTGGTCCCCGAGTTCTTGAAGCTCACATAGTTATTGAAATAATTGCACACTGACAAAACACTGTAATATACTGTACTATAAAGTACTGTGATAGTATAGAGAAATAAAGATTAATTTTGAATAATAGAATTTAGAAAGTTTTTGTGTTTGTTTTGTTGTTAACTTTTAAACTTGTAAGATTTGAGTTGAACTTGACAGGTAAGTAATGTGAAGAAGGGCCTTCCAGGACAAGGGAATAGCTTAAGCAGAGGCACCGACAAAATGATTCAGAGTGGGTTTGGAAGCAGAATAAATCAGATTGATTAGACCATGATCTGCATGTGGTCCAGCGTGGTAAAAAGTAAGGGGTGGGGTGAATGTTAGGTAAAGATCAAACTTTGGAGACTTGAAAACCTGACTGAGCAGTTTGAGAGAGAAAGAGAGGAGGAGGGGGAGAGTTGTGTCTGTTGAGAAGATGCCAGAGGTATTTTTTTGGGAGCATAGTATGGTCAAATCTGTATTTAGGGAGATAATTAAGTAGAATATGTTTAGGGGTTGAGCAGGAAAACTTGTCAAAAAGATGGTTATGGTTGTTTTGAAGAGAGAATTGGCCTGAAATATGAGCACAGTAAAAGAAATGGAGGCAAAGGACATTAGAGAAATAAAATATGTACTTTTTGGAGCGGATGACAGAAGGGGTGAAATTATTCTAAGATTTAGGACATGAGCAGTTGATCCTGGAGGGAATCACAAGTTTAAGAAAAGAAGTTGGTTATATTTGAATTTAAAATACTTGTTGAACCTGCAGGTTAAGAAATATGGCTGGCAACTAACTCTGTAAAAGTTGTTTTGTATTTTGAAGGTAGAATAGAAAATATAGAGTATGTATTTTAAGAAAGTGTATAACAAGAATGGCATTAGAATATAAGCGTAAGTGGAAAATAATTCCTGACTAGATCAGAGTTTACTGTCTTAGCTACATTATGAATACCAGTTGTAAGTAGAAGGGTCAAATGTCAAAATTAATTTTTATCTGATTATAAAAATTATGTGGGAAAATAAAATATTGAGAGGAAAAATAATCATAATTTTATAACTGAGAAGTAACATTAATGTGTTTATATGTGTATGTTTTTGTATACTACATAAATACATAGAGCTCATATTTATTGAGCTCTTACCATATGCCAGGAATGCTATTCTAAGCATTTAACATTTATTAATTCATTTAATTTCAGAATGATCTTTTAAGGTAGGTACTATTATCCTTTTGGACAGGGAAACTGAAGCATGAGAGGTTAAGAATTTGACCAAGGCTACACAGTTAGGAAAATAAAAAGCCAGAATTTAAACCCAGAAAATCTTAATTTCCTAGTTCTTGATCTTGCAACTATCCTATTATATCACTCACATACTATGCTGACAAAGCTGTCCTTTCTGACTAACATTCTCACCATCCAGTGCAGAAACCAAAGATTCACGTGATTAAAAAAAAGAATTTCTTTTATGTTTGATTCTTGCTACTTACCAACCAATAATCAGGAACCAATTCGATTCACATAATGCACTATCCCTTGCTATCCAGATTCTTAATTGAATTCACAGTACATGATACTAACATACACAAATACATATATATTTTACATGGATGATGGATATACACGTTTCACAAAATTGTTCTTACATAGTTTTTTTTTTTATCCCGAATATTTAATCATTTACTTTTTTGTCTAATTTAAGCCTCTAGTTTTGCCTGCATGCGATTGTCATGTGAAATTTTTATCTTTGGATATAGATGGAAACATTAGCTAATTTGACCCTAAGAAGAGAGATGACAGGAATTCAGAAAATATTGCTAGTTCTGCTATTCAATCCTATAATACTAAAAATTAATCAGCACAATTAAGTTGCAACAATGCATATCAGAGATTTAATTCCTATTTGCTGTAATGGTAATGCTTAATCCTAATTGGATGCCTACATTTTCAGAAAGATGTGCCGGATGGGGTGAAAGAGCTATCAGAAGGTTCAGAAGAAAGCAGTGATGGTCAGTCAGATTCCCAGAGTTCTGAGAACAGCAGCAGCAGCAGTGATGGTGGCAGCAACAAGGAGGGAAAAAAGAGCAGGTGGAAAAGGAAAGGTAAATCCACCTGATCCCTCTATAAAGTACTGAATGCTGTAGGGCAAATGCCGTTGTTGATAGTTCCTCTTTTTTCAGCCCCCAGATCAGTCAGTCTCTTTTCCTTACCTTTTAGATCAGTACTGTCCAATCAAATTTCTTGTACTCATGGAAATGTTCTGTCTCTGTGCTGTTCAACCCAGCACAGTAGCCACTAGCTACCTGTGTCTAGTGAGCACTTGAAAAACGGCTAGTGCAACCAAGGAACTGAATTTTTAATTGTAACTTAAATTTATAAATAGCCACATGTGGCTAGTGGCTACCACATTGGACAGCATGGCTCTAAATTTTACCTGGGTTTATTGTCAGCTCTTGGCCATCTGTAGCCTTTTTTTTTTGGATGCTCTGATTTTGCCTTTTTAATCCTCTCTTTCTAAAATTTGAGCACTTATTACTCTAACACCTCTTTCCTTACTAGGAAAAGAATGCTTTTCATTTCTACTAGCAAAGACTAAATTTAGTCTGGTGGTCTTAGCTCTGATCCTCTGCTTGGTGTCTGCTTCATAGTTTTCCCAAAAAACTTTCTTTAAAGAATAATGTCTTCATTGCTGTAGCTTCCTTGGGATGGATTTTCCACTTAAGGATACATCGTATTGCCTATTCTTTCTAATTATCTGTAGCTTCTTTTCAATCTTAAAGAGGGAAAATTGTTTTTATCCAAATCTTAGTACATTTAGCCATATATGGCAAGGCAGATTTTAAGCCAACTCATAGTGTGGTTCCTTTGTAAAAACTGATAGAAATTTTTTTTTTTGCTCTGGACTAATTTTCCAGAGCAAAGTAGACATCTAAGAGTTTTCCTAGCTTGGATATCCTCTAAAGTGTGAGTTTTAGATGAGCTGTCTTTGGATCTAGAAGCTAGAGTCATGTTTGTTAGAATACTTGACTCATTAAGTGCCTTTAAAACTATCGATATAGAACTTTATTAGAAAAATAGTCTTATTCGTTATCATCCTTATGTTAATGTGTGTGCTACTCCTGGAGAGAATTGAGGATTTTTGCTTTAAGATCACTACCATTTAGAGAGCAGCCAAGACCTCAACTGTTGGAAACAAATGAAATAAAGACAAGACAGTCAGGACCTCTGACCAGTATTCTGATATATATATATTTAAAGTAATCCCTGTCAGTAGTGAAAGGAGGTGCGGTCCAGGGCCTTCTATTCCTGTGTGCACTAAGGACCTTTTTTGGAAGGGTGGAGCCAAATGCATTAAGGGCTCTGTGTCTCCTCTGTGTCTCCTCACTTTAAACTTAAAAAAAAAAATTAAGTTTGGATCTAAGATGAGGAACCAAGCCAAGTCATCAGGCTCGAGAAACAGTAAGGTTCATAATTTATGGATGTGGCTAGAAACAGGGAAATAAGTATTAAAGGAGGCCAGACAGATAAATTGGAAACAAAATCATGATCTTGGAGGTCTTCACTTATTAGTAGCCACATATGCTACAGTAGCTGTTTTGAGTAGTGGCTCTTACATAGTTATTAAAGGCTGTCTCAAAGAATTTAAGGTAAATGTTTTATGACACAGGAAGATCTAAGAAATAGCAATAGGACTCCATTGTTGGTAGCTTAATAAGTAGATTAAAATAACCTTGTCCAACACTTGACATAATAATAGAAGATACTAATAGCAGGATAATAGCAAATTCAGAATTGTGGTCCAGATAAATTATTTTTGAACTGCTTTTGATTCATTCTCTTTCTAAAATTGTTAACAATATTGACTATTTAACCTCAGTTTACATTATGATGAGATGTTCTATAAATTTAATTTTTGATTATAGGTAGTCAAACTGGGAGTAGTATGAGCGGTATGTGGTGTTTGGAATATGGAGATGTGAAGTACACATGTCAGCATGTGGAATTTGTGTTTACTCTGGCAGCTCTGACAATCTTAATAAGTGGATAAATACTGAGCTACCACTAATGAAGAAGGATTTAGTCTCATAGAATGTGCTTCTCTCATTCATGAGTCATGCACATGGCATATGGCACAGATATGTACATTTTTAGTTACGTATTTATGACTGTTTTTGTAGTCTTGTGCAAATTAAAGTGGAAAACTTGTAGTTAGCAGTGATAGTAGCAGCATGCAGCAAAGCAGTTCCAAATTAGTTGCAGTTATTAATAAAGGTAAAGCAAACTAATTGTGTGCCTAATCCTTTTTCTTATTTAGAGGTTTCACACTCAAATCTGACATCACCTTATTTCAAATGCATTGTAAGACAGGAAGAACATTGAGATAGTATCAAAACCCACTTCCTTTTATGTACAAAAATAAAGAGCTCTGACAGCAAAACTGATAGTTCTAGTTGAAAATCGATAGAAACTCGATATAGGTATACCTTTCAGCTAAATAGGAACAGAGAACAGAACGTTGAAATTCAGTCCAATATTAAAACTAGCTTATTGATTTCCATATAACGTGGAAGAACTTAGAAGTTTGTAGTTTTGGTTTCTAAGTTTCAAACAGGAAACAATGTTCAGAGAAGAGCTTTATGGAATTCCAAGCCAAGGTAAGATGGAATAACTCCAGAAAAATGATTAAAATCAACTTTTTCTGTTGCTTTATTGAGTGAAGTCTATGCCCTTACTCCAAAATAAAATATAAATGTTGCAGCGTGAAGCAACTGCAGAAGTATTATTTTTATCTTCTGATTGAGAAAAGTTTGTTAGATTTTGGTCTGCTTTTAAAGTGTCTTAAGAAAAAAATTATATATGTGAAATGTACCTTTTCACCTATAAAGAATTACTAATTCTTTCCAGGAGCATGATGTAATATTAATTTTACTACTTATTCAGAACTGAATCAGAAATTTGGTACATAATGTGTTTGGAGTTATTTCAAATACCATAGACCTCCCAGCCTTCTAACGTTATTTATATATGTGTTAAGTTACTGAATGGGGGTGATTATGTATGAAAATGTCTTCTTTAAAAAGTATACAGGGAAGAAAAACTTGTTTAGGCAAAGTTAACTTATGTGGGGAGAGACCCTTGGGAGTGATGTTCTCTTCTCCTCTGGGGTGGTTGATAGCTGAGTTGGAGGTTTTAGCTCTGTCATGTATTAAATATGGCTACACTACTAAGACGTGGATGGTTAGGGTACCCAGAAGCAAAGGAGGGTGTTCAGGTATGGCCTCTCCATCTTTCGTTAGGTGACTGTTTTACTATCATCAAGAGCCACAGTCTGCCCAGTTTAGAGTAGACTGCACTCATTGTGGGAAGAAGGGACATAGAATTATAACTAAAACGGCCTGTTACTTCTGGAAATGAAATTTCTCTAAAGAAAGACTATTGTGAAAATAAGAACTCTCCTTTAAGAGAGGATTACTGTTTTTGAAGATTAAAACAATTTTGGAAACTTCAATTGATATCAGTCTTTCAGTTATTAATCCTCAACTATATGCAGCTAAGTTTTAGTTTTGATATTACTGTTCCATTATTTCTGATGGTCTCTCTAATACTTTAGAAGGGCCCATTGAATGTTTTCAGGATAAAATAAAATATTGTCAGTGATTATTTACTAAAGCTTTAAATTTAAGTGTAACTAATATGAATACTGCATACGTTTTAGACTTGTTCAGCATAATAATCACCTGTTGAAACTGAAGATTCTCAGTGGAATAATGTATCTGAAAAGTTGTATTTTGTGAGTATATTCAGTAGGTGGTGCATAAATATACAACAAACTGAAACTATTTCAGTGAACGATGTAAAACTGGTTCTAAGGAGTACAAGTTCTAGGTTTGTTTTAAATTTTTTTTTCCGAAAACACTTAATTTTAATCTTAAAAAGTCATTTCTGTACTAGGTCGCCCTGTGCTTTTTTGGGTGACTTTTTTTTTTTACAGTCAAATAATAAGTAACTGCTGATCTTTGGACCAGAATTTGTTAATTTTTTTGTTATGCCATATGCGTATATGAAAGCATTTTTGTTTCTAATCAGAGTATGTTTTTAAACGAGTGCTTTTAATCTATTGAGCAGTTCATATTGGAAGACCAATATGATCAAGATATAATCTTGACAAGTGTTGTTTAGGCCGTTAGTTTATTTACAGAACCAAAGAAACATCTCTATTGAAACTATTTGCTACATTCAATCTTTCTTCATTATGTACTCTTTGCCAGGTATTTGGGAAACCAATTTGAATAAGATATGGGCCTCACCCATATCTAGAGGTATAGAAAAATAAGCAGATCATTAGAGAATAACTTAGTAATGTGTTTATATTTGTCATATTATGACAGCATTAATGAAGAGAGTAGTTAACTTACCTGGGTGTTAGTAAGTATTGTATGAGCTATAGAAATTTTTAATATACTGTCCTTTCCTCTAGTGAAGACAGTATATCATAGGAAAAAAATATATGAAGGCAAGAAGGTGGAAGTATGTATACAGTATTTTCAGGAAGCAAGAGGAAGAAAAGTTTGGTTGAAAGAGGGGATTTGTAGAAAAAGAAGGGAAAAGAAGTTGGGATCAGATTGTTAATTTTTAGTGCTAATAGGTTATAGGAGTACATAATTTCTTAGAAAAATTAAGGTATGCAGTATGGATCAGAGAATGGCAACACTGCTGACTCAGATTTTCATAGCCATATACCAAGAGGAACAAGATTTTGTTTCTAGACCTTTTTCTATTGATTTTATCCTGTTGTCCATTTAGTATTTGTGTTAATATGCTAGTTTCTTTGATTTGTTTTCTGCTCACTAGTGTTTACGTTAGTTCAGTTTATTTCTAACCGCTGGTATATAGGTTGAAAGAATTCATTTCCATTCTGCTATCTCAGTTCTTATACACCATACTTCATTTTATTGTGCTTTGCTTCATTGCACTTCACAGATAAGTTTTTTTTACAAATTGAAAGTTTATGGTAACCTTGCATCAAGCAAGTCTGTCATTGCCATTTTTCCAACAACATGTGCTCTCTGTGCCACATTTTGGTTATTCTCACAGTATTTTAGACTTTTTCATCATTCCTGTACTGGTTGTGGTGATCTGTGAAGTTACTATTGTAATCGTTTGGGGGCACCACAAACTTTGTCCCTGTAAGATGGTGATCTTAATAAATGTATGTGTGTTATGACCGCTCTACCAACTGGCTATTTCCTGTCTCTCTCCCTCTCCTTGGGCCTCTTTATTCCCTGAGACACAGTAATATTGAAAGCAGGCTAATTAATAACCCTAGAGTGGCCGTTAAATGTTCAAGTGAAAGGAGGAGTCTCACACCTCTCACTTTAAATCAAAGCTAGAAATGATTGAGCTTAATGAGGGAGGCATATGGAAAGCCAAGGTAGGTCAAAAGGTAAGTCTCTTCCACCGAATAGTTAGCCACATTGTGAAGGCAAGGGCAAAGTTCAATAAAACGTGCTACTCCAGTGAACATACAAATGATGAGAAAGTGCAACAATATTATTGTAGATATGGAGAAAGTTTTAGTGGTCCAGATACAAGATCAAACCAACCACAATATTCCCTTATACCAAAGCCTAATCCAGAGCAAAGCCCTAACTCTCTTTAACTCTGTGAAAGCCAAGAGAGTTGAGGAAGCTGCAGAAGAAAAGTTTGAAGCCAGCAGTGGTTGATTCATGAAGTTTAAGGAAAGAGGCCAAGTCTGTAACATAAAAGTGCAAGGCGAAGCAGCAAGTGCTGATGTAGAAGCTGCAGCAAGTTATCCAGAAGATCTGGGTAAGGTAATTAATGAAGGTGGCTATACAAGAGATTTTCAGTATTGGTAAAATAGCCTTATATTGGAAGAAGATACCTAAGACTTTTCATAGCTAGAGAGGAGAAGTCAGTGCCAGGCTTCAAAGGACAAGTTGACTTGACTCTCTTGTTAGGGGCTAATGCAGCTGTGACTTTGAGTTGAAGACAGTGCTCAGTTAGCATTCCAAAAATCCTCTGGCCCTTAAGAATTATGCTAAATTTTCTCTGTCTATGCTCTATAAATGGAACAACAAAGCCCAATGATAGCAAATCTGTTTACATCATAGTTTGTTGAATATTTTAAGTCCACTATTGAGACCTACTACTTAGAAGAAAAGATTCCTTTCAAAATATTACTGCTCATTGACAGTGCACCTGGTCACCTAAGAGCTCTGATATAGATGTACAGTGAGATTAATGTTTTCATGCCTGCTGAAAAACAACATTCTGCAGCCCATGGATCAAGGAGTAATTTTGACTTTCAAGTCTTATTATTTAATAAATACATTTCAAAAAGAAAAAAAATACATGTTATAAGGCTGCCATAAATGGTTCCTCTGATGGATCTGGGCAAAGAAAATTGAAAACCTTCTGGAAAGGATTCACCATTCTAGATGCCATTTAGAGCATTTCATAATATATAGGAACAGGTCAACATCAACATAAACAGAAGTTTGGAAGAAGTTGATTTCTTCCAAACTTGGAGATGACTTGAGGGGTTCAAGATGTCAGTGGAGGAAGTAACTGCAGATGTGGTGGCAACAGCAAGAATTAGAAATGGAGCCTGGAGACATGACTGAACCGCTGCAATCTCATGATGCAAACTTTAATGGATGAGAGTTGCTTCTTGTGGATGAGCAAAGAAAGTAGTTTTTTGAGGTGGAATCTCTTGGTGAAGATGCTGTGAAGATTGTTGAAATGACAATAAAGGATTTAGGATATTATGTAAACGTAGTTGATAAAGCAGAGGGAAGGTTTGAGAGGATTGACTCCAATTTTGAAAGAAGTTCTACTATGGGTAAAATGCTACCAAACAGCATTGCATGCTACAGAGAAATTGTTCATGAAAGGAACAGTAGATGGATGCGGCACACTTCATTGTTTTATTTTAAGAAATTGCCGCAGCCACCCCAGCCTTCATTTAACCACCACCCAGTCAGCAGCCATCAACATTGAAGCAAGACCCTTCACCAGAAAAAAGATTACTACCTGCTGAAAGCTCAGGTGATGGTTAGCATTTTTTAGCAATAAAGTATTTTTTAATTAAGATACGTACATTTAAAAAAATGAATATTGCACACTTAATAGACTACAGTATTGTATAAATGTAACTTCTGTATGTACTAAGAAATCAAAAGATTCATGCATCTCAGATGCCTTATTGCGGTGGTTTGGAACTGAATCTGCAATATCCCTAATGTTTGTGTATTATGTTACAAGTATTTATCTTAACACAAGTAAGCAGGAGAAAGTAGTTGGAACAATAAATGATAAGGGAAAAACTACTTGTGTACAGGTGATCTGATTATGTATCTGACAAACTCAAAAGAATCAAAGGAGATAAAAATTGATAAAGAAGGGAATTTAATAAAGTAGCAGAATGTAAGTAAAATTAGCATATGGTAACCAGCCACCATAGATATAGATAATACTCTGTGTGTATATGTAAAAAGAGAACACATTTGTAGTAGCTACATCAACAACAAAAACTCAGAGCATGACCTTTGTGTAAGATATGTGTAAGATACGTGCAAAGGTGTTAGAACAACTGAATAGCCAAAAAGATGAAAGTGGATTTCTCACACAGTACTCCAGGATAAAGTCCAAACGAATGACAGATATAATAAATGTAAAACATGAAGCCAAATACTAAAGGAAAATGTGTGAATTCCTTTTAAAACTTGAGAATAGTGAAACTTTTCTTTTGTTTCCGGAAGCATTTTTATCCTTTGATTTAGCAAACCTACTTCTAGGAGTCATCCCACAGATACACTGTCAATAGTACAAAATAGCATAGCATAGCTTAAGATCAGTGCATCTCAAACTTGAAATGCTTCAGAATCACTTGGAAAGCTTATGATGCAGATTTTTGAGCTCCACCTTCAGAGTCTCTGATTCAGTAGATCTGGGCTGGTATCCAGTAATTTGCATTTCCAACAGATTTTTTGGTAGTAATAGTGTTGTTCTAGGTAATATACATCTTAAGAACTGCTGGTTCAGACGTTGCAATAAAAAGATCAGAATACTAGAAAGAACCAAAATACTCAACCAAGTCTGGTTGAAGAAATTATGGTATATCTGCACAATAGAATTCTATGCAGCTGTTAAAAGGAATGTGGAAGATCTCTATATTCTGTTTTAAGATAATTTCCCAGATATAGTAATTATATTAAATAAAAAATCAAGTTGGTAGTTTATAGTACATGATTTTTTTACTTAAAAAATGAAAGTATTAAAAAATACATATGCACACTGCTTTCACTAAAATAAACATACAAAAAAAAAAAAGCCCCAATACAAGAGAGTTAATAAAGTAGTGTAGACAAGGGAGAATGCTGGACTTATATGAAATAAGCTTTTTTATAGCTTTATATAATTAAAACAAATTATTAAAAGTCTAGGAATATGAAACAAAGCAAACTCAGTATATGTCAAGTCTGTTGAATAACGATATAGGCAAGTTACTGTGAGATCTCTTAGGTATGGGAGACAGGACACAAATCTTAAGTTGCATTCAGTATCATATTTTCAGCAATTACATTAGTATGGGTTTTTGGAAACTAGATCTACAATTGCAAATTAATTATAGTAATATTAGGAACCAAGATTATCAGGGAATAAGAAATGTGACAGAAATATAAAATCAGAAAAGTTAAGTGACAGTCATGTAATCCTAATTTGATTTTGGTATCTATGCATGTATTTATTTTTTTCCTCCTAAAAAGAGACGTTGCAACCATCGAAAAAGTCCTAGAACCTGTGGAACCCCAGTAGTAGTGAGAATCATGGGTGTGCAGGGCATGATATTTTAATACTTTTTCTGGTTAAAAGATATCAAAGTTCCTTGGAAAAGTAGCTGATCCAATACTGGTCAAAAAAATTACACAAAATTTGCCTGAGACTCTTTCTGTGCCACATAGTATGGAAGCAGTCAGATGCTGCTGGGGCCATGTCCTAAAGATGGTTTACTTAAAGGAACTCCTACAATCCCAAAAGGGGACAATTAGAGTGCCAAATTTATAATGGTTGCTTTTGATTTAAACATTTCAAGTATGTAAACATCTGTGAGTTGATAATACTTTAAAAAAGAAAATCAGTTTTAGGTACTGTAGTAGTTTTCTGAGGCTGATGTAATAAATTACCGCAAACTAGGCGCCTTAAAGCAACAAATTTGTTTTGTCATAGTTCTTTAGGCCAGAAGTCTGAAGTCAGGGTGTCAGCAGGGCTGCACTCTGTCCTGAGGCTTTAGGAGAGAAATGTGTTCCTTATATTTTGTAGCTTCTGGTGGTTACTTGCCTTGTGGCCACATTACTCTGTTTTCACATCACCTTCTTCTCTGTGTCTGTCTACTCTGTGTCAGGACATTTGTCATTGGAATTAGGACTCACTGGGATAATCCAGGGTGATCTCCTCTCAAGATCTGTAACTTAATTGTATCTGCCAAGACCCTTTTCCCAAATAATAGGTTCTGGGGCTTAGGACATGAATATAACTTTTTTGTGGCCACCATTCAGTCCACCACAAGTACCCACTAATTCTGAAAATAAATACTAAGTTTAAGTCTTTGCTGTGCTCCTTACTGTGTCCTTTGGAAAGCCAATTAAATTTCCTGATACGTAAAATTTAGATAATATCACAATATGCACATGAATGTGTATCTTCTATTTATTTATAAATATGTGTTTAAAATCTTTTCATATTTTTATTTGCGTAGAGAAATATCAGTATGGATGGCAGCCCAACTATATTTTATTTAGTTATTTCAGAGGGTAGAATTAGAGGAGTTTGGTGAGGTAGCAAGGAAACTCTTAACCACCTTACAGTGTAGTTAACAAGAGTTCAGTGAAATCCTGTTCAAATGAACCTAGCTAGCAGAGATTGCTATATACATGGAAGATATTTAATTCTTTATTGCTCTAATATAATTATGTGTCTTTGAAGACAGTGTAGTTCTTAAAGGACTCACAGAGATGTTTCTCAACAAAATTTTAAATCTTGTTTGCTGTTTGTAGTTCTGAGCCTTTAATTTAAATTTTAAAATTAGAACAAAGTTTAAGTTTCATAGAAGTTATGAGACCAGTACTTTGCATTAAGTCAACTCTGGGGGATGAATGTTCTTCATTGGTGGGTCCTGGAATCTGCATGATTTAGTTCAGTTGGCTTTGAGATAGATGTGTGATTGCATTTGTTAGAAAGGGCTTTTGCCTTAAAGGGAAACATTCCAAACAGTGCGCCCTGGTGTTTACAGATAGCTTAATGTCTCTTTTTCAAGCTGCAAAGTAGAATTTTTACATTCTCTAATGAGGTTATTTTGGTTGTTTGGTTTGTTTTCTGTTTCTTTTCAGACAGTATTTGAGGTAAGTGAGGAAGTGTATATTCTCAGATTTATGCAAACCATTAAAAAGAAAATAAACCTAGTTAATAGTTTTAAACTTTGTTTTCATTATGTCCCTTTAAAAACATTGGTCAAAGCAAAAAGACAATAACAAGTGTTGGCAAGGATGTAGAGTAATTAGAAGTCTTATATATTCTTGGTGGAATTAAAAAATGGTGTAGCCATTTTGTAAAACAGTTTGGCAGTCTCTCAAAAAGTTAAACATAGAGTTACTATAAGACCCAGCAATTCCACTTTCAGATATGAATCCAGGAGAATTGAAAACATTTCCAATAGAATATTCCACTAATGAATACATGTCATTGTTTGTAATGGCAAAAAAAAGTGAATGCATTCAATGGAATAATATTCATTGATAAAAAGGAATGAAGTTTTGATACGTACTCTAACATGGATGAACCTTCAAAACATGCTAAGTGAAAAAAAGCTAGTCACAAAAGAGCACATATTGTATGATTCCATTAATATGAAATGTCCAGAATAGTCAGATCCGTGAAGACAAAAGTAGATTAGTGATTTCTGGGGATTAGGGGCATAGATTAGGGGGAAGAAGAGTGACAGCTGACCAGTACAGGGGTTTTTGGTGGGTTATGAAAATTGACTTGTAGTGATGGTTGCACAGCTTTGCAAATATATTAAAAACCGTTGAATTTTACACATTAGGCAAATTGTATGGTATATATAAATTATATCAGTAAATCTGGTATTTTAAAAAATTGTTCAGCATCTAAGTGTAGAGGATATGGTTTCTTTTCATTGTTCAACCATCTCAAGAATTATTTAACTTTATTTTTGTGTAATATATTACAATGAACTTTTTCTTTTTCACATGTATTGTATATCAGTTCTTTACCATGTATAAACCATATCACAAGGGTTAGGATACAAAGCTAAAATCACGTAGCTAAGTCATCTTCTTAATATTTTCTGCTCTTGTCCCCTTGCTCTTGTCCCCTTTAAGTGTTATCTCTTGTGCATTCCTTTCTTGGGATATCTAAGAGTCAGTTGAAATGCCGTATTCCAAAACTTGTATATTCCAATGAACCATGTTTCTGCATTTTCATGTTAGGTAGCTTCCTACCAACATACTTTATATGGTATCTTAAAGCTCTTTAACCATACCATGGGATGTCTTTTTGCTATCCAACCGTTTTCAGTCCAACCACTATGAAAGGAGAAGGCATTAGTAAACATTAGCCTTCAAAGTTATCACTAGCAGTAGTGACTATTATTTTTATTAAATAGTCTGAATCAGCAGTTTATCTGGTAAATAATACACTGTTAAACTTTATAGAACTTAAAGATCAATTACTTTTTATTATAAGCAGTATAGACTCTTCAAGGGGAAGACCCTCCACATAAGACTAAGATTTGGCTATGCCCTGGGAAATAAAATAGCTAGTGATGAAGTAGAGAGTGGTTCTATTTTATAAACTACATTGCTTCCATTAGAGAAATCCTAAAGTGCCCTCTTAACACTGGTAGGCCTAAAACTATTGATTTTAGAGATGAAGGAATATAAGTATTAAAGTGTGGTAGAGTTTTTGAAGTGGAATGGTCTTATTGCCTTTATTTTAAAGATAGGGAAATCTGGGACCCATTCATCAATTCAGGGCCCTTCCACTCTATCATATTGTCATTCAGTTTACCTTAAGAACACACATGTTGTCCAACAGGCTTGAGAATCTTTTCTAAGTTTTATCTAATTTTATTACTAATGGTTTATAGTCTCCTTCCCGCTTCTTCAATCAATTCTTTTGAAAAATTTAAGAATGAAAAGTAATGAATACTAATACCCATCCCTTCCCCATCCTATCATCCTTTGCTAGAGCTTTCTGAGGAAATAAACTGAAAAGGGAGGCTGTTTGCCATAGAACTCCAAAAAGAAGATCCTTCCCAAAAGTGTTTGGTCACAGTTCTTAATACAGGTAGCACCATACGATTGGGGAAGGAATGGTGTGTGATATCAACTCTGATAACACAATTTTTTATTGTCATTTTTCCCCCTAGTATCGTCTAGACCGTCACAGCCATCCTCTCCCCAGTCAGGCTGCCCGTCACCCACCATTCCTGCAGGTAAAGTCATTTCGCCATCACAGAAGCACAGCAAGAAGGCACTAAAGCAGGTAATCATGCTAGTTTGTGTTTATCAGAAGTCTAATCTCCTACATTAAAAATGCAAGACTCTGGCAGCCATTGAAATTTTTTTGAACAGAAGAACGTTATATCCTTTTAAAAAGGAGAAATTTTATTAAGTTTCCCAGTTTGGATTTAATAATTTATGCCCCTCTCAGTTGCTGGTTTGTGGTAGATACTTTTTTTTTTTTTTTAATCACATTTTAATTCGTTTCTAATTTGCTAAGAGGTTTTCATTTGTGTGTTTGTTTTTTAAATTATAAATAGGAATTGAATTTTTCAGGTTTGTTTTCAGCATTTATTAAGATGATTTAGGTAGCTTTTCTCTTTAAATCTATAGACTTCCATGACTAGATTTTCTAATGTTAATCTATATTTAGCTCTCTAAAATAAACTATATGTTTGTTATATATTTTTAAACATGTTATGGAATTTTAAAAAAGATTTTAGCTTGGATTTTTCTTTTTCTTTTTGTACTATCCATGTACAGTTTGG
Organism: Eidolon dupreanum; assembly: GCA_028627145.1. Classification (NCBI taxonomy): domain Eukaryota; kingdom Metazoa; phylum Chordata; class Mammalia; order Chiroptera; family Pteropodidae; genus Eidolon; species Eidolon dupreanum. The sequence continues at coordinate 94,052,921 of CM053515.1, forward strand.
AACCAAGATTGTTCTAGCATTATAAAATAAATCGTGTAGCTCTGTATTTGTCTAGATTCTTGGAAAACTTTGTAGAATTTATTTTTTCCTTGAAAGTTCTATAAATTTTACCTTTTAAAATTGTTTTCCTAGCATTTCAGTTTTGTTTTATCTACCTTTACTGGTCTCTTGATTTTCTACTTTTTGAGCCAGTTTTGGATTACTTTTTTTCGAAAAAGTCTGTTCCACCTGATTTTTTCCAATATTGGTCTAAAGTTGTGCATCGTAGTCTTGTCTTTTTATTTCAGTGTTGTTTATTTGTAATGTATCTTATTTTTTCCCATTGCTACTTGCCAGTGGTTTGTGGCTTTTTGAAGAACTAGCTTTTGATTTTTTTTGAAATTCAAATGGTTCAGTAAATGTAAACTCACTAGTAATTAAGGAAACAAAATAGTAGACTACTTTTAGTATACAAATCTTATATCAGGCATTGGCAAGTATATGGGAAAATGGCTACTGGTGGTTTGCTGGTGAAATATAAATTGTTATAGTTACTTTGGAGAGAAATTTTGTAATATCTATTAAAATTTTAAATGCATATACTTTATGGCTAAGCATTTGAACATTTTGCAACTAATGTTACAGAAATACATACATACATATAAATACACATAACAATATTTGCATTACAGTTTATAATAGCAAGAAGCTTGCAAAAAGCCTAATACATATCAATGAATTCTTTAATAAACAATGGCATATCTAAATGCTGGACAGTTATGCGAGATTAAAAGTTTACTTTGTAATGAGGTTGTTCTGTATGCATAGACGTGGAAATGTCACACTATAATGCTGAATTGTTAAAATTAAGTTGTGTTATGACTTGTAGGGCAAATACCATTCATAGAAAATACACATTCCCATAAGACTATATTTTTTAATGGAAACAAGAACATGTATATACTAACACAATAAGTGTTAAAAAAGCTTAACCAAGAAAAATAAATTGATGACTGATTACTTCTGAGGATTGGGAACCAAGACTGAGTAGGGGGTCAAATTAAAATTTTCAAAATTATACGTAAAGTGTTTAAACCACAAAAGTGCTTTTTAAAAAAGATATCCAGCAATTTGATAATATTAATACTGCCTACCTGGGTATCCTGTAACACTTAGAGTTTTGTAAGTGTTTTGGAAGATTTTAGGAAGATTTTAGGAAGTATAAGGTGTTTTTCCCCCATAGGGAAAAAGCAAATATTTTCCTAAACCTTGTTAGCTAATTCATGACATATATATTTATTTTCTTTAGGGAACACCAATATTAGAAATTGTGTAAATTAGATAATTGGTATGTAAGTAAGGTCTTGCCTTCATGTATGGTTTTCGTTGTATTAGGTGAGAAAAAATTACTTAAATATAAGATATCCTTTACTACAATGAAGGTTTGTCGCCGTCATTTGTTTTTTAAGTTTTAAAATAGAATTAGGAACATGGTTTATAAACCACTGAGGGAAGGAAAACTGAGTATATACAGTTCTTAAATAAGGAGACTATAAGTTATTGTATTTCCATCATGTGTCTGGATTTATATGATCACAGAAAAAATAGATGAGATCAAATGGTTCTATTGAAATTTTGCATTAACCTAGAATAACCTGGATACTGTGAGTAGCAAGGAGTGCTATCTAGGAAGCCTATGAACATTTTCTGTTCTGATTGCAAAGAATGAGAGATAAGCTAGAGTCAGTGATCAGACAACACTGACATTGTTTTACACACTATGCTTCTGCCTCACCTATTGTAAATGCTGTAGGGAATGTAAGCCAGATACCTGGCTCTCTCAGTTCTTTTCTCCATTGACAGCTTAGATAAAGGAGATGAGCTGTTGCTACTGTGTCTTTATAGCAGAGCCAGAGATATGTGTGAAAATAAAGCAGGAGAAAACTATTGTGAAGAAGAGGTCATGGGAAACAAGTAGTCAGTTATTTCACACTTTTCTGCATGATAGTCTTGAAGGTTAAAGCTTAAACTGGCAATTTAGCAAGGTCATAGATTTTAACTTTTTCCTGGAATGGAGCTTTACTTTCTTAGTTTGTCTTTTTTTTAAAACCATAAGTTAAAAAGTTGCTTTTATATAGCTTCATGATTAAAATCTGGGAAGTTATTTGTCTTTCTGTTCATTCTGAATGATTTAGTTTGGTGTAGTCTATAAACTAAGAACATCATATAAATAAAAACATTCAGAAATAGCCAGAAAGAAGGAACCTCATTATCTTAGAACTAGTATTTTCCAATCTTCTCTCTCTCCTATTTACCGCATTGCTGTAAATTGCTGAGATTTTTGTCATTGAGCCAAATCTTACTGCTCTTACACAAGTTCAAACGCAAATAGTTGTTCATTACCTTTCATTTAAATATAGCACCTCTGAAACATACATAAGCTAAATATTACATTTCTACATAGAGTTGATGCAAATGGAATTCTTCTTGGTTGAGGGCCTATAATTCTATTTCCAGAAATGATTAGAAACTATAAGTATGGAAAGTCAATGACTTACTGGTGATTTTTAAGCTCTAAAAAATGTTGACTATTTCCATATTTACATAAAGGAGTAATATCCAAACTCTTAAGAGAATCCTTTAGGCCTTCTGTTTAATCAGTTTAATTTAGTGGTTTTTTTGGTTGTTGTTATTGTTTTACTTTGATAGATTTCAAAGAAATTGGATGATCAGCATGCTCTTTACCACTTGTAAAGAAATCACTTACTTTTTGTTATTACTAAAAACTGATTTGTTTTGTTTCTTATAGTCAGTTTTCTCTTTATAGGCTCTAAAACAGCAACAGCAGAAGAAGCAGCAGCAGCAGCAACAATGCAGGCCAAGCATGTCCATATCCTCCACCCAGCATCTTTCTCCGAAGACTGTCAAAACAGCCAGTGACTCTGTAACTGCCAAACCTGGTAGGTGGACTATGTGTCTTTTCAATGGAAGTTTCTTTTTCTGGTATTTTTGTGTTGACTTTTCAATTTTTATACTTTGTCATTTATTTTTAAATTATTATATTCATTTAAATAATCCTCATGCTTCCAAATCATTACTAGAAATCCTTCCAGGGTAAATGGAAAATGTATATAAGATAATCATGCAGTTATTAAAAAATACATGAGTGAGATTTGTATATTAGAATGAGATCAGTAACTAACTTCCAATATGTCTTATCTAATATTTGGAAGCCTCTAGTAACCTTAAAAAACTGATGGTTTTTGATACAAAAGATGCTCAAACTGAACTTTTCACTACTCCTCTCCTTTGAAAGGTTTTCCTAGGAGTACATGCTACCTTTCAGTTTCCATTGGACATATCTACAGACCTTTGGATTTTTTGTTGTAGTTGCTTTTTTTTGTTCTTAATCTAAACTGATCTAGGTACAGACTTTGTGTTTTATTACACAGCTCAGTTTGACACCAGCTGATTATATGGGCCTGCCAGATTTAAACTGTCTTGCAGAACTTTGCATTTTTGTGAGGAAGGATGTTTACCACTAGAAGCAAATAATGTGCCAAGAGGAAGGAAGGGATTTTATTTTATTTTTTGAGTCTTAGTTCTCAGACTCAAAGCACATTTGCAAGGTCACATTGCCTCATACATAACTCCTCTTAATGTTGAATAATTTAATTGTTTGATTAATTGATTTCTTTCTATAACCTCAATATCACCAGTCTTTTATATATTTTTTCCCTAGCTATATGGGAAGGAAAACAATCCGATGGACAGTCAAGCAGCCCTCAGAACTCAAACTCTAGCTTTTCTTCTTCAGTTAAAGTGGAAAATCCTTTGCTAGGCTTGGGGAAGAAGTCATTCCAAAGATCTGACAGACTCCACACAAGTAAGTTAATTTACAAACATGTCAATTCTCATGCCTTAATTTATCAACTGTGTCTGAAATTTATCAGCTGCTTCACTCAATTGTTACTTCCTATGAGGTCTTGACTGTCTTCATGTCCTTCTTGTCCTTCAGATTAAGATCTGTTATCAGCTATTTTGTGGTTTATTTCTTTTTCCGACAATAGGTTGTTTTGTCCAGCATTATTATGTTTTATTTCTAACCAGTACAGAAAAGTAGAAGGGCTTATAATTAAATATGGCAAACTAAACCTTTTTTCCTGCTTCCTCTGAACCTCACTAAAATGAGAATACGGAAACACAAAAGATTAAATCCAAAAGGGTGAAAAAAAGACAACAGATGGGCAGGCAATGTCAACCATTTTGAAAGATGAAAAGCGCGTGGAGTTTTTCACAGAGCTAAGGAACAGATGCCAGTAATAAGCAAGCCAGCTAAGGCTGCAGAATACCAGAAAAGTTCCAGAATTGGAGTTATCATGTATCATAGCAGAGAAGGGTGAGACATAGGGTTGAAAAGGAGGACCTTCTTTGAAAGTTAATAAGAAGCAATTTGATAGCTCACCCTAGTAGGAGACAGGGGGTTTATTTTGAAGTGAAACCATCCAGATTTCAAATTCAGAGATACTACACATAGGTGAAGGCAGACAGGCAATGTACTGAAATTAGGGAAATCAAGTAAAATACAAATACTGACTAGTGATCCTCTTGCTTGGCTTCCAGTATTAATGAAGCATATTTCTAACACCACTACTTTCTTCTTCCTCTCCACCTATGCTCCAGCAGGAGATTGGTGGATTGGAACCTAAAAAAATTGAATAAACTCAGAAAAAAGTCTGTAGGCAAAGTTATAGATTCCCAACTAAACAGAGATCGTCTTGATCACACTGCTGTGGAGCTCATCAGCCTATGAGACCCATCCATGCATTAAGAATTTGCAGTCAGCCTAGTAAGTACCTGTTTTTTACTTATGATTACCAAGGATCATTTTAGAAGAAAACTTCCATCATAAGAGACAAAATCTGAAATATAGACTCCAAAGAAACAGAGACAATTTGGAAAGGAGAAAATTTAAAACAAATAACTTTTTAAGCTATAATATCCACAAAAAGAAATGAAAGATGATATTGCACCAATGAAAGAACAGAATACTGTGTTAATAAGAAAATAGGTTATTAAATAACATGATATAGAAATAAAATGTTCTAATAGAGATACAAAAAGTTAAAGGTGATGAAATTTCCCAGAACATAGATCAAAGGAGAGTTTTCAAAGGAGAGAAGAGAGAAGGTAAGAAAATTAAAACACCAATCTAGGCTGTCCAATATCTTTAATAGTAGAACTAGCAGATACTGAAAGGGAGGTATAAAAGATAAGAGAAATAATATAAGAACATTTCATAGAATTGAAAGCCATAGATTCCAGGCTGAAAGTACATAATTGGTGTCAAAACATAAATAAAAAGAAACCTTTTGGAATTTCAAAATACCCAGGATAATGAGAAGATTACAAAAAAATCTCCAGAGTGAAAAAAATAATTCACATACAAAGATTTAAGAATTAGGATGGCAGACATCTCCAATATGGAAGCTCAAAGAATGTGCAGCATTGCTGGCAAAATTCTAGGGGAAAATTATTCTATATTCATTTATTATTCCAGACCCCTCCAAACTATTGTTTGAGAATAGAATTCATAATATTCAGTCAACTTCTTTCTGGTTTGATTCTATGTGGCATTATAAACTAGTGTACTTTTTCTTAAGAAGAGACACTATCTGTCATAAACTGAATATACCCTGTGATCATCAGTTCAACTGCCAAAGATTAAAAATATGCATTTATTAAACAAATACTTACAGAAAATATATTAATATGCCAAACCCAGGTTTAGGGCCCAAGAGACATGGTGAATGAACAGAACAAGTTTTTCTTTTTGGAATCTATATTTAACTTCGATTCAGTTAAAGTCCCAATTTCAGTATCTTCATTCGATTAATGTAGAAATGTGCGTATACAAAATTGAGAAATTATGTACTGAGAATTAAAAACTTCCATACAAAACTAGGAAAGATTAACCATTAAAAAAAGAAGGCATGGTTTATTTAAGTTTGACCTAACGGTCAAAAAGTAAATGAAAGTTCTTCTTTCGCACAAATATGCATTAAAAGATACAGTATGGGAATTTTACAGCATTTTACCACAATGAGTACTTTCCAAACATGGAAGAATCTGTACATTTTATGTAAAATGTAAGTGATAAAACTGAATTAGTAATTTACATGAAATTATTTTAGTTAACATTGGTATAGTTTGTTTTAACGTCAGTGATATCAATAGTTGTGTTACATACTTTTACATCCTATATTCAATCAGAAGAATAAACATAGCTCACATTTCAAGTATAATATAATAGAATAAGGCAACCTAAACTGAAAAAAAAAAAAAGGTCAACTTTACCAAAATTAGAAGACTTAAACTTTAAATTCTAAAAATCAAGCCACTTTAAGGCACAGACAAGTATTCTCAGGGCACTGTTTACCAGAATAATTTACAACTGCAACTCAGTTTCGGTTAAGTTAAAATTTAACTAAAGTTTGAATCAGATGTGACAGCACACCATGAATGCAGAAAATAAAACTATTCAAGGAATGCTGACACTCCCATACTATCAGTTAGATGACAGAGGGAAACTAAGATGTGCTTTCAGGTCTATAGAGGCAGTGCAACATCGGTATACAACTAAAAAACTGGTAACCACCTACATGATCATCAGTGGGGGTCCAGTTAAACCAGTCGTACATAAGTTGTAATATGGTGCAACTTTTTTAAGAAAAAGAGGTGGATTTGTAGGCGGTAGTTTGGAAAGATGATCAAGATATGCAGTGAAAGAAAAACTACGTTTAGTGTGTATATTGTGATTTCATTTCTTCAAATTAAAAATGTCATTTGTGGTAGGAAGCCAAGATTTGAATGTAAAAAGCTTTGCGTCTCGTTTATACATTTTGTTACTATTCCAATAGGGACAACCTTTACCTTTATCTTTCAGGTATTGTTTCTGTTATTATTTGGTTTGAAAAGTTTTTATATTTTTTTATTGTGATTTCCCCTTTGTCCCAGAAGTTATTTTGCAATTTTAAATATTTGTTTTATCAAATATGTAGGGATTTTTGTATTTTTGTTTTTATCAATTTTTAACTTAAATATCTTGTGATCAGAGATCATGCACTGTATGATACCTGTGCCTATATAATATAGTGATAAATAACAGATTCGGAAGCCACAAATTCCTTTACTGCAACTTAATAGTATAATGTTGGGCAAGTTGCCATATCTGGGCCTCATTTTCCTCATTCTTGAAATGGTTTCCTGCTTCATCGGGTTGTGTGAAAAATAAATGAGTTACTACATGTCAGTATTTAGTGCCTGGCTCTTAGGAAACCCTGTATAAGTGTTTACTGCTGCTGTGATTGGTCATTATTGTTATTACCACTAATATTAAATTTACTAAGACTTTTTTTGAATGAATTTTATAAGAGTATTCTAGTTGTAAAACACAGAATTCTTGTTTATTGGATCATGCTCGTCAATCTGAAAAATAGTTCAGCTATTATTTTTTTTCTTCTTTTTTGGGATGCTTTTGTTATAGTTATTTCTTAATAATTGAGAGAGTTTTGTTGAGATCTCCTATCCTAATGGTGGCTTTGTCCATTTCAGTAATTTTTTATTTCACATATTTTAAAGCTATCTTATATTAGATAATTTCATGTTTAAAATCTTCCTGGTGGATTGAACCTCTGCCATTATTTATTTACCTTATTAAACACTAATTGATTAAGTTTTTTACTAAAAATGTCTTTCATTTGATATCAGTAAAGACACACCAGCTTTCCAATGGTTAGTTTTTGCCTGGTATATCTTTACTTTGTTTATCTCTGTGTGTGTCCTCATGCTTTAGGTATATATCTTTACAGAGCATATAGCTAGCTGTATTTTTAAAATTTTAATTCAATATGACTATCTCTTTCATTTGCCAAGTTTTATCTGTATTTATTGTAATTGTTAATCTATTTTGACTAATTTCTACAGTCTTGTTTTTTGTTGACCTTTTTTTGTTTATTTTCTTTTTTTGTTTATTTTCTTTTTTTTTTTTTTTTTAATTAAAAGAATTCTAACAATTTAGCACTGATCTTTTCTGTCTGGATTTAAATAAAATTATCTGACATCTCAGTTTTTTTTTTTATTTTCACAAATCAGACAGAATATTATTGTTTTATACAACAATGTTGGTATAGATTTATCTACTTTTCTCCATTGTATTCCAACTCATCTTTCTGCAATGATTTTCTTTCCCATGGTATCATTTTTTAAGAACTTTATTTAGAACAGGTCTCTTGGTAGTAAATGTTCTCAATTTTTGCTTCTCTCTAATCTCTTTGTTTCATGTTTATTTGTAAGGAGAGTTTGGTGTACATACCATTAGAGGTTGATGGTTATTTTTTCTCAACGTTTTATAGTTATTAAACACTTTGTTTTGGATTTCTTTGTTGTTAAGAAGTTTGCTGTTACTCTCTTGTTCCTTTTTATGAAATCTTTAACTTCCTTATGGATGCTTTCAAGCTATTCTTTTGGTCTTTCATGAGTGGTTTACTAAGCTCGGTCTAAGCATAGGTTTCTTTTTATCCTGTGTTGAATGTGTCATGCTTTTACATCTTTAGTTTTGTAGTTTTCATCAGTTCTGGTAAATGCACTGTCAGTTTTTTAAATATTGCTTTTTTTCCATTCTCTTTTTTTCCCCGGGTCTTCAATCAAGCATATATTATACTTCTCATTCTATCAGTTATGTTTCTTTTAAAGCTTTCAAAATATTTAATCTTATATGTCTTTCCCGTATTCTGGGTAAACTGTTTGGCTGTATATTCTAGGTTAAAATTCCCTGTTTAACAGTGTCTAAACTCTTTAATCCATTTATACTGATTTCAACAAATTTTATTCTATATTTGTAGAAGTCTCATTTATTTTTTTTCAAGCCTTTGTGTTTATTTCTAATTATCCCATCTTTACAATTACATTCTTTATTTAATCATTTTATACATAGCTATTCTGTATTCTATATATGTGTCAGTTTCAGTGAGAGCAATGGTTCTAGGTCTTAATCTTTTCTTTCTGGTTTCTCTTTCTGGTTGACTCTTCATGGTGACCTACCTTCTGGTCTGTCAGGATAATCTTTGTGAGGTAGTGCTGAATTTCAATTTATAGGAATCCTATGGGCTTTATTTAAGGGAAATCCTTTCCTCTTTAGAGAGATTACTTTTGTTTGTACTTAGAGCAGAAGCCAGAGGTTATCTACATTCAGGATTTTGTAGCTTTGTGCAAATATTTCTAAATGTAGAATTTCTAAGTCGTAGATTCCTATGTACATTAAAATTTTGCTGTATATTGTTAAATTTTCTTATAAGATTATACTAATTTCAGCCCCACCAGTGTATTTGAAAGTGATTTTGCTTTTTCCCTGCATAGTCCTATCACTATATTGCAGTATTTGCTATTTTGCTAGACCAAAAATGTTCATCGGTTTAACTGGTATTTCTTTAAATATTAACACCTCAGCATCTGTTTATGGTTAGTCAACTATGAATTGCCTATTAGTTTCCTTTGTTCATTTTTTTCTTGGTGATATTTGTCTTTTTCATACTGATTTATAAGTTCACTTTCAGAATGAATAGTTATCTTCTGTTGTGGCTTGCAAATATTCTTTCTAAGTTAATCTTGAGTATGTGTGGAGATATATATGTGTGTGTGTGTGTGTGTGTGTGTGTGTGTGTGTGTGTGTGTGTGTGTATATATATATATATATATTACATTTTAAACCGTTGTGTACACAAATCTGTCAGTCTTAAAATACTGTAACCTCATTGTTAACAGATTTCTTAGGCAATGCAAATTCAAATGGGTGAAAAAAATTCTCAAGAGAAAAAGGGCCTCAGTATGATTTCTATATAGATTTGAATTTTTCTTTTTTCTTTTTTGTCAAATTTTGTGTATGTCTCATTTATCATAAACTTCCTCAGTCCTGTTTGGGAAACAAGTCTCAAACATAAAATACACTTTTAGTATGTCAAAAGGTTCACTTTTACAAACCTTATTCTATTTTTGTAGAGAAGATAAGTTATATTTGTTTATCCTTTATGAATGGGCAAAACTTGCTTTGTTCGTCATAGAATAAATTTCTAAGAACCTTAAGTGTTACCTTTTTCACAGTGTGATATTTATTTAAAGTACTTAAAACTGAGTTTTTTTTGTACTGCAGAGCGAGCTGTAGTTTAGATTGAAACAAGAATGTGAAAGAGCCCTAAATGATTCTTTTTCATATTTTTGTAGGACAAATGAAAAGGACTAAATGTGCTGAAATTGATGTTGAGACACCAGACTCCATTCTGGTCAATACAAATCTTCGAGCACTGATCAACAAACACACCTTTTCAGTCCTTCCTGGCGATTGCCAACAGCGACTGCTTTTACTGCTTCCAGAGGTGGATCGACAGGTGTGTGATTTCAAGCATAAGCAGTTTTATAATCCTCCTGAAGGTTTCTCCCCTTTAGAACTTCTTATGACTTTTGAAATAGCTTTTTATGTATACCTGTAAAGAAATGGTATCAAAGGTGCTAAACAAGAAATAAGAATATTTTTATTTAAGTGCTCTTAATAGGTTGGCCCTGTAAGGCTTATAAAGAAAAAAAAACTCTTGTCAGGATATCAAGATTATAGAATAAAATTTGTCTAGCTGTCACATGTAGGCATCCGTAGAGTACAGTTCAGGAGGAAGAGCTATCTTGTTTAAGACATTAAACAGGGTTTTTTTAATGGATTTTTTGAAGTGATTTAGAATGTTATTCTCATTCTTTTGTTAAATTTTTCTAAAACAAGTATTTTTTTCTTGCATAATAAATAATTTAAAAACCCAATATAAGATACTCTTTTTTGTTTTTTAAAGTAGCTAGAAGAAATACTAAAGTTTTGTAAAGTATCTAGGTGTAGGGGTCAGAGAGATTTAGCTTGGTCAGGAGTAAGGTAAAGGTCTGAGACTTTGGTTTTGATCAAGGAAAGAGTGACTAGCAAGCACTCCCCCTTCTGATCTTCTGATTCCTCCTCTGCAAAAGGAAAATAAGGACTATTATGATTTTCTAAGATTTATTCAATTCTGAGATTTTTTAAAATTCATTACTATTTCCAAAAATCTACTGTTTTAAGTAATCTGACATAGCTCTCCCTTTCTAATCATAAAAGCTAGATGAGAGAGAGCTATCTTTTCTAGTTTACAGTAAGAGAGCTAGATGTATTCCCTGGTTTATAGTGAGAAATTAATGGAAAATAACCTACACAAATCACAATAGATAATTGACTGTAAAATCAAAACCAAATCTTTCTAATTCTGAAAATCATCTTTCTACTTGACTATATCGACATCAGTTTCATAGTGCTGTGAATCAGCACAGGTGAAAGCAGGTCAGATTCTATTTCCAGGGAGTCCAAATAAGTCAGGTCCACTACTAGCGGTAGGGCAAAGAAGTAAAATGGATTATTCCCAGTTACTGCTTTCTCCACATCATCACTTCTAGAGAAATTATAACATGCCCAGTTCTTGTTTAGAACACGTTAGGAGATTGACATTTTGGCAGAGTTTTTAGAGAACTTCTCTTTAGAGATGGCTCTCATCTTTTTGAGGCTTGACTTATTAGGTTGGGAACGATAGATAATATAGGACCTAACTGAGGGTCTGTGTGTAGAACTGTAGTGCAGGTTCCTCAGAACTGTTTTTTGACTAATGGTGCTTTATCTCTCAGAAGGATTGCCACATATAATTTTAGAATTCAAAGGGACTTTAGGAGTTACCTGTTCAATTTGCTGTAGAGCGCAATCCTGTGTGGTAGTCTTAGTAGGAGGTCACTGCCTCTTTCAGTTATTATGGTGGGAACATAAAGCAAACTGATAAATATTGTACTTGTGTATAGAGTACGGAGTTCAAATGAAATGAAATCTAACTTCACTATCAGATGAAATTTGTAGAGTTTATAAAGAATTCTGGTTATTACTAGGATGAAATATTGGAAAGAATAATTCAGTGTATGAAGTGCCCAAAAGTGAAAAGTAGAAAAACAGTATTTAGACCAGAGAAAAGAATAAGGGAAATGGAATGGATTAAAACACCTTTCTTTGGACAAATTTGAAGGTCTGTCATATGAAGAGCGTAACTTCTTTGTTTCTCCAGAAAGCAGATTTGGAGTTACAAAACATTTTTTTAAGACAGTTGAGGCTGTTAAACTGTGGAATGGATTGACTTGTGATGGAGTAGTCAAGCACATGTTAGGTGACCTCATCGATGAAATAGTCAAGCACATGTTAGGTGACCTCTTCTCATAGGGAAACCTGTTACCCCTCTGATAATTCTCTATAGTACAACAAACTAAGATCCTCAGGCCATTTTCAGCTTATTGCTTGAATTTTTCCCCCCCTCTTTTTGATTCCCCTCCCCTCACCACTACTTTCTCCCCTGACCTACAGATGGTGCCGGATGGTGCTGGCTCCACTTTAGAACTAGATCTCTGAAGGCGGGCCATCTCCTCCCACGCGCTCGCAGTGTGCACCCGGGGCCTGGCGAACCCAGGACCTTCTGCGTGTAAAGCAGATGTGCTAACCACTACACTATGGAACCCCCCTTCCCACCCTCGCAACTGCCTGATTTTGTAAACAAAGTTTTATTGGTACACAGCACTCCCACTAGTTTATATACTATCTTTAGCTTCTTTCATGCTGCAGTGACCAAGTTGAGTACTTGCAACAGAAGCCATATAGCATGCAAAGCCTAAAATATTTGCAGTCTTTCTCTTTACAGAAAATGTTTACCAATTTCTCCACTAGAGCCAGGGGAAGTAATGTTGTCCCAGATAGATTTACAAAGTAAAGAGGTTGACAAAAGAGTTCCTCAGTCCTGAGGATATCAAGTAGTTACCTAAATTATTTAATTGCTCTTAAATTGGGATTCAACTTTATCATCTGCTGGATAGATAGCCAGTTGGTCCAGCCCTACATAAGTTTGAAATACCATCTTTGTCATATATTCTATTTATTTATATGTGGTATGTATTTTATAGGTGCAATTAAAATCAGTTTTCATCTCTCAGTTTTTAAATTTTTTTTCATCTGAACATTAAGATCATTTTATTAATAAAATCTTCATAGGGATTCCGATAGAGGAATATGGATACTAACGTTGGGAACAATGGCAATTTCATTAAGTGTTTTCATCCAGGTTTCTTCAGATCTTGTGTTTTATGTCCTTAAATAAGATTTTGTGGTTTTAAACCAAGACAGGAAATTCAAAATCTAATACAAAGAAGAATCTTAAAACTTTTTGGCAAGACAACATGACATCACAAATCAAGTCAATAGACAGATTGGGTGAAATATTTTTGAAATGTAACAGTGTTACTATGAATAATACATAAATGATTCTCACAAATTGAGAATAAAAACAAGCAGCTTCATAGACAAGTGAGCAAATGATAGGGATTGACATTTCACAGATAGTAAATGTAAATATTCAGTAAACATTCAAAAAGATGCACACAACTCTAGTAGTCAGGATATAGGGTATTTTTACCATTTCAAACCCACTAATTAGGTTGGCAGAAATTTAAATAGCACATTCACACCTGTTCACAGGAAAAAAGGTGTTTTTATCTATTTCTAGTAGAAATGTGAATTGTTTTAGTCTTTTTAGAAAATACCTGGTTACACACAAATATTTCTTTGTTCTCGGAACCTGTCCCATAGTTATAAAAGTACTACTGTATTCATCCTTACCAGAATGCTGTTGCAGCTTTGTTGATTGTGGGAAAACATTGGAAATAAAGTGTATGTTTATGATTAGGAAATTGATAAATGAATTGAGGTACATTATGCAATGAAATAATATGCAGCTATTATAAAGAGCTTAAACTATGCCAGGTGACTTGGAGATACTTCCACACAGTATGTTATGTGAGCCAAATAAGATTGAAAGCAGTATATATAACTTGGTCACTGTTCTAGAAAACAAATAATAAACCTCTCAGAAGAAAACCTCTTACATGTGTATTTGTTTGCAGAACAGGAATTTTTTCTTTTTTAGGAAAAATTTTTAGAAAAAAATATTGCATTATAAAATAGCGGTCCATAATAAGCAGCATGGTATGAAATAATCATGTTTCTATAAAATAAATGCATATACATTCTTTTCTAAAAAGAAAGGAAGTCATATTCCACATGATACATTTGGCTTTCAAGCTTTCCTTGGCTTATTCGTTGACCCAGGTTGGTCCAGATGGTCTGATGAAGTTAAATGGCTCAGCCCTTAACAATGAGTTCTTCACTTCAGCGGCCCAAGGCTGGAAGGAAAGACTCTCAGAAGGTAAGTGTTCTGCCTTATATGTCTCCAAGCACATATATGCACTTGGAGCCACTATGAGGACATATTGGCACCTCTGTGCCTCAATGGGTCTTTGAATAATTTTGGAAGGCAAAGGACAGGATGTTGCCTAGCTATCCTGTATGAAACGCATTACAAGACTTTTAGACTTTTATTCCTCTTTTCCTAATCAGGTTTGACTCCAGACGGTCCAACAATATGTTTATTTACGGATTTCAGGTCACCTAGGAAACTAAGAAATAAATGTTTAAGCCCTTATTCCTAAAGATTCTGATTTAGTAATTCTAGGTTAATGCTTAGGGATTGAAATTTTAATAAACTCCCTAATATGCAGAGTATAGAATTAGAGTTATGGTGCTATGAGTTATGGTTTGGTAAGCAGTAATAGAACCTCTTTATTACTGCCCAACCTCAGTAAAACTAACAGTAAAAAGAGTCACTAAGAACTTTTTTAAAAAACAACTTTATTGAGAAATGTTTCATATACTATAAAAATTTTACCCATTTGAAGTATACAGTTCAGTGGCAGTCAGAGTATTTTAATAAATGTAGATTATGACCGAGAATTGCTGACTGTGGTCACTGGTTTGCCATGTATGTGGTCACATGGTTTGCCATAATTCCGATCTACCAAATGTACTGAGGGTAAATTATAAAAGTATAAAAAATGGTTGATTGCATTTGCATAGTATATATAGTATCAGTCACTATTTTCAGTTCTTAACCCTGACTGCTCATTTTAACACCTGTGGTTTTTTAGAAATGCTGACTTCCAGGTTCCACTCTCAGTGAATTTGATTTAATTGATCTAGGATGGTGCCCGGGCTTCAATGTTTTCTTTCTTTAAGTTCTCTCAAGTGATTCTAATACATTAAGTGATTCTAATATTGCAGCCATTATTAAAACTACTGGCTGTATTATTTTCATTTTACATCTTTCATTTGTGATTTGGTACACATTGAATAAAATAAAGACTAACACTTGAAAAGTCATATGAAGTTTTGCCAAGAAATAGCTTAAAACAAGTGTTAGAAGCTTTAAAATAAATACATTTATGAGAAGAGTATTAGGAAGGCTATTTGTTGGTTACTTTTTGTCATATCATTGACAAATTTAATTGACTAGCTAATTAATATCTATATCGTTGAGTTTTCCCTTCCTGTTTTTCTTTTTAGAATGAATTCTGTATGGAAAGGTTCTCTTTGGTTCTTTCTCTTTCTTAAAGATTTTCTTGAGCAGAGACCCCTCTTTTTCTGAAAGAATTAAAATCACGTAAGGATTTTAAAATATACCTGTTACCAGTATCTTTTTTGAAGAATAATTTGGTAAAGAATTTATGTCCTCCAACCCTCTAATTTTTAAAAGGTGTCATCAACAAGGACCTCCTGATTTTTATCAGTTACTTTTTTTGCGTATTAGCACAGTGCTGTACCTGTAGTCATATGATTATATTTTTACAAGTAGCAGAAACTCTGAACACTACATATGTGAACAGAGTTCAGTACTTTTTATTCCTCATTCTATTATGCACAGTAGGCTCAACAAAAAAGCAAAAACTCTGAATTGGACTTTGACAGCCAAATTCTTTTCCTCCTTGTATGCCAGGACTGTGATTTCCACTGTCCTCTAAAACATTCCCTTTCCCTCTTCTTACTCCCAGGAGGTCTTAAATTCAAGTCTGCCGTTTCCACCTCTATTTCCTGGTGACCTGGGTATTAGAGCATTAAAGGGAGCAGTCTTTCTGGGCCACAGGTTTGAAGATAGCATACCAAGCACATTGACTGTTCTCTGCTGATGGAGTGGGAAGGATTGAGGTGGTTGGTAGTATATGCAAATAAATGGCATATTCAGAGTAGCTGGGTCTTTGGTATGTTAAGTGCCTTGTTAATAGGGCACTAGACTGGTCCAGTTTCTGGAACAATTAGAAAACTGACAACTCCAAAATAACTCCCTGCCTTTTTACTGGAACCTCAAATGCCTTTAATCTGGGCCTCAGCTCTTCATTATGCATAAATATGTTCAGTTAGACATAAAAGGCCTAAAACACAGTTGCTTTAGAGAAACAGAACTTTAAAATAATAAAATGCCCCATAGCATTATTTACTGAAAGCTCATGAGTATTTTTCCAGTGGAAAGCAATTACAGATTCAAGAATAGTGATAAAATAAATCTGTAGGGAATATGATGTTTGGAGCAAGAGGCAGATAGTACAAGGAAAGCCCAGAGAAGAGGCCCAGTTGACCTCAGCTACTTTTTGAAAACTACATGGGGTGGTGTACAAGTATTTTTATTCCACCTAATGGCAGTTAGGTACTCCCTTACAGTGAAAAATTGGGGGAAATTTCTGTTGCTTTCATAGAATTGTATTCTGACTCCTTCATGAGTCTTTCAAGATTTACAAATAATTAAAAGTTGCAAACAGCATATTTCTATTGAATATCTTTTTTTGTTGTTGTTATATTATAGGTGAGTTTACACCTGAGATGCAAGTGAGAATTCGTCAAGAGATTGAGAAGGAGAAAAAAGTAGAGCCATGGAAAGAACAATTCTTTGAAAGCTACTATGGTCAGAGGTAATGTCAAGATAGGCGCTGTAAACCAGATGTTAATTCCTGCATGTCATGTGGTGCTTTATCTTAGCATCTTTCCAGAAAATCGAGTCCTCAGCTTCCGTCTATTTTTTCACCAGTTCTTCTTTACTGAGAATTTTTTTTTTTCTTTTTATGAATCTCAGGTGCACAGAATTGGATAACTCATAATCTTTGACTCTTAGCACATTACTGTTGTGTGTGGGATAATTTCTTGAAAAAAAATTTTATTATCTTGCATTAGAGTCCCTTTCTGTGAATAGATTAGCTTTTCTTCTAAGTAACTTTATAAGATATAAGAATATTGAACTTCTGTATATTTTTATGGTAGCTAATTATCTCACAACATAACTTACCCAGAATCATAAAGGAGTCCTAGAATCCTGTAACATGTACCGTTATATCCGATACGTATTTAAACAGTTTCTCTTCCATAGAAGGCACTCAGAGAAATATATGTGGCTGAAACCAGATGTAAACCCTGTTCTCAGGGGTTTAAATCAGTTTTTTTCTAACAAGAAATCTAAATGAAATCTTAACGGGGCATCTAAATAGGTAACAGTAGAACTGTATTGTTGGAAACAGATTGAACACCCAGAGTCCTACTGGTTTGTTAGTATCCCTTCTTTCCTTCTGCATACCTAATGGCAGTCCTAAAGGAGATTCCATAACCACAACTTGAGAACTATTGACTCTCTTCTTATCTCCAAAGAGTGTTCATTGACCCCAACATGGTCATTTAGGAAGTGATTCCTATTGAGATTAGGAGTCTGATACACTGATTTGTCTATATTCTTGGTATGAGCTTTGAGCTCTATAGAAATGATGGTGTGTATACATTTAGACCATTATTACAGATATCAGGTATTTCATAAACATTGTTCATTTTCTCCTGATTAGGCATGTAGAGCACTGCACCAGTTCTTGGGTCCTTCATTTTTCAGGTCTCACTTTTTGCCAGCTTTCATAGGACTTTTTGATTACTGTACAGTTTCATCCTTAAGCCATTCCATCTCAGAGGTGCGGTACTGATTATTTAAAGTCACCAAAGAGAGCTACCTTGTTTTTCCCTGTTAACCAATATTCTAAAACATTAGAAGGAGTCTCTAATGACCTTACAGAGTAGCCTCTCTCTTAGCCAGGCCACACTGTGAAAGTCCTAGTTGGCCTTCACTCCCAGAATAGCTGAGAGGCACTCAGTCTCAGAATTTTAGAGCTATGCCACATGAAATTTAAACATACTTTCCAAAAACTCAGAGTTGTACTTCCTGACCTCTGGAGAACATTGACAGCCAACTTTCCTACTATCTCCTCTGGGTCCCCTAGATTTCGTGGGCCAGCCTTTCTACAGGTACTGCAGAGCAGAGTTGATCACAATCCCAAACCACCATCTCAGCGTACATGAGCCTTGGCCTTTTTTCACTTTCCTTGTGGGTAGTCTGTGATGCCTGTGCCTAGACTGTGTGGCCCCTTTATAACAGGAAGTAATAATAATAATTAACATTATTGAGCTTTTATTACAGGCTAGGTACTGTTCTAAGTACTTTATATGCATTAGCTTAATTATCATAGTAGCACTGTGAAGTGATTAACTTCAATGTACAGTTGAAGAAACTGAGGTACAGAAGGCTAGTCACTTAATATCACATGAATAGTGAATACAGAGCTGGGATTTGAATCTGGCTTCTAAACTTTCACTAATAATGATAATGATAAAGATAATAGATGAAGACTACCTATTGTCAACTTTTTCTAGGCATTGCCATATACCATTATCTCTCATAATGCCTTCAATAACATGGGCTGTTTCTCATCTATAATATTTCTTCCTTCCACCTTTTAGTTCTGGCCTGAGCCTTGAGGATTCAAAGAAATTGACAGCTTCACCCAGTGATCCCAAAGTAAAGAAAACCCCAGCTGAGCAACCAAAATCCATGCTTCCTTCAGAGGTCTCTCCTGTTAGTATAGTCCCAGTAATTCCCCAGTTAGAGTCTAAAGAAGAAATAGTACATATGCCATCACCAGTCAGAAAAGAAGAGCACGAAAGCCAAGATAACGTGCAGCCAAACTCCAAATCTACAGAGCCCTTACTTTCCTCAACTAGCGATACAAATGAGCTTAGCAGAGTTCTTACCATCAAGTGCCCAAAGGATGAGGATGTCTTAGAGCAGAAGCCAGTTGCCTCTGCTGAACAGGAGTCTGAGAAAGAGAATCATCTCACTACAGCTTCTAATCATAACAAAAATGAAAGCCAAGAAGCTTTAGTTACATCCCCAAGCAAACCCAAGAGTCCTGGAGTGGAAAAACCGATAACGAAGCCCACAGTAGAAGCAGGTCCACAGGAGACCGCTGTGAAAGAGCCTCCGTCAACTCTGGTTGATCACAGCCCAGAAAGCCTCAAAAGGAAGTCTTCTCTCACCCAAGAAGAGGTTTCTGTGGGCTGGGAGAAAAGGCCGCGTGTCACTGAGAATCGGCAGCACCAGCAGCCATTTCAAGTCTCGCCGCAGCCCTTTCTCAATAGAGGGGACAGAATCCAGGTGCAAAAAGTACCACCTCTCAAGGTAAGAGAATGGGAAGAACTGAAAAAGAGATATGGCCTGAACACAAGTTTCTGGTCATACGTACCAAATTTCAAATAATTTGTGGTATTTCTTAATGTGGAAGCAGTTTTGTATATATTTGATATGCTCGTAACTATGATCTTATATGAACAAAATTATGAATAGCCATTTAGAACTGCATTCCTACAGAACTTTGTTGGTGTTTAAATAAGTAAGGTACTTGGATATCTAATGGAAACCACTTCCACCTGCCACGCTGCTATCTGTCTACTTTTCTATCTTAAGGCAGTTATGGAAATTCTTTTGTCTCGTGACAAAAAAAGAAGTATAATGATAAACATGAGGAGGCCATTGGTGTGATCAAGAGATCATATCTTTGCACCAAAAAGCCATGCTATTTAAGTGTACCTTGGCCCGTTTCTTACTGCCATAACTCATCTGATGTTACTTCCTGAGTCTAGGGCTACCTTTTTAGTTCTATCCTTTTAAAGGAAATGTCTGTGGCTACCATGAGTCACCACTGATTACTTGGACATTGGTAAGATGTAGTAGCCTTGCTAAGGTCTACTGCTTAAGATTATGCCATTAATTTCCATTTTAACTTTATATTGCTACTACTGCTTAGATTATGCCATTAATTTCCATTTTAACTTTATATTGCTACATGTCAAGTCTTTTAAATTTTTATAGCTGTGTCACTAAGTATATAGAGACTTCATCTAACCAGTAATAAGCCCTTGAAAACCCAAACACATTTTTACTTCTGATCTAAAGGTTTATTAATACTTGGGCTGTGCTTAAATCAGTTTGCAGTCTGTTTATTCATTTAATAAGTAGTGTTTATTGATTGATACTTTATATTAATAGTATTTATTAATACTGTTGTGTCTTCTGTGAGCCTAGGCGCTGGGTATTACTCATTCACATTAGGATGTAAGTAGAAAAATAAGCCAAATAGAACTACTTTTTTTCCTTTTTTTATTTAACTTAGATGAACCAGTTAGTTCTATCAGGAAATATCCCTGGGAAAAGATCATTTGCTTGTACCTGACCCATTCACACACTATGTGACACCTCTTGTTTTGCTGCTTATTACTAATAGTATGACGTTCTTCGTTACTTTTTATTTTTTTATGGTTTCAGCACCAAGGAATCTCTTTTTTCTAATTTTTTAAATACTTTTATACCATTAACATACACTGTCATGCTTTACCAAAGATTCTGATTTATGACAATCATTTTTCACTATTCTTATAAAAATACTAGAAATCTTTCTTTAATGAATGTCATTCAGAACTTATCTCCAGACCCAAGAGCTGTATTACAGTTTAGGTTTTACTTTGTATAAATGACAAATGTGTGCCACTGGGTAAGATCCATCATTTCTATTTTCTCACCTCTAAAGAACCTGAATTACATATTCAGTCTGCTTTCTCCTCATCCAATGAGGCTCGACACTGAAAACTTAACTTCACGGTGACTAAATTAATATTATTTAACCCTTTTCCTATTATTTCTTCCTCATCCGCCCAAAAAAAGACTTTTTACCAGAGGTTGCTTTAGTTAAATCTTTTACCATAGACCCTATCTCAAATCTCACTTTTTTAGACAAAGCTTAAATTAGTTTATAACAGAACCAAACCTTTTAAACAAAATTTAAGTCGAAAAACAAAAATCGACTTTTATTAAATGTTATAACATGTATGCATATCTACAACAATATGTGGATATTTATACATATATATGCGGGGAGGCAGAGAGAGAAAGAAGGAAAGAGATGGAAAACTCCAACACACATTGTATATTTTCCATTCAGTATATATTTGAAGAGAAAAGAATCTTAATTCCTCTGCTTTACCAAGGTAGGGCTTCTTGATAAGTTATATTGTTATCAGTGCCTAGACAGCTTTGAGTAGTATATACTTAAAAGAAAGTATAATATCTCATTTATTCCACATAAACAGATAAAAGGGCTGTTTACATAGATAACTGGAACTTATTTTCAAATGAATATTAAAACCTTTGATTTTAACCACTTTTAATGATTGTCCATATTTCATCAACATGTTTTTAATGATTTTCAGTTGTTATGATAGATATCATTTATTGTGCTAGATGTATTGTTACTCTCAAGATAATTCTTGAGGTTGTTTGTCCTTGTATATAGTTCCCCAAAATAGCTGCACTTTTACTTTATTTTATTTAATTTTCTAGTTTTATCTTTTTTTTACTGTGTTAGTGACTTTATTATTCTTAATTTAAGGAGTTCCAGAAAGGCGATGTGCATTTTCTTAGAGCTCAGTGGCTTGACTTTTCTTTTTTTAATTAAATGCCGTAGAGCATCTATAACAGTTATTTGCTTCTTTAAACTCTACCAGCTTAACTAGACTCTTGATGCATTCTAAAATTCCAGTAGCTCTCAAAGTGTTTTTTTGAACAGAAGTCAGATTCCTTTCAGAAATGGTATTTTATGACCTGAAAATCAGTGGTTTCAAACCTGATACTGCATCTGAATCTCACAAGAAGCTTTTTAGAAAAGCATTTTTTTTTCCCTAGTGGTTCTAATTTATAACTTTTGGGATGGGACTCAGAGCATATATATTTTTAAAAAGCTCCACAGGTAAGTATAATGTTAGCCAGGGTTAAAAATGATTGTGGTAGACATTATATATATTACATACATTTATATGGGTGGGTAGAGTGGGATCCACCTGTGGATCACACGCTGTCCTTCTAGTGTGATCTAGAAGCTGCTGTAATTCACGATAATTCAGCCTTTATGCTTGTCTGTGTATGTGCATGCATAGAATAGAAGAGAGCAAGAGTTTTCCCCTGGATCTTGTAGTAAAGCTAAGAAGTAAAAGACAGTAGTCATATGCTACTCCTTTCTTTCTGTTTCTCTCTTTTCTCACATACACATTTTAAAATGCAGATACTGTAGAAAGGTCTGTATCTTATATAATAAGCTCTTATGAGGAGTTGTGACATAGGAGAGAGTTGAGAAGAGGTTTGGGATTTCGAGGTGAGAGTGGATGTTGATGGGGGAGAGTCTTTGGCACCAATAGAGGAGTTGGAAGGAACATGAAAACAAAATCATGTTGCTGTCTCCGTGGTTTGGTCTCTCAGCCAGAGACCTGCCGTCTTTGTCACAGGTATTGTAGTGTTCACCCTACTCTAAACATGTAAGTGTCAATGAGGTTTTTCATTCTCATAAATGAAAACTAAGCTCTGTTGGTTTTTTCTCCTCTACTTCTTTCAGATCCCGGTCTCCAGAATCTCCCCCATGCCGTTTCCTACATCGCAGGTCTCTCCCAGGGCTCGTTTTCCAGTCTCCATCACTAGTCCTAACAGAACAGGAGCCAGAACTCTTGCAGACATCAAAGCAAAAGCCCAGCTGGTCAAAGCACAGAGGGCAGCAGCTGCCGCCGCAGCCGCAGCTGCTGCAGCTGCCTCAGTTGGAGGGACCATTCCAGGACCTGGCCCAGGGGGCGGACAAGGTCCAGGAGAGGGTGGTGAAAGGAACACCACTAGAGGAGGAAGTTCAGACTCAGATAGAGTCGGTGAAACTGGAAAGGGCCCCACACTGGAACTGGCAGGAACTGGAAGCAGGGGAGGTACGAGAGAGCTTTTACCCTGTGGTTCAGAGACTCAACCCCAATCTGAGACCAAGACCACAGGCCCGGCACAGCCTCATAGTGTCTCTGGAGCACAACTACAGCAAACCCCCTCAGTGCCTCCAACATCTGCCATCAGTGGAGCATGCACAAGTGTCCCATCACCAGCTCACAGTAATGCACCCCCACCAGCTTTAGGGAAACTGAATAATGAGAAACCGAATCCCATCAGGGCAATAGCCACGGTGGCCTCTCTTAGCCACCTACAAGGGCCCAGTAATTGCAGGCAGGAGAAAGTACCTTCTGCTCCGACGGGTCCTGCCCTAATCTCAGGCGCTTCGCCTGTTTATTTTGCAGCTGATGGCACACTTGAGCCCAAAGCTGGTTCTAGTAAGAATACACCAAACCCTTCAGTCTCAGCAGAGATAACGGCTAGGGCTACAGTGGATCTGACCTCTTCTCCTTTAACATCTTTATTAATAGCAGCCACTTTAGAAAAGCTTTCTCTACCCCAGGTCAGTGTAACTGTAGCACCTACCGGTTCAGCTACATCCTTGAGCACTTTGCCAGCAGCTCCTAGCCTTAAAACTCCAGGAACTTCTTCAAATATGAATGGACCCATTTCACGGCCAAGCTCCAGTATCCCTGCTAATAATCCTTTGGTCACTCAGCTGCTCCAGGGCAAAGATGTTCCCATGGAGCAAATTCTGCCTAAACCTCTCACCAAAGTCGAAATGAAAACTGTTCCACTGACTACAAAAGAGGAACCGGGGCCAGGAGCACCCACAGGCACCAACGTAACAGAGAACAGCACCAGAGAGGAAGTTCATGAGAGGCAGTCTCATCCAGCTATACAGCAACTGGGTAAAACCTTGCAAAATAAGCATCTCCCCCAGGTTCCAAGACCCGTTCCACTCTTTTCAGGTAAGGATATGAGGGACTCTAGCACTGACACACACCAACACCAAGAAGGACTGAGTAAAGCAACCCAAGATCAGATCCTTCAGACTCTCATCCAAAGGGTTCATATTCGGAGGCAGAATGTTCTCTCAATTGTGCAGCCCTCCCAGTTCAACTTTACTCACTCAGGTTTCCAGTTAGAAGACATCTCCACAAGCCAGAGGTTCATGCTGGGTTTTGCTGGCAGAAGGACATCAAAGCCTGCAATGGCAGGCCACTACTTACTTAACATTTCTACCTATGGCCGGGGTTCAGAGAGCTTTAGGAGGACCCATTCTCTAAACCCCGATGACCGGTTTTGTCTGAGTAGCCCCAATGAGGCCTTGAAAATGGGATATACAGACTGTAAAAATGCAATAGGAGACAGTAGCAGCAGCAAAGAAGAAGATACTGATGAGGAAAGTACTGGTGATGAGCAAGAATCTGTCATGGTGAAGGAGGAGCCCCGGGCTTCCCAGAGTTCTGGCAAGTGTGAAGCAAGTTCAGGACCCCACAGTAGAGAAACCCTATCCACCAATGATTGTCTAGCTAAAAAGAATGTCAAGGCCGAGACACCAGTGCATGAGCAAACCACTTTAAGCAAGGAGAATTATCTGTTCACTAGAGGCCAAACATTCGATGAAAAGACCCTAGCCAGAGATTTTATTCAGGCAGCACAGAAGCAAATGGCTCATGCAGTGAGAGGTAAAACCATGCATAGCAGCCCTGAAATTTTCAGTTCTACTGCTCTTCCTCCACCTGCAGACAGTCCCACCCATCAGCCTCTCCTCCTCCCACCACTGCAAACCCCAAAGCTGTATGGAAGCCCCACTCAAATCGGGCCAAGCTACAGAGGCATGATCAATGTCTCCACCTCATCAGACATGGACCGTAACTCTGCCGTACCGGGGATGCCTGACTGTAGCCAGGTGTCTAGTAATGTAGGTGATGTCATGTCCTTTTCAGTGACTGTCACTACCATCCCTGCTAGCCAAGCTATGAATCCCAGCAGCCATGGCCAGACCATTCCTGTTCAGGCCTTTCCTGAAGAGAACAGCATAGAGGACACGCCTTCAAAATGTTACTGCCGATTGAAAGCCATGATCATGTGCAAGGGGTGTGGAGCGTTCTGCCACGATGATTGCATTGGCCCCTCTAAACTGTGTGTCTCCTGCCTTGTCGTTCGGTAACAAGACTAGAAAGAACATACTGTAAAGGAAGCAGGAAGGGAAGGGTTGACGAGATATGTTTTTTGCGTCCTTTTGGAATCACAGAAATAAACAAGTAGGTTTCAATTGTCTTAAGAGACAACTGTTACTTAATCAGGAATACAGAGTACAGATCTTACATTTTAGAGAGAGAGCACCTTGTATAGTCTTAGTCGAGCGAGACTTTGAAATTGTGACGTTTGCACTTACAAAATCATGTAAATATGTCACATTTTGTTTTAACATTTTTCCAAGTGTTTAGGTAATAATGTATTATTTAAATTCAGATTTATGTTCCACTTCATGTGATTCTGAGAAAAGTTAAATGCTATGTGTGACGAAAGGAGGCTTGTCTTCGTTCTGTCTTTTCCTGAGAGGCTAGGAAGAGTGAAAGAATGGTCTGGAGAAGTGACCATTCATGTTGATTATGTCTTGACCATCTGACTGTAGGCTTTACATGGATTATTCAGCCTTTGCAGAATTTGGATTCAGGGTTTACTCAGTCCCTTTACCTTAGATGGAACCTTCTTAAGTTCAGATTTTTGATAAGGCATTAATTTCACAGCTAGTACTTCAGACTCTGAAAGCTCTTGGTTCTTGGCTTCCATCAACCAGTACTGTTGCCAGGCACTGTGCTGGCAATCTGTGGATCCCTACTGTTCCCTAACCCCACGCCCCTGCCCTGAGACAGCGGGTGTGGGCCATGAATGTGTGCTCTCTGGTGCCTTGTACTACCGGAGCTTGGGGCAGGGCAGCAGTTCTAGCAATAATATCCAATTACTTATTCATGGGAGCTTGCAAACAGGTTTGAAATACCAATATTAAATTAACAGAAGTGTTAGCAATTGGTGACTTGAACCATGTGTTTTGTTGGGCAAGTGGAATAAAGGTGCAGAAACTGTTAAACCGAACATGAAGAACTTTGGAAAAGAATTTTAATATTAGAAACAAGATAATCTCTTTTTTCTTCTCTCTCAACCCATTACCTAATGTTCTGTAGTCAGCTGTTGCTGCAGGTAGAAAAGCTCATTAATGCCACGTTTTCCAATTCCATTAAACCTGGTTTAGCCTCCCAGGCATCTAAGGAGTATGGAGTAATCTTATATGTTATTTGGAACACACACATGCACACACGTATACACAGATATAATGAAAGTCATATACTTTTCCTGTTATAAAAAATATGTCCCCTCTTGGATTACTGCTGTTTGTGCACTAGAAATTTCTGATATAAAGGGGCTTCAGTGAATAGCTAAGGGAACATCTAGAAAGGAGAAAAATTACTTCCAGAGTTTTGTTGTTTTTGTTTATTCTTTTTTGTTGTGTTTTTAATCTGTATCTAGTGACTAAAGAATTTTTGACTACATATATTTAGGTCATGTTTAAAGAACATTAAAATAAATCTACAATTTACCAGAATTTGGTATGTAAAAATCGAGTGTTGTCAATGTGCACCATCTGCATATTGATTTCAAGTTTCCTGATTTCAAGTGTGTAAAGTAAAAACACTACTGTAACCTAGTCCAGTTGTAGTTGTACTTAATATTCAGGATGTGATATTTACAACATGCAGAGCAGTGTAACTTGTTAAATCACATTCCAGATTAGGAGAAAGTAGACAGTATTAATTTTTGCTTTGCCCCCATTCTGCTGCCCTTCTCTCCACCCTCCACATTATACACTCTTTTAATACTTCTTTTTCAGACGCCCTAAGAAACTTATTACTTCACTGTTTTTCATTTTTTGTTTCTGTTTTGTGGCCCAAGGTAAATATAAGATTAATATCTGTGTTCTAGTTTTAGCCAAGACAATTAGATGTCCTTCTAACTTGCCTTTTCTTCCAGCACACACATAGTTAAGAGATATGAAAGCTACAAGGATCCAAGGATAAGGTTTAAGTTCTCCAGCCAAGAACCAGTAGGAAACAGAAACAAAAATTTCAGAACCTTAGATAAAAAAGACCTATGGCTGGTTAAAACTTCTCATGCCCAGCTTCTCCACTCCCCGTGGAGTGGCAGGACTGAGGGCTGGTCTGCATGCTGAAGTGGCTGGGGGTTTCAGAACTGACCCATGCTAAACATTAATTACCAGTTTGAGTTAATTAAAGTGATTTCTTTGCACCTTTCCCATCATAGGGAGTTTCTCCTCTGTGATTCCCTTAATCTGAGGATGGACTGACTAATCAGGAAAGGAGGAAAAGCATCAGGGATTTCCAGGTCCATTTTGACAGCAGACCATATCGTGCCTCTTCATCTTGACCCAGGCTCTTGCAGATGGTCCTAAGCATTACTATTCACCAGATTTTCTTAACAAATAATATCCAGCTAATTAAATATTTGCATTTATGAATGCCTTTTAAACAAATTGTCAAGCAGGTACACTGCTCTCAATATTGTCCAGATGAGAGAATAGTTAGGTTCTCGTAGGTCAGTAGTAAATTGAATACATTCTATTTACCAGTTTGTTTCAAAACAGTGATTTCAAGTAGAAAGTTGTTCATCTTACGAGCTGAACAGAAAAAAATTGATCTGGGCCTTTTGAAAATGAAGCATTAGGAACAAGAAAATCTTAATTATTAGAGTATGGTATTCTGGTAACCTTAAAGCAATTTTTATCTTAGATTTTCAGAATTACTTTACTTTTCAATTTAGTCTGAAATTTTTCTAGTAAGTGCTAAGATTCTTTTTATGGTACTAAGTTGCACTATTTCCAGTGACTAGTCAGGCATTATGCCTCCAGGGTGTGCTTCTCAAGCCTTCAGATACCCTCCACTGCAGGTCACCTTGGGCAGATAGCATTAACAATATATCATCTCAGTCTCACTTATGAATGTTCTAAGTTGTCTAGTAGAGAAGGTTTCCTGAATGTTAAATCTTAAAGAATTTTGATTCAAATTCTCCATCCTATCAAGTAGAAAATAAAGTCAAATAACCTGGAGGTGTTTGCTCTACTTTTATTCCTTCACCCCTGTGCTAAGGATACCAAAGCTATCTGTGGTATCCCTTGTGACATTTTAAAGGATAAAATCTGACAGATGTGAAATTTGTCTTGGGGTAGGGGAAGCATACTTGCATAGTAGGCTGAGAAGGCACACAGATGGATATGTTTCAGGAATAATCTCAGATTTAAATAAACAGCCAAAGGAAGACCTCATTGCCTTCCAGGTGAAGGTATAAATTCCTACATATTAATGACCTGACAGTCACCATCCTAATTGCTTAGTATTGCCTTTCTCTGCCTTAGAGTCTTTAAAAACACTCTTGGGTGAAATGATTTGTTATAATAATGTTGTGGAAGGGTTGTCTCTGGTCAGTACACTGCTGTTTATTTCTGGAACTCATTGTCTATGAGCAGTGCCAGGGTGGTTTTCTCTGACCTATTGGTTTCACTTCACAGCAAGGAGGGAAAGTCTTCCTGTTGCTTTACAATGATGTGCTAAGTAAAAAACTTGGCCAAGGGTAGTTTTCAGCTCAATTTATAGAATAGTCCAAAGAGACTGAGAAACATGATGATGGGCAGGGATATTTCCTACCATGTTTCAATACCTACATACCTATTGAAAGAAAACAGTAGGTAAAACATTTCCTAAAGTTGGAAGTAAGAGCTTCATAGATTCTTGGTTACTTTATTTTTTTTAATGCTTTACATTTGATACAACTATTAAAGATCAATTTTAAAATAGCTTTCCAGTAATATATTTTAAGTAATATATATTTTAATATCTATGTAAAAAGTGACAGTGAAAGACTGAATTTCTCACATATGGTATGTTTGATGTAGGACCTCACTGTTAAGGCACAAATGATTTCAAAGGAAGTTACTCTAAAGACACTTAGGTTATTTCCAAAAAAATGCAATAAGGGGAGTGGTTTTGGAGTTTTTGATTTTAAAAGAAAATTGACATTTACTGCAAGCTATTTTTTTTCTTTCTGGCTGTTAAGGTTTGTACAGACTGGTTTGGTAAATGCTAAACTTTTGTGTCTTTTGCCTTTTTAAAGGAATTGTTAACATTGGAATTGAGGGTATGTACAGAGAAGTTGGTGTCAACACCATTTAAAAAGTCATATTTTTTCACAAATATAGAGAAATCATTTTACATAAGAATTTTAAGTATTTGCAATAAATATATGTATATAGATTGTATGTATTCATATATTCTTATTTTTCTTTTTATTAAGTAAAAGATAATTAAAGTGAAAATAAAAACCTTGGAGTTTTTGGTGAATCTTGAGGTCTGACGTACATCTGAGAGTGGCGTGGGTAAAGGCCCTCAGTTTGTTGCCTTATATTACTAAGATTACCACAGATTGTACAGAAGGGAGTAAAATGAGTACTTTGGTGATAAATCAGGGTAACGTATTTCTTTCAGAACTCTAGTAAAATATTAAATTCTCTTAATCTGTGCGACTCTGTTTTTACCTTTGAACTGTTTTATCTCTTCACCACCTGATGTCACTGGGAAAGTAAAACAAAGCAAAACAAAAAAAAAACACGGTGTATTTTTTTTTATAAGCCCATTGTTTGCTTCTAAAACAAAGAATGGTAAGAAAATATCTCAAGGGGAAAATATGTTTTTCTTTCTCTACAGTAGTTAATAATTCATTAGCAAACATTCACTACCAGTGCCTTCCAGGCCAGGGCTGTGTAAAGAAATAATCTTATGAAAGTAATAAAACGCTTTTTTCCTGTTTTCCAGTTTTTCTCTGAGAAATGAGTTTCAAAGCCAGTTTTCTTTGTTTGTTTGTTTGTTTTTAATGTCCCTGATCTGGAGCGGTAGAAGAGCTAGGTGAACTTGGATTTTGATCTCCCTAGTGCCTGGAAGGGCATTTGTGAAAATGAGGAAAGTTAGTAGATGTTAATTATCCATAGTCTTTTACCTCGAGATAATCTAGAATCCTGATGTCCTAGAATGTAATTTTGTGGTTGTAAATACTTGTTTTTAGGATATGCTCGAGGAAGCAAAATGATACCTAGATAGTCTTTGGAAATAGAGGTATACATCTCATTCTTTAAAAAATAATAATATATAGGTTTATAGATGACCTGAAAGAAAATGTCAAAATTTCAAAAATCTATCTTAATGACCCATGAAACTGACTTTTTACTCTAGTTCACTAGTTCTCTCCCAAATTGCTCAGCTGTGGTTGTTCTTACTGATAAAAAGCATATTTTGAAATTAATAAGGATAGATGGAATGCTTTTTAAAAGACAGCCTTACTATATTCAAAGACATTTCAAACATCAGAGTTGCCCAAAGACGTCGGAGATAGGTTAGCCATCCCAAAAAACAGAACTCTAAATCTTGACTGAAAATATCCCATTTCTGAAGGAAATTTTTAAGTCTCAGGGAACATCTGCTTTCTCATAATTCCTATATAAGGAATGAAGGTGAAATATTTAAATGTATGTGAAGCATTCCATGGACCATTTACAACAGACCTCCTCTATTCCTTTCTAGTAACGTATTTAAGTTGGCCTCCTACCTCACTGGAAGAAAAACTTATATTCAGGTAATGACACAGGAGCCTAAAGGTATGGTTGGTTGGTCTGCAGTTGTGTGAGAAAGAGCAGTGTACCTGAACGCAGCTGCACCTGAGTCCCCATTTTACTGATGTCACAGTCTTAGAAATCTGTGTCCTTTGGTTTTGACACTACTTGACTACAAGTGGTCTTCAGAAATCAGATTTTGCAAAATGTTTCTAGCTGTTTTAGTGTACAAATCATGTTTACTAATTCAAATATTTAAACACCTACGTGCTAAGCACTGCACTAAAGCTCTAGCTATGAACAGGTAAACAGAAGCACCATGCAAACTGAATGGTCTTGCTAACCATACAGCATGTGTCTAGGTCAGGGCTCAATGAGTAATACAAGCTACACATTTCCCAAGATGCATTGGAAGTTTAAGTGTAAATGAGTTATAGAAGTGTTTGAGGCACTGAGCTAAACTGTGGCAAACCACAAAGAAAGAAGGCATTGCCCCTAGATGAAACAACAATGTGGAAGTGAGGAGCCATGTTAATAAAATTTACCGTTTTTGAGAACTATCGTTGGCAGATTCAGGGTTTTTAATAGAAATTTCAAGAAATCTCTTGTATTATCTAAATTGATGAGAGAATATGGCCAAAAGCAATCCTTTTGCATTATGTCTGGTCGATATATCAGTAAAGATATTTTATCTTAGGTTCAACCACTTCCTTAATAATCCAAAAGAAGCTAAAGGGAATTAAAACCATCTTTATCTGGTAGTCTAGTGAGAAGGAAGTATATCACTGAAGAGGTTACATCCCTGTTTTTTCCTCCATAATGGATAAAAAAATTTTTTTTCTAATATACTGGCTTTTTTCTATGAGTCACAGAACTTGAATTAAAAGAGTCTTCAGTGGAACCCTAGCCTTTTTTAATGGCCTAAATCCTCATTCTTTAAGACTTTCCAGTAGAAGTTTTTAAAAGCATAAATCATTATATTTTGTCAGTGCTTATTCTTGAATTTTTTGCCATTTATCTCCAACCTGGATTACTGGGTTTGCAACTTGAATTCTGTATGCCAAAAATGCCCATATTCACCTTTCAAAGAAGTGTTAGGTGTATTCCACTATGAAACTCAGTCTCAACTCTGTCCAGGAAGTAGGAGGGTAGATAATCTTATATTTTCCTAATACTTGGTGACCTTAAACGGCAGATTGGGTTTCTTTCATGAGGACTATATAAACTAAGGGATCTCTATACTGCCATGTAGCTCAGTCTTAACATAAAAGGAGAATCTCCTAGAGAGATTTCCTTTAACAGGAAGGACAGACAACCTGGAAGAGAGCTGGAGATGGGCGTTGACTAGATAAATATTGGGTTCTCCTGAAGAGTAACTTTGAACTCATTTTCATTGTTCTTCAAACAGAAACTAGGATATTAACATGATTTTCATCTTGACTACAAAAACAAGAGAATGCCTAGGGGAGAAGAAAGGTAAACCCAAAATTGGATTTAAGATATATTTAAGAAAACTTGGAATTCTTTTTTAAGATTTTGGGTTCCAATAACTGTCGAATTGTCATGAGTGGAACATGGAATTTGATTTGAGACATTTTGTGGACTAAGTAATGGTTTTCTATTGAATTGTAGTGGCAGCTTTAGCTGCTGATCACGATTTAGGGTTGTGCACTTGTGTACATTAAGATACGCAGACGTTGGCTCATAAACACTTTAACTTAAGTCAATACTTCATTTTATTAACTTTAATCATGGGCCCTCTTAAGTATTTCAAATTTGTATTCACCTCTTCCCTGCCCCCCCCCAAAAAAAATGCAATGAATGCTATCAAAATATTTGAGGATATTTTAGAATTGTTATTTTGCACACAGCCTATATTCTTCCTATGGAAAGTGTGATACATCAAAATTTTACATTTCTTGGGTCACTTCTTTTCAAAAACCAGTGTCTAATGTTGTACCTAGAATTTGGAAATGATGGAGTTGGATTTTGACCCTAAGTCAGCAATTCTTTCCAGTTTAGATTTTCCGGCAATAGCAATTTGGAGAATTCAGCAGTGATCCCAGCTGAACATTTATGTAATCACTGCACAAGCTTTAGATTAATTAACCTCTTCCAGAGTCTCAAATTTGGTTTACTTTTTATTGCATAAGGCAATAGCTCCTGAGCTGGGAAGGATTTGATAATTTATTCTCTGATGATAAACTACTGATTAAAGGGCACATTTGTTCTTAAGAGAATCCATGAAACATTGGAGTCCCTGATAGATTAGAGTACATGACAAATGAAACTCTAGAACTTAAAAACTTTCCTCTTAGCCATAAGTGCTACGACCTATTTTTTTAAAAAACCATCTTAATTATGTGACTCATTGCATCACACCGTAAGACTTTCACCAGCACCAAGAGAAATCAGAATGGAATAAATGACCTTATATTGGTCTTGTTCACTCTAAAATCTTTGTGCACATAGGCCTTAGCACTTTGACAGGTAAAACTCTGCCTTTTAGCTCCCTATCAGTATTGTCTTTATTCCTCACACTTTTAGACTATTCCTTTAATTGGTTGTATAAAATGACTTTCTTCGGAATTGAATGTACAATAATGTCTCTGCACATGGACAAACTGTATTTTAGTGACTCATTTTATGTTGAATAAAGGCATACAGTTTTAATCTAGTGACTATGCCTTTTCTTTTTCAAAGAAACCAGACACCATGTTGAATGACAACTATTTGCTGCACCTTCCCCTGTTCCTAATGGCACAATTGTCCCTGGGTTCTGGCTAAATTTGGGCACTACAGAGAGTCCGGTCTCTCACACAACACTTGAAGATGATTAAAAGAAATCAATGTGAGACAGAGTGTGCGTATTTAAAAATAAAAAGAGCCATTCTACAAAGCTACTGTAATGAAAACAGTGTGGTAATGGCATAAACAGATACTATAGACCAACGGAACAGAAGAGAGCCCAGAAATAAACCATTGCATATAAGGTCAGATGATTTTTGACAAGGGTGCCAAGACTAGTCAATGGAGAAGGAGAGTCTTTTCAATAAATGTTGGGAAAACTTGATGTCCACATGGAAGAGAATGAAATTGAACCCGTATCCTAAACCATGTACAAAAATTAAATGGATCAAAGACCTAAACATCAAGAGCTAAAAATATAAAAACTCAGAAGAAAACGGAAAGCTTCACAATTCAATTTGACAATGTTTTCTTGAATATGATGCCAAAAGCATGGGCAACAGAAGAAAAAAATAGGTAAATTAGATTTCATTAAGAATTAAAGGATATCAACAGTGAAAAGGCCACCTACACCTACAGAATGGGAGAAAATATTTGCAAATGTATCTCAAGAGAAATCAATATTCAGAATGTATAAAACTTTTAGAATTCAACAACAAAAGTAAAAATGAGTAAAGAACTTGAATAGGCATTTCTCCAAAGATAAACAGATGGCCAACTAGCACATGAAAAGATGCTCAATATCATTAATCACCAGGGAAATGCAAATCAAAACCCACAATGAGATGCAACTTCACACCCATTAAGATAGCTATTATTAAGAAACAAGAAAACAATGGTATTGGCCAGGATGTAGAGAAATTGGAATCCCTGTACACTGCTGGTGGAAATGTATATATCTCTATATTTTTGCACCAATGCCACATTATCTTAATTATAGTGGCTTTATAAATCTTTTAAAACCAGGTAGTGTTAGTCCACCAACTTTGTTCTTCATTTTCAAAATTGGATAGGTTATTTTAGGTTCTTTGATTTCCACATAAATTATAGAATCAGTGGTCAGTTTCTATAAGAACAGGTTTTTGATTGGGATTGTATTTAAGATATATATCAATTTGGAGAGAATTGAGATCTTAGTATTTGCCATTGATCTATCTTTCCATTTATTTACATATTCTTTAATTTCCTCAGTATTGTGGGTTTCAGCGAATAGATCTTCCCCATCTTTTGTCAGATTTAACCTACTTTAAAAAAAATGATACTGTAAGTGACAATTTAAAAAATTTTTTAATTCATTCCATTTCTGAGTGTTAATTGATGGATATAACCATTTAATTTATATTTTTATACCGATTTTGCTAAACTCACTTGCAAAACTCACTAGTTTCAGTGACTTCTTTGGGTTTTCTATATAGACGACAGTGTTATTTCCAAAGACAGAAAGTTTTATTGTGGATAACTTTTCTTTTTTCCCACCTGCACTGGCTAGAACTCTCGTACATTGTTGAATAGAAGTGGTGAGAGTGGACATCCTTGTTTCTGATTGTGCAGAGAAAGCATTTAGTATTTCATTTTAAGTGTGATGTTAGCTAAAGGTTTTTCCTAGATGCCTTCATCAGGCTGAGGTAGCTCCCTACTATTACCCACTGAGAGTTGTTGTTGTTTTAAATAAGGAATGAATGTTAAATTTTTGTCAACTACCTTTTTTCATGTATTGATTTGATATGGTTTTTCTTTATGTTGATTGACCTCAAAATATGAAACCAGCCTTCAATGCTTTGATTTTCTCTATCGGTTTTCTGTTTTCTATTTCATTGATTTCCACTCTGATACTTATTATTGTTTACTTCTTTTGCTTATTTTGGGTTTAATTTGTTCTTCTTTGTCTAATATCTTAATATGGAGGCCAATGTCATAATATATTTTATTCTTTTCAAATATAAGTTTTTAGTACCATAAAATTCCCCCTAAGTATTAGTTTGGTAGAATCCCAGAATTCTGATATGTTATTTCATTTCTCTTCAGTTCAAAATACTTTCAATTTCAATTTTGATTTATTTTGACCCATGTGCAATTTAGAGGTGTGTTATCTAGTTTCCAAATATTTGAAGACTTTTCAGATATCTTCCTCTTACAGATTTCTATTTTATTTCCATTGTAGTCAGAGAACATACTCTGTGCGACTTGAATCCTTCTAAATGTATTAAGATTTGTTATATGGCCCCATGATATTTTATGTGCTTTTGAAAAGAAAAACATGTATTCTGCTGCTGTTGGGGTAATGTAGCATAAATATCAATTAAGTCAGCTTGGTGGATAAAGTCGTTCATGTCATCCATATTTTTACTGATTTTTCTGTTTACTTGCTCTATGAATTATTGAGGGAAGAATAATGAAATCTTCAACTACAAAGATAGATTTTCTCTCTCCTTGCAAGTGTATCAGTTTTTGATTCGTGAATTTTATATTAAACTTTTTAGAGCAGTTTTAGGTTCATAACAAAATTGAAAGGAAAGTACAAAGAGTTAACATAAACCCTCCGCCTCCACATATTCTCAACATTCCCCACTATCAACATCCCATCCAGAGTGGTATATTTGTTAAAAATCAATGAATCTACACCGACACATCGTTATCACCCAAAATGCATAGTTTACATTGGTGTTTTACCTTCTATGGGTTATAACAAATGTATCATGACATGTACTCACAGTTACGGTATCATAAAGGTGATTTCGCTGTCCTAAAAATCCTCTGTGACCCACACGTTCATCCCTTTCTCTCCACCCTAACAAACAACAGAAAGTTGTCTCCATAGTTTTGCCTTTTCCAGAATGTCTGGTAGTTGAAATTATACAGTATATAGACTTTTCAGATTGGCTTTTTTCAGTAATGTGCATTTAAGCGTCCTCGTGTCTTTTCACGGCTTGATAGCCCATTTCTTTTAGCACTGAATGATATTCTATCATCTGGATATACCACAGCTTAATTTATTTACCTGTTGAAGGACATCTTGGTTGCTTCCAAGTTTTGGAAATAATGACTAAAACTGCAATAAACATCAGTGTGCAGGTTTTTGGACGTAAGTTTTCAACTCCTTTGGATAGAGCAAGGAGTGTGATTGCTAGGTTGTATGGTAAGAGTATGTTTGTTTTGTAGAAACTGTCAAATTGTCTTCCAAAGTGGCTGTATCATTTTACATTCCCCTTAGCAATGAATGTGACTTCCTGCTGCTCCACAACCTGGCCTGCATTTGGTGGTTTTAGTGTGTTTGGATTTTGGCCATTCTAACAGATTTTTAGTGGTATCTCATTCTTTCAATTTGCATTTCCCTAATGATGGAGGATATTGAGCATCTTTATATGTTAATTTACCATCTGTAAATGGGAAGGTGACTAGTAAGTTCTTGGCCCATTTTTTAATCAGGTGTTCGTTTTCTTATTGTTGAAGTAAGAGTTCTTCATATATTTTGGATAACAATCCTTTATCAGATATATCTTTTGCAAATATTTTCTCCCAGTTTGTGGCTTGTCTTATTCTCTTCACAGAAGGGATTTTTAAAATTTTAATGAAGTCCATTTAATCAATTATTTCTTTCATAGATTATGCCTTTGGTGTTGTGTCTAAAAAGATTTTCTCCTGTTATTTTATAGGAATTTTATAGTTTTGTATTTTACATTTAGGCCTATGATTCATTTTGAATCTTGGTCTCTGAGTACCTGTCATTTAGGATGTGTGATAAAATGGGGACTTTACACCTAAAACACTTCTACATATGGAAGTACAGTACTTATTTAGAGAAAAAGCATTTGTGTACTTATTTGAGTGATAAACTGAACTAGCTACTTTTTTGTGTGTATTTAAGAAATGGGTGAAGGTGGTCATAAGCTTAAAACAAAAGAAGAAAACCATTTAAGAGTACTACTGACAGACAAACTATGGTTATTCAGATTTGGGAATTTTCTTGAAAACGAACAAAGTGAGGCTGTTACTTTAGAAAAAAATTGACAGCATTAACAATGATAAAATTTGAGCTTTTAAGTGAAAGAATTTTGGAATAGGTGAATCTGCTACCACAAGCTTAACAGCTTCCCAATCCTTAAAAATTTCTGAAAAATCAAAAATATTTAGATAGAAATAGATACACAGACATAGATATATTTGATATTTGATATTGTATAATAAAATGTGTCAACATTTAGAACATCTACGTATCTCAGTGAACCAATACTTTCCAAATGGCATCAAAGTCACAAAATCACAAATGGGTAAAAGATCCATTCAAATGCAAAACAGATCAACAGATTTTAGAATAACAGAGAATAAAATGTGATTTTAGATTCCACATTGCAACTAACCTTTACAAAACTATCACTTGTTGAACTTTGGTGTAGCATTGAAGACGGATACCCACGGTTATCTGAGGTCTGTTAAAACACTTTTCTTTTCCGATTACACATCAGTCATGAGGCTGGATTTCTTCACATTCTTCAACCACAGCAATATTTCATAACAGATTGAATGCAGAATCAAATGTAATAATCCAGCTTTCCATTAAACTTGACATTTTAAAAAATTGCAAAAAAATATAAAAATGTTATTCTTACTAGAAAGTAGTTTTTTAGAAAGTAGTGATTTTTCATAAAAGTGTTAATAGTTTTATTATTTTAAAATGAATATCAAATGTGTCTCAATTTTAATTTCTAATATAGTAAATCTCTATAACTATATATGTATTAATGTTCTTTGGGGTCCTCTTACGAGGCTGATGCCAGGCTGCAGGTCCCTCCACCATTGCTGCTCTTCCAATCCAAAGCAAAATCTGTCTGAGAGACATAATTAATCAGTGTCCCCACATTCAGTTCAGGGAATCAGGAAACCAGCCTTGATACTCTTAGCACCTCCCGCACTTACCTGAGTGTTTCACTACTGCAGAGTTTTGACACTAAGGTAAGGCAAGACACCTGCATCTGACCCCTGCCCTCTGGAGTTTTATGATGGGGTGAGTTGGAGAAGAAAACCCCATAGATTTCAAACTTCTTTTTCAGTTCTGCATAGTGGGTGTCCAGTAAATATATGTTGAATTAAATAGGATTATTCTTTTGCATTTTAAAATTCTTTTAAGAGGTGGAGAAATAGGACAAACAAGACAAGGAGAGGAAGTTTTTTAAAAAGAAAGAGGAAAGAGTTATTTAAATGCTCTAATGTCAAATTACATTAAATAATTTGATGTCAAATTATATTAACATTAAATTTGAAAATATATAGCTGAAGGGATAAAGGCATATCAAAACTACACATTCTTTTAAGTGTACTTGGGAATGAAAAAATCTCTTGTAAGCATCACCTCTCTTCAATTTATTTACAAATATGTATATTTAGACAATTAAATATACAGTGTATCTCTTCTGTTTGCTGAATTAATACTTCTCTTTTAATATTTTATTGCAAATAGTAACGTTAGCAATCAAATATTTATTGAGCATTAACTATAAGCTTGAGGATTGAGAAACAATGGTCCCAAGGAAGAGAAAAGGAAAGAAAATGATGACAAACTTTGTAAGTATGACAGCCTCACATGTCAAGGTCAAGTAGGCATTGGCCCTTTGTAAAAGGGGAAATCTGAGCACTTCTATTTATGGCAGTACAC
Source organism: Eidolon dupreanum (assembly GCA_028627145.1). Lineage (NCBI taxonomy): Eukaryota > Metazoa > Chordata > Mammalia > Chiroptera > Pteropodidae > Eidolon > Eidolon dupreanum. Next base: position 94,092,060 of record CM053515.1, read on the forward strand.
CTACATTTATATCACACATTTACAACTCATTGAGTGTTTTACAAAATTTATCACATTTTTCCTCATCACTCTCTTGTGAGGTAGAGATTATCTTCCTTTTTAACATAAAAATCTAAGGCTCAGAGGGGATAAAGTGTCCTCAGCCACACATTTAGTCAGTGGCAGAATTGGAGATGGAACCCATTTTTCTGAATCCTGGACAGCAGCTGCACCACTGTCTCCCTTCTGAGAACCACATATCCTGGTGTGGTTGCGGCCAGCCTGCTCGATCCTGTTCTCCTGGCATTACCATCTACTAGGGAGGAGTACCAGGCTCCTCTAGGGGAAAGAAACCTCTGCAATTAGACTAAATATAGTCTGGGAGAGGCTGCAACTCATTTGGGCTAATTATCCTGTCACCCATCAGAAGAACAAAGAGTGAAGAATTTTCAGGCCCCATCATTTCCATTTCTCTCACTAGCTTGAGCTTCCATGTAATCGGCCTGACCTGCAGGGCTGTAACAAATGCTAACAGAGCAGACATAATGCCTGCACTCCCCAGGAAGCGCCTGGTGATGATGGTACTGCTTCAATTCCTAGCACCATGATTCTCTTTAGATCCGGAGGGAGACTGGCCTGGTGAGAGATCCCCAGGTCCTGGAAACGCCCAGATGAGAGACACAAAACAAGGAAAGGTCCTCAGTGGACACTGCAGCCTGATGATTGCATAATGCATTGATAACCCATTTCGCAAAGCCATTCTTGTTCTTCCATCTAATATACCTCCCTGAGCATATGCTGCGTGCAAGGCATGTGGGGGTTTATTAAATATTACACTATAAAGAAGCTAGGAGTCACTCTTGCTGAATTCCTAACAGTTCAATTCAAAAACAAAATGAGAGAAATGCGAGAGAAGGCAAGGTACTTTGGTCAAGACGTGTGCTTATATTAGTAAGTTTTGGGCTAAAGAAGAATTTCATTAGTGAAGGCCGATAAGTTAGGGACAAGTTTAAGCAATGAAATATCATCTCAGGGAGGTTTTATGAAATTCTTGTTTATATTAGGGAAGTGCTATAGAACACTTGGCATCAGCCAGTAACAAAATTTTTAGAACGAAGAATGATGCTTCGTATAACATAAAATTCTGTTAACCAGTGTTACAAGTGATTCTGATTAGTTACTTTCTGTCATGGATGACTTTATAAGAGAGGCATGACATCTGCAGGTGGGCCCAGACAAATCGTTATGTCAAAGAATTTGTAATAGCACACTAAACACCTGCAACAAGTTCCAAGTAAAATACTGCATTGGAAAAAATGATCGGATGTTTGCACGTTTTAAAATCAAATCTCATTTCCAAGAAATGTCGGTAGCTTTTTCAGCCAATGGGTCATGAAATTTGGAGTTCAAAGGAGTCATGTCATAGTTTGAACCATCATCCAACCCATGTGAGTGGGGACGTGATTCATTCATCCTGTGTCTGGTGCTAACGAATGGATACTCAAGCTTTATCAGCAACAACAGTACGTATCTACAGACAATCTACTACGATAAAGTGAATGGCAATGGCAAAATAGTCTCGAATTTCACACACACCCTAGCATCCCTTCAGAGAGGTATACTCTTTCTCACAGAGCCCACCTGTGAGACAGGAGCTCCCACCTCTGCCCAGAAGCTAAGGAGAGAGAAGTGGGCTAGGATCCAGTGCAGTGCTTTGGGAACACAGGATAGAAGGCAAAGAGGTAAGCGGAGGTGGGGGCTCTTGAAGCCAAGAAAGTTAAGACTGGCTATTTCCATTCTTTCTGTGCCTGCTGGCCCCCCACTCCTTTAATTCTCTCTCTCTCCCTCCTTCCTCCCCCACTCCCTCTCCCTTTCCTTTTGCATTTCCCTCCACCTTCTTCGGCTATATTTTATTTTGCCTCACTCTTTCTCATCCTCTGGTTTGTCCAGAATTTTGTTGCTTTGCTGCACATACGTGAGGAAACCATCAGATGAAAAAATAGTCACTATGAAGCCTGGGCTTCCCTAAAGGCTAAATTGTATTAATTGTGCCCAGATAACCTTTTAAAACACTTTTGAAAGAAAGAAAATCAAATGAACTGAAAACTTGGGTTCAGTGGCCTTGATGTAATTTGGTTCATTTGCATATCTTAGTAGGGCTGCCAAAGGGTGAAAAAAAGACAAGGTCTTTCCCAGGAGCTTTTCGTTTGAAAACTTATTGCTGGAAGAGAATCAGTCTGATATAACACTCACCAAATGTAGTTATAGTGCTGAATACTCTGAAAACAGATTCCCAAGTCAATTCACTGGGACCCCGAGAGTCTCCTCGGCCCTCTGTCCTCTAGCATGCGTGAGAGTCATGGAGCAGGGAACAGAAGGGACAGTTTTCCTAAGACCTGTAAGGGTGAAATGTGTTTCTCTCCCTTTGCTGCCAAAAATAACTGGTTGTGGACTAAGCAGCTCTCCTCTAACGGTCCCCAACATTTTGGCATCAGTGACCGGTGCTCTTATGAGCATCTAATGTCTGATGATCTGAGGTGGACCAGAGGCAGTGATGCTAGGGCTGGGGAGCAGCTGCAAACATAGATGAAGCTTCGCTCACTCACCTCCTGCTGTGTGGCCCAGTTCCTACCAGGCCACAGACCAGGGGTTAGGGACTCCTGCTCTAGACCATGGATTCTCGCCTTGGCATACTGAAATTTTAAGCCAGGTGAGTGTGTTGTGGGGCTGTCCTGTGTATTATAGGATGTTCAGCAGCATCCCTAGCCTCTACCCACTAGATCTCAAAAATACGCTCCTGCATTTTAGAAGACTGACCTATTTTTACCCCATCCATCACCTTATGATAGGGTTTTATTGTATCATCTCTATGGTACAAATGAGGAAACTGATGCCCTAAGAGGTTGCATGACTTTTTCAAATCACATATCTGCTTTTTGGTAACTCGAGATTCAAACCATGCAAAGTTGGACTGATTCCGTACTCTGTCAGGCAGGCCAGTACACATATAACTCTGTTTCAGAACAGAGCTGGTGATCGCTATTCCTGCATTCCATGTGCTACAATTCCCTGAATGGCTTGGGGTGGGGGTGGGGGTCATATTCTCTATTGTGTGGGCTAGGGAGGGGCAGATGAACAGCACCTGGTTTGGTGCCAAGAGCCTCTAGGCTATGCCAAGCTGAAGTGCAGCAGGCAGGCGGGAGGAAGAGCAGGCAGGACTGGACTGGCTTGGAAAGAACAGGCAGAGGCAAAAATTTCGGCATCAGTTGCAGAGTTGAACAAGGTGAGGCAAAATCCAGATCAGGAGCTTGCTCACTGCCCCTGTGGTAGACAGGACCACGGGTGGATCACTGCCTCCTAAAGAGGCCTGAGCAGGATGCCTGGTATCAGATAAGCCAGAGGCTTGGCAGCCTGCCCTGCTGAGGGGCATGCATGTTAAATTTCATATGCATACAAATGTTTCTGGGGAAAAAAGCTAGCTGGGTACAGGCTTAAGATAGTGATAGCGGTCCTTATACATAGCCTTTCTTCTTTTTTTAGAGCGTTCTCATTCTTTAAAAAATGTTTGCTTTGGGCAGCTGTGTGGTCACCAGTCTGGTTGCTGATGTGCATTAGTGAGTGGTGTCAGACAGTACACACCAGTAGTCCAGCTGGTTAGAGAAGCCGAACGCATAACCATTTCCAGCAGAGATGGTTGTGCTTTAATTCAAGGAGGAGCCATGGGGCACAGTAATGCCAGCTTCCTTCACTGGGAGCCCCATTGAAGGCAGGAAGCCCGGTCTCCTTTGGGAGGCAAAAACTGCACTAAAGGAAATAGAAGAGAAACACAGTCCCAATGAACAAGTGGTGTCAGCACCTCCCCGCCACCTCCCTGGATGGGAGCTGAGGGGGTGGGTGCTTCCTGCACAAGAGAGCAGGCCTGCCTGATGTTGAAGAGGTCAGGTTTACAGCCAGGGCAGTGGCCTGGGATGGAGTTCGCCTCCCCCTGCACATAGGTAGAGGGGCTGTTTCACAGCGAGGAGACACACAGCCTGACAGGACACGCTCTATGTACTCATAAGCTTCACATCCAGCTATGCTCTCTTAATTCTCCGGGGACAATGACATACGAACAACTGTACCTATTACACCTCTTCCCTTCATGTGAACTCATGTCATATTAGATCGTAAAGTTATTTCTTATTATTTCATTAAGCAAATTCTGTTGATGCTATGGAACTCCTTCATTCTCATTTATTTTTTAATGCATGGAAAGTTAGTAGTAGATGATGTTAAAACTATATCCAGATATTTATAGATATTTACTATGTTCTAAGCTTTGTTCCAGACCCCAAAGACATAAGACACATAAAGTTCCTGCTCTCATGGCAGTGATATTCTGACATGGGAGTATGGTGGGAAAGAAACACACATGTAAACGAGATAATTCCAGATAGAACCATATCTCTGAAATTACTGCAGTGCATTAGAATTCCCTGAATTATTACATTTCTTATTCTATATAATATTATGAAGCTCATTATAAATGATATTCTTCCTTGATAGAGTGTGAACCCTAAATGTATATGTTCCTCTTTACAGCAATGGCACTTGGCTCTTAAGCTATTATGATTTTGAGGGGTTGGCTTTTGGTTATATCATTTTTTCCCCAGCAATGTTAAATTATATACATGATCAATGAATCAGCTGTGTCATTGATTTGCTGCGATTGTTAAGGAGGCTAGACATCCCATATAAGAGCTTTTGGGAGAAGCAGGCTTTTCTGTTGTGGTGAAGACTGTCACCTTTAGCATGTTGTGATCGGCTGAATAAGGACCCTCTTGAGATGTCCACATCCTCATCCTTGGAACCTGGGAGTCTTACCTGAAATAACAGGAGGGAAAGAGGACTTTGCAGGTGTGATTAAGTTAAGGATTCAGAGCTGGGCGGGCCCAATGGAATCACAAGAGTCCCTTCCTTGTAAGAGGGAGGCAGGGGATTGAGATGGATAGAAGGCGATGGGATGATGGAAGCAGAGGGAAAAGGGCAATGTGATGTGAGCCCTGAGCCCAAAAATGGGGATGGTTTCTCAAAGCCGGAAAGGCAATGATTTCTCTCCTAGAGCCCCCGGACCTTGATGTTAGCTCTGATGTAAAAGTCGTTTTGCACACCTGATGTCGTGTTGTTCTAAGCCACTAAGTTTTGATAATTCGTTACAGCAGCAATAGGAAACCAATACATGTGTGTTTTCTTCTGGAGCCCACGATGGAAAAAATGTATGAATCCTTCTCCTCTGGTTCTCTCTTCTTTGTGTTTCCACAGCAGGACTCAATTTGGGAAGCCAGAAAGAATGACAGGGTTGTTTAGGGCAGGAAGGTCACGTGAGAGCAGGGATCTGATCTCCTTTTTCTCCTTTAGCTGCCAACATTATATCCTCTGCCTCCTGCCTTATTTTTAAGTCTCTCCTCAAGAAGCCCTGTTTGCTTCTCTCAGCCTTAAGGTGCTGCATTGAGCTGGAAAGACCAGACTGAACTAGTCCTGATATTTATTCCCTACCAACAAACTAGGGAATCTGTAAGGAATAAATGAGTAAATGAATACACAAGGGGTTCAGTGAGTCATTCAGCATTTATTGAGCACCTACAATTTGCCAAGCACCGTATTGATGCTAGAGAGACAACGATAGTTAAGCATATTCCCTCACCTTGAAGAAAGACATATGTGTACACAATAATTCTAAAACAATAGATAAATTCCACAATAGAAAGATCAAAAGTACGCAGGGCAGGGATTAATTCTGACTAGTGGATTAGAGGTAGCTCCAAACAGGACATGTCAACTGATCTGGGCTTTGAAGGATGTACAGGAATTTCACAGAGAAGAAGAAATACATGTTCTGGGCAGAGGAGAAGATGTGAAAACGGTTGTTTAGCAGCCTACAGCCCCACCCCCGCCCCGCATCCCTCTTTATCACCGTGCAGACGCCTGGGCCCTGCTGTGGCTCCATTAACTAACACAAAGCGTCATGGAGAAGAGTGTGGGCGGGAGTCATTCACAAAGGACCGTGGAAACCAAAAAATGACAAAGTGGGATGGATAAGGGACAATGTCCTTCTAAACAGAATTACTAGCCTCAAATTAGCTGCCACCTCGCCTTCTTTTAGTTCCTCTGACTTGTCCAAATCCACCATTTAAGTCTCATTCAACCCAATGAGAGTCGAACATTTCTCCCTTTATTCCAATGTGGAAACCATTATATATAACTGTTCAGAAATGTATTTTTTAAATGATGGGTACAGGAAATTTTACAAAAAAAGAATTTGATACATGTCTATCTTGTATGTATCACTTCAACATTTCTGCCTTTTGTCCAAAAACTTATCAAAGTTTAAAACTGACAAAGTTAGTAAACGAACTTTTCAGAGTTAGGCTTCTACCCTCCCACAAGGACTGGGAACCAGCAGCCAGTCTTCAGATGTCGGCTGGAGCAAACGGTACATGTCTTTGGTAGCCTTGAGGTTTCTCAGGCAGGCACTGTAAGTGGGGCCTGGGGTCATCCCAGGATGCGGCCCTGAGCTGTTAGAAGCTACGTTAGTGTTTGTTCAAGTCTTTCTAGGCCAAGTTTGAGGCCTTGTTGAGGAAGAGGTCAAATGCGCCTGGCTAGAATGTGGAGAGAATTGTCATCACCCTTCAGATGTGCTGCCTTGTCCCTCGCAACTTTTCAGGTCCATGTCCCAGTCCTTCCAAAGGCCTGAGTCTGTCTGTTGCTCTTGGGAGCCCTAAGATACCTCTGTATTCTCATAATAAAATTTCCTTTATTTAAGCTAATTGGCTGGAATTCTGTCCTTAAAAGGAAGCAATCATGAAGACAAATCACTTTACCTGTATCAACACAGCCCAAATACTTGTCATTTTTAGCGCTTAAATGGCTATTTCTTCATGTTAATGTATCATAGCTGGTTTCACAATGACTTGGGTCATTTCCAGAGTTTTATGCTTATTGATAGTCACTTCTTCCCTCCATATATGAGGTCAAAGGTGTGTTGGGTTTAGAGCTCTTGTTACATTGCTACTGGATTCCTTTCCAGCTTAAGTGTCACCCGCCACATTTCAGGGCATCTGTTTTCCCACAGCTCTGTTTAAACAGTTTCATTTTTATTTGTTGTGGTTTGTGTAATGGTAGCTTGGAGTCGTTTCACTGGTATTTTTAAATTGCTAATGTAATTGTATGAGGATTCAATTAGATAATATAGACCATAGCACAGAGCCTGGCATATGGGAAGCTATTATTATTATTAACAGTGATTGAGTAAAAAATTAAATATTGACCTTACATGTTTATGTTTTTTCTTATGTATTTATGCTGGGGTTTGTTTCTCTTTTTGTTTATCCACTCTAGCGTCTTGTCAGCCGACGTGCTGCCTCAGAGCTCAGGCTTCTTCTCTTTTCCCCGCTCATTCTATCAGTGATTTTGTTGAGTCTTGTGTCTTTAATATTATCCATGTGCTGGCAATTCACACTCACATCTCCAGCCTGGACCTCTCTTCCATCCTCCAAACATAACTAACTGCCTAGTCAACGTCTCCACTTGTATGTGGCACCTCAAACTTACCCTCCAAAGCTGAACTCCTGTTTCCTCCAAAAGCTGCTGCTCCCATTGGCTTTCCCATCTCAGAGAATGACAACGGCATCCTGCCAGGTGCTCAAGCTAAAAATGCTTGAGTCTTCCTTGACTCGTCTTTTTCTCTCACGCTCCACATCCAGGCTCCAAATCCTTTTGGCGCTATCTTCAAAATATATCCAGAATCCAGCAACTTCTCCCTATTTCTACAGTCACCACCCTGTTCCAGCCACTGTCATCTCTTACCTGTAAAACCTTCTAACTGCTCTTCCTTCTTGTACACTTGGCCATCCTCAGTGTTTCAGCTTTGACCTTGGCCTTCCCCCAATCATGCAAAGCCTGCTCTAGCCCACCTTCATGGCGAGTTATAACAATGTGCAATGGAAAAAGAGGAAGCATCTTAATAAGAATGGGAAAATCATTTGCAGAAAGCTCTCCGGCAGAGTTCCCATCACTTGTCCACCTCTAAATCAGTCATTGGCAAGAAGAATGGGATTGCTGGACTGGGGAGAAATGGGGGGCCAGGTGTTGGGTAAACACCCAGAGTCTGCCCCGATGCGGTAGGTCAGAGAGTCCACTTACTTTCCTGAGCTGCTTAGTGCTGGTGGCATCAGGCCCACAGGCCTCGGCCACATATAAAGGAGCAAAGGTCTCCTCCTGACCAAAGCAGGGATAAGGTTGTGGCAGGTAACTTGGGTGTCTTTCTGCCAACCAGGAGATTCCTACCTTTCCTGGGGTCCCTTTATTTCAGGTTAATGGAAGAATATATTTACTTACTATATTAGTATCCTGGGTCTACTGTACAAATTACCACAAACTGGGGCCTTGAAACAACAGAAATCTATTCCCTCACAGTTCTAGAGGCCAGAAGTCTGCAATCAAGGTGTCAGCAGGGCCTCACTCTCCCAGGGCCCTGGGGGAAGCCCTCTGCATGACTTCTCTTGGCTTCTGGTGTCGCCAACCATCCTTGGCATCACTCGGCTCACAGGAGCATCACTCAAGTCTCAGCCTATGTTTCACATGGCCTTCTTCCTGTGTGTCTCTGTTTTCTCTTCTCCCAAGGACATAGCCATATTGAATTAAGGACCCATCTTGCTCCAGTATGACCTCATTTAAACTAATTACATCAATAACTACCCTACTTTCCAAATAAGGTCACATTCTTAGGTCTGAGGGTTAGGACTTCAACATATCTTTTAGGGGGACACAATTCAAATGTTACATTTATATTTACAGTATTAATTAAAATAAAAATTTTCTTTACTTTTTCCTTTCCAATCTGAATGGCTTTTCTTTCATTTTCTTGCCAATTTTCTAGCTAAAAGTTACCCTCTATGCACTGCACCAGCTGCATCCCATAAAATTTAGTACATTGTATTAAATTTTCTTTAGAAAGTATTGTATGTTAAGGCTTGATTTGAATTTGTTATGTAAAAATTAGTAACAAATTTTGAAGATAAAAATGTATAAAATAGGTTCCTTACCTTTAAGGACTAAGAATAATTTACTGAATAATTTAATAAGCTGGTAGCCATGAATCACAAATTAAGGTGTTTTTAGAGAGTGATAAGACGTGTATTAACTTCCTTTCTTTTCTCTAGTTGTTCATCCTTAGGTTATGTTTTATTGTGGTGCTGAAGGGACCAAAGCTTGATCCTGTTTGCACACGTCCTGCCAGTCACCCGAATTATAGATGTGTAGGAGGAAGAAGCCTCAACAGACCTTAAAATCTCAAGACTACATGTGAAATGTGCGTTTTTCATTTCAGTGCCTCACTGTGTCAAGCTCTATCTGTGAGCCAGCAGCTCTTTGTTTAGTTAATTGCTTCCATTTTACAGAACCATTTTTAAGACTCATGGGTGGAATTAGCTCAGTGATGGAGTATTTATATTCTTAGGATTCCTAGGCACTGGAAGAGCTGAAAGGGAAGCATCACAATGAGACTGTTTCTCCTATTGTTTCCCTCTGACAAAGATGCTTTTCTTCACCTTCTCCCAACTCTCTTCCCCATAGCAGCCAACATCACTGTGGTACTAAGGGCTCTCCCAGGAGGCAGGCATTCCCCTGCATGCTCCTTGTTGGCTTCCTCTTTCCAACGAAGTCCTCCAAATCTCTCATTATGTCTCAGGAGACAGCATTCTCTGCTACTTTCCTCTTTCCCCAAAGAAAGATGATCCAGTTGTTTCATTTAATTCACTGTAGGAAAACTTGACATCAAGGTCAATTTTTTTTCCTGATTATTTTTCCTTGCATAATAACACCACTTGTTTAGGAAATTTGACCCAGGAGTGGCCAGCCCCTGGCATTACTACCCTGAGGTGTTTTTAGGCTGTTATCACAGCTCCCCTCACCTCACAGGCTGTGAAAGGAAATTGACACTTTCAAGCTTACTTGTCCTTCTCTGGAGTAAAGCGTGGGATGAGGCATGAATCCACTCACAGTATAACTCAGCCTGAAATAGTCCAAATGAAAAGCCAGATTTTGAGCTCTGAACACCAGTTAGCCCAAAGTTCACCCTCTCATGCTGTCGGTAGAAAATCTCCCAACCTGCTGCTTGAGCAGCTGCTAAGGGGCTGCTCGTCTTCACTGGCCTCTGCATCAGGCCATTAACAAGCTGCTTAAACAGGAGCTAGGGCTCTGGTTGCTGAGAAAAGGCTGTGCTCAGAGTTGCCAGCCAGCCCATCCATTGCAGACTTCGTTGGGGATGTTTTTTGACCTTTCAAGGTTAGTGAATGCTCAGCAGTTATATACAGTTGTGTTACTGAAAGTTTCTGTCCTAAGTATTGCTTATCAACTTATATTTCAGAGAGGAAAAGGGATACTAGAAGGGTAGCTTTTAATAACTGTAACACTATAAGTCATTTTTAAAAGTTTTAAGGAAACAAAAATAATTACCACTCACAAATTTCATTTTTTGCATATTGTTTTTTCATAGTTGTATAGCTAAAATGATGTCAATATTTTCTATATTTAATAATACATATTATTCAATATTCTTTTATAACTATTTCCCTAAGTTCCTATACAATCTTTACGATAATTTTAATGACTGCCTAATTCATTGAGTTGATGTGTATCACCAATGACATCCCACTTCCTTGTTTGTTGCATTTTTAGGTTTTTGCAGAAGTCATTTAGTTGAAGTAGGTGCCAGAGAATGCAGTTCCCCCAGGTGGTAAGGGGTGCAACAGAGAAGGGTTCTGGTGTCCACTGCCTTATGAGGGCCATGGGTACCTTAGAGATGGGGTTATAATAGGATGCCCAAAACAAACCACTCACCTCTTTGATCTGAAACTAATGCTGGCATTACGCACTTTAAAAAAAAAAAAAAAAACATATTAAGAAAAAGATTCTGAGGCATGTGTCATTTTTAGTCCTGCATGAATCAAATGGTAGCCTGTTGGGGCCCCAAAGCCAGAGCTCACTGGTCAGCATAGGGTAAAACTTCTTTTGGGTCCCAGGACCATTGAGGCTGCAGCTGGCATTTCTGCTTGGCATTATAAAGTGGGTAGTGTACGGACTTCCTGCTCCCCCAGCCCTGTATCCCATAGCTACAGCCCCTTGGCCCTGTCTGAGCACCTGGGATCATCCTTCTATTGGTCAAGGAGAATTAATTAGCCTTAGGAATAGGAATCAGAATCACCTTGGGGAGGAGTACTGAAAGCATAAATTCTTAGTCCCCACCCCCCAGAATGGTAGGTCTGGGACGGGGCCTAGGAATTATAGGGTATATTTAATGATGCCTTGTAATTATTCTGCTAGATAGTATTTAATCATGAATAATGGTACGCAGTAAACTCTAGTTACAGTGATATATTGCTGATGACTCAGCTATGTATTTGTAAATTAGTCCTGACCTCTGATTCATCAGCTAGTAAAATACGAATGTGTAATTTGTCGGATGCACCTGCATTGGGCTTCGTTCACCACTAGAAGGCAAAGGTGAGGGCGTTTCTACCTTTTTCTTTTTCTGGTAGCTTAAAGCTATGGGAAGGTGCCAGAGAGCAGAGAGGTCCTAGGTGCCCGAAGCCCAAAAGAGGGTGGGAGGCAGTGAAAGAAGCCACTGAGATGGGAAAAGAAGGACAGCGATATTTACTGAGAGTCTGTTCCGTGCTAGATTCTGTGTTAAGCACTTAGGCATGCTCGTCGCATTGTACTCTTACCCACTTTACAGATCAGGAAACTGAGAGAATTAGGGAGATAGAATGACTTACCCAAGATAACAGAGCTAAGACTAGTGGAGCACAGATTTTAACAGAAGCCTGTCTTGACTCCAAAGCCTGTGCTTTGACACACAAATAAAACCAGAAAGGGAAGGCTAGGGTGCCTCACTAAAGCTTCACACAACTGTGTGTGTGCTTTTGCTTGTGGAATGGTCTTCAGAAGCCTGGTATATGGATCCTTTCTTTCCTGAAATTAAAATAGCCAAGTGCCCCTGTAAGGTCTGGCCTTGAATCCTAAAAGACTGGCTAGATATCCCAGCCCGGGGCTCTGGAAATGGGTATGAGCAGCCGCAATGCCACCGGCCCTGCCCAGGCAGGAGCATTGGTACCCAGCTCTCCTTTCGCATATCCGGCACCAGCAATTTTGGTCAAAGTTGCATTGATCTATTTTTATTCAGTTATGCATATCATTTGAAAAAATGTATCATGGACAATTCCACTTCTGGGTAAATGTACAAAAGAACTGAAAACAGGGATCAAATAGGTACTGATACACCAATGTTCACAGCAGCATTATTCGCAATAGCCAACAGGTGGAAACTACTCAAATGTCCATCACGTGATGAATAAACAAAATTATATCCACAATGGAATATTTTTCAGCCTTAAAACATGGATGAACTTTGAAGATGTTATGCTAAGTAAAACAAACCAGTCACAAAGAGACAATTCTATGGTATCACTTATATGCGATACCTAGAATAATCAAATTCATAGAACTAGAAAGGACGACAGTGGTTTACAGGGGCGGGGCAGTGGGCAGGGAGAAATGGAGAATTAGTGTTGAATGGGGACACAGTTTCAGCTGGGGATGACAGAAACATTCTGGAGAGGTAGGTGGCGATGGTTGCACAGCAAAGTGAACGCATTTAACGCCACAAAACTGTACATTTTAAAAATGGCGAAAATGGCAAACTATACGTTATGTACAATTTACCACAATTAAAAAAAAATTTAAACTATCTCACTGAAAATTTCAGTCCACAGTTGTCAGTGTCCTGTGCTTTGAAGCAGCTTTGTCTCCCACTGAGAGCAGTCAAAAGAGCGTACCCCCTGGGCACGACAGAAAGCCTGCTGTCTGGCTTGGCAAGGAGGGGACCCCAGAAATGACTGGCTCTCTCTAGCATGTCCTTGAAAGCTCATGAGACCCTGTTCCGACCTTCCATTAGACTTGGGTCAGCCCCCAACCTGGATAATCAGCGTCATATGCTACCTGCACGTGAGGCTGTCCGCCTCGCTGCAGGAAAGCACCGAGCCAGCTGGCTGCACTCCTGATGCGCGCGCTGCAACTCAGCGGAGACCTCTGTTGTTGGAAATTTCATATCTTCCAGCCCAAGGAGAATCAGTAGCTCATTTTTCACTGTGTCTCTTTCAAATTCCTTCTGCTGGCTTCAAGCTTCAGCATCACCATCAGGCCCTCGGCAAAATATCTCCCTTTCCACCTCTCTAACTCCACTGACTCGGGCTCATCCGCCTACGCTTTTTGTTTTGCTTGGAGCGGATGCCCTGGGGGGCGGGGGCCTTCCACGACCCTCTCTGTTCCCTATTTTCAGCTCAACATCAATGATTTTACATATTGGGGTTCTGAATGAGGTCTGCCTGAGGGAAGATTTCTATTATTAAAAAAGATTTTTATTTTTTTAACAGCATTACCTCGGAGATTCAAATATCTCTGTTCTGATGGAGAAGACGTCACCAGCGCCTCTATCCCCTCTTCTGCGCATTGATGCTCAGTTGTCCTTTCATCCACCATCTTCTTAACTACAAACGTGCTCCATGGTGCACACCCTAAAACACTTCCCCTTGACCTCACCAACCCATTCGGGTGGCCGTCTCAACTCTCTTCTCCTTACCACCAAACTTAATGAAAAAATTATCAAACAAAGCTTTCCCCGCTTTGTGATGGAACTCTTAGCTCCTTCTAGTCTGGCCTCTGCCCCACCCTAAACTCTTAGTTTGAGACCTTCCAAATCCCAGCTGCCCGACTCTACCCTCACCACCGCCCCAACCCCCGCCCCCAGCACCATCACAGTCCACTCTTTATCCAGGCCTTCAGGACCCTGCATCTCCGCTGTCCCCCCACTCTGCTATTCTCTCTCATTTGCTTCTTCTCCTTTGACACCTAAACATTCTTTAATTTTCTGCCTTCAGCCCTTTTCTCCGATACCTCTGACTCTCCAGCTGCAGCCCTTTAATGGCTAGCTCCCAGTCCTAACCCTGACAGCCCTATCAAGCTCACACCCAACATTCAACTGCTCATTGGAGTGGCCACTTACTTGCGTTTAACTCACTGCATCCTGAGCTGTACCCTTCGCTTTCACACCCTGCTCCAGCCCATGCCTCCTGGTTTCCTGTCCTATAGTCAGTGTCCCCAGGATGCTATTTCTCAGGCTGTAAGCCCAGGGGCTACCTACCAGTCCTTCCTCCCACCAAACACAAGTCAGTCACCACATCCTATCAGTCCTGCTCCTGCAGTGGCCCTCACACCTGTCTTTTTCTTTCATTCAGCTGCTGAAACCCCAGCCCGATCCAACTCTCATTGTTCCTTCCTTGCTCAGCTGTTCGTTTCCTGTCTGCTCTGCTCTGATTCTGTCTCCCTGCTCCTCTCACGGCGTGTTATTCTAAAGCACAGCCAGGCCAACTGCCCAAGGTGTGCCCCCTCCTGGCTCCAATCTCCCTTCCTACCAAATCTCACTGTCCTCACTGTGTGTTCTCTGACTCAGCTTACCGTGACCACTCACCACTGTTCACTGCCCACGTGCGCCACCTTTGCATTTTTGCTTCCACTGGCTACTCATTCAACCTGAAGCACCTTCTCCAGCCATCATCTCTGACAAAGTCGTCCTTCCAGCTGGACATGACCTCTTCCTCTTCTTGACTTTGGTAGCACTGGTTTCCTGACTTTTAAGTGTTCTGCCTTATAGCATAATCCTCCCTGTCTCTGTCTCTGTCTCTGTCTCTTTCCTGTCCCCAAACCCCACCCCACGCTGGGGTGCAAGCTTCTTGCAGCAACAACCCTGTCTTAATCATTTTTATATCCTCTTCAGTGACTTATGCAAACCAGATGCTCAAAAATGCTAGTCTGAATGGACAAGACGATCGTAATTTTCCGATGGGGGAATGAGGTGATGTCTCTTCTCTCTGTGCCTCTCTCTGGGTTCCAGCAACGAAAGTGCCTTGGTGGGGTCACCTCACCTTTAAAGCAGCACAGGTCCCTCGTTTTCAGGTCTCCTGCCAGAACCATCTTGGGCAAAAAAAAAAAAAAAGACAGAGTACCTCAGGGTCTCTCAGAATTGCCTTGTCACTATCTTCTTGAGTCGCCCTCTTTGATGGAGTTCTAGATAGCCCAAATGACCCTCCCCTAGCTTAGGGACTCCTGGTTAGCCCCTCTGGGTCCCTGGTGGGCTTTCTGGTTGCTACCAGGAGATGCTTGTGCCTGTGTCATGGTTCTGCAGCTCGAAGGACTCCAGGCCCCCTGCAGACCCCATGTGGTGAGCTTCCCTGTTTTGCTCCCACAGGAACACCTGATTTGTCACAAGAATGAAGAGCAAAGAGGGAGATTATAGGGTGAAGAAAAAACTTTATTATCATGAGGGCAACCTATAAAAAATTTTAAAAACCTTCATCATAATCTCAGCTCTTTTCTACAACTATTTTCATATTTGCATGTTTCTCTCTGGCCTTTGTCCATATGCATAGTCTTTTTTACTAATATGAAATCTTTAAAACTTTCCTATGAATCTATGGCTTTCATAATAATTCTTGTAATGGCTACGTAATATTGCCCAGGCAATAATTTCTTTATCCTTTTTGTTAGACATTTAGATTGTTTCGGTTTTTTTTTTTTTTATATTAGAGGTGAGGCATATAGCTTTCGTCTTATGTTTTCATGGGATGAATTCTTAAGAATGGGATTCTAAGTTGAGGGACAAATGTTTTCATGACTCTTATTCTCATTCCGATCTTGCTTTCCAAAAGGGTTGTACCAATTTATAGATAATAGTATTTCAGTGCTGCCATAGTCCATTTTATTGCTAATGTCTACACAGATTCAACACATATTTGACTGCTTATTATGCGAGAGGCACTTTCATATTTACTTATGCATTAAAATCTCTTCCCAGAACTGGAGACTTTCAGAGTTGGAAGACATCTGCTTATTTCATAAATGAAGACATGAAGCCCAGAGAAATTATACACAGTGTTTGTGGCTGCAAGTATGTACGCAGTAAAGCTGAATCTCTGTGCCTCCAGTCCTCCGGACTCGCTGCCATGCCTGAGCGGTGCAGTTTGGGTGTTTATTTCCTGTTGAGGCACAGCTGAGAAATGACAGTGCATGTTTGTCCTTGGGCCGCTGCCGTCCTGAGAGTCTCTTCTACAGAATATCTTTGGGCAGTAGAAGTGGGCAGCAAGCCCCCAGGACTAAGCCAAGACCTCTGTTGAATAATGACAGACTCAGCAGTGCTGCTTTCTGAAAGGGGCTCCTTCACTCCTTCTTGGAGTGGTTCCTGCAGACTGCGGCTGCAGCCCCATCCTCCCTTCCCCCAGGCCTGTGCCGACCTTCCTGCCTTCTCTGCAGTGCCTTTTCCTTGGCTCTCCGTGGGCTCGTCTTCTCTGATCTCGAGTGCTTGCTCCTCGAAGAAGGCTTTGTGAATCTTCCCATGTATCATTGACCTATATTGCTGCCTAACAAAACCATCCTGAAAATTTTTTACTTAGACTAATTAACTGATATGATTTGTAATTTCCCGTGATTCTGCAGGTTGGCTGCATGGTTCCTCTTGCTGGTTTGGCCTGAAAACATCCATTCAGTGTAGGGGATGCAGGGCTGGTGGTCCAAGGTGTCTGGCAGTTGGCCAACAACGGGGGCACCTCGCTTTTCCTCAGTGCGAACTCTCCTCCTCCAGTGGGCCAGACAGGCTTCCTTACATGAAGGCCCAGGGCAATGTCCCAATGTGCAAGTGCTTGTGAAGCCTCTGGTGTGCCATGTGTGTTATTGTCCCATTGGCCAAAGCAAATCACAAGGCCAAGCTCAGAGTCCAGGGGAGAGGGAGACGCACGTGGTCCTTCCTCTGGGAGGCATGCTCCTGTGGATCATTACTCTAATAAACCACAGTCCTTCCTCTGTCACAAATGGCTCACATCCCTCCCACACGCACGATGCCCTCACTCCTCCAGTGGCCCTCAAGCCTCGTCCGTCGTGGCCCTACGCTCAGAGTGCAGGGTTTCGTGCTGTGCATCAGGCCAGGTGTACATAGGCTCCTCAGGTGCAGTTTCTCACATGGCTCCTCTTGACTCAAGGACTAGTGAACTAAAAAAGAGAAATGCTTTCCTCCCAAAGCACGAGGGGGACACGGGGCCAGGACAACCTCAGCAACTACGTTCCGAAGGGAGAGGAAAGGGGGCTACGTGGCAACTCTGCCATTCTGAAATAAGAGGACTTAGGTGGCCAGGGCCCTCTGCTCTGGAGATGATGCGTGCTCCTGCATTAGGGTGCTCTTCGCTGGTTGGGGGCCATCCCTTTAGCTTTGCCCTCTGGGCCTTGGGCTCTGCCTTTGGAGACACTTTTCCTTGTCAGTAACAACCGGCTTGAGCACAAGGCTCAGCAGTTTTCTCAACTTGCTTTCTGCCCTTATAGAGTTTAGAACCCAGAGGCCTTTTTTTGATTGTGAACTGTCCCTGTCCCTCAACTCCCTTAAAATATTGTTGGCTTTTTATGTATCAGACAATAGTCTACTTGATTAGACAAAAGCCATGC
Source organism: Eidolon dupreanum (assembly GCA_028627145.1). NCBI lineage: Eukaryota > Metazoa > Chordata > Mammalia > Chiroptera > Pteropodidae > Eidolon > Eidolon dupreanum. The sequence goes on from CM053515.1 coordinate 94,109,619, forward strand.
CCACTATTACCTTGGTGCTGGTCCACCCTCCACTTTGGGCAGCATGTGGAGAGCCGTGGGACAATGGCAATAAATTTCTTAGAAGCTCCTTTCTTGACCGAAAGGGTTTACTGGGCACCACGGTCAATCTTCTGAGGTCTAAGCCGAGTCACAGCCTCAAACTTAATTTGATCTTTACTCCAAAGCCACGTCTTACTTTGAGACTCTTTTGTGCGTTAGAGAGACTGGAAACATGAAACGTTTTATTTTAGAATCCCGCAAGCACATCGCTGACCTTCCACGTTCCTTCTAAACTCTACTTGCACAATGAATTGCTCCTCCTGCCCTTACCTGATGGTTAAAGCTGCTTAAAAAGACGATTTACGCGTTTACCACTCTGTCAGGAAGTTTCTAGATCCAGATTCACGAGTTCATTAGGTATGTTTTCTATCTTCCAAGTTGACTGCAGGTGACAGTCTGGCAGTACTACGCTCACTACTGTAATTGTGTCACTACCGCGAGACACAGGCGGCTATTTTTCCAGCCTCCAGCAGTGTTTCTGCCTGGAGCTCACAGTCTTTGCCACTGTCCAGCCTCCACTTGCCACATAATCCAACGCCAACGCTATATGCTTTGTATTTTCTTTATGGCGCTACCTCCTCCAGTGCCCATTTCTGCACACTCTCCACTGCTACATAAAAATCACCCCAAATCGTTGAGTCTTAAAACATTATTATTTCTCTCAATTATGTGGATCAGCTGGGAGCCTCCTCTGCTGGTGTCACCAGGGCCCGCTCACGTGGCTGCACCTGAACTTCCAAGAAGGCCTCACTCACTGCCTGGCAGTAGGTGCTAACCAGCCGCTAGGGTGCCTCGGTTTTCCACCACAGAGCCTCTCCTTTTCCATCAGGCTAGATTGGCGTCCTTACACGTGGCCATGGAGCAGACAGTGGAGGTAGGAAACAAAAAAGGTTGGAGAAATAAGTGAGGTGATAGATATGCCTTTAAAAGCCTCATCAAATCAAATCAAACTATACCCAGCGGGTCATCTGGTTACCTGATGTTGCCTTTGTGGATGCAGTTTGTTTCTGGAGAGTTCCTCACCCTACAGTGCTGTGGTTTTGCATGCAAAGCAATTGAAGAGCTAGTGTTGCATGTATAAGGGAGAAATAAAGGAAGTGGGTTGGCTGCCCCAAGGGGGAGCCCAGAGCTCTGTGTTAGCAGTGCTGGGAATTTGCCAGTAGGAAGTGTGGGGCTTGGGTTTCCTGTGATCCACTTGGTTTGCTATGGTTTTGATGGTCCCTCCAGTTCCAACTGGGTGACTTTTTTGCTTTTTGCAGTTTGTGCTCTTTGCTCCTGCTTCTTTGCAAGAGATGGAAACATTTTAATGTGAGGGAAAGGAGGAAATTTTCTAGACACATAGTGATGACACGAGGCACTGAGCCGAAGAGGCTAACTCCAAGACAAGGAAATTAGTAAGTGTTGAGAAGCAAACGAAGAAAGAACAGCCCAGCATTAGTGACAAAGAAGCGTTTTCCTGTTCCTGGGGCCTATTTGCCTTATGCAAACTTCTTTCCAGTTCTAGAGAGGAGTCCAGAAGAGGAAGGGGAATATATGGCTCTCTTCTCACATGATAACGGGGGCCTAAGAGACTTATATTTCCAAATTCTAAGGCTATCTGAGAACATTCTGGAAGGTAAAGCAGCTCAGCACCCCCACACCCCCAGCACCATGCAGGAACAGCCTGGACAGGATTCAAGCGCATGTGGGCACTAGTGAGCTGGCAGAATCGTCTTCTGTCATTCACCCTTGCTTCCTTGCCAATGCCCTTGGCACTTTCCCTACTGCCAGAAGCTCTCTGAATAAACTAACAGAGAGGCTCAGTGGTTCTCTACTTTGGCTACAGGTTATATCACCTGGGGGGTACCTTTAAAAAAATCATTTCATCTAGAGTGGGTCCTGGAGGCATCTCTTTTTTTCAAAAGCATACCAGGTGATTGGTATGCAGCCAGACTGAGAACGGCTGGAATTACTAATCTTGAGCCAGTTTAGAAAGTTTCATCAACATAGAATTTGTTGATCTTTTGAGGTGCCTGAAAATACCACATAAATGATTAGCCTTTGGTAAACTAGCAAAACTGAGGAAAGATCCTTCCTTGGCTACTGTGGCCTCTGGGTTGCCAGTTGGGGTGCCAGTTAGTCTGGCCTCCCGAGTTTCTCCTAGTATGAGAATATCATAGCTACTCCTGTGACCATACAGAAAATATTGCAGTGGGTCACTATCCACCCAGTCCAGTGCGATATCCAGCAAGACACCCAAGGACAGATTTGTCGAAGAACGCAGTTGATATCCATGATGTAAATCTTAGAAGATTTTATTCATAAAGGTTTTCTGTGCCATTTGTCATAGTCTCTCAGAACCCACAAACTGTTAGGGAGAATAAGAATAGCTCTGTCCCAGCTCTGCCTCTCTCCCTGGCCATTCTGTCCCCACCTGGGCCTCCTGGTTTCTCCTATGTGCCATCTTTGTTCCACATTTGGACAAGACTGAAGACCAGTGATTCTGCCTCTGGGGGAGAAGGATTTCCACATGGCTACCCACCGTACGAAATAACAGTTCTTATTTATCTCTTTCCACACTGGCTTCTTTCAACCACCAACAGCTGCCCCTCACTGCTGGTTTGTAAGACTGGGCAATTGCCTCTGCATTCTCATGATGCACACCTTGGGTGTATCACATCCAAACTCTCATCTTCCTCTGAAGGCCAGAGTTTGGTTTTTGCTTGTCACCATGTAAAGAGAACTCTTTCTGCTTGTCATTTTAATCACTCTCTGTTGGACCCTTTCCAGTCCTGTTATGTCATCTGTAAATGCCAGAGAACAGAATGACACACCTTATGGTGTCAATTTACCATAATTTGATGCAAGGATGGAATTGTGACATTTTGTTTCTGGTATTCTCATCCCCATGTTCTTAAGGATTTTGATGGGGGATGAGGGCAGTGTAGTGGATTCATGACTTCAAAAAGTGGTTTTAAGCTTCGTTAGATTATTTTCCTTGAGCTGTTATTACCTTCCTGTTGTACACACTGACACTTAGCTGGCAGGTGTCTGCCCACCTATGCAGCTCTGTACATCTTTCTGTAGCTTTATTCTTACCACTGTCAGCTCACTATCTGGGCACACTTGGTGTCACAAATGACCTTGGAGATCCCACTGTGATCCTCCTCCCTGCTGTACGTGTTTGCTTTTCTACAAAATGTCTGTTTATACTTTTGCCCCTTTTTTTTTTGTTGAGTTGCTTGTCTCTCACACATATTTGAAAGCAAAGTTTGAATCGTACCACACATACCATTTTATACTTTTCCATGACATGATACATTCTTTTGCATTGATTTTAATGCCTGTGGCATTTTGTATTTCATGGATCTCTCATAACTTAATCAATTAATATCTTTTTTTTTTAATTTTAGTTTTTAGAAGTAACTCTGGTGAGGTACCCTAACACGTAAATTTAATTATACATCACTGAATGTTTTCATAAATTAAGTTGCAAGAATTTGGATTTCTGAGTCAAAGGATATCAACTTTGAAAAGATTTTGATATGTATTTCAAGGTGATATGAAATCACCTTCCGGAAAGATTGTATAATTTACATTTCTTCAAAAAAACTCTTGACCACTGGATATTACGGTCAAAATATTTTGCTAATTTAATTTGTAAGTATGTTTATTGGGCATTGTGTTTCTTCTTTTCTGGTATTGATTCTTTCCCCCCACTTTACTGTTTGCATTAGACTGAAAGTATATCTAAGTACTATATTCAAAATTACTTGGTTTACTTTTTTTTTTCCTTCTTCATTGTGGTTATGTCATTCATTTGCCATATAATTGGTTCATTTGTTTCTCTTTGCATTTAATTATAGGTTTTTAATTTTGTCCTATGCTTGCGATTTAATTTTATTTTTTGAAAGTATATAACATTAACATGCTTCCAAAATCCAAAACTACACAAAAAGGCAAAATTTTTTCTTCCTCCTTTACCCTTTTCTCTCAACCATTTCCTTACAGGCAACCAATTTCATTGTTTTCTGGTTTATTGTTCTTGTGATTCTTTTCACTAAAATAAGCAAATCCATTATATTTTCTCATTTCTTGTCTTATTACACAAAAGACAACATACTGTATATTTGCTTTCGTACTTGGCTTTTGTAACTTAATGACATACCTGGAAACTGCCACATATCAGTTCGTAAAGATATTCTGCATTCCTTTTTTATTGCTTCCTAGCAGTTGATTGTGTATAAGGACCATAGTTTATTCAACTAGGCTTCAATGTTTGGGCATTTAGGTAGTTTCCAATATTCTATAAATACAAATAACGGTACAATGCAGAAACTTACATATGTAAGAGTGCATATTATTTTTGGAGGCATCTTTAAAGTAAATTCCGAGAAGTGGGACTGCTAGGTTGAGTGGTAAAGGTACAAATCCTTTCATTAGGTATTGCTAAATGCCCTTCCATAGCAGTTGTACCACTTTTCATTCCCTCTGGTAATTTTTGTCTTCCCATAACCTCACCAACACAGTGAGGCTGTGTATGGCTGGGCAGTTGCCCCAACACCATTTATTAAAAAGACCTGTTAAAAGTCTTTCTTTGTTTCACCCATTTGACTGCTTAGTATATACTGGATTTTCATATGTAGTTGGACTGACTTCTGTACCCTCTATTTGGTTACACTGGTCTGCCTGGTCATGTGCCTGAATCACCTTGTTTTCATTCAGGAGGCTCTGTAGTATGTTTTACTATTTGCTAGGGCTAGTCACCTCTCATCTCTTCCTTTTCAGTGTTTTATTAGCTATTCTTGAGTGTTTATTTTTCCATATGAAATATAGTATCAACTTGTCTAGCTACAGAAAATAAAACTTGTTTATATTTTTGGGGGGAATTATATTAAATTTATAAATTAAAATAAGAACTTCACCTTAACAATGTTGAGATATTTTAACCCAAACTAAGGGATGTCTTGTTCAAGTATATTTTTGTGTCTTTTAGGATTGTTTTATAGTTTTCTTTTTTCAAAGAACCAGACTTATTGAGATACAATTCACATGCATTTTAATTTATATATTTAAAGTATAGAATTTAGTATGGCACCCTGTGACCATACTAAAAGTATCCTCATATCTATTAGCCTTTTCTCAATCTCTCCAACCCCTCCAGCCCCTGACAACCACTATCTACTTTCTGTCTCTATAGATTAGCCTGTTCTGGAGATTTCATGTACCGTATAGAATCATATAACATGTAGTCTTCTGTGACTGGCTTCTTTCATTGGTATAATGTTTTCAAGTTTCATCCACGTTATAGCATGCACTCCATTTTTTTTATTGCTGAATAATATTCCATTGCATGGATGGATTTACCAAATTTTGTTTTATCCATTCGCCAGTTGATGGAGTTTTGGGGTGTTTATACTTTTGGCTATTATGAATAAGACTCTATGAACATTTGAGCACAGGTTTTGTGTGGGTGTATATTTTCAAGTCTCTGTTTATATATCTAGAAGTAGAATTGCTGGGTCATATAACTTCATTTTTAACATTTTGAGGAATTGCCAAGCCATTTTTTGGAACATCTGCACAATTTTACATTTATACCAGCAATGTATCTATGTTCTAATTTTTCCACATTCTCACAAATACATTATTGTCTGTGATTTTGATTATAGCCAACCTAGTGGGGGTGAAATAGTATCTCATTGTTTTTAATTTGTATTTCCCTAATATCTAATCATGTTAAGCATCTTTACATGTGGTTATTGGTCATCTATGTATTGTCTTTGAGGAAATGTCTGCTCAAATCTTTTCCCTATTTTCAATTGGGTTGTTTTATAATTATCTTATTGTTGATATATTCTGGATATATCTCATCTCATATTTGGAAATATTTACTCCTGTTGTGTAGGCTGTTTTTGCACTTTTTAAATGGTGTCCTTTGATGCACAGAAGTTTTAAATTTTGATAAAGTCCAATTTGTCTATTTTTTCTTTTGTCATTTGTGCTTGTGGTGGTGTATCTAAGAAGGCTTTGGCAAACCCAAGGTAGTAAAGATTTACATCTGTGTTTTCTTCTAAGAGTTTAATAGTTTTGGCTTTTACATTTAGGTGGTTTAAGTCCTAACCAGTATTGTAGAATGTGACTGTATTTGAAGATAAGGTCTTTAAAGAGATAATTAAGTGAAAATGAGATCGTTGAGTGGGCCCTTCTCCAATAAAACTGATGTCTCTTACAAGAGGACATTAGGATCCACCAATATTCCCAGTACAAAGGGAAGAACATATGAAGACCCAGAGAGAAGATGGCCATCAACAGCGAGGAGAGAGGCCTCAGAAGAAACCAACCCTACTGACACCTTGATCTTGAACTCTTAGCCTCCAGGACTGTGAGGAAATAAATTTGTTCTTTCAGCCAGCCTGTGGTACTTTGTTATGGTAATTCTAACAGACTAATACATAAACTCCACTTGGTCATGCTATGTTATTTTCTTAAATCATATGGGCCTTTTTTTTTTCTTTTTGAGAGAAATAACTTTTTCTATTTCTTTTGCTCTAGTATAGGAGTGGCAAACTGGGCCAAATCTAGCCTGCTGCCTAATTTTGTAAATCTAGTTTGAGGCATAGCCACATCTACTTATTTATGACTGCTTTTGTGCTACAATGGTACAGTTGAGTAGTTAGGCCTGAAAACCAAAAATATTTACTATCTGGTGCTTTAGAAACAATTCGCTGACTCCTGCTCTAGTGGATACTTAGGTTGGGCTTACATGCATAGTATTCTTTCAGTTCTTACATTTTAAAAAGTTTTTTTTTTTTTCTGTAGCTTTGGATGCTTGAAAAACAGCATGATGGATGGATATAAAATTCTTGGCTTGCATCTTCCTACCTTGAGTTTTTAGACAATGTTGAAAACACTACATCACTTTTGCTTTGCTTTGCTTTTGAGAAGTTTGATGCCAAATATTTTGGTTACCATAACAAACTACCTACCCCCAAAAGAAATTGCTTAAAGTTTTGATTATAATTTCGCAATCTTTGAGGTCAGGAATTTGGGCGGGGTCTGGCTGGATGATTCTTCTGTTCCACATGGCTTCAACTGGGGCCACTCAGAGGTATTCAGTTGACGGCTGGTGAGTTAGATATTTTACACACTGGCTTCAAGAGCAAGTGTTCCCAAAGACCCAGCTGGACTCTTTAAGACTTCTTATCAATCAACAGGATTGCTGAGTGTGGTGGGGAAGGGGAGGAAGGAATCGAGGATAACCTACATGTTTCTAAATTGGGCATATGAGTGGACAGTAATACTGAACCGTTTTAGACATGTAGAGCCTGAGGGACCTCTAGGACACTCAGGTGGAGAAGTCTAGTAGGCTCTCGTGTATATGGAACTCAGATGAGTGGTCTGAGCTAGAGAATACATTTAGGAGTTACTGATATATGTGTCAGATGATGACAGGGAATGGCTCAGGGAGAATGCTTAGGGCGAGATGAAAGCCGAGGACAGATTCCTGGAGATTGAGGAGTGGTCAGAGGTGTAAGCAGATGAGTTATGTTGTGAAGGCGAAAGGAGTTTCAAATAGAGAGGAGAGCTCTGTGCTGTCAAATGCCACAAAGAGTTCTAGTAATAGGAAGACTCGAAAATGGCCCACGGCATTCAGGATTAAAGAGCCCTTAATGACTGAGAGAAGTGCAGTGATGTGGTGGGGACTGAAGCTACAGAGCTATGGGGTGGGGATCGAGAAGCTGCTGAGTTGGCAGAGATAAACTACTTTCAAGTTGTTTGTGAAGAAGTTTACAAAGGGAGCAGTAACTAGAGCACAATCTGGAATGACAGAGGGTTTCTTTCTTTTTCTTTAGGACAGGAAAAGCTTGAACATGAATAGATAGTGAAGAAAAATGATAAGTGGGTAAGAGGAGTTGATGATTTTGGGAGTGAGATGAGGAGTGTGATTGAAATACTTCTGAAAGAAGTTTTCTGAGGATGTGGGAGGTGATGCAATATAGAACAGAGATGCAGAGATGCTAACATAGCTAATTCCCAGAATGGTTGCAACAGGTTAACATACATATTGAAATTATTTTGGTTTCAGTCAGTAGGGCAAATAAGCAAACAATATTTACATTTTTACCTCATTTACACATATTTTCTCCAAAGGACAGGCTCAATGTTTTACCCTTTCAACGCCTTCTCCATAGTGCTCAAAAACTGGTAAACAGGATGTCTCTTACCTGCATTGAGTAGCTTAATATATTCAAAACATAGTTAAGACCCTGCATACAAGTGAAAAAGCCTTCTAAGCATGCAAAACAGTCGCGAAGTTCAGGCGTGAAAGGTGATGCTTTTTTTTTGAGGAACCTGTTCATTCTTACTTAACAAAGTTAATTACCAGCATTTCTGTCACCATAGGAGTTTAAAAATAGAAAGATGGGAGGAGGAGGAGGAGGAGGAAGAGGATGTTCTAAAGGCAGGCAGGCAGGCAGACAGCAGCAGGAGGTGGCACGATCTGCCATACAATAAGGTGCCAAAAAGCAGTGAAAAACCAGACTCAAAGCCTACTGACTTTGGGGCTTTTCGCTTAGGGATTCAACATCCTTCACTCATACCAATAGTCCTTAAAGGACACTGCTGTTTTGAGCTTTAACTAATGTTGAGAAAAACGATTCTTTGAGCCACTAAAAAAAAAGCTTAGCTGTTCCTGACTTGGAATCACCTCCTATGTTTCACACGGTTTGGAAAAGATTCTATCAAAAATGGATAATATTAAAACAAAAAAGCTCATTCTGAGATGATACACCTCTGTTTCTTTGCCCAAGTCGTTTTCCTAGCCTTTGATGCTCTCCTAAGAAGTCTTTTTCTTCCTTCAAGGCTGGACACAAATGCCACCTCTTCCAGGAACTTCTCCGCCTAGTTCAAGACAAGTAATCTCTTCCTCCTCTGCACTCCGCAGCATCTCACTGTGTCTTGCCTTTGCACCGGTCACCAGACAGGTTTGTTTACACGGCTGCTTTTCTACTAAGTTATGCGCTCCTCGAGACCAGGGACCATGACCGTGACGGTGTACTCACACTGCACCTGGCACACCGCTAGGCACGGAGTCAGCGCTCAGTAAACGCTTGCCGAGTTGAATTAATTTGGAAAAATCATTCAGGGTAGGATCTCCCGCTCGAGGCGCGGATACATGATTCACGGGGTGGTTCTTTGCATTCTTTACCTTGTAGTCAAGTTGGGCGGAGCATCCAGCTGGCCTGGCAAATACCTGCAGAGTTGAAACGCACCTCCGCGGGCCCGTGCGGCAGACGACCACAGGGGGCAAGTTTCCCCCGACCTCCGGGAAAGCGGCCGGCGAGCTAGGGGGCGGGTCCCGCCAGGATGCGGTGGGCGGGGCTCCAGGGGAACACGGCCGGCTTGCCCGCCCCCTCCCCGCGCGGCGGAAGCCCCGCCTCCAGCCGCGCGCTCGCGCCGGTGGCGCGTGCCCGCCTGCAGCCTCGCGCCCTCGCGCCCTCGCGCCGGGGGCGGGCTCGCTGCGCGTGCCGGGCGGGGAAGCGGCGCAAGCCGGGCGCTGAGAACGCTCGCTGCGGGGGCGGCTTCGGGGCCTGAGCGGGCGCCGCTGCCGCCTCGGCCGCGGACGCCGGGCCGGAGCTGGCGGAGGAGAGGCTGCGGCCGCCGTAGACCTTCTCGACGCCTACTCCGTACGGGAAGTGAGCAAGGTGGGGGTCCGCGGCGGCGGCCGCCGGCTGCGGGAGAGGTGCGCGGTGCTGGAGCCTCGCGCCCGCGAGGAGTGGGAAGGAGTCCGCGCAGCGCCGGGTCCTCGGGAGCCTGCGGGGGGTGCGGGGCCGGGAGCGGCGGGGACAGCGCGCAGGGAGTCGGGGCCGCTGCACCGCGCTCCGTAAGAGGGAAGACGGCGCAGCATGCCCGGCCCTCGAGCGGCGAGCGACGGGGATGGAGCGCAGCCCCGGGCAGGCGTCGCCGGGCTCTGAGCCCCGGGCCGGGGAGGGGTCAGTGGGGTCCCGAGCGCGCTCTGGCCGCCGGGCTTGGATCTGGGGTGCGGGCGACGGGCTGATGCTGCTGGAGCGTGGCTCGCTGGAGGAGGCTCTGCGTTAGGTGCTGAAGGGGGCAAAGGAGGCAGGTCCTGGCAGAGGGCAGGTGAGGCAGGCAGGCCCTGGCAGAGGGAAGGGAGTTTTTTTCCAGATCACCCCCAGACACTCTTTCCCGAGGCGCCTAACAGTGAACCTGTGCACCGGGTCACGCTTGATAGGAAGGTGTGCTGAGAGGATGGAGGATGCAGCTCTGCTTGCTGTTCAGTTCCTGTGCCAGGCCTTGGGATTAGGAAGCCCTTCCAGCATTCTTAGCAGTCGTTTATTGATTAGCTTCCGTGGGTAGAGAACCGTGGTCGGCACTGGGGTCACAAAATAGTGTAAAACACAACCATAATTAGCTGTTTAGGCGCTGACAATTTGATTGTGAAGGTATGCGTATTAAAATACAGAGCAGCGTTGAATTTTGTTTCATACCTTATTCACTTTTAGGTCTCTTTTATTTTTTTCCCGGTATTGGGAAATTGGAGCCATACATTGCTATGTTTTGAGGATAAAGCAGGAGAGTCAAAGAAGCTTGTGAGAGAAACTTAAAGTTGGAATACTGTTTTGGGCAACATTTAAAGGGAGAGAAGGGGAAAAAATTGAAAAGAACAAATAAGTTCCCTTCCTTTCCAACTAGAATTAGACTCCATGACTGTTCACTATTCACTGCGAACTTCTCTGTGACAAGAGCAGTCAGTGTTTGATTCTTACAAGTCCTGCAAGACATATTTTTTGCATGAATGAATGAAGCAAACAAGGTTTTGCTGTATTTTACATGGAGCAATATTAATCGCTCTGCTGTTAGGGATGGCTGATGGACTTCCCCTGTTCCTAAAGTTATTTTTTTCCATGTAAGGTAACCCAGGTTCTCAGGTCTGGGCATTTAAAACAATGGCTAAAGTGATAGAGTCATGGTTTCTTGTGACCATGCTGCTACACTGTCACATCTTTATTGCATGTTGGTCATTGTTTCAAATCATCCCATTCTGGTCCTTCTCTTTTCTGTCATGTGAGGAAGAAGGGTACTTTTGTCTAGAGAACATTTTTTTTTTTTTCACTTTTATCCTGTTTCTTGGATCTTAGGTCCATAGGAAGAGAATGTGTGTCTCTCTGTTCCTCTGTAAGAGCTGCAATTCTGCCTGTTCTTGGCCTTGGTTGGGTTTCTGGACTCTTGCTCCAGGCTGCTGTTTCAGTTCCCTGGGTTGCAGTGCCTGTTAGGTTACTTTGTCTGCCAAATTAAAACTTGACCTTTTATGAGTTCTGTGAGGATTTTTACCATACATAAGTGGAATTACCTGTGAAGGGGATTAGGTAGTCAAAGCAGTGCTGGCAGGGTTTTGAGTGTCCACTGTAGGTGAGAGACAAAATTTCTACTTAGTTAGAAAATGAGACTTAGAACCAATGGAATGCCAAGTTGTCCTTTATTTTGTCTTTACTGGAAGTCTCTCAGGACCTTTGTTTCCTTATGTAAGAAATAAGGGTAATTTTAATCAAGAATTGGTATTGTGTAGTAGCCTTGAAGAATGAAGTTCATTTCTCTTTAGTTGTATGACTGGTGTGCCTCAGAGTGCAACCAGCCGGCGTGTACCAGTTCTTGTTTCTGGTCTTGTAATTTTGGGTGCCTTGTTTCAGGTTCTCCCAATGATATTTTATTTATATATTTAACTTATATTTATTTTAAAATTAACTTTATCAATGTATAGTTTACATATAATAAAATGCATAGATGTCTGTGTACATTTGGATGAGTTTTGAAAATGCGTATACTTTGTAACCACTGTCCCAATCAGAACAATTTACATCACCCCAGAAAGTTCCCACATGCTGGTTTTATTTCTAATTATACGAGCATCAGGGTTGTGGTGTCTAGTTGTGCAGGATGTACACTACCCAGCTTTAGAGGGTGCCGTTCACAGCAGAGTCCCTGAGAATGGCAGCTTCTGGGGTTGTGTTGTGCACAGTCACTGGCCAGGTACTGCACTCTGCACATGGCTCCTGAGTGCTCACCCATAAAATACTCGGACAGTACAGACGGAATAAAAGCCGCCTTGGCCCGCTCCCTTCTCCACTGAAACCGCAGTTGTCAGTTTGTTGTGATCCTTTCCAGCCTCTGTCTCTGCATTGTCATCTATATACAGGTAATACAGACTTTCCTCCACTCCCCATATCAATGCTTGATTCTGTACACATTGTTCTGCAACTCGTTTTCTAATAGAATGTCTGAAATCTTTCCATATTGGAACCTCTGGATCTACCTGATTCTTCTTGACTACTACACAGTCTTTTACATAGTATGTATTGTGCTGTAGTTTCAGACATTGCTGCAGTGAATGAAAAGTAGACTCTCTGGGTCAAAGGGGTGAACCTTTAAAATTTTAATCAATAGAGATTTAACCATGTTGCTGCTTGTGGATCTGGTTCATTTATTTTTAACTGCTGAGTAGTGTTCAGTTGTAGACTGAAGTGACTGTTTCTGTATCCTTCACTCAGTTGAGGAGCACTAATTTTTCTGGATACTAATTTTTCGATGGATGTTTGTGCTGTAAATGCATCCTGCCAGTCTGAGGTTTGCCTTTTCTCTTTGCTAACAGTGTCTTTGGTTGTATACAAGTTTTAAATTTTAATGTTATATTTATTTAAAATACTTCCCTCAAAAAAGTGTGTGTGTGTGTCTAGAAGTAAATTTTTTGTACTTCAGGGTATGAATTATATATTTCTATATTTTCTTCTAAAATGAAAATGAGTTTTGCTTTCTGTATGGAATTTCTATATGGTATAATGAAGAGATTTATTTTTTCCCCTCAATTTAGATAACCAGTTTTCAGTACTTTTTAAAAATTTTTTATTGTGGAAAAATATACATAACATAAGTTTTACCTTTTTGCCATTTTTAAGTGTAGAGTTCTGTGGCATTAAGTACATTCACATTGTTGTGCAGCCATCACCACCATCTGTCTCCAGAAGTTCTTCGTCTTCCCTAACTGAAGCTTGGTACCCATTAAACACTAACTCTCAGTTCTCTGTTCCCTTCAGCCCCTGGTAACCACCATTCTACTTTCTGCCTCTATGAATGTGATGACTCTGATACCTCATATAAGTGGAATCATACAATATTTGTACTTTTGTTCCTGGCTTATTTCACTTAGCATAGTATCTTCAGAATTCGCCTATAATGTCACATGTGTCAAGATTTTCTTCCTTTTTATGGTTGAATACTATTCCATTGTAAGTATATAGCACATTTGTTTATTCATTCATCGGTGGACTCTTGGGTAGTTTCCACGTTTTGGCTATTGTGAGTAATGCTGCTGTGAACATGGGTGTGCAAATTACCTGTTAAGTCCCTGCTTTCAGTTCTTTTGTATATATACCCAGAAGTGGAACTATTCATGATAATTTAAAAACTTATATACATAACTGAATATGATCAAAATGGGTAGATAGTACAAAGAGCTCACATATACCCCCCCTTCTCACATGCAGTTTTCTGTACATCTTGTATCAGTGCTGTACATTTATTAAAACTGATGAATCAATATCGATACATTGTTATTAACTTAAGTTCATGGTTTATATTAGGCTTCCTCTTTGTGTCATACAGTTCTTTGGCTTTTGACAAATGTATACTGTCATGCATCATTAATGTCATTACATGACATTTCATGTAACGTCATTGCAGTATCATACAGTATAGTTTAATTGCTCTAAAAATCTCGTGTTCCACCTGTTCATTCTTGCCTCCCTTCTCCTGAGTTCCTGGTAGTCACTGTTCATTTTACTGTGTCTGCAGTTTTGCCTTTTCCAGAATGTCATATAGTTGAGATCATACAATATTGTGGCATTTCAGACTCATCTTTGTCACTTAGACACTATGCATTTAAGGTTCCTTTTCCTGGCTTGATAGCTTTTTTTTTTTTTTTTTCACTGAATACTATTCCATTGTATGAAAGTACCACAGTTTGTTTATCCATTCACTTATGAAGGACATCTTGGCTATTTCCAGTTTTTGGTAATTATGAATAAAGCTTCTATAAATATTCAGGTGCAGATTTTTGTATGAACGTAAGTTTTCAGCTCTTTTGAGTAAATACCTAGGAGCATGATTGCTAGATGGTATGGTTAGAATATGTTTTGCTTTGTAACAAGCTGCCTGTCTTCCAAAGTGGTTGTACAGTTTTGCATTCCCAGTAATTAAGAAAAATTTATATTCTAGCACCCTAAATGTACTTAAAAAAATAAGTCTTTGTCAAGCTGTTCTGTAAAATTAAACTTCATCTGGAGTGAATTCATATTCTCATTGTTGCTTTTGTCAGCCATCTTTCCTAGCATTATATTTCTTTATATGTTTTGAAGTGTTGACTTACAGATTCATTTGAGTGTCAACGCTTTTGATTTTGTTTTTCTTATCTCTGTGCTTGCCCTTCTCTGGTGATGTTTCAGGTGCTTTGACTTACTGGACTCTAATCAAGAATCAGATATGATAATGGTGGGTCAGGGGTCCTGCTCTTTGAGATAATTGAGACTATTTTAGATCTGCTCATAGAGTATGTGAATGTCTTGGTTCAGTTCCTTTCATGAGTCTGTATTTTTCTCCCTTTTTAAAGCTCAGAGCATTCTATAAACCTTAGTTCTATGCGGAGACTGGCAGAAGTATTTTTTAGCTTCCTTTCATCTCCAGCCTCATCCTTGGCTTTAAGCAGTGAGTCTGGTTTGGATGTCTCCTGTTTCTCCAGGTCCTTTACTTTCTGTCACCATTGCCCCACAGGAAATATACAGCTGCTTCTGGACTCAGCAGCTTCAGTCCTGCTCACAGTTTTGTGTATCTGTTCTGTTTCTGGTCCAAATGGAGGTTCATCTTATTTTGAACCTTTCTAAGTTGTTTTTAAGGTACATTTTTAAAATTTATTTTATTATTGTTTATTTGAAGTGTAGGGGATGCATCAGAGCATCTACTTACTGAGCTGCTTTGACTAGAAGACTTAACTGTCCAGGCTTCTTTCTAAACTTTATACTACTTATTTTGTTTTCTTGTGTTAGTGTGATGCCTAGACCCTCCAGTACAGAAGTCAAATAGTGATGATAATGGACACTTTTATCTTTTTCCTGAATGGCAATGCTTCCAGCGTTTTACTATTAGATATCATATACTTACTGTTAGATATCATATACTTCTGGTAGATGTCTTTTGTCAACTTAAGGAAGTTTTCTTCTGTTCTTGGTTTGTATTTTTATTGGGTGTTGAATGTTATCAAGGGTTTTTTGGGGGGCCATTCATTGAAACTACCATCGTTTTTTCTTTAATATGTTAAGAGGACAGATCTTTCTGAGTAATAGGTAATGGAGAGAAATATATATTGTTTATGATTTACTTGTTAATGCATTCTTAACAAAAAATGAACCTTTAAAGAAAGCACATTTTGATCTTAAATGTTTGTATATTAACATTATGTAGACGCTCAAACAGGACAGAAATTAGATTTGGACAAAATATTCTTTTTTTTTTTTTTTTTTTGGGTGCCCAAACCCAAGAACGAACCAAAATATTCTTGTAACTAAGCTTCACTATAATGAAATACTACTCAGTAAAAAAAAATTTTTTTTGGTAACCTCTGAGACTCTACAAGGACTTTATCAGCCTCTATTTCAATTTTTTCCTGGCTGCTTTTTCTAGCCTCTTAACTCCCTCCTTTGAAATTTTCTCTCTCCCTGCTCTGTCTCCACTTGCCAGAGAGAGACTTTCTTGTGCAAGTAATAATGACTCTTATTTATTTTGAGGCTGCTATGTGTCAAGGGATTTTCATAGATAATGACTGCTCTTTAATCTTTACTATTCTGGAAGCCAGGTCTGGTATTGCATCTTATGGGTGAGGAAATTGAGCTCAGAAAAGTTGACACTTGTTTGGGGCTACGCAGCAGGGGTAGTCTGCGAACCCAGCTTGGATTTCAAAACCCATATTCTCCCTACATGCTGTCTCTAAACCAGACCATTTTATAGTCCAAGGTCAACTTGGGTTCTGTCCTTTGGCTTACCCACGTGATTCCTGAGCATGGTGATATGACCACTTTGTGTCAGTATGATTTCCTTTAGAGATTTTTTTGAGACAGGTACTTCATTGCTTTTTTACCAGTCTGATATTTTACTTCTTCCTAAGAGATTTCTTTTAGTGACTAAACCTTTCTTAACTGCATAAAAATGAGAATAAGTAGTGTCATGGTTAATATGTGGGTTCTGGAGTGAACTATTTTGGTTGGACCTTGATTTTATTTTTCTTTTAACTCTTTAAACATTATGAAATATTGGCCCCCAAAGAAGTATAGAGAATAAAATAGTGAGTACTTGTGTACATACCACTTAAACTGAGATGCAAAGCTCCTTTTAAAGATGAATCCCTTGTAACTCCTTCCTAGCTGTGTTCTCCTTGGAAGCAGTTCCCTTTCAAGGGAACCACACTGTTGTGAATTTGATACTTTTCATTCCTGCACTGTATTTTCATACTGATGTATGTCAGTAGCCCTAAAATGTATAATTTTGTTTTACATTTAAAAAACTTTATATTAATAGTATTAATGATTTTTTTTGTGACTTCGCTCAGTATTGTGAGGCTCATATATGCAGCTCCCGTGCATTCATTTTCTTGGCTAAATAGGATTCTGTCGTTTGACTACATCACAGTTTACTTTTATGTTTTCATGAGGATCGGCAATTACTTTATTCTGTTTTTTTTTTTCTCTTATAATACTGCTCTGAATATTCCTGTCACATTTCCTTGTGCACACATGCATGTCTTTTAGAGTATGTACCTAGGGGAAACCACTGGCTTGTGTGCTGTGTACATCTTCAACCTTAGTGGATGTTGCTAAATTCCTCTCTGAAGTGGTTTTGCCAGTTAACGTTCACACCAGCAGTGGGTGGTTTCTGTCGCTTCCCTGCCTCCTCAGTCCTTGGTGTTGTTAGGCTTTATCATTTTTGCAGATCTGCTTGATGTATTGTGTACTCTTATTTTGGTTTTCAATATATGTTTTTTGATTACTAGTGAGTTTGAACATTGCTCCTTGAGTTTATTGGTTCTTTAGGTTCCCTCTTCTGTGATTTGCTTGTTTTCATTATTTGTTTTTCTGTTGTATTATTTGTCTTTTTCATATCTATTTATAATTTAGATGCCAATATTTCACTTAGGTGGCTTCAAATATCTTCTAGTTTGTGGCTTGTCCTTTAAGACTTTTTGTTTGTTTGTTTTTAGAAAATAGGATCTTTTGATACACCATATTTTTAAATTTGTTGTTTTAATTTATTTATGAAATATTCGCAACAGACCACAGACACAGAAAAATTATCTTAGTCTTCACATATAGAAAAGTGGTATACAGTGGATCAGGAGTTAGGGGTTCTGGACTTCTGTTTCCATTTCTTTAATGTGAGTACAGCTGCATGTTGGGACAAGATGTTTTATTTATTTGGATGTGCGAAATATGGGATCTGGGTTAGGTTATCTTTAAGCCCTCACATTCTTATTCTCTGTGGCTTTGTTTTGGTTTTTGTAGCTCATAATCACTATCAATGTGTTAACTGAAATTAAAGATACGAGAACTCAGAAAAGAAATTGTTAACATCTAGGATTTAGTTGTGAAGGCTGCACACTGCTGTTGGGGTCAAAAAGAAGGACAAATAATTTTATATAAGTTAGAACACATTTAGTGGGTCTTATTTTCTTTTCATTCATTCCAAAATCATTTGAAAAAGTAATTCTCATATATCCTTCTAAACAAATTCTAAGGACAAATGTAAGTGTAGAAATAACTATAACAAGGATACTTTTTCTGAAATAGAACTGTGGAAACTAGAGCTTTTTGTGTCATTTCAAGAGTGTACCTTTTTCTGTATTGTTCAGCTGCTTTTAATATTTCCTTGTTGTTTAGTATCTTTGCTTAGAACTAAAACTTCCTCTTATGAACTAAGCAGTCTATGGCAGGGTTTAGGAAAAATGATGAGGATTATGTTTAGTAGACTAGAGGCACCTGTTTCTCTTTTTGTGACTTACCGTCCTCCTATTTCTTATATTCTATCCTGAGATTCCTTGGGCACGTTGCATTTCCACTTTTTTTTTTTATCTCCTTTCACTTATGTTAAAACCTTTTTTTCTATTCCAGATTTCAGATGTTGCAAATATTTTACTCTTCTTCTAAGTCTGCATTTTTATACTTTTAAATAAATCAGAAGATCCGTAAATTAAGACAAAGGCTTGCTTGTAGAATTCTGGTGTAGGCATCATCCGGTAGGATAGTTACATAGTAACACCAATAATAACAATAAATAACATTTATTAGGCTCTTATTTTGTGTCAGGCATTGTGCTAAATGCTTTATATAATTTACTTAATTATTCTCACAGTGCTATGAGGTAATACTTGCTATTCAGAACTCTGTTTATAATGGAGTACAGTTATTGAGTATGTGTGTGTGTGTGTGTGTTTTTTATTTGAACCTAGAGAACTTTGTCAGATTTGTAAAGTAGAAAATTTCTAGATATTACATTTACTTTCCCTGGCCTTCCCCCACCCCCACCCCCAGTCTGAAAGAGAAGAGAAGTATTAGAGGAAGGACAATTGAGAATTTTCCTGAAGTAAGCAAAGAAGTTAGTTCTCTTTCAGGGAAGTTAGAGTAGTCACAGCTTAGTTCTTCTTAGCAGCAATCTCAGTCTTCTCTGACTTCTTCATTAACCGAGCATCCAGAGAAAAGTCGGCAGGGGTTTTGCTGAGAGACAATGGACTCGCACAAGAAGTTTCGATACCTGGATGTTTTGAATTAACTGAGGGCTGGAAGGATTAAGACATTAACAAAAAAATTCAAGGGGAACGAAGGATATTTAACACTTAAATTCAGGACAGACATTCTGGAAACGTTTCTAGAGCCCATTTTCTTTCCTTTAGTCTTTATCGTGGGAGTTCCTTACCTTCTGCCTGCAGGCGGTGTCCAGCTCCAGATCACACTGCTTCCCAGATGGGACCAGCAAGGGTCCAGGCATTTTGTTGCTCCAGCCTCCAGACCCTGTTTAACTGTGAATTGGTTCTGATCCAGCACCGCAGTCTGGGGACCTGTATTCTTTCCTTACTCCTGGAGTCCTGGCGTTTGCCCTGAGGGAAGTGGTCTGGCACAGTGGATGGAGAGTGGGCTTCAGAGTCAAATTGGTTGCCTCAGTCCCCTGATGACTAGCTTTGTGACCTTAGGCCAGGTTAACTAACCGCTTAGGCTCTAAATGTCCTCATCGAATTTCACCATCCATATTCCTCATTTGCTCAAACCTAGCACAGTTCCATCTTCTCATTCTACTTTGTTTGTTTGTTTGTTTGTTTGTTTGTTTTTTGTTTTAAGAGCAGTGGTTTCCAAAGTGGTCAGCATGCGAAATGATCCTCTGGGCAATGTATAACAAGGAAATATGGGCAATTAACTTTGACTATTGTTTAATCCTTAGGTTGACACTTTACTCCATCTGTATGTCTGACGATACCCATCAGGTATGGTAAGCGCAGTAACGGAGAGGAGGGTGGTGGGGACAGCTACCTCACCCTGCAGGGGCCAGTAACGTGAGCCTCCTTATTTATCTGCTTGCATTCTTTTCAGATATATTAAAGTTCACCTCTGCCTGGTCTAGTGGTCTGTTAGATTCTATTATCCAATTTGACTGAAACAAACTTTTCTAAATAGACAAAGGACTTAAAAAGATTCCTGCAAAGACACTGCAGACTGAAGTTTCAGATCCAACTGAAGATGGAAGTAATAATGCCAGGACACATGAACAGGAAAAAAAAAAAAAAGCAGAGCTGACACTTCTATTTATATTATGAGCTTGTTGTCTTGTTAAATGCAAAGTACAAAACAGTAATGATCTAAGCAGATTGAAGGGGGTCAGTGAAAAAAAAAAAAACCTTAAAATTGTTAAAAGTACTATTTGATATATGGATTTACATAGACCATTGAGTATACTGTGCCTTACAGGGGTCCCCAACCCCTGAGCCATGGACTCGTACGAGTCTGTGGCCTGTTAGGAACTGGGCTGCACAGCAGGAGGTGAGCAGCAGGCTAGCAGCGAAGCTTCATCTGTCTTTGCAGGCACACCCCAGCACTTGCATCACTGCCTCAGCTCCACCTCAGATCATCAGGCTTTCGATTCTCATAGAAGCACCAGTCCCTGGTGCCAAAAAGGTTGGGGACCGCTGCCTTAAGATATATATATATATTTTTGCCTTAAGATATTTGACAATGATAGTATGAGGTTAATATTATTAGTTGAGAAATTTTAAAACTAAGCATTCAGAATATGAAGGCAAACTTATTGAGCTTTTTCAGTGATGATTACAGTCATGTGCTAATTAATCTAGTACCTTAAAATTTTAACTTAATTATACACTTTTAGAAGTTTTATG
Organism: Eidolon dupreanum; assembly: GCA_028627145.1. NCBI lineage: Eukaryota > Metazoa > Chordata > Mammalia > Chiroptera > Pteropodidae > Eidolon > Eidolon dupreanum. The sequence continues at coordinate 94,130,158 of CM053515.1, forward strand.
AGGATTTCTTTAGGAGTAAAAAAACAAGAAGTCACAAACCTTCATCCTTATAGTTTTGGTAAAAGAGGCTGAAATAATATGTAGATTAATAAATTTAGTTTGGTAATAAACAAAAATGCATCCTTTGTTAGCAAATATTTTTGGGATACTCATAGAAGACATTGTTGAAGATTTGAAGTAGTAAATATTGTACCAAATTATGGAAGTTGTGAGAGTTTCTGTGCATTCAGATAAAAGTACAGAGCTTATATTTGGTATACTCCATTTTATTAATAAAATTATATGGAGACCTGCCTTTCTCCCCTCACCGCCAAACCATTATAGAAAAGATTTGTCAGAAAATATATTCAAAGTAAATGACTTAAACTTTTATTATGAGATAGGATATAGAATAGCGTAAAGAATGATACATTGTACCCAGAACCCAGCCTATTAAACAAAACATAGTTAATAGAGTTGGTATTCCTCTGTAGTCACACTATTCTTCCTCTGTCTCCAGAGATACCACATTTCTGATTTGGTAATGCATGTTTTATGGGCAGTTGGAAAGCATTTGTATTTTGTCATCATTGGGTGACTGTTCCATAAATATCAATTAGATCTAATTTGCTGGTCATGTTGTTCAGTCCTTCCACGTCTGTCATGACTTTCTACTTGTGTCAATCATAGAGAAGTGTTGTCTCCAGGTATAAGTGCGGGTTTGTCTATTTCTCCTTTCAGTTCTATCAATTTTTGCGGAGTGTATTTTGAGGCATTATTGTTAGGTATGAAGACATTTAGGGTTGTTAATATCTTCTTAAGGAATTTGGTATGTTAGATGTTCAGCAATATAATTTTATAGGTATTAATGCTTTTTAAATCAGTTAAGGAAACATAAGAGGAATATGTAATTGTGTCTTTAAAAAATTTTTTTAGAACAGTTTTTTACCAAAAAATTGAACAAAAATAACATCCCATACCTTGTTCTATCTACTGTTAACATCTTAGGTTAGCATGGTATATTTGTTACAATTAGTGAACCAAAGATACATTATTACTAATTAAAATCCATACTTTATTCAGATTATTTTACTGTTTACCAGATGGTCTTTTTCTGTTCCAGAATCCCATCCAGAATACCACATTACATGTAGTTGTTATGTCTCCTTAAATGTTTCGTGGCTTCGTCAGTTTCTCAGACTTTTCTAATCAAGTTTTTGACGAATTTGAGAGTTTTGAGGAGTACTGGGAAGGTATTTTGTGGATTATTTCTCAGTCGAGATTTGCCCGATATTTTTCTCATGATTAAGCTGGGTTTAGGGTTTTTGGGAGGAAGACTACAGAGAGAAAATGCAATTTCATCATATCATGTCAAGGGTAAATACTATCAACATGATATATCACTGCTAACCTTGCATTTGTATTGGCTGAGATAGTGCTTATCAGATTTCTCCACTGTCACTATAGTTTCCCCTCCCCCTCTTCCATACTGTTGTTTTTGTAAGGAAGTTGCTGTGTACGGCCTGTACTTAAGGAGTGGGAGTTATGCTTCACTTTCTTTAGGGCTGAGGATCTACGTAAAGTATTTGGAATTCTTCTCTACAGGATATTTGTCTATGTTCCTTCATTTATTAATTCATTCATTTTTATCAGTATCAACTGATGGATATTTAATACTACTTAATTTTGTTGCTGAAATTGTTTCACTTTGGCCATTGGGAGCTCTTTTCAGTTGACTTCTGTGTCCCTTTGAGATACCCCAATCATATGGTTTTTTTCTCCCAGAACTTTTTTACTTCCTATACTACAAGATACTCCAGGCTTATCTTACATATTTTCTGTCCTAGTCATTTCTCTAAGGAGGTTCCTTGTATTGGAGTATGGGATTATAAACCAGAATTTGGGCACTAGATGTGCTCATTGCTATTGGGGATGTTGTTTTTACGCTCTCTCAGTTGACAGAGCAAGGACACGTGTATATTAATCCTTGCATGTACATATATATGTATAATTACTTTCATATGTAAGTATATGTATTTATATTAAGCTAAACATGATCATATACTGATGTCTTCAGTTGTAATCCATTACCATATGGATCATTCTAGCTTCTCACCTTGCTTATCTGTAACCTCACACTCCACCATCTGCCATCCATTTACTTAATGGTTCAGTTCCAGGATGCATGCATAGCAGTATTAGACTTATAACTTACAGGCAGTGGGAGATTATAGTACTTAATATTTTTTGTTTTGCCTTTAGTCTTCAGACACCATTCGTTTCCAAAGTTATTTAGGTCACTACTTTTTCCCCCATTCTCTTTTAAGTGAGGTTGTTTCATACATTTGTAATACAGTTAGATTGCTTTGTTAAACTGCATTTCGTTTTTGGATCCTCTGATATCCTAAAGGATTTTCTTTAAAATTTACATGCATTAAGGTTCACTCTGTGTTGTAAACCTTTTTCAGTTTTGACAAATGTATAGTTTTAGGTGCCACCTTTATGGTATCACGCGGAAATTTCACCATCTAAAAATGCCCTATACTTCACATATTCATCCATCTTCCCTTCCTCCCAAACCTCTGGCAACCACTGATTATTTTACCATTTCTTTAGTTTTGTTTTTTCTAGAAGGTCATAAAATTGGAATCATACAGTATGTAGCCTCTTCAGACTGGCTTTCTTTTTCACTAAGCAATATGCATTTAAGCTTCTGCCATGTCTTTTCATGGCTCGATAGTTCATTTACTATTGCTGAACAATATCCTATTTATGAAAGTACTATGGTTTGTTTATCCATTCACCTATTGAAGGACATCATGGTTGCTTCCAACATTTGGCAACTGTGAATAAAGCTGTTATAAACATTTGGGTGCAGGTTTTGTGTGAATATAAGTTTTCAACTCAGTTGGGTTGGAGTTCAGCCATTCTGATAGGCACATAGTGGTATCTCATTGTTGTTTTAATATGTAATTTTGTAATGACAAATGATGTTGAACATCTTTTTGTATGCTTATATACCACCTATGTATCTTCTTTGGTGAGGTATCTCTGTTCAGACTTTTGGATCATTTTTTAAGTGGGCTGTTTCCTTAATGTTGAATTTTAAGAATTCTTTTTATAATTTGGATACAAGTCCTTCATCAGATATGTGTTTTGAAACCTTTCACTCTGGAGCTTGTCTTTTCTTCTTTTAACAGTATCTTTTGCAGAGCAGTTAATTTTGATAAGATCCAACTCATCAATTTTTTTTCCCTTTCATAGATGGTACTTTTGGTGTTGTATCTGAAAACTTATTCATTCAGTTTGGCTTTGAGCTTATGACATTAAACAATCTCTCCTAGGAGCTTCCAGCTTCAACTATTTTATTTGGAAGATAATTTGGCTTACATTCTCTTAGCTAGGACTTTGGTTTTCTTTACATTTTGTAGACTAAAAATGTGCTCTGGTTCTTTTCTTTTTTTAAATTTTGCTCCAAAGATGTTTATTGTTGTACTGTTCATGGTAGTAGGTAATCAGAAATAATTGCCAATAATCAAGGCTTGGATGAATGATTGTGATAAAATTCCATTCTACCTTTCAAAATTATGTTTCGAAGGATTCTCAGTGACATGGGAAGGTGTTCAAATCTATTGTTAAGTTTTTCTCCAGCTTTATTGAGGCATAATTGACAAAATTGTGTATATTTAAAGTGTACAATGTGATGATTTGATATATATATATATATACATTGTGAAATGGTTACTACAATTAAGTTAATTAACACATATGTCACCTCACATAGTGTGTGTGTGTGTGTGTGTGTGTTGAGAATGTTTAAGATCTACTCTCAGCAAATTTCAGGTATATAATACACTGGTATCAACTAGAGTCACCATGCTGGACATTCAGTCTCCATCTTACAACTAAAAGTTTGTACCCTTTGACCAACATCTCTCCATTTCCCTCACCCCCCTGCCCCTGGCAACCACCATTATACGCTGCTTCTATGATGAATTTGACTTTTTTTTTTTTTTTTGTATTATTAGATTGCATATATGAGTGGGTTTGTACAGTATTTGTTTTTTCTCCATCTGGCTTATTTCCTTTTGTGTTCTGACTTTTTAAATGGAGTGGAATGAAGCTCCTGCAGGGTGGTTAGGATCCACTGAAGATCGAACACGTTTGAATAAATACTCCCAACGATTTCTCTGCACGTCCGCAGGATGAACGACAGGAAGGAGGGGGCACAGAGTCCTGAGATCACGGTGTCATAGAATTTTTTTTTTGTGCATTCATGTGGACAGAGATTTTGGCAGTTGAAATGGGAAAAAAGGGTGGATATGAGAGCGATTATGAGGAAGGAAACGGCAGGGTTTTAAATTAAGAGTTAGTATGTGAAGGGAATAATAGGAGGTTTAGTTATCTCTAGATATGAGGCTAAGAAAAGGCAAAGTGCCAAGAGCCCAAGTAGAAGGAAGTAGGGAGCATACTTAGGTTCATGTCAGTGTTGATCTTCAAGGTTACGTCAGGAAGACAAGGACATGTAATCGGGGGTTGCAGTAGGATTAAATTTTCGTTGAGTAGAAATGTTCAAATCACGATTACAGAGATGCAGGTCTTAGTATCCACAGAGCACTGGGATGGAGTCACTTCTCACTAAGGCCTGGAGAAATCATTTATAGTAATCTTAGTTTGTGCATACCCCAGAAATTTGGGTTTTACGTAATCTGAATTATAAGCTTGGTTGAAATTGAAAAGACTTAATTTTTTTTTTTTTAATTAAAATTGTTGGGTTGACGGTTAATAAAATCAAATAAGTGTACAGTTCAGTGTATCATATATATATTGCATTGTGTGTTCACCACCCAAAGTTAAATTTCCTTCCATCACCAAATATTTGAAAAGACTTAATTTTTAGTTTAGTTCCTCTAGAAGCTGACTCTAAGATAAGGATTTGAGTGCAATATCTCGTTTTTGAGGTTATCCCAGGAAATACCAGTAGGGGACCAGGAAGTGAGATAGGAAGGGGAGGTAGCAGTTATCAGGCGTCATCAAGCAAGTTACCACTGTGTGTAACTGAGCTCTTTTCTGCTTGGGAGCTCAGAAGCCAGTGTAAACATGTCCTTAGAGTTATACCCCCCTGAGGGGATGAGGTAGGTGGAGTATTTATAAACCAACTCCGTCAGTGATGGGTTAAGACTGTTCCAGGGAGTGGTGGTGAATCCATAGTATGTCAGGCCTGCCATGCAGGGAGCAAAATGGACTTCAGAGGTCAGAGAAAGCCCTGAGGTTCAAGAATAAGCAGATGTTGTCAGTCCAGAACAGACAGAATTGGTAAAGGTCAGGGGATATTGATGCTTTCCTCAGTATCCTGCCATGCAGTTCCAGCATCTCCATTTTCTGTAGGCTGTCGATTCTCCCCACGCCCAACTCCAGGCTGAAACGAACTAATCCAGCAGCACATTAGGACTGGCTCCAGGTGTCCTTTATGGAACGTTAAATCCTGGGTCATGGGAGAGTTGCCCCCATATCCACAGACTTTTTGTTACTAACCTCATACTCGGCCCCCAAGTTCAGCACTCTCAAGGCCCATTCCCAGGGGTGTTCTCCCAGTTCTTGCCGGTGCATATCATCATGATGGTCCAGCGGCTGTTTTCGGTCAATCACCCATTTTCATCCAAAGCGGGGACAGTACCTCCCTGTACTGATGTTGCCACTGTGTGGCCCTAGTTATTAGTCTAGAGCAGCGAGGGAGGAGGGACAGGTCCTGAGGAAGGTCAGCCTCTTTGGAGATGTGCGTCTCAGATGAGGCCTTTGCAGTCTGCTATCTTGGAGACTGCCACCTTGCAACAAGAGCAAGGGAGCCACTTCGTATGGCCCAGGGTTCAGGAGAATCTTGGCTGGACTGTCAATTCAACCTTTTTTGTAATTTGCCTACTTTCATAATCAGAATTTGGGCTTAATTTGTAGCACAATCTGCCCTCAAATTGTAGTATCCGAGGGTTCCTTAAAATGCTACCATGGAAGTCTTCTGGCTGTCATATCATGCTCTGAGTTGATACTTGGCTGATTTAAGCCCTGACGTTTTCTTTCTCTTGTGCGTCAATGCTCCTCAACCAGTTTGTCTTTAATTCTCTCAAATGCTAAAGCTTTTGCATGAGCCAGTCATCTTCCACCTGTCTCCCTTCCCAGCTCTGCTAATAAAGGATTTCTTATCAGGTACTGTGAGTAAGCAAAATTAATTCCAATGAGGAACTCAGGAGGCCAGAGGAAAACATGACCTCAGAGTTATTCCTCTGAGGAGTAAAGGAGCTGGAGTATTTATTTAATAACATCTATCAGTGGGAGGGCTGCTCCCCAGGGGTGTTGATTTCCTGGTACTTCCGTACTGCCCTGCAGGTGTCAAAGCAGTCTTCAGTGGCCAAAAAAAAAGCCCTCAGACAGGACATGCAGATGCTCGCAACTGGAAGCTGCTCAGTTTTGTGTGAAGTAGTATGGGTGATGGAATAGAGGCAGGGTATCATCAGCAGGGCCTGCTACACCTCAGTCAACACATGTCAATGTCGTGGCTACTATTGAGTAACAAGCTGTCCTTCCATGTCCATTTGGTTTTGAGAATTTTTTAAAAATTTTTTCTAGACACAAACCCTGTATCAGACATGTGATTTGTGAATTCCTTTCCTCGTGTGTAGCTTGTCTTTTCATTTTTTATTGTTTTTTTTTTTTCATAGAATAAAAGCATTTAATTTTAATGATGGTCACTTTATCAATTTTTTTTTCTTTTGTGCCTTGTTCTTTTAGTGTGAGATACCAGACCATGAAGATTTTCTCCTTTGTTTTCTTCTAAAAGTTTTATACTTTTACATTTACATCTGCTTTCTATTTTGAATAAATTTTTGTGTATGGTGTGAGGAATAGGTCAAGGTTCATTTTTAAATAAGGTGTAATTGAGATATAACATTAGTTTCAGGTATACAATATAATTATTCAATCAAGGTTCACCTTTTTGCCATACAGATAACCAGTTTTTCCAACACCAAGACTATCCTTTTTTAATTGCATTCCTTTAAAAAAAAAAAAAAAAAAGCAAATGGCAGTGTTTATGTGGCCCTGTTTCTGGACTCTGTTCTATTTCATTGATCTGTGTGCCTACCCCTTTGCCAGCACCTTGCCGTCTTGATTATCGTAGCTTTATAGTCTTAAAATTGAGTAGTATGATTCACCAACTTTATTTTTCCTCTTTTCTATTCCTTTTGCCCATCTGTATAAAATTTGGAATTGTCTACATTAACAAAATTCAGCTGGAATTTTGATTAGACTGTCTAATTAGATGGTGTGTCTTTAAGTCTTTTAAAAATTTATTTCGTCAGTGCTTTGTAGTTTCAGTAAACAGACCCTATTTGTATTTTTTTGGTGTATACCTAAGTATCTTATTTTTGTTGGAAGTATTATAAGTGCTGTTTTTAAAATATTCAGTTTCCAATTGTGCACTGTTAATACATAGAATTGTGGTTGAATTTGTGTTTTGACCTCGTGTCCTGCAATGTCGTTAAACACACTTTTTAGTTCTAGGAGCTATTTTGATATATCCCTTTGGATTTTCTACAAAGATAATAATGTGGTCTGCAAATAGAAATAGTTTTATTTTTTTCTTTCTAGTGTTTGCCTTTTATTTCTTATCTTACTTCACTGGCTAAGACATCTCATATAATGTTGAAAAGAAGTAGTAAGTGGACATCCTCGCCTCGTTTGAATTCTTAGGGAGAAAGCATTCAGTCTTTCACCATTAAGTGTGACATTAGTTGTAGGTTTTTTTTAAGATGCCCTTATTAGGTGGAGAAAGTTTTTGTATCTACTTTACTGAGAGTTTATGAATGGACATTTTGTCAAATGCTCTTTCTGCATTTGATATGATTATATGTTTTTTTCTTTAGATTGTTAATGTGTTGGATTGTATTGATTAATTTTCAAATATTGAATTGCCTCACATTCCTGGGATAAGCCCCAGGTTCTTCTGGGGTTTTTATATTTCAGTGGATTTAGTTTATAATATTTTATTGAGGATTTTGTTTGTTGTTGAGGATTTTTGTGTCTGTGTTCATGAGGGATATTGTTTGTTTTTCTGTCTTTGTCTAGTTTTGGTATCAGGATGTTACTAGTCTTTTAAAATGAATTGAAAAGTGTTCTTTTGTATTTTCCGGTAGTAATTGTGTGGGATTGATGTTATTTCTCCTAGTATCTTTTCCATTGCCGTTCCTTCGTTTGTAGTGTTTCCCATTTCCTTCCACAACCATTTCCCTTCTTTCTGAAGAACTTCCTTTAGCAATTCTTTAGAACATGTGTGCTGGCTGCAAATTCTCAGTTTTCTTTAATTTCCGAAGGATATAGCCTCTCAATGTAGAATTCTTAGTTGACACTCTTTTCTTTCAGCACTTAAAAATATTTCATTTGAGCGGGCACCTGACCTCATTAGTTTAGTCCACAAGTTTTTATTCACCTTCTGTTGGCTGTGGTTCTAATGTCAGTTCAGTTTTCAATTTTTTTTCCGTGTTATTCAGAGCTGTGCTGTGTGTGTGCCACTCACAGTTCAGTCCGAGACCAAGTGGAGGTCTTTCTGGAAGCTTAGTTTTCAAAGTCATTGGCATGCTAATTAAGATCAGATTCCTGAATGTTTGGGTTGGAGAAGATCCCAGTATTTCATAAACAGTCGCACGGGGTTGCTTTCCTGAGCTTCTGCTCAGCTAGCACCCTGGTACTTTTGGGCTACTCTGGACTCCCCTTTTCCATCCTCTGGCCAGAAACTGTACACTTCTGCAGTTGCACCACAATGAAAGGATAGAAAGAGAACAAAATATCAATGGGGCCGCAGCTAACTTAACAAAGAGGACGTTTCCTTTTCTCTACATTTTTGACTCCTACAGTTTTCCAAGCCAGGCGCTTCTGCTGCTGCTGCTGCCTGGGGTGGGAGAAAACGAAGAAGGAAAGAGAGAACAATCCTGGGAATTTCTCCCACTCCCTCTGGGCTTTAGTTCTTCTTTTCTTTGATCCTGAAACAGAGGGTTCTGAGGATTTCCGTGTGTGTATGGTGCAGTGCTAGCTAGGTTCGTGGGTTTGCACTGTGTGGAGTCCAAGCCAGGATAGGAGAGGGGAAAAGATGGTAAACTCACCATCTGCTCAGTGGTACTTTAAATTCTGTTTTCTTCCCTGATCCACTTGCTAATATTTACTTTTTACAGACCTCAGACAGCTCCAGCATACGTTCTGTGCAGGTTTATAGTTGTATTCAGTGGAAGAGTGAGGTTGGTGTTGTGCTCACTCCATCATACTAGGATCCAGAACTTAACGAGGCTAGGCTTTATACCTGTGTCAGTCAGTCGTCAGCCCTAGTGGCCCGGAGCCCCCTTTAGGAGTTGAGCTACTTCCCGGGCATTTCTTGATTAAGGGGTGTTCGGTCAACTGAAGGCCGATCCTCAGAGAAGAGGCTGCTGTGAGGAATTAGCAGGCAGGTGAGAGATCCAGGGAGGGCACGGACGGCACCGACTGCATTGCTTCCCTACCTGACTTTTGATTTACATCTTTTGAGCATCTTTTTGTAAGTTACACATACCTGCCTTGTTTTGTTTAGTATCTGTGAACTACACTGCTTCATTGTATGGCTGTACTGTAAATTATTTAAGCATTTTCATATTAGATGTTTTCCTTCTTTTTTCCTCCTTCCTCCTTCCCTTTTCCCCATTCCCCTTCCCTCTCCCCCCCTCTCTTTTCTTTTTTAAACAAATAAATAAACATATTTATTGGGACCAAGGTAGTATACATTTAAAATTTTGGTAGATATTGCCAAATTGTTCTCCAAAATACTGCATCAGTGTGTACACATCTACTAAGAGTCTAGATGTCTGTTTCCGCATTGCCTCCAAAGAAACATATTTAGACATTGAAACTCTTAAGTACAAACATGAATCATATTTAGCTTTCTAAAAATTGTCAAGCAACACAGTGATAAATTAAAACTTGAGGGGGGGCAAACTATACCTTAAAAATGTATTTTTAGTTTCAAATTTACTTCTAATCTTTATTCATATACATATATGATGGTTAAATAATTATTACTGCAGTATGAGCACCATTTGTTTATATTTTGTTGACATTATATGTGGGTTGGTATTTTGCTTATATTTCATAATTATTTTCAAAAGAACCGATTATGGTTAGCTTTTTGCTATAGCTCTGAATTTTGAGGATTTTTCTATGCTATGAACAATTTTCTAAACTTAAGAAAATGGTTACATGAATATGATTTCCTAAAGCAATCAAAACATTTGAAACATTGTTTCTGAAGCTTTAATATCAAATCCTTGTAGTGGAGCATATTTTAATTATCTTATACTGGAGTCAAATCTTACTTGGAAGTTAGTTTCTGAAATCATCAAGTACGGGGGGAAATCTGATATAGATGAAAATTCCTTTTTAAATTTCCTCAGCAGCAATACCCTGGTGACCACCCGATACAGTAGTTCTAAGTCAGCACAGCCAGTTTTGTCTTCATGTTGGAACTGGCGACTTTTTCTTGAGTTGGACTATGTTTTTGAAAAAAAGAAAAGAAAAGGGGGTGCTTGCTCTGTCAGAGGCCAGAGGGAACCAAGGCCACAGGGAGCTGCAGATTCACCTTCCTTGTCCCACTGTCCTGGAACAGGTGATCTTGTTGTGGAATTGCCCATCATTTAAATCATAATTAATCCCTCCCTCCCTCCCTCCCTTTTTCTCCACCCCCTCCCCCCTCTCTTTCTCTCTCTTTCTCATAGCTGAACTTGTATTAGTCAATTGTAAGTATACTACAACTCCACTGTAAGTTTTTTAAAAAAAATTCGGTTGTTTAAATAACAATAATACCAAATTAAAACCCAATTTATAAGACATATTTCTTAAAAAGTTTATTTGTGCATTATTGGCTCATCAATGTGTTGATCACTTTATTTGGTATCTCAGATTGCTCTGATATATGTTTTTATGTGTTGTTTGATACAAGTTTGTAATATTTGTCTACGTGACTTGAAGATACCCTCATTTTGTCAGCTTAGATCATTAAATTTCTGAAATATTTACTTTGTGCTTTATTAGTTTCCAAAAGCTTAAGGACTTTCTTAAAAGAAAATATATTACATTAAATAAAGTCTGTCATGGTATCATTAATTACAAAGGACAGTCTCTCCACTAGATGTATCAACTACCTGTGTCGTCATAGTAGTAATAATAATAATAATAGTTGTAATCATAAGAATAGCAGCTATCATTGGCCCTGTGCTTACTTTAGACCAGGCACTATCTAAATGAATTACTGCATTTACTCTCACTACGTGAAGGTGGGGACTTTGTCTCTTTTATTCACTGCAGTATTTCCGGTACATCCAGATGCACCTGCCACATAAGAGCTACTCGATAAATATTTGTCAAATGAATGGTTAGTGAAGTATATATAATTTTTATGCCATTTCAGCAATGAGGAATGACTATGAGGGTGATTCAAAGATAGAATTCCAGTAATGGAACTGAAACTCAAGCCCATGTGGGATAATCGTTGTCATTTTGACAGTGGGGACATGCTGATCTAATTGCAGCTAGACATGTGTAGTAATGCAATATTAATTACTGTTGCTTTAGGTTGTGTTGGCATCCTTTAGGACCAGATAGTAACTATTTTAGACTTCACAGACCAGATGCTGTCTGTCACAGCTACCCTGCCACTGTAGCATGTAGCATTTGTAGATGATACGTAAATGAATAAGCATGGCTGTGTTCAGTAAAACTTTATTTGCAAAAACAGGTGGCAGATGGGATCTGGCCTAGGATCATATAGTTTCTCTAATTTGTTCACCCTGCCTTAGGCGGTTTCTTGTTTCCAGTGCCACACTAATCACTTGTGCAGATGTGTACTCTGAAATGTCATGGAAGTATTTGTAGTTTGGTGGTCATCCAGACAATCCAGAGTATGTTTATATTACTTAAAAAATTTTAAAAAATCTGCGCATAAAGGCAAAATTAAGGAAATTGTTATGAAGAATTTAGGGATCTCCAGGAATTCTTAGGCCCAATTTGAGAAAATGGAGTGTAAAGAAATAGCAAAAGTGGAAAAAAGATATAATTAATTAGATATAAAGGAGATTTATGATATTTTCAGTCTTAATCTGTGTTTAGCATAAAAATCTGTATTACTTAGCAAGAGACCAACACTAGTGAGGAAGGAGCAAGTTTTTAAATATCTTTTTTCTATGTTGTTGTTGGCAACTGGTACCAACTTCTGTTTTTCTCTAGGACCTACATTTTATTAGTTTTTACTGTTTCCAATTTCTTTTTATTTGACTTTCTTTCTGTTTAAAAACTTTCTTCTTGGGAGCAAATAAGTAACCATCATGAGTGTTAAAGACTATTTGGTAACATTTCAATGATCTAGGAAAGGACGAGTCTTATCAAAATATTAATTGTAGAATATTAAGGAGTATATTTAAATTTTCTTTAGAATATATTTGTAACTAAACTTTAGCCAGTTACCTTGCTTTAATGGGTATGTAATTTGTATAGTCATCATTTAATTTGTGATTCTAATATAATTGAGAATGATTTACAACAATCTAATCTGCTTTGGGAAATTATTTGGCTTATGTTGTCTGTCCAGATATTATATTTTCTCCACAGAATAAGGCAAAGTTTAGCGGAAACTGTCACAAATTTTGCATCAGTAGTGTCCATGCAATGAAATGGGCTATTTGTGTTCTAGCTGTGTAGGCCTAGGCCACTTCTGAATTGTGTGCCCTTGAGCAAGTTAGTGTTCTTTTCTAGGCATCAGTTTTCTTATCTATAAAATGAGAATAACAGTAATACCAGCACCTAGGGGTGTCGTGAAGATTAAATGAAATAATACACGGAAGGAGATTTAATAGAGGAACTGGCGTAGCCTAAGTCTGTCAGTGTAAGCTACTATTGCCACATGATGGAAAGTTACATTTAGGAATTCTTTGAGTGTGGGGATGAATACCTTTTTTTGTTGTTTAATATTGTTTAAAATAAAAATAGAGTATCTCATTTGTTTTTTATGTATAAACTACCTATTATATTTTTATGGCAGCCTTTTATTACAATTCTTTTCTAAATTCTATTTAGTAACGTGTTTATGGAAAACAGTAGAGATGTGGTTAACTGTCTCAACTAATCTAGGACTCTGCAGAGAAAATAAAGTTAGAGATAAGACATAGCTCCATATTTCAGCACAAGAATCAAGTGTATGAGCTCATTTACTGACTTAATATATTAGAAGCTGTCGAATGCAGGGGCAATAGTTTATCAGTTTCTGCATCAGGCTTCCACTTTATTTTTACTGATACTCTCTTAGTGTGTGCATTTACAACTTGGTTTCCTGTGCCTCTCTCTTCACAATAGAATGATAAGCAGTTGGCTGAATTGTCAGATTATACAGTGGTTTATCGTGTCTTTCTTTGTGTCTAGGATGATTGAGGAAAGTGGGAACAAGCGGAAGACCATGGCAGAAAAGAGGCAGCTGTTCATAGAAATGCGTGAGTCTTGAGTGCTTCTGGAGTCTTATTTATACGTGTGGTAATGCTTTTTTATTTTTTTTCTGATCAAGTCACAGCTTTAATCAGAAGTTTTATGTTATAGGCTTTAGAAAGACAAGAATGGAAGTTAAAGAATCGTAGAGTTGGAAGACCCCAAGCCAGAGCATATATTTTAATTGGATTGACTTGAATTGCTTTCTTAAGCAAGGTCATAAATAGTAAGGCAGAACTGTTACTTAGGATATCTGTAAGATCAAGGTGTGCCAGTCAATTTAGACTTCTTGGCTGTAACTTCATTGTTACATGAGCTGCGGATGGTGAGAAATAATTAATACATCATATAAATTACCTTACACTAGTTACAGATTCTGAAGTGGAGAGGACTAAGTGTTGGGACAACATTGAGAGCTATAGGAAAAATTAAAAGCACAAATTTGTTGTATTACTTTACAATTTTAAACCTTGTGTTTTATCAGAAGGCCTAGCTGACATGGCACATATAGACTGTGCCAACACAGTAAAATAGAGTCACTTCCCAGCATTTAGAAATCAAACAGTAAGTCCACTTGAACATTTTTCATTTGTCCTTTTTTTCAGGTGCTCAGAATTTTGATGTCATACGACTGTCAACTTACAGAACAGCTTGCAAATTACGATTTGTACAAAAACGATGCAACCGTAAGTCATTTCTGTGATAGCTGGACAGAGCTCTTGATAATATAAAAGATTTAGTATCTTCTAGTCATATTGTAAAATTATTTGAATTATTCTGTCTTAAATATTTATCAGAACATAAACTTTGTAATTGAAAGAACTTGGCATTTTACTCTGTGGTTCCCTCAAAATATTTAACAAACTCAATAATGTAACTAGTTTTGAGGCTGGCGTAGTATTACTGTTCTTTAAATGGGAGAGATGATTTCTCCTTGTCACTTTTTTTGAATGAATATTTTATACAGAATACAATTTTTCAGACTTTGGAGGGAAAGGAAAACATTAATATTTTGATAAAGGTGTCATAAGAATTTATCAATTAAATTTAATATAAAATGAATTGCTACAGTGGCTACTAATAAAATAAATAAATAAGATATACACACAAGCATATAAAATCTTCTTTTAATTTCCATGAAGATGGACTAACTTATGACAGAATTATTGTACTTTCCTCACATGTGTGTGTGTACTAATGAAAAACCCTTTTGTACAGTGGAAAGAACATTAGCCTTACAATGAGAAAAACTTCAGTTTTTGTCCTGGTTTTGCCATTTATTACAAACACGTGTCCTTGGGCAAGTCATCTAGATACTTCTACCCTACTTTAAGTCTTGCTCAAAAACCCTGGCTTAAAATTCTCTCTGAAGAGTTTACCGTGCCATCCTAGATGGAAGTCATGTTTCTTCTCTGGTTTCCCAAAGCACTGTTTTCAAATTATGACTTGTGACCCATTAATGGTTCATGAAATCATTTTGGTGGGCTGTAGCTAGAATTTAAAGCATGTAATAGAAAAGAAAATCAGAATGCCACTTATGTGGTAGAGCTAAAAAGTATTTTGTGAAACTTTTGTTTTTTATATATTTATATATTTAGGGTGTGTATGTGTGTGTGTTTGATGATATAAATATGATATAAATATAATTCTGAGTGGATTGTGGTCAAAAAGTTTGAAAACCACTTTTCTAGAGGAACTATGATTTTTATAATTCTTCCTGTAATTATTCTTGAGAAACAGGTCTATGTGTGGAGTGATGAGAGTCAGAACCAGGCTAGTGGCATTAGTAATGTTAAACAAAAGATTCATTGTTCTAGAACTTTACTTTGTCACATATGATTCTTCAGTTCACCTGGAAGAATTTTTTTTGTGGGTGAACAGTATAAGTAGGAGTCAAATTTCAGTTTTTTCCATATGTACGTTCAGTTGTTTCTATTCTGTTTATCAAAAAGACCATCCTTTTACTCCACTGCTAAATTTTTTTTTCTCATATTCTTTAGAGAAATATCTAAGAATGTTCATGGCAGTGTCCGTATATGAGAAGATTTGCTTTTGGACTCTTGTGTTCCATTGTTATGTTGGTCTGTCTTTGTACCAGTAATTGCTATTATAGCTTTATAATAAGTCTTGATAGCAGGTAGAGCAGGTCTTCCTGCTTTGTTCTGTTTTTCTTTCTCAGATTGTCTGGGACATCCTTGGCCTTTCACATTTCTTTTCATATATATTTTAGACTCTGCTTGTCAATTCCTACTAAAAACAAAATAAAACAATTCTGCTGCGATATTTTCCTTTTTCATTTCTTTTTTGAAGCATATAGTTTACATATAGTAAAATTCATCCTTTTAAAGTATAGTTTTCTGGATTTTGTAGGGATTGCAATGAATCTGTAGATGAAATTGAGAGAACTGACATATTTCCAATTTGAGATTTCCTATTGTAAACATGACATATCCCTCCATTTATTTAGGTCTTTAGTTTCTGCCAATTATATTTGTAGAATTTTTTTGGTAGAGATGTTGCACATTCTTCATTGGATTTATTCCTAAGTCTTTGATGATTTATGATTTTATTATAAATAGTATTTTTAAATTTCATTGTCTCTTACTGATACATAGGAGTACAGTTACTTTTATATCTTGGCCTGTATGTAGCAATCGTTCCAGACTCAAATTTTAGTAATTTGTCTGTAGAATCTTGATAATTTTCTGTCTAATTTTGTCAATTTTGAATAATGACAGTTATATTTCTTCATTTCTAATACCGATACTGATAATTACTGCATATTGATATTGCTTAGAACTTGAAGGACACTAGAAATAATGATTGATGATCGTGGGAATTTCTTGTCCCATTCTCAATATCAGAGGAAAAGCTTTCAACATTTTACTGTTAAGTAATATGTTTGCTGCAGTTTTTTGTAGATACCCTTAATCAGGTTAAGGAAGTTCCCAAGTGTGTTTCTTCATTTCTAAAGATAAGGCTTATTTAAAAACTTGTCTTTTTGATAATGATTTCTAACTTGATTTCATTTTAGTCAGAGAGCATGGTTTATATGATTTTAATCCTTTGAAATTTGATGAGATTAGCTTGATGTCTAAGGATAAAGTCAATTTTTATACGTACTGCATTGTGTTCTTAAAAATAAAACATATTTTCTCATCATTGGGGGGCAGTATTTCATATAGTAACGATTATGTCTACTTTGTTGTGAAATTTAATTGTGTCCATATTTATTTTTTGTATGTTTGCTCTATCATTTATTAAGAGAGGTATGTTAATATCTTCCCAACACTTGTGAATTTGTCTCTTTGGTGTTCTGTTAAATTTTGCATTATATATTTTTCAGGCTATTGTAGGGGAGGCAAAACTTTACCTCTGCCCTCTTAGGATCTCTGGTTGGGCCTGAGAAATTGACGTAAGACAGAATAACAGGAGAAAAGTATGCAAATTTTTACATGTACATGGAAGACCCCATAGGAAAATGAAGACCCAAAGAAGTGACTAAGTCTAAGTGCTTATTTATTGGGTTGAACAAAGTGTAGCAATTGTGGAAAAGTAACACACACACACACACACATATATATATCTAGAGAGAGAGAGACACAGACAGAGAGAGACAGAGACAGAGACAGAGACAGAGACAGAGACAGACTGAAGTCCATACAGATTAATCTCGGCCTCAATTCACTGTTTCTGGTGATGAGAGTATTTCTTTTCCCCTAGAATAGGGAAGGCATCTTTCACATGGGAGTTTTATTCTCTGCTTTCAGGAAGAAAAGGTCAGAGTGCCCTTGTTGGTGCCTGCTGTTTTTCAGGTGTCTTTAGCACAAGAGAATCCGTATGCCAAAATGGCATATTTTGAGGTGGAACATTCTGCCACCCTTCACTATTCTATTAAATGTAAACAGATATAAAGTTCTTATGTCTCTCTGATGACTTAAAACTTTTAAGTTGTTGACAATTTCTTTTCTTCATTTTAGTGCATCTTGTTGATATCTGGAACATGATTGAAGCCTTCAGAGACAATGGCCTTAATACACTGGACCATAGCACGGAGGTCAGTGTGTCCCGCCTCGAAACTGTCATCTCCTCCATATACTACCAGCTGAACAAGCGCCTTCCTTCTACTCACCAGATCAGTGTGGAACAGTCCATCAGCCTCCTCCTTAACTTTATGATTGCTGCATACGACAGGCTAGTACCTTACATGCTTACTTCGGTTTAAGAATGTTTGTCCCTTAATATTCTTCTTCCTTGCTTCCTTGGTAAGGATTGTCAACTTAGAATCATAGTTAGAAGGGAAATTATTCAGTATAAGTCCCTCCTAAAGACTGGTGGGTGTAGTATCCTGAGGCATGTCACATATTAAGCTCTGTGATATTATGAAGGCTCACACACTTGAGACATAGTGTTTGGTAAAAAATATAGATGCCTGAATATAGCTATTCTCTGTCTAGTGAAATAGAACCCAATTGTGAATTTGATCATGTAGGTTTCTATTTGACTTTTAAAGATAACTCATCTTTATTATATGACAGCAAGTGTCCCTGGACTATAATGTCTTGTTTTTTTTCTTTATGTTTGAGATCCTATTTTAATTTTATTCAGTGTAGAACATTGTCCTAAAAACTTTACAATAGAAGAAAACTATTTAAATGTACTCTGAATTAAAACAGAAATGAGTTGCTCTATTTGTATTTATTTAGATTTAAGTTGTTATGATATCATAAGTGATGGAAGCACAGAGGGTAATGGCTGTATTTCAGGAACCAAGAGTTCAGATATCTGATCCCTGCATACTGTCAGCCATCTGATTTGAAGGGGTTAATTCTCTCTGCTTCATTTTTCTCTCAGTATACTTACTTTGATTTCATACATTTGTAGAATGTTATTTGTAATTTATAATACTGAGGATTCTGCAAATTAATGGTAAAACCATATGAGTTTCAAAGCCAGGTTACAACATAGGCACTCACTAAATTCACAACATTTTTATAAGATGTGATCAAGTTAGATATTCTGTTCATCGAATAGGAAACCTTTTAAAGAAATTTGAATTTTTAAAATAAGAGTTTACATGAGACATAAGTCCCAGAATTCTGATGCTATTTTTGAGCAATTTTGATTAGTGGATCCATATGGTTAATTATATTTTTTTATTTAAAAAAATTTTATTTTTCCATTAGTGTTGACGTGCAGTATTATTTTATATTAGTTTCAGATGTACAACATAGTGGTTAGACGTTTATATAATTTATGAAGTGATCCCGCCAATTAGTCTAGTCCCCATCTGATACCATGCATAGTTGTTAGGGTATTATTAACTATAGTTCCTATGCTGTACTTGACAGCCCTGTGACTATTTTATAACTACCATTTATACTTCTTAATCCCTTCACCTTTTTCACCCAGCTCCCGAGCCCCCTCCCATCTGGCAACCATCGTTTGTTCTCTGTGTCTGTGAGTCTGTTTTCATTTTGTTTGTTCATTTATTTGTTCCTTAGATTCTACTTATAAGTGAAATCATATGCTATTTATTTTCCTCTGTCTGCTTTATTTCACTTCGTAAGGTTAATTTTAATACTGTCCAAGGAATGACTCTTTTGATCCAAAAATCTCAGTAAAAACTGTTATTCGGTGGTGAGCATCAGGCAGCATCTTATGATGCTGACTCACTGTAAATCATTTCGGGGTTGCACAACAGAAGTTAATAATATTTTTAAGTCAGAAATAAAAATCGTCTACTGAAATGATAAAGCAGAGATTATAAACTTTGATTTTATAGTTATATTGAATAAATTAAATACTATGGCTGTCGAAGGGAGGAGGAGGAAAAGTGAAGAGATAGCAAAATGGAGAATGGGAAAACCAAAGTTAGGAGCGGAAGATCAGAGGTACCCTGGACACTGATTCAGAGAAAGCGAAAGATTGCTATAGGGTGAAGACTCTTACACATCTAATTTATTATGGACTTATGTGAAAAAATTCCTGTGTAGTTTGGAAATACGGCTATGACCTATTTTTAAATTCTGTTGTAACAGTTTAATTTGGACACATTTAAAAAGTTCCCATAGTTCCCTCTTAATACTGATTCTAGCAACAAAACAATATTAAAAAAAATACAAAGCAAAAACATACTAGTTTATTTTAAATAAAATAGATTAAATTCTCAATATGCCCAGCTAGCATATTATTGAATGATGTTGCTGAAAAAAAAAAAGATAGTATTAGGTTACAGCCTTCCTTGTTAGTGATTTTTAAATAAAACTAGAATTTCCTGGGAGGCACAAACATTTCATGTACAGTATTTACTATTCTTGCTTGTTCTTAGATGGATTTAAGATGACAAGGAATTCAGCCAAATTAAAATAGGCGAGAACTAGTGCTGAATGGGAAGTTTTGTACGCCCTCGGTAGTAGCACATTTTTATAAGGATCTAGCTCTTACAAGGATCTGATTGTAGCTCTTTTAGGAAATTTCCAGGGGATGGTGGAGGATGGGCTAGGCATTGTGAATGTCTTAAAAAGGTGAAATCGTAGGGAAACCTAGTGCAAAATTGATAAAAAGCCGTTGCTCTGGTAGAAGAGGCAGGTGGAGCCCGCCTGCCCGCACTGCCGCCCCTGCCCTGTCGAATGCCATTGTGGGTGTCGGGATGTGATATGTGATGTGACACCACCAAGACCAACTCATTGAGCCGCAGTCCTGGTGCTTGGTGGCAGAGTTATGCAGGGAGCAGAAATGGGTGAACTTGAAGTTCGCTTATTATTCTGCCCATCACTTACTCTATTTTGTCACGTTTCCCCTAAGAGAAGTCATGCATTTGTGCTGATCTTCTTGATTTCAGGATACACAGGC
This sequence comes from Eidolon dupreanum, assembly GCA_028627145.1. Classification (NCBI taxonomy): domain Eukaryota; kingdom Metazoa; phylum Chordata; class Mammalia; order Chiroptera; family Pteropodidae; genus Eidolon; species Eidolon dupreanum. Next base: position 94,150,531 of record CM053515.1, read on the forward strand.
CTACAAAAAGTTTGACCATTGTCTATCAATCTATCTATCTATTTATTTTTTAGGCAAGGCAACCTTTGGTTGACCTCACAGATCGTAAGGACCTTGTCAGTTTACAATCCCTTATCTTTTTATTTTTTAAAATTTTTTACACCTACAGCACCTGGTCTTCCTAGGTGGTCTCTCCTCCAAGTACTAACCAGGCCCAACTCTGCTTAGCTTCCGAAATCAGATGGGATCGGGCTTGTTCAGGGTAGCATGGCCATAGACTTGACCATTATCTAATATTTAGGAAAAAAAATTTTTTTTTGCTTATTATTGTCCTTAGTTTCCTTTTTATAAGATTATTATTTTTTTTTAAAGAAAGGGCAAGAAGAATACTTTTTCTGAATGGTTTGCTTTTTCCTTGCCTTTGTTTTTCTCTGAAAGTAAAGAGAGAGGTGGTAATAGAGAGACTTCTGCAGTCCATTCAGCACTCACCTCCGAATTAACCTGAAGAAGACACTATTTTCATCATGTAATTTCCCACCTCAGAAACCTTGTGATTTTTGAATGAAGTTCATACTCGTCAGTTAGGGCCTAATGGTATCTGTCCTGAATTCCCTGCTCACACCAAGCTCTAATCTACTTGTGGCACTTCTTAATTTTTCTGATGTGACATGCTCATTTTTCCCTTCATTGTTTTGGTTGGTCTCCTGTCTGTCTGTCCTCCCTCTTCCCTACCCCCTCCACTTAAGTTTTTACCTCTGCAGCCTTCCTTATTATCACAAACCCCATTTTCATCCCTTTGATGACTTATAGTACTTGTCTGTATCATTATTTTGACTTTGAATTATATAGTGCACAGTAAGTGCACAGTAAGATTTAAAGTCCTTGAGAGCAGAGATTCTACCTGATATTTCTTCCATTCCTCAATAAATACAGCTCTGGATTCTTAATGGATATTTGTAAGATTGAAATGAAAATTATGCAATTTGATTATGATAAAATTGAATAATATTCTGTGTTGATTTTACTTGATTAAGCTACTTGACATTTGCCAAATGGATTCTTGATTTGCAGTTGATTATTGAATAATCCATTCACTGTGAAGTTTTATAAATTAAGATTACTATAATTGGAAAAATATGAGTTTTTGAAGATCAAAGAGAAATGCTCTTATTAGTCGTAACTATATGTGATAATTGGACTGGTAATAGTATTTCTAAAGTAGAAGTCTAGTTTCATGCAAAAAGTACTGATTTATGATTAGCAGCATCCACAGTTGTTTGCTAAAGATGTAAAACAGCTTGCTTTCTTAAGTAAAAAATGCTCCCTGTAGTGTTGTTTTCAAAAGTATTAATTTGAATAGCAGGCTCTGATTAGATAGTGCAAAACTATAAACATCATTTAGATTAGGTGAGTTTAAATATCCAAATATAGGCAGAGTTTGAGACTTTACCTAACTGAAATGAGCAATTCCCATTCAGAGGGCACAGGTGAGCATTTCAGTCTTCTCAAGGTACCTGTGTGTTCAAACATATGTTTATTCAGGGTGACTCACTGTCTGCTTAGCTTGGCCCAGAGCTAATCATGGTATTTCCTCGGTGTTGGATAATAAGAACTCTTTTTTAGAAGTCATGTGCACAGTTTATTGTCAGACCGTAAAATGATACGTCTATGGAAGTGAATTATAGATTTGAGAAAGAATCATCATGCTCCTCACTGAGGGAGGATGCTCCTCACTGAGGGAGGATGCTCCTCAGAGAGATTCTGCTCGGGTGGGGTTAAAATAACAAGTTTCCTCTCTGTCCTGTCACCCTCACAAATCTTACCTGTTTCTCCTTTCATTTTAGTATCTTTATGTGGGGGTTTATCTTCACTGTTCATTGTGTCACTTCTTAAATATTGACCTACTAATCAACCCTGCAGCTGTCACAGGCCAGATTTTAAGTGAGTCACATTTTTTTGTGGTGAAACAAGGTTAAATATCTTTTCCAAATCTTGTTTGAAGAGAATCGATTCTGGTTTGAACCTGGACTTTTCCTTGGAATTCCCGAAAACGTGGATTTGGGTGAGGTTAGGTGTGCCATGGTCCGGGGCAGCTAACTATTCAGTTTTGAGTATAACTTGACCAGCGTATATGGAGTAAAGGCAAATGTGTCTGGTGGGAAGGATCAAGAATGAGTTTTCCTAAGAAAAAAGAATCAGTTGAATAAAGGACATAACCATGGGGTATTAGGCTGTAGGCTAAGTGACGGCAGTTTCTCTCTGTCACCTTTAATTGTAGAGGAAGAATGCAGGAGCTCTAATGAAACATTGGAAAAGTAAAGGTGACATTCCTCCTTTGCTTTCTTTGGGGGAAGTGATAGGAAGTTGTTGTTAGGCTTACACTAGACCAAAGAATTTCAATGCCAAGAAAAGCATTCAGAGCAAAGGAGCAAATGCTGAGAGCAAATAGTTGAGAGGAGGGAGCTAATTCTTTTTCTTTTTGAAGCAAAAAATATAAATAACATGATTTTGAGGAAGAATTGTGAGACTATCCCTTCAGTTATTTATCAGATGATTATTTCTTAATGCTAAGTTATACGAAGATTCTTATATAAGTATCTTAATAAATACTTATAACTATTTTTATTCATTTACTAACTTGTTTATGTTTCCTTTGAAAGTGAATAAACCTTTTGATAGTTGAAATCTTGAACCTAAAGTTGTAAATGGTGGTAAGCATTATAAGTGGGGAAGATTTGTTCATAATTAAGACCCACGCCCACTCCCCCATTTCCAGGATGCATGGTTGAATACTTAAAAACAGGTTCCGAAACATAAAAGCTCACTAAGCATCATTCCCAAATCTCTCCTGTCTGCAGAATTCACCCCTCTCACATTTACTATGATCCTTAATCTCAGCTACCTCTCCTTTCCCCATACTTAAAAACCCTCAACCTTACTTACACATTCCCTTTATCTTATTTAGTTACACATTTACACTTAGATGCATATCCCCTCACCCTCAATACATCCTCAGTAAAGCATGCAGTGTTAAGCACACATACACTTGCACACCCCACATTGAATACAGGCAGAGAGGAGAGGAGAGCCATGGTTTGTTGGGTGGGAGATTACATGTGGAGATTGCTCCATTGCTGTTGTGAATAGGCAAAATGTTTGGAAAGTAGATATGAGAGATGATGAGTTAAGGGACCACATGTTACTGATAGTAGTTTGTTGAGTGGTCAATGCATGATTCTGTTAATACATCTACAAACTACTTAGTCTGAGATTAGTCATTGAGACTAGTAATAATCCTAATGAGTGGACAAGGATACAGGTGTTGTAGTGCTGATCTAGGTTAATTGAGAAGCATATCTGTTATTCTGTATTTAAATGTAAGACCTTCTGAATCTTAGGGCTATTATGTGCAACAGAGTTGAATTAAAGAATGTTTTGAATAAGGGATGTAAAATATTGTAATTGTTTCTAAAGCATTTTGAAGATTAAGAAGTATTAATTGCCAACTATTAAAATTTTTAGAAATAAAGATGTCATTAAGACCTGTTGTATGATGTTTATTGATGGGTACTATGGGCTAAAAATTTCTTCAAGAACAGAGTTGAAAGTTTGACTTGGCTCTCCTGCCAGTATGCTGGGCTCTGCCACATTCTCCTTTTTTGCATAGATGGATGGTATGGGGTTCTTCTCTGCAATATGGAGTAGATACTGTTTTGTCTCTTTGAAGGAAGAATGTGGGATTTGGAGGCAGAAAGAGTTGTACAAAACAGCATGATTACTTTAGTTTTTTATTATGTCTTTTGATTTATTATTGCTTGCAAAATAGAAGCTCAAGTCTTAGTATTGCATTCAGAGTTCTATGTTGTTGGTTCTCAGCTCTGGATGCATATTAAAATAACACAAGGAACTTGTAAAAAATACTAAGAACAGGGTGGATATTAGACATGTGAATAGTATCTTTATTTTCATATCTCATTGAGATTTGTATGGGTTTACAGCTCTAAGGAGAATCATCTTGTTGATTCCTACAAAAATATCCTATTGTGAATTTGATTGGCATTGCATTGAGTCACAACAAGATTCTGATCAGCTTAGGAGGAATCGACATTTTAACAATATTGAGTCTTTGATTTCATGAATATGGCGTATCTATGTCTTTAATTTCTTTCATTGGTATTTTGTAGTTTTCATTTTATAGATCTTGAACACATGTTTTTTAAAATTTTTATCAATGCTTTTATATTTTTGGTGCTATTGTTTTCCCTATTGTCTTTTGCTAGTTTGTAGAAATAAAATTGAATTTTGTATGTGACTTTGTGTTCTGCAACCTTGCTAAAATCCCTTTTATAGTTTTTTTTTGGTAGGGTCTGTAGATTTTTTTTCCTAGGTTCTTTGGGATTTTCTGCAAAGATGGTTATACTGGCTGGAGTAGACATAGTTTTATGTTTTCATTTTCATTCTGTATGTTTTTTATTTCTTTTCCTTGCCTTGTTGCACCAGCTGGGTTCTTTTGTGTGATGCTGTCTACTAGTGGTGAGAGCAATCATCCTTGACTTGTTCTTGATCTTAGGGAAAAAGCCCTTAGATTTTCATCACTAAGCATGACATTAGCTGTTATTATTTTTTAAGATGCCCCTAATCAGATTGGGGAAGTTCCCTTCCTTTCCTAGTTTTCTGAGAGTGTTTATCAGAAACAGATGTTGAATTTTGTCATCTGCATCTATCCAGATGATCATATTGCTTTTCTCTTTTAGTCTGTTAATGTGGCGAATTATATCGATTGATTTTCAGATGTTAAATCAGTGTTAACATTCTTGGGCTAAAGCTCTCTGGGTTGTGATTTTTATTTTTTATGTATATATTTTTACATTTGACTTGTTGAAGATTTTTGTGTCTAAATTCATGAGGGATACCCTGACTTTTTTTTTTTGTTTTCATGTCTTTGTTTTTGATATTAAAATAATGCTTGTTTATTCTCTGGAAGAGTTAGTGTTGAAATGCAATTATTTCTGCTTTCATTTCTGTTTATAATTCACCAGATTCAGTTTTTATAATGGATATGGGACTGTTCTGGCTATCTGTTGCTTCTTGAGTAAGCTTTAGCAGTTTTGTGTTTTTCAAGAAGTGATTTGTGTCTGTCCAGTTCATCCAAGTTGTTGAATTTATGGACATAAAGTTTTTTTAAAAAATATTTTCTTCTTATTTCTGTAATGTCTGTAGAACTTGTGATAATCTATCTTCCATTCTTGATATTGGCAATTTGTGTCTTCTCTCTTTTTTTTCTTAGTCTGGATAGAGATTTATCAATATTAATAATTTATTTGAAGAACCAGCTTTGGTTTCATTAATTTTTCCTTTGTTTTTCTTTTCTGCTCATTTTGTTTTCTGTTTTATTGATTTCTGCTCTTACTCATTATTTTTTTCCTTTTATTTTGGATTTGACGTGCTGTTCTTTTTCTAGTGTCTTAAGTGGGAAGCATCGATTATGACTTGGGAACCTTCTTTTCTAGGATAAGCATGCTCCCTGTTTATGAAGTGAGAAGTGCACCACTCTTTCCTTGCTTTCCTTTGACTGCCTCCTTTCCACCCTGGAGGCAGCCAATGTTATTTTTTCTGGATCCTTTCACAGATAATTTATACACATACAAATAAATACAGATACTCCTCGCCTTAATGTGGGGTTACGTCCCGATAAACCCATCATAAGTTTAAAATACTGTCAAGTCAAAAATGCATTGCTGATACATTGCAGAGTATCAGTCGTTTGCCCTTGTCACCGTGGCCGGTTAGGGGCCTGCGGCTCACTGCCGCTGTCCAGCATCTTGGGAGAACGTCATGCTGCATATGGCTAGCCGGGGAAAAGATCAGATTTCAAAATTTGACATGATTTCTACTGAATACATATCGCTTTTGTTCCATCTATCGTAAAGTTGAAAAATTGTAAGTAGAACCATCATAAGTCAGGGACTGTCTATATATGAGAATATTTTTACTCTTTCCTTTAAACATAATTGCTAGACTGAATTCTAGCAATTATTTTGTTCCATGCTTTGCTTTTTTTTTACTTAGTAAAGTATCTTAGATCTATTTTTATCTTTTATATGTTATTTTTCATTTTTTTAAATGATAACTTGAATAGCCAGTCTTCTATTAGTGGACATTTAAGGATGGGGTCTGGGCCTTGGTATTTTTATTGTTTTATACATTTTTATTATGGAAAATTTTTTATGCATTGTAGTTTATATATGTTAAGTGTCTTTTAACCTGTAGGTTTCTCCTTCATCATTTACCCCCTTAAACCATTAGCTTTGTCTACTAATGGTAACCTTCACTTTTCCAGGATTCATTTTTATAAAATTAAATGCAAATTTTATTAAGGATTTCAAATAACATTTTTCAGATTTGTAGAATTCATTTCTTGCTGAGAAATAGAAAACAACTACAGAAAACGAAGCACAGTTTAAAATACATTGTTATAAAGCGAATATCCATATAAGTCCTATAGAGGCCAAGAAATCAATTGCATCCAGCACCTCAGAACTCCTTTCTGTGTTACAACCCCCACTCTTCTCCCACACGTATTCAGCACCCTGATTTTTATGGAAATCTCTTCTAAGGTTAATTTTTACTCTTTCCTGTGGAGTTTCCTGGATACTCTTGCATCATGAGATCTGTATCTGCCAAAAATGTTTTCGTTTAACAACGTCATCGGCTGTGCAGCAAGGCCTGAGTCCTCTGGTCGCAAGTACGCCTTCCGTCTTGCTCTGCTGAGCATAAGGCACATTTGCCCTCACGCTGGACTTCAGGAATGTTTTCTGTGATTGCTTCATCTTTCTGGGCCACTTTACTTTGGGACAGAAGCTGCCTCCCTCCGAGTTCTTCATTATGAGCAGCAGAGACCATCTGGCTCATTATTTAAAAGGATGTGAGTGTTATTGAAGACTCTCTGAGAGGGTTGGGAAAGTGTAGGCTTGAAGACCACGCTGCCTAGAACACAGCTAGGTCACACAGAGTGGTCTCAGGAAGCACTTCTGCCACCAGTCTGGGGCTAGGTATTGCTGCTTGTGCTCCAGACACCACTGAGGCTGGGCCGTGGGCACTGCCTCCAGGCACTGCCTCCAGGCGCTGTGTGTAACTGCTCTGGCTGCTGCCATCCTCACCAGGTGTATTTTGGGAATTCCACCTTCTAAAGTTAGTAGTTTTCTGTTTGAAGTCTAGAGTGGTGCATCTGGTCAGTGGAGATTGTACATGTGCCCATGTCTTGGTTTCGAGGAAAGATGGGAAAGCAAATATCTGTTTTTGTTTTTGTTTTTGTTTTTTCATTCTGAGAAGAATACTCATTGCATTAGGTGGGGTCCGTTTAAATGTAGACTCAGCATTTGGATGGTTGGTGACCAAAAGGAATTGTTTACCGTAAAAGTTCTGTGTCTGTCTTAGAAATCCATTCCTTTTAATGTAATGGATGCTTTTTATAGCCACTGACGTGGCTCATACACCACATTGGATGTTTAACATAGGAATATTCCTTATCATTTCCAAGTGCCATATTTTCAGGTACCATGTAAGACAGAGGACAGTATCTGTATTTCTAACCCCATCCTAATTTTAGCTAGTTTTATGGATTTTTCTTTTATCTGATAAATAAACTTAATGAAATATAGTAATTAAAAATCTAACTCTAGCAAACATTGGCATTTTCTGACTGCGTTTTCTCTGAGAGCCTTCTGGCTTGTATACCATTTGCCTTTTTTCGGGTGTGATCTTGCTGTGTACAGAGAAGATCTGGAAAATGGGAGACACTGTCTTAGGACTGTTAGTAGATATAAATAGGACAACACTTGCTTTTCAAAACCAAGATAATAATAGTTCTCGTTGTACAGGTATTTTACTAAGTTACTATGAAACTGTGTAAGCTCAAGCCGTATAAAATTAGCACAAAAGCCTATTGTGCTTTTAATTTACATACGATGACTTTAAAAACCGCTAGTGAAGTTTTCATCCGCTGTGAAACCAGGGCATAGTTGAATGAATGGAGCAGTGGACTGAGGGTTGGGGGGGCCTTGCTGATACTGTCTTGGCTGTGCGGGCAGTGTGCAGCGTTACTTTGGGTAATTCATTTATGTTCTTCTACATTTCATCTTTCCAATTTCTAAATAAGAATTAATATTACTACCCCTTCACCTTCACCTTTCTCACTATTGTGGTATAGGAAGATTTGAGACAGATGTGATTTAGTTTCCTAGCATAAATGTGGTAACATAAAGGTTGTCATAGTAAAAACAAAGATTAATGTACTATAAAATCTTTAAGCAGTGTGCACTTTGTTGGCTTAGTACATAACAATAAACTTGTTAAAATATCACTACGGAAGGACACATTTTCTGAATTATTATTCAAAACAGGTGGTGCACCAGTTTTAAATACTTAAAATACCTCAACCATGGATTTAATGGGCTATGTTGATAGATATGGAAATTTACTTCTGGTTTATCTGTTTGGCCTCTGCCTACACAGCCAGTAGAAATTGCTTTATAGAATGTTTATGAAACTCATTTCCAAATAATTCAAGTTCATTTTAGTACCATTCACCTAGCAAAAGAAAAAAAATTCCAGGTTACTAAAAATCCAAGGTAATGTTGTGGCAGTAAGGGTAAGGATCAATTTATTAGTTGCTCGATTTTTTAGTGATACATTTGATTGCTTTTGTGGTTGCAGATAGCAATTACTTCTAATGTAATTTATTTTGCAGTGAGGGCCGAGGCAAGTTGACGGTATTTTCAGTTAAAGCTATGTTAGCAACCATGTGTGGCGGGAAAATGCTGGACAAATTGAGATGTAAGTATTTTCACATTATTTGAAAATTTTATTTTCAAATTAGGTCGTTTTAAATGAATGGTTTCTGAATTTTGGATGATGCTATATTGAATTTTTTTTTCTTTTGCTTCCACCGTATCACTCACCTGGTTCAATGTATGTAAGTTATGCCACCTGCTGTTGAGATGGAAAAGTTGGTTGAATTAATTTGTATAGTGTTTTTCTTTCATCAAGAAATGGGGGAGATTAGAACAGTAATGTTGATATTTTAAAAAATCTTAAAAAAATTGTTTTATTAAGTTATGCTTGAAGATGATTATGTTGACTGTTTTTAGTTAGAAAATAAATTTAATTACTCTTACCAGGTTTGATCATGATTAGCCCTTTTATTAATAACTCCATTCTTCATCAGGTGGTATTTGCTGTGATTAAACTGTTTCTTAACACTTTAGAGCCAAGCTCATTGGTTTAGAAATTGACAGCCTGTTTTTTTTTTTCAGTTATCTTTCCTAATTTTTTTCTTACTGTTGGCCATTTTGGCCCTTTACTGTTCAGTAGATGCTGTAGAAGGGTAGTTAGATGAAATCAAAGGAGGTAAAATTCACAATTACTTAATTTTTCTGCTTATGGTTTTCATTTATTCACTTATTAGATAGTTACTGCCTAAGATATGCCAAGCATTGTGCTAGGTTCTTTACGTATATTTTCTCACTGAATTCTTAAAATTTCTTTGCACAACAGCTGGTATTTTTCTCCATTTTATAGATGAGTTAACTGAGGGGCGAAATTGGGATTTCAACTCAGGCTCTCTAGCTTTAGAGTCCTGTTCTAAGCTACTTTGTTGTACTCTGCTATGCTGGTCCTGTAGTGAGAGACACACATGTGATACAGTATAATAATCAAAGTGCCGTAATACAAGTACCCCATAGAGTAAGAATCCCTGTCAGGTTTCAGGAAGGTAAGATTGAAGCTGTGGTTTTAATGAAGTGTTGAGATACCCTGTTAATTGATTTGTTGAGGAAACTGGGTCAACTGTCTTGTAGCATTTCTCATAGACTGCATTTTTGATGGTTGTGTCCCCATGATTTCCTTTGTGCCCTGCATTTTTTTTGTTTTAATTGAAAGATATAGAGGTTTGATCAGATTCGAGTATGAGCTTTTGGGCAAGATTACTTCATCAGTGCATTTGTTTTCTGTGCTTTTTCTTACATGTTACCGTGACATTGAAAGCTAGATGGCTTGCTAGATACAGATTTTGATAATCTAAAGAAAGATCTTAGATAATATGTTTGGTCAAACTGTTATCCGTTTGTCTTCATTTCAAAATCAGCTGCAATGTAAAACAAATTTTTAATAGTAAAAATTAGTTTATTTAAGTACTCAGTTCTGAGTTTTTTTTACATGGTAATATCCTTTTGGGATAAAATTTCTTAATATTTTCTTAATTCCAGCATGATATTTTTCTGAGGAAGAAAATAGAATATGGATGAAATTATATTTCATTCAAACAAAGAAAAAGAAAATTGGATTTTGATTTATAATGATGATGCTAAAGAATATACATCACTGTCTTTATTTGTAATGCAGAAACTGGTGGAAAAAAAAGAAAATTGATTATATAAATGCACATTCTAGATAACTCTGAAATCTTTAAGCTTCTATGATTAAATCTGTTCCTCCTACAGGGAGCTGGTACCTAGCACATAATAAGTGCAAAAATTTTGCCAAATATAAATTGTTGATTACTAAAATTACTGCAATTCTCTGTTGTAACTGTGGACAAGTACAATTTCTAGTACTATGTGAAATGTGAAAAGGGTCAGGTGATACCAGTTTTTTTTTTATGTGGTGTTTGAACTTCTTGGAGGAACACAAGTGATCAATATTTAAGTGACACAAAAGTATGCACGCCCAGGCAAACATGACATGTCAATGTGCTCAGAATGCAAGATCATTGCACACGTATATGGATTGATGACATACAGGCCATGCTAGTTCACTCATTACCATGTTTATATCATTCAGATAGATTTAAATATGGTTTCTTTATCTTCATCATGTTCAGTTATAGTTTCTTTACCATCTCTAGGTCTGTTTCATTATTTTTATTGTACCATAATTATTTTGGCTGGAGAATGAGATGTTTAACATAATAAAGTGTTCAGGTATTGAAGCCTGTCTCCACTTTTCAATCATCCATGATGGAGACCACTTTAAATGTGGTCTCTCCCTCCCGTTTTAAACAAAGCTCACTGATCATAATTTAAACGTTTTTCATCTTTTAGGGATGTCACACTCTGATGCATTAGGGCTAATTGTGAGATTCTGGATTGTTTGTCACTTCTTATAGTTTCGGGTTATTGTTTTTTCCATTCTTGAGTTTTGTTCTTGGTGGTGGTGGTGGTGGTGGTGGTGGTGATGGTGTGTGTGTGTGTTTGTGTGTGTGTCCTTTATCACTGGTAGATATGATGGTATTATCCGAGTACCAGTCTCTACAGATCTCTCTTTGCTTCAGATTTACTTTTGATATGCCACTGACAAAGGAAACATACCCAGACTTCTTAGTATTCTGTTTAAAGTAAGGATGTAAGTGGTTACCCATCTGTCATGAGAGAAGCACTTGAGCTTTCGTAGTATGACTGGCAGGTTTGGCCGTTGTGAGAATCCTTTTTTTCCCTGGATTTTGAGTTCTCAGCTAGGTCCTACTTAGTTGAAATGGCTGGATAATAGTGTAGACAAAACTGAGATATAACATTGCGTTGTAACATCAAATGGTATTTGACCATTTATTCACTTTCTTCTCCCTACTAATTCTGTTGTTTTCCAATTTATGAAATATGCCTTAGTGTGTTTCTGTTTTTCTTCTTTTTATTTTGATCTTTCTGCTTTTTGTCTTTCCTTTTAGATTATTTTTCTATAATTTTCTCCCCTCTCTATTTTTTATTCCATTTTTTTTTGTTTGTCTTCTTGTTTTAGTGTCAAGATAGCATTTGATGTGACTTAACCAATATTTGTACTTTTAGTTCAAAACATTTCTTAATTAGATTTTTCAGATCTCTCATAAGAGAGTTTCTGTCCCCAGGTATCATTCATTTATAGAAATGGTTCACTGTTGTGACCATAAGGGACTGTACCCTAGATTCAAAGGTAACTTAGGTTAAGGTTCTAAATACAGTACCAAAGATTTATAATCAGAGTACAGATTTTAATTATAAGCACGACCAAAACTCTTAAATGTCAGAAACCCCCCAAATAATTCAGACAACAAATTTACAGACTATAAAGCCCATTTTATTAGATCATACTTAATTGTTAATTAAACAGTGATTTCTTTACTTTGTCTATTTCTGTTACTTGTTTTCTAAGAACTTAGTCTCCTCTTATTCAGACCCCATCTATCTTACACTAAAAGGTAGGAGGAACAGGTGCTACTGTTTTGAAGGGCAGTCTAACGGTATATATCAGGAAAGTTGTAAGAATATTCATATGCATTGACTCAGTCTGCTTCTCGAGTTTATCCTAAGGAATTAAGCAGAGGTGTACCCCAAGTTTTATGTATATTTGTTGTAACACCTGTTGTATATGAAAACTTGAAACAGCTTTAGTGTCCAAAAGTGAGAGCCCAGTTAAGATTTGGGATACCTATATGATTGAATATAAAGACTTTAAAAATATATTTCAGATCAGAATCAAAAATATAATATAGTTTTAAACAAAAATTTATTATGCACATAGAAAAAGAAAGAAATATACCAAAATGAGAGCAGGTATTTTTCTCTGGGATCTAGCATAACCATGGTTTTATAATAATGATAATTTATATTATTTATGTTTTCGCATATTTTTGATGGACGGCACTTTAAGTAGCCAGAGAAAATATGACTTGAGGTTCTCTGTTTTTACCCAGAATTGGTAGTTCTGACAGTTCAGTTGTTTGCTTCCTTGATGTTTCATTAATAGACTAGAGGGGACCAACTTTTGAAATGATAAACAAACAATTTTACCTGTTCAAAATTTAGTCTCCTCTGCTCTTTTCTTTTAATAACCTGTCACTTCGTATTTATCCTGGCTGCTTTCTGTTAACTGTTCCTTCTCTTGGTTAGACAGAAGTGACTGTTTAATTTGAATGAGTGATGCCCACATTTACGTTTCTTATATAACCAAAATGTTTTAGAACTGGAAGCAAATAAGAGATTGAGTCCTGAATCTGCATTTTGCTAATAAAAATAAAAACACGCAAAAATCATGAGAGACTTGGAGACTCATCTAAGGTAGTTCTAGTAGAGTCAGCACTGGAAGCCCAGGCATGCTGACCCTGATCCTCCAGCTTCACTCTGACTTAACGAGTGATGTCGAAATATTCATGAATTTAAGAATAAAATATGCACTTGGATTTAGTTACATATAGGTATTTATAAGCATGCATATGTGTACACATGTTTTTGTAGGTTAGGTTGCTTAGTTGGTAGAAAGATGACAGGGGATGAGAGTCATTTGCCAGGGAAAGTTAACATATAAAAGAAAATGGTTTTCTATTTATAGACTTGAGTCTTTATTTTTAAATAGCCCTGTCGTCTTGCAAAAGTGTACGGTTGGTTGTGTGGGGAGGACAGAAGAGGAGTGGATAGTTGGATAGATGCAATGAGTAAAATTAGGATCATTATCACCAGAAAAAAAAAACAAACCTGAAACGTATGTGATAATGGTAGAATAGTAGCATTATTTTGCCATTTCACAGAGGACTGTATTTTAAAGTTTGTACACATGTGTATTTAAGGGCTTGATTGTGGGTTTTTCACAAGGGAGAAAGCCTATATTTTTATCTAGAACCAACTAATGGGAAATTAGCATACTTCTTTCAGAAGTGTATAAATAGAATTACTGGGAAGATTCACCAGTAATCAGGGAAGTAATTTAGTCCCTAATGCCAGAAGGGTTAGGGCTTTAATTAGAGGATGAGTTTAATTTTTTAGATGTCTTTATTAAATTTTATTGTCTTATTTCTTTGGTATTTTTTTATCTATATGTAGTAAATCACACTAACTTAGATTCATTGTTATATACTTCATTTAAGATAAAAAAAATTAGTAGTCATTTTTCAGTATTTTTCTTACAGATAGAAGCCTCATCTTAAAAAAATACTTTCTTAACCCAGTACTACAAGAAGTAATGACTTCTAAATGAAGTAATTTCTTAACTATGCCTCCAGTTTTGGGGTCTACCTCCAGTTTTAGTGTCTAACAGTATTTCTCTTATTAAAACCAACCAACATGTTTCTGCTTCTTCTCTTACTATTGTAATGTGTGCCTATTTAGTTATAGTTTTTTTTCTTGAATTAAAAAATGATTTTTTACTATTTTGAATATCACACGACATAGTAACTTAGTGTAACTGAAAATAATACTTTACTGAGGGGGAAGTTTGTCATTTCATGATCTAGTCACTTCCTTTTATTATTCTGAATGAGTTAGATGTAGATTTGTTGGTATGGGTGTATATACATGTGTTTTTTGTGATTGTGAAGTTGTACATATGTGCATTTATAGAGTTGGTAGCTAAAGTCTCTGATTTTGAATATTTCTACCATTAATAGCTACAAGTTAATAACTTGTAGTTTATCTGTTTTGAATACATTGAGTGGCAACAGAAAACTTGACCTAACAGTGGCTTAAAACCATTGGGATTTATTTTTCTCATGTAAAAGTAAGTCGCCAGGCTGGTAAGTTCAAAGTTGATACTATAACTTAGGATGTCATCAAAAACTTGGGTTCCGCCTGTCTTCTTGCTCTGCCATGTGGCTTTCCTTTTTAGGATCATAAGTGACCATCCTACGCTAGACCTTATGTCCTCATTCCAAGCAGAAAGAAGAAAGAGGTACCTCTATCAGGAAAACAAAAGCTTTTTCAGAAATCCACTCCAGAGTTACACTGTGCAAAAGAGGCTGTGAAGTCATTTTGTAAGTGGAGCACATGGCCATTTCACACACAGTCAGGGTTCAACTGGTGAGTGAGAGTTGGAAAATAGATACTGAGTAGTAAGCACCTTGCAGTGTCTGCCACATCCCATATTGACCCTTCATTTTCGTTCAGATTTAAGGGATGATTAATTTCCTCCTGTAAGAATAGCAGCCAGCTATTTAAAAATTAAGCCACTGTTCTCTTCACTCCTTCAGAGGGCATCAGTTATTTACATAATCGGTAATGTCTTCAAAGCTGTATATCTGCAGTCTTGAACTGTGGCCCAATACTGTGTTTCTAACTGCCTGCAGGATGGTTCCACTTGGAAGTTTGCTGAATAGTTCAAATACAGGTATGTTCAAAGCTAGCTATCATTATCTTTAATTTATTTATGTCACTTAGGATTGTGAGCATTTACCTAAGGTAGAAACTTAGAAAAATCCTAACTTTTAAAATTCCTTTATTTCCTAGTCTACCTTGCCATCAACTGCAGTTTCCTGCATTGAAATGTCTTGGAGTTCACCCTACCCCCAAATAGTGTCACTGCTGTAATCCAGACTCTCACTTCCTCATTCGGGCATTATTTACAAGGTTTTGTAGCTGATGTCTCTAATCCTGTTCTTTCTCTTTTGTTCATTCTGCCAGTCATTAACAGTCTAATTTTCTTGAGACCTAGTTTCCTAAATATTTCTTCCCTAAAGAGTTCATAAACCAAATCCACATTGCTTTCCTCTTTTAAAGTTTTCATTCATACCTTACTTTTCTTGTTTAACCTTATTTACCTTTATTTTTCAATATAAATAGTTTACGAAGAATGTTTCCTGCTTACCGTTACTAATAGATACACTGTATACATTTCTGTCATAGAGACTTTTATCCTTTTCTAATTGTGTCCCAAAACCCCTACTCCCAACCTGTTTTGACCTCATCTTTCCAAATCTTAGTTTTCAAGGCTTAGCTTCTAAATTCCTTTTCTTGACGATCTTGTCTATGTTCTAAACTGTTTTGAAGAAGTGTGGTACAATGGAATTTCTTTGGTGTCAGTCAGAAAAGTGTGGGTTTGAATCTTGATTTAGCCACTTACTTTTTGAACTTAAGCAAGTTAACCTTTCTAAGCTAGTTTCCTTATCTGTAAGTTATAAATAATTATGTGCATACACGTGTGTGCATACACACAGCTTTTTATGAAAGTAAAATGAGGTAATACTTAGTAAAGTATAGTAGTAGTTAGTATTAGGGATTATTGAAGGAAAACAAAAGCTTAGAATAATATTATCTTAAACAAAGTTGAAGTTTATTTTACTCTTATGTAGAAGTCTAGGAGTAGGTAGTTCAGGGCTGATGTGCTAGCTTCATGTTCATCTGGGACCTAGCCTTCCTCTGTCTTTCTTTTGTGCCATTCTAGTGCATAATATCTACATTGAAATTTAGAATATCACGTAGTACAGGGTGACTGCTGGAGCTCCAGCCATCTTAGCTGCATTCTAGCTTAGTCAGCTGTCTTTAACCAGCCTTTCTGGAAGTCCCTCACAACTCTTCTGCTTATAGTTTCAATGGCCGGCACTTAGTCACATGACCAAAACTTATTAAAAGGAGGCTGTGAAGTTCAATCTTTTAGTTGGATGTGTTGCTGTACGAAGTGAAATTAGTGTTTTATTACTAAAGAAGGAGATAAGAATATTGGGTGGCTACAGGCAGACTCAGCCAATTACTTATTGTGGTGCCTGGCAAATGGTGAGTCCTCTATCTTTTCTGTTGAAAGTAAGCTTAGCACTTAATTCTTCTTTGCTTCATGTGTATCTTATTTTTCTAGCTACACTGAAAGTTTCTTGGGGGATAAGGACCATGTATCATACTTATGTTTCAAAACACCTAGTAGAGTGCTTGGCACTTGGACCACATAGTAAGAATCTGGGATGCACAGTATTTGTTAATTAATTGATTTTACTTTCCACTAGGACAATACTTCTTTTAGCCTCTTTTTGGATAGTTTCTCCTGCAGGAGTATTTAATACTTTCCTTAAAGTACAAACTAGCAGCTGATGTCAGAGGATATACTGAAGATTTTTATTCTCTTGATAATCTCCTGCCTTCTAATGCCTTAAAAGTTACCCTGTGGAGTTGATAACCTAACATTGTATCCTCCTTTGATTAATGTATTTTGAATGTTTTTTTTTTCTATACCTGGCGTTTGGGGTAAATTCCTCCAAATTGAACCTAAAGAGTAGTGCATATATATATATATTACATAAGCCTATTACATATGTATCTCTAATATACTTGGTCTTTGTGAATATATAGAATATGACTTTTCAAAATGCTATGTTTGGAAAGGCTTCAGGAAATTATTTTGTGTGTGTGTATGTGCATATTTTATTCACCAATTTATTTGTAAGGAAGCTCATTAGTTTGAAAGAAAGTTTAGGTCACATTTCTTTGTCAAATTGTTTTTGAGTTCCTAGATATTTTTCTTTTCCTCCCCAACTATGGATGAGAAGAGAGGAATAAGTAACTGGAGAAAGGAGACTCCATGAAGATAAAGAAATAGTAGTATCATTGAGAACTTCTTTCCCATCTGCTTGGGTCAGAGTTTATGGAAAAATAGGATCTTATAGTATCCAAGTATCTTGTGATGGAAGAGTTATATGAGTTCTTTTTATTCTGCTCTGGAACTCACAAGATGGAATATTTTAAACATGTCATGTTCTTCCTCTTATTTCTTTATGGGAATATATTACATCATTAGTACATGGATATACACATATAATACAATTTCTTTCATACTCCATCACCAATATGCTAATATATTTATGCACTCAATCATGCATGTACCTTATATAAACACATATATAAATGTTACAAGATAAAGATATGCTGCTACAAATTTTTCTTGGAACAAACAGATATAAATAAATAAATTAAAAAGTTACATATCATTCAGTTAGTATACTCTAAAAGAGTAGGTGGATAGACATATGTGAGTGGTTATTTGTTTTGATGTTTAGGTAGAATCCTAAGTGGGTGGGAGAGAGGGGCCTCATTAACACATAATCCCACGGTATTAATAAGAATGAGAATACATGTTAACTAAAAATCATAACTTTGATGCTTTTAATGATACTTTTTGACCAGTATACAACTGACATAGAGCCTTTTGCGGAAAGTTGACATTTCTTTATAGTTTGACTTTATTTGGTTTTGTTCTCATAGATGTTTTCTCCCAGATGTCAGATTCCAATGGCTTAATGATATTTAGCAAGTTTGACCAGTTTCTGAAGGAAGTTCTGAAGCTCCCAACAGCTGTCTTTGAAGGGCCTTCTTTTGGTTACACAGAGCACTCAGTCCGCACCTGTTTTCCACAGCAGGTAAGGACGGTGTTACAGTACCCAGGGCTGGAGGAGCGCTGGTCCCCTCTCCCCCAACCCTTTGTCACATTTCACCAGATTACTTCAGTCTAGGGATACAGACTCTGAGTAGGGGAGTGAACAGGGCTTTAAGTCTGGGGAGGGGGATGGGGGTATAAGGGGTTGAAAAAGAGGGGGGATAAAAATTGACCTGAGAACTCTTTTTTGTGGGGGAGGAGGGATGTCCCTTCTGATAACATTTGAAATATTTTAAATTAGTAAAGATTTAAAGAAAACTGTTCAGGATGTTTATATTATTGCTAATGGGCATATATTACTCTCCCTGAGTTCTTTAAACCATGAAATACAGGAATTTTGATATAAGACTCTATGCAATGCTGGATCATTGTTTCCTGGGCACTGAAGACAAGCGATGCTGTACGGCTCCTCACTGCCAGCTCAGATCTCTCAAGGATACACCGCCGTTTTCATATAAAAGAAAAATAGATTTGGTTTCCTTTTTGTTTGTGGGTGTCCTTTTGTGTTCCTTCCCGAGAGGTTGCTATGAGTACATTCCTAAGATCTTAACTATGCCTCGAAGGACTCGGAGCAGAGTGGAGACTGGCCGTGGCATCCATCATTTCAGGTAGAGATGAGATAAAAGGAATTTTATATACACTTGGAAAGTTCTAGAAAGCAAGGAGTTAAGAAAAAAATCTACAATAAAACTGATTAATCGATATAGTCTGAATGTATCTCCCCATAAAATATTTATATTTATTAATTACAAAGGAAACATAGTAATCTTCCAGTGAAGAAACTTGTCAGATACCACTTTAACCAGCTGATCAAATTCATATCACCAGTGAAAGGATAGGCTGATATCCCTGTCTCCTGGTAGGATGCACTGAGAATTATTCAGTATCACCCTATGGCAGTGGTCCCCAACCTTTTTGGCACCAGGGACAAGTGTTCCTATGAGAATCTAATAGCTGATGATCTGAGGTGGAGCTGAGGCGGTGATGCTAGCACTGGGGAGCGGCTGCAAATACAGATGAAGCTTCCCTCACTCGCCTATTGCTCACCTGCTGTGTGGCCCAGATCCTAGCAGGCCACGGACCGGTACCTATCAGCAGCCGAGGGGTTGAGGACCCCTGCTCTACGGGACTCCTGCCAGGAAAGCACAACCCGAGTCTCATCTCACAAGTGCAGGAATTTCTACAATGTAACTGGCCTGCACACTTTAAAAATAACAATGTCATCAAAGACAAAAAATGACTGAGGAGCTGTTCCAGATTCCAGGGGCCCAAAGAGACATGAAAATGGGATGCAGCCAATGATCCAGGGTTTTCTTTTGTTGTAAGGGACATTATCGGGACAATTGGAAAAATCTGAATAAAGTTTGTAGACTAAATAATCATATTCTGTCAGTGAATGTTAATTACCTGATATTGATTTTTGTATTTAATTATGTTAGAGAATATCCTGGTTTTTAAGAAATATAATCTGAAATATTTAAGGGTAAAGGGCCATCTCTTCTGCAGTGTTAACATTTGGGGAATCTGGGTTAATGGTAAATGGGTATTTTTTTTTTGTCATCATAGAACCTTTTGTAAAGTCTCAAGTTATTTAAAAAACAAAAAGTTAAAATATAAAAGGACTAAATCTAAAGATTTGAGAACTGAAAGGATGCTATGCACTAGATCCTCCTGACCTGTGATACTTTGATTCACAAAAGAACCAAGAACAAAAACACATACATGGCCCTTTTTACATTTATAGTTAAGAATTCATATTTATCTGAATAGAGACTCTCAAACAGTTATTTTATAATTTGTTTAGATATTCTCAGCTTTAGCACCAAAGGTGGCACCCATAATACTGGAGAGTTATTTTTAGTAACTTCTGAGATGTTCTTCCCAAATTTGTACAGATTTTGGCTGATTGTTTTTGTGGAAATTAGCCTCTTTACATTGCTTATTATTTCTCTTGGCATAAATGGCAATATCAGCTTTGAGCATGTTAAGAACATCTCTATGCTTCAATTTATTCTAAAAAAGCAGAGTTTGCTTTCCCTCCCTCCTCCATCTCCCCCATTCCCCGAATATACATTGTCAAATGATGTGAGGGTGTCCAAACATTTACTGGTACAAGAGTATCCTGCAGGTATTAAAATGTCCTCCAGCGCTATAACAGAGGATGAGTACGATGAAGGCACTACAGTGTTTTTCATTTAGAACTCATCTCACTGCAATTTCTTTATTGGTACCATCATATCCAACTGTTACCCCCACAGTGCTATGCTGTAATCTTATATGTGATGTACACGTGGCTTTTCACATAGATGCTTCCTGGAGGGCAGGCTCAAAATTGATCAAGTTCTGGAATGCTGCTATTCAGTAAAGTAGGATCAGGACGGGGAAGGGAATTCACATAAAGACGGATCAGTGAAGAACAGCATCTGGCCAATGGGTGACGAGTATGTGGGTGCAATCTAAAGTGATTTTTGATTTAATTGTAATATGAGTATTACAGTGAGAATCTAATATTGGAATAATGGTTTAAAATAAAAAAATTCTAATTGTTAATTCTACGAATGCTGTCCAGGATTCTCCGAATTACCTTATGCCGTGATTGTGAGGCCTTTGAACCCACAGCCTGTTTGTTGCTTTTTGTCTGCTCCAAATCCCTACAGAAAACAACTGAGTCTGTGTTTTGGTACATGACAAGTTAGAAAAAGTCAGAGCAGCTTACCTCTGCCTACAGGAAACTTGAGCTTTCCTTGGTCTCTAAAGATGACAGAAAAAGATGTCTCAAAAGAAATAGAAACTACTGATAGAATGAGCAAAAAAAAATGAGACTTTGAACAAAGTTTCACGTGGAAAGCTTAAATTCAATAAGTTTTGGGTTTCTTTTTGAAAACAGGCTTTTCTCATATGGTTTGTTTTCCTACATGTGTGTTTCTGTAATACGATTTAGCCCATACACCAGCAGAGAGAGGTCAGTGTAAAGTGGAAATTGTGTTGTTGGTTCGTACGCATTCCCCACTCCGCTCCCCAGCATATTAAATGTTCCAGGTTGAGCAAAGACCTGATCACAATTAAAGATAAAGTATTTTAAGAAAGAAGCTGAAAATCCTGCAGAAGTACCTTCCTTTAGTGGAGGAAGTGGCTGGTTCGAAGGATTCGTGAACTGCTTTCGCTTCGTGCGGAAGCTGTCGATGTGGCTGAAAAAGCTGTGAGGACCTCCCCTCCCCCCACCCATGCTACAAACCCGACGAATGGAGTTAGCGATCCCCTAGATCCCAGGTTTAGTTTTGGAAATGGTTCTGTCTTGGAAGTTGTATGTTCTTATCGTGAAGAGGGAAAAACGTGTCTCAGGATTTGAGGCTGAGAGGCACGTCGTCTGACAGTGACTTGGGG
>CM053515.1:94172546-94249694 GCA_028627145.1 Eidolon dupreanum
GTCTATAGTAATGAGGCCTGTATATCACTGGCATTAATTAAATTGAACAAACTTGTAGAGACCTAGAAGTGAGATTTTATTCTAGTTGAGCCTAGGGAGGAGAGTGTCTTACTAAATGATTCCTTAGATAGAAATGACAAATGACTCCAAGATTGTTTTCTTTATAAAAGATTTGTGTTAGGTAGCAATGCCTATTATATACATACTGTAGGAAAGGTCCCCCTCCCCGCCTCATTATTACTCATGAGCCAGAAACAGGGCCTGATGGCTTCAGCCATGGTTCCCTGGCCTACAGATGGGGCTGAAAGCTGCTGGGGAGGGAGTGTCGGAGGCCATCGGCCCAGCTCCTGCTCTGGCGTTCGTTCACCAGTGCCACTCCCATTCTGGATCTCTGAAACCCTTTCTTACCCAAGAACCTAATAGTTCACTAGTCTTCAGGTAAAGCAGAAAAATTCTTTGCTCAATACCTAAGGACTCTGGTCAACTAGTCACTTTATGTAGTAGCCTAGTGGCAGCTTCAAGAAGAGGACAGTGTTTGCTCAGGCACTGTGTTTGTTTTATTTCTTTTGAGCATAAACAAATTTGAGTTTAAGCCATCATTTTAAAACACAGCTCTGTTGAAGTCCTTATTTTGGTTAAAAAAATAAATAAATAAATGAAGCTACTAAGTCCCATTGCCGCCTGGATAAGGTGTTTAGCATGACACCATGGTGCTTATCAGTCTGACTCCAGCCTAGCTTTTCACCTTCATTCCCGACTGCTCCTCAGACCCCCTCCCTCAGTGTTCTGTGGGTTCTTTTAAGATGCTGCTGCCGTGCCATAGGAGCTGTGCCATCGTACATTCTCACCAGCAACGTATAAGGGCGTCTGTTTCTCCACAGCCTTGCCAGCAGCATATGTTCTTACATTTATGAATTTTTGCCAATCTCATAGGTGAGAAATATCACCTCAGTATAACTTTTTGCATTTCTTTTGGGTTGAGTAAGGTACATTTTAGGTGAGTGAAAGTAGCATGCTTCTTGTCTTTATTTATGCTCTTAGCTCTCACTGAAATGCCAATAACCCCTGACTCTATATTTCAAATCCCAGCTAAAATATCCCCTCTTCTTTGATTCACTGACTTGTTCATATAGGATTGATATTTCCCTCTTCTGCAGTCCCATGGCATGTGATATCCAGCTCACTTATGCCATGGAGAGATGCTCCTTGGTTTCCTTCAACTTTGTATCCCTGTGACAACTGTGTCTGGAAAATGATAGCTTCTTTCTAGATATTTGTTGGGTTAATCAAATAATGATTTTAAATCAGATAGGCATGAGAAAGTGTCTTTAGCTTGAATTCTAATTGAAAGTACATGAATGTACTTGCCATCTTGTTTTCGATATTATTCCATGATTTTCTCAAGTGAAGCAATCTTTACAATGAGGAAAATGAAGTATTTCAGAATTTTCGAAGAGTTTTTCCAGTCTTCTATCTGTAATAAATAAGAATACCTCTAATAAAAAAAGCACAGCAACATTACATTGTTGTGTCATTACAAAGTACTTTAATTTTCAAAGTCCAAAATACATCTGTGATATGAACAAATTCAGTATCTAATAATCAAAATGCAGACCCATAACACTAATCCTATAACCAGTTAATGTACATTTGCCTTGTAAAATATTTCTGTAACTCTACACTAAAGTTTGTGTAAAAACATTTTAATCTGAAAGTTTTTAAAAATGTTAACTTAATGTCATACATTGTTTAGCTGATTACCAGTAAGTGATAGGGTAATGGTTAAGAAATATTTGTCTGTTGCCCATAAGGAGTAGGAGCTTTTAATGGAAATGATGGGATTGGAAATTGTAGCTATGATGATCTAACGCTCATTTTTAAGAGATGGTTCCTCCCCACTTTTAAAACAGGAGGGATATAGCCAAGGATCTGAAGGGAGGGAAGTGAGAATGGTATCTTGGGTAATAAATGTCAGTATTGAAGGTTAGAATGATAAAGGGCGGGGTGGTCGGTGACAAACAGAAACACTCCTTTCTAAGAAAAAACATGAGTGTACATACAGAGACAAAAACAGCCTCAGTGTTTTATTGAAGGCATAAACAAATGATGGCTTTTTGCTAATGGATCAGGCAGCTGTTAAAATGATTAGAAATAAAGACCTTGTAGCAAAACAATAAAATATTTAATAAAATGTTTAAATGAAATAATGTTACAAATTTTTATCTACCTTATGCACACAATTACATAGAAACATACATTTGGAGAGAAATACAAAAAAAAAAGAGGGAATGGTGAGAAAATACAGAACAATGTGGGAATTTGTATTATTTGCAATTTAATTATAGTTTTTGTTATAAATATTATTGTGGTATAAAGACTATGTTCAACTGCAAAGCAAAAATTTAAAAAAAGGAGAAAAAAGGGAGATAAAAAGAGCAGACCTTTCTTTCACAGTTATATAGTAAGGCACAGAATTTCTGAGCTGGTATTCTATCCCAACAGTTCTCTGACTTGTTGGTCTCAGGACCTCGTTACAATAAAAAGTATTGAGGACCCCAAAGAGCTTTTCTTTTTGTTGGTTCTATCAATATTTCCATATTAGAAATTAAAATTGGTAAATTAAAAATTATTTTTAAATCATTAAAAATAACAATGATAAACCTAGTACATGTTAATATGAGATATTTTAATGAAAAAAATAACCATTCTAAAACAAAAAAAATTTAATGAGAATGCCATTGTTTTATATTTTTGCAAATCTCTTAGATTTGGCTCAGTCGAAGACAGCTAGATTCTCGTATCTGCTTGTCTATTCAATCTATTGTGATATGTTGTTTTGGTTAAAGTATAGAAAGAAAATCTGGCCTCACACAGCCGTGTAGTTGGAAAAGAGAGGAGTATTTTAACAACTTTTTCAGATTATTGTGGATATGCCATGTTGCCTCTGAAACAGCCCACTGTATGCTCATGAGGGAATGAGATTAAAAAGGCAGTCATGTCTTCGTATTATTATGAAAATAGTTTTGGCTTCATAGACTCCCTAAAAAATGTTTAGGGACCTTCCAGGCGGCCTCTGACTGCATTTCAAGAACCGTTGCTGTAGCCCTTGAGAGACGAGAAAATTAAAACCAGAACATTAAGTGGTTTTTCGCAAATTGCATTCATTGTTGGTGGAAGACAAGACACTGGGACACAATTCTGGTTTCGTTCCTCGTGCTTTTGGAGGACTTCAAATTACAGTATGACCATAGGAGAACTTCTGGAAACTGATCCTTAGCATAGTTGTGAAGGTCTTCTGAGATATCAGGTATAATTTTTCCATTCCATCTCAAAGATTAAAAAAACCTCTGTGATAAGTGAATCAAACTTTTTAGAGAAAGTAGCATTAGGATTATAAGTGGATTAGTAAAAATGTAATTTTTAACATATAGAAGATATGGAAATATTAAATTTATAATAAATGCTATGACACACTTAATTTTTGTTTACTACCTCTTACTAGCTAAAAACCTTCGTAGCATTCTTTTTATCAGTAATTCAAAGTAAACACTTTTAATTTCATTTTGGTTGTTGCAGTTATTTACCCTATTTGTAATAAGAGGCATTTTCCATGTCCAGACTTCATTCAACAGTTTGGCGACCTTCTGGTTTTGTTTTTAATGTTGCTCACTCATTCTTCCCAGATCCACTGAGGTCAGAAGCGTTAGTGACTTGGATGCCTGAGGTGGAGAACACTTTGGGAAAACTTGAGCCTATTCAAATAGGCATTTCTAAAGCCTCACCACCAATGCACAGCTGTAGAGAGAGAGCCTCTGGTTGATGACTTCATACCGTTATCACCCTCTTGCATCTACTTCAGAATCTCCCCCGCCTGCAGTCTCTGAGACTCCTTCATATTTCTTCATCTTTTTCAGGTTTTTATTGCAAAAGCCTCTCTTTTTTTCTGCCATCTACTTTACTTTTCTCTTGCCTACTTACCAGTTTCTTCTTTTAAAGATTATTCTCAATGAGATCGACTTCCCATTTATTTACTGTAATCAAAAGTCTCACAGTTGCTGCGTAGTCTCGTGCTTGTGTGATGCGACCGTTGCTGGAAGGTTTCGTGGTGGATCAGATGAAGATCCGGAAGGCCATGATCTCCTGAGGAGTCAGCACACTGCCTACACTCCTTGCTTCCTGTTTGTGTGGATTACATTAGTGGTAAAAAATCAAGATTATTTTGTAATCCACTGGCAAAACCTTTAGGTCAGCTCTAACCAACTCTTGTCTTTTTTCACCCCATTTTTTTTTTCCTGAAGTAAAAGTATTTAAAAATTTTATGGGGAAACAGCACATTTTTTAATACCCTGTTTTTCACTTCAAATAGAGTGGTGGGACCGAGAACCACAGTTACTTAGAAAAGAATAAGATGAACTTCTGGATGCCTTTTGGCTCTGCCCTACCCCCAGGCCTCAATACCTCTCCCACCCCAACCCCGCCTTTGAGTGGGGGACCAGGGCTTAGAAAAGGCTGCTGACTGCATTGTCCATCTCTCATTTTCCTGTGTTTTCTCTTTCGTCTTTGCTCTTCTTTTGGGGCTAACTTTGAAGTGGGGGACTAAGTGTCCAGGTTTCAGTCACATCAAGCTATATGGTACTGCCTGAGCCTCTTTCCTTTCCTTTTGGAGCTGGAAAGGTGTTTTGTGGGTTAGAGGAAATAAAAGGAAAATTCATTAATTTGAAATGTTGAGAATTTGTCTACATTTATATGACTGTTTTTCTAGACTTTTCTAATTTTCTGAGTTCACATGGGATGTAATTTTATCTGTTTCCCATACAGTAGAAGCTTACTATATATTTGTTTAAAAGAGGGAAATAAAGATAGAACAGAAACCTACAATCCAGCCAGGGAGATGGGATAATGGAGAGAGGACTGTGATAGGCATTTGGATATTTAGGTTCCAGTCTCATCCTTATTATAACTACATCTATGACTTAATTAAGTTACTTCACTACTCTGAGCTTCAGTTTTCCGTAAATGAGAAAGTTGTTAAATGATGTCGAAGAGGGTTTGCCCCTTACTTTAGTATTTGTTCAACGATTACTTATTAAATGCCTGTTGTATGCTGACACTGTTATGAATGCTGGAAATAATTGCAGACAGCCAGATGGCTGTAGTTCTTGTTCTCATTGATGTTGCTTTTAAATCAGGGGTGGGATGGGCACTTCCCCACTGGATGACAGGAACAGTAATTTGAAGGAAAGCTGAATTTCTAGTCCCACCCATGTCTGATTTGGACAAGACCCTTCAGTACAAGTAATTTAAATGGCTTTGTTCCTTTATTTGCTCATCTGTAAAATGAAGAGAATAACACCTAACCTATTTACCTTATACAGTTGTTTTAAGACTCAAATAATATATGTGGAAATGCGTTTGGTGATAGTAGTAGTATGTGGTACAGTGTGTGGCAGCATCTGTAGTCATGTAAAATATTTTGTTTTGTATAAAATTCCACATGTAATTTATTATAACTTGGTTGGAAGAGTCCTGAGTTAACTTCATCTTGGAGTTCAGAGATAATTGAAAAATATAAAGTGTATTTGTTTTTGTTCTCTTTACAGAAAAAGATAATGCTAAATATGTTTTTAGACACAATGATGGCCGACCCTCCTCCCCAGTGCCTTGTCTGGCTACCTCTCATGCACAGGCTTGCCCATGTTGAGAATGGTAAGCAGCACTTGTGTCATTCAGTTCTTTATGCTATAGGAAGTGCATGAACGATAGTATTTGTAATGTCCTTAGCAATATCATTGACAATTATAATTGACATTTGTTGGACACTCTCGTTTGAATTTGTGATTTTAGCTTTCAAAAGAGGACTGTTTTGTTCTCAGAAAAAGAGGTGGTGGCGGGCTTTTGACTTAGGTAGGATACCAAGAAGTAGTAATATCAGGCCATAAAAAAACTTTGTGGTTCAAACTCTAGGTCCCTCCCCCCACCCCCGAGATTCCAGGTGGTTGTTTTTGGCTTCAGCCACCTCACTTAATCATAGCTTCCTTTTTTTCCCTTTAATTTATAAAAATCATAGATCTAAAAACCTGAACATATACAATATCAACCACTAAAACTAATTATTTTGGAATTGTTGAAAGGAAAATAGCTAAAATAGAATTTAGTACTGGGTTTCATGCATCTAGTTTTTTCTTTCATTATTTTACCTTGGGTTACTCTCAGTATCCCTTCCAGTAATTTCACTTAAGTCTCTGTTTCACTTGCAGTTGAAATGGAACTTACCTCTTTGTAACGTCTTATTTTTTTTCTGCTGTTGCTATCAGTTTATCTCCTTGTTTAGGTTGTTTGAATTTATTTAGAGGAAAGATCATAGCTTTTCTATGTCACCTTCCTTCTTTCAAGGCTCTTGTCTGTCTCTTCTCATTCCACAGAAGAGAGCAGTAATAGCTTTATTGAATTGTATACTTGAAACCTATTTGATTTTATTACCCAATGTCACTCCAAAAATGTTAATTTAAAAAAAAGCAGTCCTGTTTTTTCCCTTTGTAAGAATGAAATATACTTCCATATTCTTTATTTTCTCCCCTTCCTATCCATACTTTTTTTTTTAACTTCTCAGCCTTTTGCCCAACTATAGCTTTAGTTCACAAGAACCTTAGAATCAAGATTATTTTCTTAAAGCTTCTGAATTTCTTGACTAGACCAAAACAGCTAAACCTTTTAACAGGATTTTTGGACAGAGGTTTATATTGTTAAATTATTGTAATATTGTTAGTTCTAATGGGAGCAATATTTTTATGGCCTTAAATGTTTTAGTAGTTTCATATCCAATTCATTTTCATAAAATCATTTTGTATCTGCTTTACCAAGTAGAGAAAATCGCCTTTGTCAGGATGTATTGTTGTCCATATAAACATTTTTGTGACTTAGTATGTAATGTATTATTTATCGATTACATTTTTACATAGTGATATCATTTTTCTCAGAGACAGAAATATTATGAAATCTAGAAATAAAACATGTTATGTATCACATGAACATCTATCTATCTATCTTAATTTTTATGGCAGGAAACAAATTCTAAAATTATGGCATTTCTGTATTTTTTGTTGTTAGGGCTCTTTCTATGAAATTCAGCACTTGAATTGTATTGATATTACTATTTGTAAGGGTAGATATTTGTGTAAGCAAAAGTTGCATTTTTTATACTGGTTTGCTAATCCAAATGTATGGTATATCAGTAGATAACTATATTATGAACTCTTCCAAAAAATACTTTTACCAAAACCTGATCTTATTTATAATGGACCCAACACTCGTTGATCCTTTTCTCTTTCTGGTTCTTTGTGTTTCCCACGAGCCACAGATTCCACTGACTAATGTAAGTGACTCTTTGCTGGTTTAGAAGAGAAGAAAAATCACATTGATATACATGTTCAACTAGAATTATCAGAATCTATTTAAATATTTAACATTAATGAACATATATCATTTAATATTAACCCAGAATTATTATATGGAATTATAATTATTGGCTGCACTGTTGTCGACTGCATTGTTAACGCAGATTGATTTGGGAGTATTTCTTTGTCAGAACTCTGCTAGGTTGTATAGAAAACTATACAATCTGGAGCAGGCTCTTTTTTTTAGCATATACATGATTCCTTAGAAACTTTTTGATGACAAAAGCTTGAATTTCTTAGAGGAAGTATTTCCTTTCGATTTCTCATTCCTATTTTACTATTCTTTTAGTCTTTTAGTGATCTCGTTATATTATTTTCCTCACCTGATCCTCACTGTTTTAGTCTTGATTTCCTAGTTGATACACATTTTTGGAAGCAGGACTAAAAATCTCTATAATTGATGTAAGATCGGCTTTGTACATATAATGCTAGAAAGAGTCCTTTAGGTGAAGGTTGGAATACTATATCCATCTTTCCTGTTGGCTTCCGTTTCTTGTGTTCAGAATTAAATTGCCAGAGGAGACAACTACCTACCAACAGTTGAAAGTATAAATAACAATCTATAATACACAGTTGTGTGTTGCCCTCTTCCCACTCAGTGAACTAGACTTTCAGGCTGTAAGAGAACTTGTCAGTAGTCTCTGTGACTCCTGACTGCCACGTGGCACTTTTCCACAGGTAAGAGGCCACGTGAGGTGGAGCAGCAGGTCACCGAGCTTCCCTTCCTCTAAATCATTGTCCCTTCGCTGGTCTGGATTACTTTATTTTATGCTATTACTAGAGTTCTTACCCAAAACTACTATTTTAATATGTATAACCTTACTTTTTACCAGTTACTTTTTACGCCTAGGAATGTGGTAGGATTTATTTCAGCAAACATTTGCAGGCCTTCAGTACAAGGTCATGTGTGAAATTCCATTTGCAGGTAACAAGAGATATGTACTACATCGTCCTGACTCTCCTAGGTTTTACATTAGTCAGGGAAACATATGTACAACTAACAGTGATGCACCTCTTTAAAAAAAGTGATAGGTTTGGAATTTTGAGTGCAGAAATTTTGGAGTGAAGGTTTCTCTCTCCTCCTTACTCGTATACCTAAATTTTGAGAAACATGAGTTTCATTTTAAAGAAAGAAATTGGCTATTTTCTAAGGTGGATTGGAATATAGTATTCTAAGTTGGAAATAGTTTTTTTAAAATTTTTTGGTTAAATTAACCAAGAAAGAGACAGTTTGGAATCTTTCGTTCTAATTTTGTTTTCACCTTTGCTTTTTAACATGAGGTTTGGTTTTCCACTGTACTGACTTTATTAGCAAATGAAAATTAGTTCTTTCTCCTTGCTGTCCCACCCTTTCTCCCCAGCCGTTCACTCTGCCCTGTTTTCTCTCCCTCCCATAAGTGTTCCATCCCGTGGAGTGCTCCTACTGCCGGTGCGAGAGTATGATGGGTTTCCGGTACCGATGCCAGCAGTGCCACAACTACCAGCTCTGCCAAAATTGCTTTTGGCGTGGCCATGCCAGTGGCCCTCACAGCAACCAGCACCAGATGAAGGAGCATTCCTCTTGGGTAACTGCTTTGTGTTTCAGTCTGTGCCCCCAGTTGTTAATCTGTTTCATCAGTAAGAGCACCGTAGGCTTGCTTCCGGATAGAGGCCTACAAATAAGGATGTGGTGTAATAAAATCTTAATACTGGGTTTGCAAACATGTTGGGCCTCATCACTTGATTTTAAAGGCAGAATTTTAAAGGTTCCAGAGATGGAGACATTATTACACTTGGAATGGTCCCTTTTATGCAGTAAAATGGAATGTTACAATGCTCCCTTTCCAGAGTGAAAAGTAGGTTTCTTATTTTAAAATTGTGCAAGGTATCCCTCTAAGTGCTTACTCGCTGAGCTTTAAGTAAGATTTAAAGCTCTTTTTTTTCGAAGAAATTTTCTTCATGTTTATAGGCTTTAAATGTTGCAAAGGAAGCTGCATGAAATAAAAGAGTTAAATTTTTGCCTCTCCAAGGTTGGGGAAATACTGTATTTTACAATTGCCACATTGGCGTTCTTACTTTCAAACGTAGTCTTTCAAATGACAATATTTGGGTGGAGGCCAATGTCTGATTTTTGTGTGGTGTTTATAAATTATGTAACACGCTTAGTATAAGCCCATTTTTCTTTTGTTCTTTCATTTTATTTCCAGAGTTTTTTTAAATGCCATACTTTTATTGCCAAAAAGTTGATATATCCTTTTTAAAAATCTTTTCCTCTAGTTTTCGTTGGTTGATTGGTTGGTTTGCTAACGGGTAGAAAAATATATAGGGTTATAAGTATAATTCAGGATCTAGGTTCTTAAGTCTGGTCTACTGGACTGTAAGTATTAGAAAACGTTAATAACCAGGTTTTTGTTTGTTTGTTTTCTAGTTAGCCTTAAAATTGAACAAAGAAAAAAGCAAATAAGTTCATATCAGTAATTAGTATTTTAAAAAAAGAACAAGCTTCAACCTAAGTGTATACTTTACTTTCTATATCTCTGACAATGTGTTAGAAATAATTTTTTTAAATTAGATTTTCAGTTACAGTTAACCATAAGACCCTATCTTGGATCTTGTTGTGTTGTAAATTCCAATATTTTTTGGTTGAGGAGTTATTTAAAAATGTTTAAACAAGCAAAGGAGAAAAATGAAACCCAGCAGTTTTTTTTTTTTCCACTGGATAGAGACTTTATAGATTTTTCAATTGTTATTTTTCTCTTTCCTCTAGTTCAAGATTCCCACTGTGTTCCTTGAATTGTTAATATTTTTTGTTTATAGTGTAGCTCTTTGCTTTATAATCTTTTGTAATGATTAAATTCCCTGGGATGTTTCTTATTCATTCATTCATTCATTCATTCATTCATATGATGATGACATTTGTTAACGAAATCCAGTAAGTTTTAGCTGTACACTTTAACAGTAAAGCATATGCATATTTACACTGTGTTTTTACCTCCCATAGTTAGATTTCTTTCTGTCACCGCATATTTGACCCCTCCCCCTAGGATGTTTCTACTGAAAATTCTTATTCTAGATGTTGGGGCCAGGAGAATAAGGAACTTCTTGTTCACCTTAGTTTGAAATTACTCATTTAGCTAATTTATAACCCTTTAGAAATGGGATTTTACATTTATTTAAAGATAAGTAACTTTGAATATCACTTTATGGTTTACAAAGCAATTTTTCATATACCGCGTTGAATTTTTTTCATTGAGCTATAACACAAAGTACGGAAATCAAAAGTGAATTCTTATATTTCTATTTGATTCTCACAACACTCTCGTGAAGAAGTCATCCCTATTTGTTGTTATTTTTGTTTCAGCTTTGTTATTTTTCCAATTTTATTAATTCATTTTTGTTATAATGACTTAAGATTTTAAGAAGAAGCAAGTATTATCAGCATGCATAATTTTGAAGCTGGTATCATAAATATATCAGTTCTGAATTTTGACGTGTGTGCGCGCATTATCTGGTAGATGCATACTGGTAAAGTCTTCTAGCTCTGTGTGTGTGTGTGTGTGTGTGTGTGTGTGTGTGTAACTTAATTTCAAGATTAAGACTCTGTGTTCAATGCCCTTGCTCTTTGAGAAAGACATGGATAAAGAAGTTTCCACCTAACAAAAAGATGGGTGATCAATTTAATAATAAGTTCTTTGAAGATGGTTCACTGTGTTTGTAATAGTATTTTGAATAAATGTTTTTCATTGTTCACAGTAGGTGAATTTAGTGTGCATTTAACCAGTTTATATATGAATTTGCATTGTAGGTTTGTTATGTGTAGTGTTGGTGCTTAGAAGTTTATTTCAATTTTTTCAAAAGTTTTTGTTTAATGTTTTATCTAAGTAACTATGCAGCCTGATTCATTATTTTTTTAGTCATCAATCCATTCATTTGCCTTTAGTATAGAAAAAAAAAATCATATGGTATCATATGCATGATTCATTCTTTCCATTCAGAAGACATTTTTTGAGCACCTGCTCTGTGCCAGACACTGTAACAGGCATGAGGAATACATCTATGAACAAACTAGACAAAGAGTCCTGCCCTGTGGAGCTTACATTTTAAGGGATATGAGAGAGACGGCTGGGGCTCACCAGCATCACTGTTTGCCTCTTCTTGCCGGGTACACATTAGACTATATTTCCCAGCCCACCCTGTATCTATCAAAGAAGGACTACTGAGGTTTTAGTTTTTGCTATAATAGTTGGTACTAGAAGTGGAGTTCTGTTAGAATAGGACCTTAAAATGTGTGTCATTGGCTTAGGATTCAGGTGACACACTTATGAGGACACTGATACTGGTGGCAGGAAAGACGGAAACCCATGTTATGCAGTGGTGACCAACTGGCAAAGTGGTCACCTGTGATGACTCGGAAGGCACACCTCATGCCTACTGAGCTCTCGGTCAGATGGCGGACAGGGTTAGAGTGTGAGTTGACTGTTATTGATAAGGTATCACAAGAAAGAGATGTGCTTATGAAGGAATTCGCTAGTTTTCAAGCAAAAAAATGAAAAGAAATAGAGAAAATTTTGACCCATGAGACAGTGAAAGGAAAAACAGACTGTTTCCAGACCCCGGTGAGCAAGCAGTAAGGGTCGAGACAGGGTTTGAGCGACAAAGGCGTAACAAACTTTCTCAGTTGAAAACAGTGGCTCAGTCCTGTGGCAAAGACCAGATTAAGGGTATAACTTTTGTTCTTGGCAGCTCATCAGGATCACCTTTGTCCCACCTATGTAGCTTCTGATTTCATGGATTGAGGGGACATGAAACTTGGACACAGACAAGTTTTAAAAGCTCCCCCAATGGTTCGGTCATGCAGTCAAAGTTGGAAACTACTGGCCTGTTGTTTCACGGGGCCTCCTGTTGGCTTCTGTAAGTTGAAAGCAAGAGGCGTGGAGGGAAAGACATAAATCAAGCAGGCTTGAGGATTATCTCTAGGAAAGAACTTTGTGTGTCATTACTGGCACATGGAACTGACTGGGAACAAATATATCGAGGCCTACTGAGTTTTAGGGGGAATTATGTTGGCAAGAACCAAGAGGACCAAGAACTGACCCTTTGTCTAATAATATGAGGATCCCCTGTGGTGGAGACCAGAACCTGATTAAAGTGGGTTGAAGAGGGAAAGAGGAGAGAGATGGAGACAGTGAGTGTAGAAAACTCTGTCAATGAATATCTACTTCTAACTATTTTTCTAATAGTAGTTCTTATTAAGATTCTAGAAACCCAGCTAACTCCACTTCATTTTTCCCCATCCATGATTGCAGCCAGGAGTTAGGAAGATGGCAGTCTGTTTGAGAAAGTAGTTTTGATTGTGAGGAAACAATTGGACTTGCTAGTAATCCCTGAACTGAATATACCAGCACCCAGTGTGGGCCTGTCCGGAAGGGAGTGGAACCTTGAAGCTTGTGGCTCTGGGAGCAGGGAGACTATGTGCTCTGTGGAGTTCGTAGATTCCAGGAAACAAAGGAGGGGGAGAGGCTGAGCCAGTCATGTTCATTCCTTCTTTAAACCCACCCAGTCTGATTGGGAGAGAAGTGAGGACAGAGAGCACCCTGGTGAGGTCCTACAGGGAAGGTAACCCAGTTAATCCCACTTCCTTCTTTCCTTTCTATTGATTATGGTAAAAATACACAACTCTTAACCCTTTCTTGATATGCAAGGAAGCTGGAAATAAGGAAGCCTACTCCCATTCCCTGTCCCTGTACCTCACCTTGGGATCTCTGCTTACCCTGGCCTTCACTTTACCTTGAGAACTGTGACCAATTCCCAGTTGGTTAATCTATGGCAGGGAGGGAGAGAGGGAGAGAGGAGAGAGGGAGGGAGGCAGGGAGAGAGGGAGGGAGGGAGAGAGAGAGAGAGTGTGAGAGAGGAGAGGGGGGAGAGAGGAGAGAGAGAGAGAGAGAAGGGGAGGGGAGGGGAGGGAAGGGGAGAGGAGAGGAGAAGGAGAGAGGAGAGGGGGAGAGAGAAGGTGGGGTGGAGAGGGGAGAGAGAGACACACAGAGACACAGACACACAGAATACACGAAATACACAGTAGAATGCCTCAGTAGAGGTAGTTATATACTCAGTTGATGCTGAGGAAATTTCACCTTTCTTCCCAGCAGATGGCAGACTGCACCTCTGAACAGAGTTACTCATTCTTTTCTTCAAAATCTACTGTAGACAGGAAATATTTGAGTTTGTTTAACTATTTTTGTTCATCTTATTTCTCCTCCTCCTCCTCCTCCTCCTCCTCCTCCTCCTCCTCCTCCTCCTATTCTTCCTCCTCCTCCTCCTCTTTCTTTTATAAATGTTAATAGGCAACTCATATATGTCCAGTGTGGTTGTTTGGGCATTAGTGATATTAAACCATTTCCTTTAAGCAATCAGAGTAAATTATGTTGTGCTAGATAATTAAGATTGTTGACTTACCTTTTTGTCAGAAAATTCTTAGAACAAAACATAGATATAAATCTTTGTGACCTTGGGTTATACAGCACCTTCTTAGATCTAATAGTAAAAGCATGAGCAGCAGAAGAAAAACAGATAAATTGGACTTCATCAAAATTAAAAACTCTGGTGCTTCAAAGGATTCCATCAAGAAAGTGAAAAGAAGAAAATATTTTCAAATCATATATCTTATAAGGAACTTGTATCCAGAATTATAAAAAACTCATAACTCAGCAACAGCACAACAGCAGCAGCAGCAAAAACCCCCAAATGACCTGATTTAAACATAGGCAAAGGAAAAGTAAAATGGTGGTTACCAGGAGCTGGGGTCAGGAGGAAATGAAGGGGAGTTGTTGATCAGTATAGTGTTTCAGATTTGCAAAATGTAAAAGTTCAGGAGATCTGTTCACAAAATGAATATACTTAACACAACTGAATTGTACATGTAAAAATAGTGAAGATGGTACATTTTATGTCATATATTTCTTTCCGTAATAAAAAAAAAATGTAAATTAACTTTGGGGGAAAAATTGGCAAAGAATCTAAATACATATTTCTCTGAAGAAGACAATACAAATGGCCAACATGCATGTGAAAAGATACCCAACATCATTAGTCATTAGGGAAATGTCAAATCAAAACCACAGTGAGTTGCCACTTCACACCCACAAGGATGACTAAAATAAAAAAAGATTGACGATTACAAGTACTGATGGGATGTGAAGAAACAGGTACCCCAATACACTACTTGTGGGAATGTAAATGCAAAGAAATGAATATAAGAATGGACCATGAAATATAGATTGCTTAAAGAGAGAAATGAGACTGTGAAGGAGATAAGGGGCTATCAAAGGTGGTAGACTCAATGGCACGTGGGTCCCACTGGGATTGAAGTGCTGTTGAAGGCAGGGTGCTATAAGGAGTGAGCTAATAAGACAAGCTGGTATGAGAGTGGGGTACTTGCAATTGAGATTTTAGATGATGTACACTGATTGGCAATAAAATATTCTAGGATGTAACTGTGAAGCTGATGGCCCACATGGAGTGGGGGAAGGGTTGTTGAAGGGGAGGAATTCAGGGAATACCAGCGTGTGATTTTTCTAGGGCTGTCATAAGAAATTACCACAGACTTGGCGGTTTAAATCAAATTTATTTTCTCACAGCTCTGGATCCCACAAATTTGAAATCAAGATGCTGACAGGGCCACATTCACTTCCGAGGCTCTAGGGTGGTATCTATTCGTATTAGTCAGTGTTCTCCAGAGAAACAGGACCAAGAAGAGATAAATAACGATAAAGAGATTTGTCATGAGGAGTTGGCGCATGCGATCGTGGAGGCTGTCAAGTCTCGAGATCTGCAAGGTGAGATGGCAACCTGGGGACTCAGGAGAGCTGAAGGTGTAAGTCTGAGTCTGAGGCCCTTTGAACCAGGAGAACTGATAATGTAGTTTTGGTCCCAAGATGCATTAGCTTGAGACCCAAGCAGAGACAGTGCGAAAGCAGGGAAAAGCTAACGCCCCAGTTCCAGGGCAGCCAGGCACGAGGGATTCTCTGGCGCAGAAGAGGAGCAGCCTTTCGGTTCTCTTCAGGCTTTCGAGTGATCGAGGCCTAGCCATGAAATCTGTTAATACAAATCAGTCTACTGATTTGTACGTTAATCTCATCCAAAAACACCCTCACAGGGACACTCAATGTTTAAGCAAACATCTGGGTACCTTGTAGCCCAAGCAAGGTGACATAAAATTAAGCATCATGCCATGCTTGGCCTTCTCCAGCTTCTGGTGGCTGGTGGCAACCCTTGATTTGTTGCTTCACGTCATCCTCTGCCTCCTTGGTCACAATGCCTCTTCCCTTTTTCTCTCGTCTCCTCTGTGTGTGTCTGTCTTATAAAGATACATGTAATGATATTTTGGGCCCAGCCAAAAAATCCAGGATAAATTTTTCCTCGCAAGATCCTTAACTTATATATTTTCCCATAGAAGGTAATATTAACTCTTTTGCCATATAAGGTAATATTCTCAGGTTCCAGAGATGAGGTTGTGGACATACCTTTTGGGGAGCCACCATTCAACCCACAACAGCTTGCGTATAGAAAAGGTCAACTTCATGGATGTTGAAATCCCTAAGAATTGTGACAGTAGTGTTGTCGGACTCCACTACAGAGGGTTATTTAGGGTTTGGGTCTGATGACATGTCAATCAAAACTAGGAGAAAGGATCTGAGAGTGGCAGCGAGGCCCTAGGAGGACGTCTCCCCCACCTGGAGATCTAGAGGTTTGAGGAGTGCGAGAGAGAGAGCAGTTACCACTCTAGTGGCTTCAGGGAGAGCCCAGCCTTCAAAGCCAGGTTTCGTCACAGAGCAAAAAAGGCGAAAGCAGCACTCAGAGAAGACATTCTCAGCAAGAGAAGGGATTTTGCTTGTGGCGGACCATGACGAAGTAGAAGGGTTTTGAGAGTTGGGGATTAGTGGGAGATAGGGTCGTGTGATGGGAGGTAGAGGAATGAGAATCCAGTGGGAGTCTGGGATTTCTTATGAAACAGGCATGACCTCTGATAAAGGTTGTGCTGGAACTGGCCCCAGATAGTCTCCAAGGCTGCTGCTGTGAGGCATGGTTGGGCGAGAGTCTTGCCAGGAGTGTGCAGAGCTCCTGATTCCTTTCTACTCCCGTTGGTGGTGGCATGAAGGCCCGGGGAGAAATGCCCTCAGGTTCTCTCGACCCAAGGCTGACCCGACCACTTCACTGACTCACTGGCCAAGGCCCTCCCTCTGAAATGATGGACTTTCCCGGGTCATCCTAGAGATAAAAGGAATAGTCTAGAGGTGTCCTGGCAGCGTTTGTCAGCATTTTTTGACAGGTTGTTGGGGTGTTTTAAATATTGCTCTTTTTGGCACCTGAACATTGTCCCCATTCGACTCTGGCACTTGTATGTACTATAGATTCTTGAACCCATTTACAGCTGCCAAGGTGCTGAGTTTGAAGGCAGACCATCTAAATGGACCCAGCTGTCTAAAAAAGACAGATGCCTACCAAAGACAATAGTGGTGTGTAATTTACGAAACAATAAGGCGTCTTTTCCAGCTGTAGCCTGATTCTTCTTAGAGCGGAGAGGTGATGGGGAGTTTTCCATGATGGGGAGTATTTCCATTTCCACCCAAACCAAGCAGCTCTTCAAATGAGCAGTTTCCTCTAGCAGTCATCACTTCGCCATGCCTCCAGCTTTAGATCTTTTTTGATTCTTACAGGTGGCCACCAGAGCTGAAGTGGAGAATGTGTATTTTCCTCCATGCAAGGGAGGACCCAGCCATGTGAATTGCTTGTCTGTTTCCATGTTAATCAAATATATCAGTGATTACTGCCCATTGATCTAGTACTTTTTGAGATCTGTAGATACAGATTTAGGGTAGAACTGTTTCTCGGATAAATTTAAGGCATGTGTATTGTGGATTCATTACATTTTATCTCTATTTGGTGACTACAAAATGTCCAATTATGAAACGTTCATGCGTTGTTTATTCATTAAACCTTTTGATTACCTACCATAAACCAGATGTTATGTTCCCTGGCATTCTCTCCTGAGCTCTCTCCTTCTCTCACAGTGCCCCTTTCTCTGGCTGTTTTCACACAGTTTCAGGTTTCAGATGACCCCCCGGACACTGATAAGTTTCTACAGTTTTTCATTCCACCCCAGAATTCTTGTCTCCGTTAAGACTCATGTATTCAGGGGTCTCACGGACATTTCCATCTGAAAAGCTCACTGACTTTTCTGTCACTATTTGATACTGTAATTTTTCAGTCCATTTTCTTGAACTTCTAGGTAGAGAACTTTATCGTCTATAGGAAACAGCTTGGTCATTTTCCAGTAGTTATACACACCCCCCCCCCTTTTTTTTAAACCTTTCTGTGTCATCAAGAACTTTTTGAGAACTGCTTCCAAAAATTGCCTGGAAAGAATCATCTGGACTGCTGCTTAAATATGTGAAGTACCAGGCCTCTTCTAGAAATTTTAATTTAGTAGGTCTGAGTTGAGGCAGAGGAATCTGCTTTGTTTTGTTTTGTTTTTTTATACAAGTACCGGAGGAGTTTTTTTTATCTTCGTGCAAGTTTGGGAAACACTGTTTCAGAGCAGTGCTAGAGAGTAGCGCCGGTTGTCTTTGGTTCCTGACTGCTGCGTCTGCATCGTGAATGATGTTGATTGACTGCTGGCTCTGTTCCTGCCTTGACCTGTGGCAGTATTTGTAACAGGCTTTGGAGTTATTGCATACCCAGAGATAGTCATACAGTGGTCAGTCTAAACCAGGCGAAGAGCTTTCTGCGCTGGTATTCCTTCAGTAAACATGTCTAGTGCCTGTTATGTTCCAGGCCCCGCAGAGTGTTGCTGTACAAAGAAGCACGGGGCAGGTCGTCTCGGTTTTCCAACCCTCATGCTCTCTCTAACCCTCAGTCATTCCTGGGACTCAGGCTGCCTGTGAATCTACTTCCACAGTGCTCGTGGGCTCTGCTTCTTTTTGTTGTAGCTGATTAGACCCTTTGTTTGCCCAAACCTGAAGTATTAGTCACACTTCTGTTTCTTCATGCTATCCTGCCATGCAGTCTGTTACTTCATTTGAGCCAGAGAACTATCTGCTCAATGTATGCTAGGAGCAATTTCTAAACCAGAGATGATTTATGATATACTGAAGCTTAATCTTATGGAGTAATGTTTTGAAAGCTTTTACAATTATGTCTTTGGTTGGGGCTTTTATTTATATCTTTCACTCACAGGCAGCATTATGACAGTATTGAAGTATTTGCAGTTGCTTTTTCACCCTATTTTCTTACTTTTATGTCTTTCAGTCTATTCTAGCTGTCTTTCTTCCTCCCCATTCTCCCAGCTTTCCCTTGCCAACTTTTTTATAGCCTCTAAGATTTAGCTCAGCTATTACCTCTTTTCCTGATCCTCCATTTTTCAGTAAAGGTTTATAATTTTCCCCCAGAAAGGTCTTATATATGTTAGATTAATTCTTGTATACTTTACATCTGTTGTTGCTGTTCCAAATGGTGCCTTTTTTCCTACTTTTTTTTTTTTTGAGATGTAATTTACATGTAATAAAATTCACCCACTTTAATTACAATTTGATGAGTTTTGGCAAATGTACACAGTTGTGCAAATGGTATCTTTTTTGAATTATGTGTCTTAACAGTTTGTTGCTGGTGTATGGAGATGCAAACTAGTTTTGTGTTGTAATCCACTATCTCGTCATCTTGCTTAACTTGCTCATTAATTCTAGTAATTTGTACTCAGATTCTTTTGGATTTTCTATAAGTAATTATATCACCTGTGAATAGTGATAGCTTTGTTTCCTTCCTCCCACTCCCTAAACTTTT
The DNA here is from genome assembly GCA_028627145.1 of Eidolon dupreanum. Classification (NCBI taxonomy): domain Eukaryota; kingdom Metazoa; phylum Chordata; class Mammalia; order Chiroptera; family Pteropodidae; genus Eidolon; species Eidolon dupreanum. Next base: position 94,191,815 of record CM053515.1, read on the forward strand.
AAGTATTAATCATACTTTTTTTTTCTTTTGGTTTTATTATGCTGGCTAGAACCTCCAGTGCAATTGAATAGGAATAAATTTAGGAAGAGCGATATTTAAAAAAGGAACAATCCATTATGAAGAAAGGACCAGTTTGAATTTCTAGAAATAAAAAATATTAAGGTTAAGTTCAATAGAGGGGTTAAATAGCAAATTAGAGATAGCTACAGCAAAAATTAGAGAATGAAAGATAGATTAGAAGAAATTAACCAGGATACAGAATATTGAACACAGGTGTAGGGAAATGGAAAATGTGAAAGGCGATTAAAAGATTTGAAGAATAGAATGGAAAGATCAAGCTAGAATTCTGAACCTAGCTAATCTATTCAAGAGCAAAGAAGAAATAACGATATATGTTCAGAAAAAAGTGTCAGTGCATTTGCCACCAAGAGACCATTGCTGAAGAAACTAATTAAAGACATACTTTAGGGAAAAAATTAATTGACACAGTAAGGAAGAAATGGGATACAAAAAGAAATGGTACACGGTAGAATGGGTAAATTTGGGCAAATTTAAATAAACATCATGTGTAAAATAATAATAATGACTAATTCTGGTGAGCTTAAAACAGGATGCAGCTGAAGTACTAATCAGTTATAATACAAATATAGTTGAGGCATGATTAGAGCTGTAGGGTTTTACGTTACAGGCTGAGAGTACAGATGCTGGTTAAGATTGTAGCCAGTGTTCATGTTACAATAGAGGAGGTTCCTGACATGTATGAGGATTTAATAGGCTTATGTTTCTGCTTGCAATTCCTTAGATGGTGGCTTGATGCTCAAAATGATGTACTCAGAGTCATTTGAAGTGAACACGACAGGAATGGCCTCTGAGGCACCAGTCCTGAGTTTATTGCATTAGGCTGTTGTGCTCCCAAGTGTCAGGGCCCGTCAGCATGTACCCTGAGCTGACGACTGTGCTGTGCAAGGAATTAGCTCGAGGCCGATTGAAAATACAGTCATCCGAGCTCAAAAGAAATTTATTTATCAGAGCATCTTACTGCCTGGTCCACAGTTATCAGAGGAAAACAGGTTTCAGCCCCAGCACAGGAACACAGTGCAGTGGTCACAACACAAGTCACCTGCCACTCTCTACCTTGGAGTTTGCCCTCAGCTGGAAACTGTGTCCCCACCCCTGACTCAGCTGAGCTTCCCCTTCATGACCCCGGTGGGGTACTTGGAGTCCCCAGTCTGTTTCTGACTGACCCTTTACAAGAATGTCTCACTGACCAGGCTGTCTCCCCCAACCCCTGTATGTTCTTTCTCTGAGTAGTTTTATCTGTTGAGGGACTATGTTATACCGTGAAAAAAGTAAGCTGGGCCTGGTTATGGGAGCTTTAGTTTTTGCATCTAGAAAATTGAGACTGTTAACATCTAATTCACAAGACTATTGGAGGGTTAAATGAGCCTATGTATGTGTGCAAAGCACTTGTCAGGTGCCTGACACTAATTTCTTAATAAATGTTACTTCAATTTTAGGGAAAAAAATGAAGCCACTAGGAAGTTGACTCCAAGAGTATAATTGCCAAACAAGGAAAAATAAAATGATAAATAAAACAAAACCTAAAAAGTAGTTAAGGACTAAGTAAAAGAAAAGAAAGTAATAAAACAATGATATAATAAGCTATAGAAATAAAAACAAAATATGTTAACAATTAGTAAATTAAATTTTCCAGATAAAAAGCAACAGTTGTCAAATGGATATTTTAAAAAATTGGACTCTCTGCTGTTTACGGGGGATAGCAAAAAAAGCTACACATAAGAGTTGAAAGTTAAGGATAAAAAAAGAGACATACTTGGCAAAGTACTAACCAAAATAAATTTGGTGAAACTGTATTCATCTCAGAAAATAGATTTCAGGGCAAAAATCTTTACCAGGGAAGTTAAAATGGTACATTTTATGTTATGTATATTTTATCAATAAAAAAAAATTTAACCAGAAGTACCAAAGACAAAAAGATGAAATTAACACTTGTACACAGATACCCATCTAATAATGTTGCTGTAATGTACATAAATAAAAATAAGGGTGCATAAGTTGAAAAATACATTATTAAAATGGGTAATTTTAACATGTCTATAAACAGTTTTTAGAATTATTAGACAAAACAGAAAGAATGTAGACAATTTGAATATACACAAAAACTAATGATTGTACATACTTTTCAAATACACAAAAGTTGACCACATAAAAGAAGCCTCAAAAGAGAATTAGTATCCTACAGACTGTATTCTCTGACTATAGTGCATTTCACTTAGGAACCAGTAACAAAAAGAGCAAGAAAACCAATACATTGGTTATTGAAAAATTGGTTGAAATGAGCAGATTCCTAAAACAACCTTGCTTACCAAAACTGGTTCAAAATGGAATAAAAAATCCAATTAGTAGTATAATCATTAAAGAATTTGAATTAGTAGCTTAAATCTTTACACAAAGGAAACAACCAGACCTGACTGACTTCACATGAGTTTCAACAACTATTAGAAGAAAAGACATATTCCAGTATTATATAAAATTTCCCAGATTTTAGAAAAAATAATAAGCATTGCAGTATCATTTTTGAGGCTAGAATAACTTTGGTACCAAACCCTTATGAGGACAATAAGAAAGGAAGCTTATAAACCATTCTAATGAACATAAAACCTAAACAAAATATTAAGAAACTGAATCCAGCAGTGTATAGAAAAGATAAATACATTATGACCACACTGGTTTTATTCTAGCAATTAAAGATAGAGTATCATAATTTAGCCATATTCATAGATGGATTAAATCCATAAATCATCTCTGAAGACTCATATAAAACATTTATTATGACCTGATATTCACTGATCATTTACACACACACACACCTACCTCCCCCCCACCGCAGCAGTCTGATAGTAGAAGGAACTTCCCTAACCTAATACAGAATGTTGTTAAAACTGGTAGTATCTATGGTATTTACTGGTGAAATGTCAAAAGTATTTGTTTTAATATTGAAAACAAAACAAGAAGGCTTACTATCAACATGGCTATTCGACATTTTATTGGCAGTCCTAAGCAGCATAGTAAACAAGGAAAAGAAATAAAAGGTGTTTGAATTGAAAGGAAACAAAATTGTCATTATTTGATGAAGACTGTCAGTGTTGGAAGTCTGAATCTCTAGATCATTAGAATTGAAATAGAGCAGAGATTAAAGTAAAAACAGGTAAATTAGACTATATCAAAATCAAAAACTTCTGTGCATCAAAGGGCACAATCGACATGGTGAAAAGGTAATCTATGGAATGGGAGAAAATATTTGCAAATCATATATCAGATTAGAGGTTCATATCCAGAATATATAAAGAACTACAACAACAAAAAACCTAATGAAAAAATGGGCAAAGGACTCGAAAGAAAATTTTCCACAGATGATATGCACATGGCTAATAAGCATATGAAAAGATAGTTGATATCACTAATCATTAGGGAAATGCAGATCAAAACCCCAAAGAGATATCACCTCATACCTATTAGGATGGCTACTATAAAACAAAGTAACAAGTGTTGGCAAGGATGTGGAAAAATTGGAACCCACTGCTGGTGGAATGTAAAATGGTGCAGCCACTATAGAAAATAGTATGGAGGTTCCTAAAAAAATTAAAAATAGAATTATTATATGATTCAGCAGTTTTACTTCTGGATATTTTTCCAAAAGAATTGAAAGCATATTCTCAAAGAGAGATTTGTACACACAGGTTTATGGCAGCATTATTCACAGTAGCTAAAACTTGGAAGCAACCCACTGTCCATTCATTGATGGGTGAATGGATAAACAAAATGTGTTTTATATATACAACAGAATAGAATTCAGCTTTGAAAAGGAAAGAAATTCTTAAACAGGCTACAACATGGATGAATTTTGAGGACATTATGCTGAGTAACAGAAGTCAGTCACAAAAAGGCAAGTACTGTATGATGCTGCTTATATGAAATATCATGCTTATGTAGTAAAATTTATAGAAACAAAAAGTGGGCTGGTGGTTGCCAGGGACTCGGGAAGGGAATGAGTTATTTAATGGGTATGGAGTTTATAGGATGCAGAGTTCTGGAGATTAGCATTACATCAATGTAAATGTACCTAACACCACTAAATGGTATGCTTTAAAATGGGTAAGGTGGTAAATTTTATGTTATGTTTATTTTACCACAACTTAAAAAAAAAAGCAAAAGGAGAGCAGGATTGCTAGATACAAAATCTATCTATAAAACAACGAGAAACAAAAGTGATACATAAATTCTTTGTGGAAAAGAATTTATAACTTTATTGAAAGACATCGAAGAAGGCTTAAATGCATGAGATGAACACATGCATGAAAGGACTGTTTAGTATTTGCAGATGGCATTTCTTTCCAAAACTAACTATAGATTTGATAAGTTCCCATCAAAATCCCAACAGGGTTTTTTGTAGTAAATAAACTGTTTTTGAAATGTAAGTGGAAGCGTAAAGGGGCAAGAATAATGAGGACTCTCCTAAAGAAGCCGGTTAAGTTTGGGGCACTGCAAAAATAAGAGGAAGCTGCAGTGATGAAATCATGTGATACTGGCACAGGGATAGAAATAGAATATCTATTAGGAAAAGGATAGAATCTTTATTAAAAGATCCTGAGACAATTGATTATCCATATGGAATAAAACTGTATTCTTTCCCCATACCTACCAAACAAATCAGTTCTAAATAGATCGAAACTTAAATATAAGAGGTACAAACTATACCCTTTAGAAGATAATGTGGGAGAATCTTTTTTATTTACTTCAGAGAGGGAGACAGTTCTTAAGATACAAAATATAAAGGAAATGATTAATAAATTGGGACTGACATTATATTTAAAAGTGACTGTTCATCAGAAACAATAGCGTGAAAAACCAGCTTTAAATAGTAGGAGCTGTTCACAAGTCATAACTTCAGTAAGGTTAAAATACAAAAAATATAAAGAACACTTACAAATCAATAAGAGAAAGGCATTCTAGTGTAACCCACGCCAAAGCTAGGAAAAGATATTTCACAGATAAAAAAACACAAATGGCCCATAAACATAGGAAAAAATGCCCAGTCTTCTTAGTAATCAGGGAATTGTAAGTTAAAACCACAATACTATTTATCACCCACCAGATTGGCAAATGTTAAAATGTTGGACAATAACCAGAGTTGGACAGAATGTGGACGGTCGGCAAGTCTCACACAGCTGAGTGAAAACCAGCTGGCAGTGCCTAGTAAAATCGAATGTGCATAACTTATGACCCAGTAATTCCACTCTTAGGAAATTCTTACACGTGGCCACCAAGAAAGTTCATAGAAGCATTCTAAATGAGGGAAAAAATAGAAACCCAAACATTCATTAGCAGTGGACTGGATGTACAAATTACAATGTAATTAAGTAATGAGATACAATCAAGCAGTGAAAAATTGAATGAATCACAGTTACATACATCAACGTGTATGAATTGTTACAATTTTTAGTGAAAGAAGCAAGTTGCAGAAAAGATACATGTAAGTCTGTGTAGGTTTTAAACATACCAAGTGATTTATATTATTTATGCCATAATTGCTAAAATAAGGAAGTGGTTAATACAAAATCCAGGACACATTACGAGAAGAACAGATGTGGTGGGAGTGGACTATATTAGATAAGGGCCCACACTGAGGCGTCAAAGTGTTCTATTTCTCATGCAGAATAGTGGGTAGGTGGTATATATTTTATAACTTTTTAAACTGTACACATATTTTTATATACTCTTTGATATATTCTTAAAAAATTGTAACCCGTAATATTTTTAAGAGACGGTAAGAAATATTTTGAAGTTAAGTGAAGTAGATTAACATAGTGAAAATGCACAAATTGAAAATTATCACCTGAGAGTGTTTGGAGGAGATTTAATTTTTTAGGTTAAGGCTTCTCCAGGTGTCAGTTTCAGAGTCGGGGTGAGGGGAGAGATACTGAGCCTGCAAGGAGCACCTCTGGCATAGGAGCTTAAATGAAGTGTGGGAGACCCCAGGCCCTAGGCCTCACTGCTTTTTGTCCTCTCTTCTTCATGTCCATATATATTTAGTGACTGACTGTCAAGTCCTGGGCATCGTCCCACGGACCAGGTAGCCAGAAGGGTAATGTCCCCGTCCTCATCTCGGCACTCAACAGCAGTTTTCAAGCTCTTGCTTATAGGCTTTGTTACTCTCAGCCTCCTAAACTGACTCTGCATCAAAATTCACTTCAGGTCTATATCAGAATCCACTCTTTGAGATCTTTTTGAGGAAATAATTTATTTGCATATTTAGACAACCTAATTGAATACCTATCTTTTAAAGTTTTTGGTTTGGTCCTTAATATTCAAATTTCTTTGTATATTTATAACTAATTTCTCCCTTCCCATCATACATATCAAGCCTCTTTTGATGTACTCTTAAGTATTTGGAATTGACTTTGATGTATTGATTTTATCTTTATAGTTATATTATTGAGACTTAAAATTGGATCTAGTCTTAAACCTGGACTTCAAGCAGTGTGGTGCAAAGGGAAACGTTTGTTATTTTAACAGTTATATAGTTATTTTAATGTTTATTATAAAATATACACATGAAACCTATGATTTCATGGCTGTTATTACTCAAGGTGCAGCTAAAGTAGTCTATGATAATCTGTCTCACATAGACTGCATGAATTAATGGCCCAGGTGGTTGTTAGATATAGCAAAAAAAATCATGAAGTTACTACATGGGTTACAGATGTTGTGTTTAGTTGTAAAGGCGAATTAAGATATTCTCTGATGTCTTCTACTTGTATTATAACTCAAAAAATAAAGCGTATGTGGTTTGGTCAAGAGAAAGCAGTCTAGAAAATTCATCTAGGCAGATAATTTGTTCATCTAATATATTCTGTTGTGGGACAGGTTCTGGAAATACACAGATGAATAAAATGTAGATCCCACCCTTTCAGAACACCAGTGTAAGAGAGATAGGTGCATAAATTGAAAAGTGCAATAAATGTAGCATGGAAAGTGTAACAATGGAAATATAAACATGGTAAATGGGTCACTTGGAAAGGCGGGCTTTGACTTGTGAGGTGAGTTTCCACAGAGGAAGAGAGACTTGGAGCAGTCTTGAGAGACGAGCAGAAGACAGAGCGCTAAGAGAAAACACGGTGTGTTGCATTAACTGAGCAGCTTGTCATTTGTGTGGTGGGAGGTGAAGGGTGAGGAGAGAGGAGGGAGCCAGATATGAAAGCTATGGAATATGATGGCATTTATTCAGATCGTATTCTGTAAACGATGATCAGCCTTTGAAAAATTTAAAGCTGAAGAGTGACATGTCTGGAGGGCAGTGCAGATGATGGATTAGAGGAGGAAGAATCAGAGCCATATTAGTCATTGGGCAAAGAGACAATGGAGAGTAGTTGGGGAAGTTCAGAATTTCTGCTTTGTTTAGTTTCATGTGATTTTCAGGAAATTAGATTACATTTAGACTTTTCCCAGAATTTAATGTGTTGTAGGGGATAGCGGTTGGTGATTTGGAGCCAATATATGATGTTTCTGAAGAAATTGGTATTATTTAGTCTTTATTAACTAACTCTGCCTGTGTAGTCTTAAAAGGTTTTTGCTTTCATATGCAAGCAGCATATAAAAGTTAAGTGGATACATGGTATTGATGAGGTACACAGCTGCAAACAAGTTCGTTTTCCAGTTACAGTGGTATATATGGTAATACACTACAGGAGCAGTAGAATGAAACATTTAAACTTTTTTGCAGTTAATATCCTGCAAAGAAAATCTCAGAGGACAGTATTATTTTAAAGGGAATTGAGTGGATAACAAAATCTGTATCCTATAAAGAGCCCCCTTTAAATTCTATGTAACTTAATTGTGGCATATTGTTTACCTTCGTACATATTTACTATTAAGTCTTAAACTCGGTAATCTTTAGGTTTGGCATGTATCATTCTACCTTCCAGAGAAATGTGTTAGTATGCCAACTTGTTTTTGTACTTTCAGCAGATCATAACTCGAGTCACGGGTGTGATACCGACTGCCTGTGGGTGTGAGTGCACTCATTTGTATCTGTGTCCATAGCCAGAACCTTAATACCAAATGTTCTGTCTCCCATTTATTTTGGGAACATTCTCTTAATATTTACATTTTGGCCTGCAGCTTAGCTAATTTGTTAACATTCGAAGTCATAAGCTCTCAGCATTATCTTAGCCTTTTAGTATTTTAGCCCCCCAAAATTTCTGACTTCGATTAGGGATTTAACTATAATATCTCACCAAAAACGATCCAGAAGCATCAAGGAGTTTATGTAAAGTCACATAGAGACGTTCAAAAGGAAAATTCACATTAGCTTGATAATGCGACTGCATTCAGAGATGAGAGAGTAAGCACAGAAATGAAGGGAACCACAAATGACCTTGGAACAAACAACTGTAGGTTCCTTTCTGCAGGACCTGTTAATGTTGATAACAATGAAATTTAGTTTGTATTTGAGAAGATGTTTTCTACAGCTCATCACCAACTTATTTTGAAATTCTTTTTCATTCTTTTGAAATGTAACTCTTTATTTCCTTATTTTCTACTTTGACACAGAAATCCCCTGCAAAGAAGCTGAGCCATGCAATTAGTAAATCTTTGGGTTGTGTACCCACCAGAGAACCTCCGCATCCTGTTTTTCCTGAGCAACCAGAGAAACCACTTGACCTTGCAAATATAGTGTAAGTATATACCTGGATATGGATGTGAATTAGATTGAACTGGAGACCTTGCTAAATTCTTTTGAATCAAAACCAAGTCTCACCTAGCATGAACATTTAACCTTCTGATTTTTACTTTACTTTTGGGAAACTTAGACTTCAAACTTTCATCTCTTTAAATCACCATAAATGTCTCCATGAAAACCTAGCTCCTGAGCCCCAAAGTCTAAGGAATATTTAGCAGTCTCCAACAGAAGCATTAATCCATTGAAGAATAATTATTGTGCTGGGTTTAGCAAGGTTGCCTTTTGTTGTGTGTGTGTGTTCTTCCCTTCAATCAGTGGTAGTGATCATTTCTCCACTACAGCAGAAATGCCCATAGAGATTTGAAAAATAGTTCAGACAACATGGAAATGAAAATCAACCTGATATGCTCTTTGTATTGAGAGGAAATTAGGAAACATAAGGCTATTTGGAAACAAAACTAGTGTTTAATACACACACACACACTTTAGTTGAATATCATCCATGCTAGAAAGCTAAGAGGACCAAAAAAGTTAGAGAAATAGAGAAAGAAGGAAAGTAAGGTGGAGGAGAAATAAGGAATAATAAGATTTTAGCCTCTGTTCTGTGTCTTTACTCTGAATTAATTGATATTAAGTTTGCTGGATACAGTTGGTAGGTTTTTGATCATTAGTCTTTATCAAGTGTTTAAAAGTTTTTCTTTAGGAGTGGACATTTATTTTCTTTTACCTACCTGGTGGTGGGTGTTTTGACTAAATGATCTCTTAGCTTTCTTGATCTTTCTTTTTTTCATTCAATAATTTTGAAAACTTTTATATTTATTAAAATTATACAAGCATGTGGATTAAAAATTCAGTGATACAGAAGAGCTTAAAATGAAACACAACACATCCTTCCTTACTTCATTGTGTTTTGTCTGGATTTTAGATCTACTAGTGGTGACCTCTGTATCTCTGAATAATATATTTAAAGCATCATTTATTGACTTATCAGTTTTGGAAATTATTAAATAATTCCGTTCGTGGTATAAGGAACCATACTTATTTATAACTACATGTCAACCCATCCCAGTTTTTCATAATTATATCACCATTTTTAAGTTAGTTAACTGTAATTTTAAATAATATTGTTAAACTTCTATTTCTTATAATATCTTCTAATTTCCACTGTGTAAAATGAGAAAATTAGTACTTTCTACTTCTTTCTTCTCCTTTTTCCTCCTAACTTCTGTCATCTCTACCATCACTTTTATATTATCAAAGCTGACAATATTTCTCTTCCCTTCTGTGATAATAACTAAATCTTCTGAGATTTCTTAAGGGTTGCGTCTAAAAGTTGAAAACCAGGTAACAGCATTGCCAGTTAATGCCATTCATTAAGCAGTCAGTGTGCTGTGACTCTGTTCTCCTGTGCAGTCCAGTGTCACGATCCCTGTACCCTTCTTCTCTCATCAGAGTTCAGTGGAAACTTTTCTTACACATCGTTGGTTGCTCAGAATCATACCTGTTGACCTTATAACTGGACTGACTTCTGACTGTTGTTTTGCTTTCAGTTCCCCATTACTTTCTTTGAAAAAAAGTCCCCTGTCTGAGCCAACATTGTAGTGTTTGTGTGTGTCTCTTTTTTTTCTTTTTTTTTTTTTACCCCTTTAATGTTCTGAAGATGTCCCTTTCACATATATCTTTAATTCATCTGGAATGGATTTTTGTGTATGGTGTGGTATAGAATAGGCAGTTCTCTTTTCTTCCTTTGCATTTGAATAATAACTTTTCTCAGAGCCATTTACTGGCTAATCCATCATTTCCCCACTGACCTACAATGCCACCATTGTCATAAATGAAGTTTCCAGATAATACATGGTCTGGTTTTAGGGCTCTTTATTCTCTTCCTTTGGTTGAATTGTCTATCCCTATGCCAGTATCACGCTATCTCATGATAAGGGATTAAGTAATCTTTTTTAAAGAATATCTTGTCTTTTCTTGCTCTTTTATGTAAATTTTAGAATCGGCTTATTGAGTTCCTCATAAAATTTGTTGGATTTCGATTGGCCATTCACTGAATCTAAAGATCAGATTGAGGAGAATTGACATCTTTATAATATTAAGTCTTTCATTCCATGAATGTGTTATATCTTTCCATTTATTTAAATATCTTTCTATGCCCTTCAGTAAATCTTTATAATTTTTCCTAGAATGGTCTTATATATGTTAGATTAATTCTTGTGTACTTTTTACCTGTTGTTGCTGTTACAAATGGTGCCTTTTGTACAATTTTTTTGAGGCATAATTTACATGTAATAAAATGCACTCACTTTAAGTGTACAATTCGGTGAGTTTTGGCAAGTGTATACAGTTGTGCAAATGGTATCTTTTTTGAATTATGTGTCTTAACAGTTTGTTGCTGGTGTATGGAAATGCAAACTGGTTTTGTATTTTAATCCACTATCTGGTCATCTTGCTTAACTTGCTCGTTAATTCTAGTAATTTCTACTCAAATTCTCTTAGATCGTCTATAAATAATTATATCACCTGCAACTAGTGATAGCTTTGTTTCCTCCTCCCACTCCTTATGCTTTTAAGCATTAATCATGTATTTTTTCCCTTTGGTCTTATTATGCTGGCTAGAACCTCCAATGCAATATTGAACAGAAGTGGTTTACTTGGCATTCTTGTGTTACTACTAATCCCAAAGAGAGTGCTTTCAGCATTCATTTAGTATGGTATTTGATGTAGTCTTTGTAGAAACTGTTTATCAAGTAAAAGATGTTTCCTTTTATTATTAGTTTGCTAAGAGTGCTTTCTTTTTGTCATGAGTGGATGTCAAATTTTATCAGACTTTTTCTGCATTAATTAAGATGATCGTATGAGTGTATTCTATTAATGCAGTGAATTACATTGTTTTTTTAAACAACCCTGCATTCTTGGAATAAATATAAATCGACTCTCCTTTTAATACACTGGTAGATTTCATTTGCTAATATTTTGTTTAGATTTTGCCTATGTTTATGAATTTTGTTGTCCTATAATTTCCCTTGGCTTTTTGATTTTGTTTTGTTTTGTCTTATTTTTAGGACAAAGTTTGCCCAATTTGCTGTCTTCAAAAAGTTAGGAGCATTCTGTCTTTTTTATATTTTTGGGAAGAGCTTTTTTAAGATTGAAATTATTTGCTCCTTAAATTTTTGGTAAAACTCACCAATGAAGCTATCTGTACCTAAAACCTTCTTTTAGGGAAGATTTTTATTTTTTCTATTTTTATTTATTTTTTTTAACGCCTATAGCACCTAGTATTCCTAGATGGTCTCCTATCCAAGTACTAACCAGGCCGAACCCTGTTTAGCTTCTGGGATCAGACAAGATCTGGTACGTTCAAGGTGGCATGGCCGTAGACAGGAAGATTTTTAATAATTACATTTTAAAAAACAACTATAAGATTCTTTTCATTTTTTATTTCTTTTTGAGTCACTTTGTAACATTAGTAGGAATTTGTCAGTTTCTTTTAAAATTTCCAAATATTGGCACAAAGTTTGTAATATTTTATCTCTAGTATGTGTGCTAATGTTTCTTTTTTCATTCCTACTCTCATGTATTTATGTTTTTTTCTCTGTTTTTTCTTTGAAAAATCTTGCCATATGCTTGTCTAATCTATTGCACTTTCATAGGACCAACTTTGGGTTTTGATGATTTTTTTATTGCATATGTTGTAGTTTTAAATTTTACTTATTTCCACCATTGTCTTTATTATTTCTTTTGTTATAGTTTCTTTGACTTTATTTGCATACTCTTTTTCTAACTTCCTTAAAGATATGTTTAACTCACTCATTTCAGGTTCTATTCCCTAACAGAAGCACTTAAGGCTATTAATTTCTCTAAGCACTACCTGAGCAGTGTCTAAGTTTTGTTACATAACTTTTTTTATTGTTTAGTACTAAATATTTTCGAAGTTCTGTTATGATTTCTTTGAGAAGTATACTTTCTTAATTTGCAAATGTGTGGGGGTTTTCTAGTTGCCTTTTTGCTACTAATTTCTAGGTTAATTTCATTTTGCTCTGAAAATGGTCTGAATTATTCATTTTTCAAATTTGTTGAGACAGTCTTCTTATCTATTATATGATCAATTCTTTATTCATTAAAGTAAGTTTGAAAAGAACACGTATTATGCTTGTTTGGTGCAGAGTTTATAGTAACTGTAAGTCCATTAGGTCAAGTTAATTATATTGTTCAAATCTGCTATAATCTACTTCTTCAAAATTATACATTTCATTTGGAAATTAAATTTTATTCTTATGAAATAACTGTCCTTATTCCTAATAATTCAATTTGCTCTCAAGTCTATTTTTTGTGCCAGTATCATCTTTTAATATCTTTTGCTAGACATGTGCCAGGTATAACTTTTCCCATCCTTTTACTTTCAGCCTGTGTCCTTAGGTTTTCATTATGTTTCTTGTAATTTTTAAGCTGGATTTTTAAAATCTGACCTGAGAACCTGTCTTAAATGTATTATCATAATATTATCATCATTATAATGAGTCATTTATTATAATTCAAATTGATTTACATTGTTATCGTTTTAAAAATTATCATTACTGTGATATTTGGACTTTTTCTACCATTTTATTTTGTGCTATTTATCATATTTTTAAAAATTCAACTTTATTCATATATTTCACTCTAGCCACCCTTTCTACCCATTCTCATCTGCCTTTTGTGTGTCTTTTTACTAGTATATGCTCTTGAAACTAGGTATTGTCTTTTTTAAAAATTTACTTAAGTGATGTTATGAACGTTTTCCCCATCTATTCTGAACCTTGCGAGGGCCATCTAGGCTGCATTCTGATCTCCGCCTGACATGTAATGCTGCAGTAAATACCTTAGATGTTTCCCCAGTGGAACTGGGTAGGAATTTCTTTATATCCAGGATACAGCTGTTGGGTCAGAGGTTATGTATATCCTGATCAGAAGAAGTGTGTTGGGGAATCCAGTGGTTTAGTGTAGACTTATAGTTAATGTCTCCATTTTATCCCACCTCTACCTGATGCGCCTGCAAATACTGTCTGGTCAGTTTCCTTACAGAGTAACCTCTGGTTTCCTCCTGGGCCTAGAAAAGAGCAGTCAGATGGCTGTGTGGTGTTGGGGGTGGGGTGGAAGAGGTGACAGGCGCTCTGCTTCTTAGGCAGACTTTCAACCAATTAGAAACATTTTAATTTTAATGCAGCCCCTCACCCCTCTTTCAGAGGTACCAGGCATCTCTGATTTCTGAGCATTCCTTGTGTGGCTTCACTTCTCTGGCCTCAGGATGAATTTGACCCCAGTCTCTTCTTCTCTATTTATTAAAAAAGCCTTCCTAATACCTGGTTTCTGTTAGAAATTTAAGTGGGAATTTAATCTCGGATTGACAGCTAAGAATTGGAACCTGAAGCTTTCTCTGAGTACAGAATAAAGTGGACATTCCCCCTTTAGATAATAAAAAATCTGTCACCGAAGCATAGTTTTATTCTGAGAGATTCTCCCTTTTAGCAAAAATGTTGCTAAGTGTCGCAGATGTAAACATTATAGTGAAGAAGAATAACGTTAAAGAAAAGCTGATTTCTATCTCTTTGTGCCTACTAACACTTCTTATAAGCACATATTTTGTGTTGAGTAGTTTTTAAATATTTTTATATGGTTAAAAATAATACATGTCCATCGTAAAAACATTCAGAAAAATAACAGCTATATAACCCTGTTACTTAAAGACAACTACGTTACCTTTTTAGTGTGTACACTTACCCCCAGTCTTTTCTCATGCATGTGTATTTTTATGGGGAGGGTATTACTGTTTCTATAACCATTCTTTTAACTAAGCAGTATTTGAACATATCTTTCTATGTCAGTTAACATAGTTTTACATTATTGGTTTAAATTGTGCTCGTTATCTTATTGCATGAACGCGTTATAATTTATATATGTAATATCTCTTCTAGAGCATATAGGCTGTTTCTAATTTTTTGTTATTAAACAATGCTGCAGAAAACGTTTTTGTACTTTTTGTTTTGACCTGCACTTATGTCCAAGTAGTTATTTGGTATAAGTTCCTAGAAGCTGAATCTGCTTGGCCACTGAGATGTACCTTTTAAGGCTTTTAATTCATATTGTCAAATAGACCTGCAAGAAGATTACATCCGATATATATGAGAACAGCAGCTTCCTTAGACCTTCACCTGTTTGGGTATTTTCAAACTTTTTAGTCTTTGGAAACCTGATAGGTGAGAATGATTTCTGATTGTTATTTTTATTTTCATTTCTTTCATTAGAAATAAAGCTACCTATTTTTTCATATGTTTCTTAGCCATTTACATTTTGTCTTTTTCACCTTTTTTGATCAGTCTTCTCCTTACTAAATTAATCTGAGTTTTCTTTTCCTTATTGGGATAGGTAATTTTTTGTCAAACATGTTACAGAATTTTTCTGAATTTGTCAATGTCTCTTAACTTTATTTTTCTTACTCTGAAAGTCAGATTAGTTAAATTTTTTTCTTCATGGTTTCTGGCTTCCCTGTCATATTTAAAAATAATGTTCTCACCTCAAGATTATAAAAATACTTCTGTCTAAAAAAAAAAATTATTGTTTCTGGATTTCGTGTGTGTATGTGTGTGTGTGTGTGTGTGTGTCTGTCTGTCTGTCTGTCTGTCTCTCTCTCTCTCTCTCTCTCTCTCTCTCTCTCTCTCCCTCTCTCTTTCTCTCTCTCTCTCTCTCTCTCTCTCTGATACCAGATAGGATTTAAGTTTATTTTTCCAATTTGATAACCATTGTTCCCATCTCCATTATTTTCCTGCTGATTTTGTTGCAGTTTTAATTTTTCCTTCCTTTTAGCAATTGATACTCACTTTGAAGTTCTGAGAAATCATATAAATCACATATTTGCCCTGTATATGTAAAGTAATTCTCTAACAAGATGCGTTTACCTTACGGTCTGTCTTTATTCTATTGGAAGGTCGAGAAAGACTTCCGTGAAAAGTAACATGTACAGTCATGCCTAAAAGATGCACAGGGCGTAGGCATGTGCGGGGGCAGAGGGAGGAGCCTTCCCAGCAGACGGGAAGCTGGGACAGAGGGCTGGGGGAAGGACGCAGAGGTACGCAAAGATCTCCTGAGATTTTGGACGTTATCCTATACTGAAGAGTTTTCGATAGGAGAGGGACATGTTGAATTTCACATTAAGAATAAAATCACTGCTACTGTGTGGAAATAGGGAATAGGACAAGGGTGAAAAAGAAGAGGCCAGCTCGTGTTTTTTCCTTTTTTTTTCCATTGGCCAGGTGACATGATGGTAGTTTGAACAATCCTGGTGGTAATGGAGATGGAAAAAAGTTTCTAAACAGAAAAAAATCTTAGGTTTTACCATCGTTGCATACCCAGAAATCAAATTAAAACCCCAGTGGAGGTTTGGGACAGGAGTTGAAACTAAGTATGAGATAAAGTATATTGTAATGTTAACTGCTTATACTTCATTATGACAGTGTAGACATTTATTTTATTTAGATCTTCACGAATTTGAGAAGCAAGTGTTGTTGATATTTATCGAGCACCCATAGTGTTCCGAGCCCTTTGTTCACCTCCTCCTTAACCCTCACAGCATAGGAAACAGTTTTGGTGAGGCTGAATGACCTGCCCAAGGGCACACAGCTTCATTGTGACGGAGTTGGGACTAGCGGAGTTGGGACTAGCGTCCAGGGCTCCTGGCTCCACACCCAGCCTTCTTTCCAGTGCACCTCAGTTTCCTAACATGCCAACCCAGGTAAAATTATTATAGAAGCATACAGTAATGGAGCCATTGTTTGAATCCCGTGGTTAGTTTTAGAATCAAGAGAGAACAGCGAATAGCTGTAACTTGGGTGGTTGAAAAATAGAAGGGAGGCAGTGTGAAATGATAGAAGAGAAACTGGATTAAAAATCAAGACACATCAGTTTGTTTTTCTGTAACACTGGTGATAACAAAACATCTTAATTAACTGAGGGTACTGTTTAAAGATAATGTATCTAAAAGTGCTTCTAAGAAGTTAGCAATACGATATTCTAAATGTTTAAAGTCTTTTCCTCAGAATAAGGTAAATCATATACACAAAAATGTCAACTCCACAAAGGCTGGAACTCTTGTTCTTCACTGGGCTCCCAGTGCCTAAAATAGAGCCCAGAGCATGGTAGGCATGTAAAATACATTGAATGAATGAATGACACTAAACATGCTTTATATAAGCAGACATATGGCCTACCCACCCACCCGTTTATGTGTTTTGTTTTTTGCTTCACAAAATAATACAGGTCATGTACCTGTAGTACCTGAAGTCTCCACTAGGTGTCAGGCATATTTCCTTGATTGGCTCATTGTGTTCCTTTTTTGGTGAGTTGAGAACGTTAAGTAAACAAGGTTTTTCAACTATATCTCAAACAAAACCAGTTCACTTATCATCAGCACTCCAGCAGCTTTTCTTTCTTCTGAGATTCTCTGAGATTGATTAAAAAACCATTTTAATAAAACTTCTAGCTCTTGCTATCTCTGGTAGAATTTCTGCTAGCCTCATTTCAAGCAATTTGCTGTTGCTTAGAATCTAATTATCTAACCACATAGTCTTTATGTCTAATTTCTTTAATTAGTGGTTAGTCACCATTTCAGTTTGTGTTATTATTTTTGAAAAAAAAAAACAACTTACTGATGTTGGGTTACTGTACTTTTTGGTATGAATTCCATCAAGGAAGAGCATGACCAGTGTCCCATTGGACACACCTGTGACCAATCTAGTCTTTTAAACAGAGTTTAGCAAAGTACATCCCACTGGTTAAATACAGCCTGTCACCTTTTTGTGCATGGCCCATGACCTAGCAATGATTCTTATATTTTTAAATGGTTAAATAGAAATGAGAACAATGTTTTGTGAAGTAAAAAGAGGATATTTTGTGAAAATTATAGGAAATTTGAATTTTAATGTCTGTAGGTAAAATTTTATTGGAATACAGCCATACTTTTTCATTTATGTATTGCCTATGTCTGCTTTCAGGCTACAGTGTCAAAACTGAGTCTTTATGACTAAGATTATATGATGCTCAAAACCTAAACTATTTACTATCTGACTCTTTATAGAAAAAGTTTTCCAACTCCTACTCTTAGGGAAAGATTGATTAAAAACTACAAATTTAGGGCACTTTTTGCTTTTAGATTTTTTTTTTTTTCCACATGCTCATCTTATTTGATGGTCCAGGTTGCTCTTTCCACCCAATGATGAAGGTTAATTAGTAACTTCTGCGGAAGCATTTGGATATAGTTTGTTACCTAGGAACTGGACTACCCTCTTATTGTTTCTTACCATCTCTGCATATATGTGCATGTAGTATGTTTGAACAGCCAAGCCAGCCAGTTTTCTCTATACATTGCATCAAAACAGAATTAACCTAGATAATAAGGAAATACTATTATTTAAATTATACTATAATTATGAAATTATAATTAAAATAATACTTTAACATGGCTCTTGTTCCTTTTTAACTGCACTCCTGTTTAATACTTATATGTGCATTACTTTGATTTGATGAAAATATATTTGTCCTCTATTGTTTTAGTTCTATATCAACCTCAGATTTTTTTGAACTTTACACAGCTGTGCTCGAAACATCTGATGCTTTCAGTGTTTGTGAACTTTTTAGTACTATAATAGGAAAATTCTGCCTGTTTTCTTCTTATTCATAATGACGTTAAGTAGATCAGTAGAAATTCACTAGACCACTAACAGTGTAAGACCATTTCAACCCCATGAAAATAACTTCTTGTTTATGTGATTTTGTTAATAAAGCACATTTTTGTGACGCTTTTTTTGAAATGATGGATGAATCTGGAGTTGGAAATGGCTTTTGTGACAAGGGTGGTTCCGGCTAATTGTCCCATGTCAAACCAAAGTCCTCATTGTTTGCAACTTTTTAAAAATAAGTCAAATTTGTTTTTGTTTTTGTTTTTTCAGAGAGTTATTAACTGGCTTTACTGTATTCCCAAACTGTGGAATGTTATAGAATTTATAATATTGATAAATGGGTCTGGATTGAAACTGCTGTCTTCCCACAAGTATTTGCTGGCATGCGTTGCTACTGGGGCTCTGTGCTGCTCAGTGCTTGAGGATAGAGTCTTATTTGAGGAGGCTGACAAGATGATACTTTCCTCCAGATCACTAGGCAAATCTGATGTCCCATTCACTTGAAGGAAATATCAGATGCATTCTGGGTATCTTGGTCTCCTGAAACCAAACCTGTTTTGGAAGGTTATAATTTTGAGCTATTTCCAACAAGTAAGTATTACACTCTGACTCTTAGGTCATAGCTCATCAGATATTAATTCTGTCTGACATTTTACTGTAAAAATTTTGAAAAACCTAGCCATGGTGACATAATTTGCTCACCAGCGGACCATCAGACACCTAAACTTCCAGGTCTATCTAATTTGACCTTTCGAGACAAGAAAAGCTGTTTTTTATAACTCCTGCTCCTACAGCCTGGAATGTGAAGGCTCTATGGCTCTTAGATCGCAACTCATCTGACACAAATTTTGTCTTGTATTTCGCTGAGCTGATTTTGAAAACCTAGCAGCTGAGGAATACAAGGTTCTCTGAGAGCCTTGAGCTTTGCTTGCTCCCTCTTTGGGTGTTGTCTGTGTTTTGCTCCATTTCAGACTGAAGGTCACAGATAATAATTTTCTTCTGGACTTAGGTCACCTGCTAGCCCTGGAAGTATGTCCCTCTAAAAAGAAAGATGGAGCTGATACCAAGGGTCATGTGTCATGTAAGATAGTCTTAGAAATAGGATATGATTTTTGCCTGAACTTCAGGGTGTGTGTGTGTGTGTGTGAAGGGGGGACGGTGGGATCAGGTGACCAGTAAATGTGGTGATTGATTATGATGCAGTAAGGAGAAACAGCTTATTTAATAAAAAAAAAATCAAGGTTTAATCCTCGAAAGGTGATTGTTTATAAATGGCTGTGACTTCGGTTTGCCGAGTTTTACCCTCCCCTTGGGATTTTTCTCACTCTGTTACTGCCACAAAGCACTCTGCTTTTAAACTCCCAAATCTGGCCTGGCTCAAATACCATCCTATGGTTTTCTTTTCTTTTTTTATTGTGGTAAAATACACATAAAATATATCATAACCATTTTCAGGTGTACAGTTTAATAGTGTAAAATATATTTACATTGTTGTGAAGTTGACCTCCAGAGTTTTCTCAACTTGCAAATCCAAAACAACATATTCATTAACGTCAATTCCCCTTTTACCACAAGACCCTGGTATTCACCATTCTACTTTCTGTTTTTGTTAATTTGAATATTTTAGATACCTTATGTAAGTGAAATCATATATTTTTTGTCTTATTTCCCTTAGTATAATGTCCTCAGGGTTCATCCATGTTGTAACGTGTGTCAGGATTTATTTCCTCTTTATGACTGAATAATATTCCATTGTACGTCTATAACACATTTTGTTTGTCCATTCCTTTGTCAGTGGACAGTTGGTTTGCTCCTGCCTTTTGGCTGTTCTGAATAATACTGCTATGAAATTGTTATGTACAAATATCTCTTGGAGATCCTATACTTTTGTTTTGTTTTTATTTATAGGAGTCACCCTGATGGGTGTGATGCAATATCTCATTGTGGTTTTGATTTGTCTTTTCTTTCTTTAAACAGTTTCCTCGAGGTATAAGTTGCATACCATAAGACTACCTCATTGTGACAGTTAAATGATTTTTAGTAAATTTATATAGTTTTGCATCCATTACCACCACCATCCAGTTCGGAACATTTCCATCATCCAAAAAAGTTCCCTCGTACTCATTTGTAGTCAGTCCCAGCTCCCACCTATGGCCCCAGGGCAGCCACTGATGTACTTCCTCTTTCTATTTTGCCTTTTCTAGAGATTTCATGTAAACAGAATAGTATAATATGTAATCTTTTGTTTCTGGCTTTTTCATTTAGCATAATGTTTTTGAGGCTTATTCATGTTGTAGCAAGTATCAATAGTTTATCCCTTTTTTCAATGCTGAAAATACCCCATTGTATGATGAGACCACATTTTTTTTTTTCCTTCACCAGTTGATGGACAGTTGGCACATTTCCAGTTTTTGACTATTATGAAAAACGCTGCCATGAACATTTGTGTCTTTGTGTGGACATATGTTTTCATTTCTCTTGAGTGGATATCTAGGAGTAGAATTGCTGGGTCATGTAGGATAAGTGTATGTTTAACTTTTAAAGAAACTGCCAGACTGTTTTTGAAAATGACTGTACCGTGTTACAGTCCCACGAGCCATACACAAGAGTTCCAGTTTCTTCCCATCGTCATCAGCACTCGGCGTATTGTTATTCTTTTGGATTATAGCCATTCTAGTTAGTGAGTCAAGGTACCTTTTCCTGGTTTTCATTTGCATTTCTCCACTGATCAATAATATTTTAGCACTTTTTCATGTACTTATAAGCCATTCACATATCTTCTTTCGTTTTATTGTCTATTTAGAGCTTTTGCCCACTTAACAAAATACTTAATCTATTTTAGAAGAATTTTATTAAATTTACAGAAATTTTGCAAAGATAGGACAGAGTTACCATATACCCTGCACTTTTTCACCTGTTGTTGACATTTTACAAGTGAACCAATATTAATATTATTATTAACTGAGTTCTATACTTTATTGGGATTTTTATCAGTATTATGCTATATGAAATAAGTCAGACAGAGAAAGACAAACAGCTGTATCGTTACTTATATGTAGAATCTGAAGCAAACAAAAACAAACGAACAAACAAAACAAAACAAAGCTCATAGATACAGAGAACAGATTGGTGGTTACCAGACGGGAAATGGGGTTAGGATTGGGGCAGAATGGGTAAAGGGGGTCAGCCATATGGTGAAGGATGGAAACTAGACTTTTGGTAATCACTTCGTAGTGTATACAGATACTGAATTATAATGTTGGACACCTGAAACTTATATGATGTTATATACCAGTTTTACCTCAATTATTTTAAAAAAATGGAAAAAAATTGGGTTGGAAGCCATGATCTTCCAGTTCATTATGATTACTTTTTAAAAAGTCCTTAAAAAGTAAATATTCTTAATATTGGAGAAATCTGTTTTTCTTTGAGCTTCATTTCTTCCCTAGCCAAACCTAGGGTATACCTATAAAGTGATTTCATGCAGACATCAAGCCTCAGAATTATATTCATTGAGTGGAATTTCTTAATAGGATGTGTATCCTGTGATCTGCTTGCAATTTAGAATAATCTGACTATTTTTTAGCGCCTTTATAGGTTTTCATTTTGCCCACTTTTGATTAGTGCCTAAATTTAGCACCTAATAAATTGGCCCTTTTCATTCTTCTTAAACCTCAAATCTGTTGACATATTTCTACCAAATTAATCTTCTTGAATCACTGCCTTTGTCGTATTACTTCCCTGTTTAAAAATCTACCAAACTCCACTGCCTGTAGAATTGAGGAGGCACTCCTTGTGCTGGAATTCAAAGTCCTGTGTAATTGAGACCCACCTTACTTTTTAAATCTTATCTTCTGCTGCTGAATTTATGCAGTACAAAGCCTCTGCTTTGGTTAGACCTGCTTGCTTTCTCCCTTTTAAAACTTTATATACTTCCATGCCCCTCTGAGACAACTCCTGATGTCCTAGCTCCACTACCCCATTTCCTGAATGCCCTTCTTATCTCTTTCAGGGCCAGATATCTAAACAATTTTTCTAAACAGCCTCCGTATGCTTGAAAAGATTCTCAGATTATTGAGTGCGATGTTCCCTATATTCCCATTAGAGCAAGCTTATTAATTGTGTGTGTAGAAAAGATTAAATTTAATTTAAAAAATAAAAATGCATTAAGTGATTATAGATGAAAATGCCAGCTGGCTTAATATTATGGGAGCAGCTTGTGGTAAAGTTTGCGTTGAGAGCATTAGATACAGAGGACTCATTCCTGAGCAGTTTGGACAGAAATAACCACAGTGCACTCTGAGAACTGTGTGATGACTCAGAGAGCCTGTAGTGATGACAGAGACACTGATGTCAAAATGTAGTTTGGATGAAATTGAGTCACGGAAATGAAATAAAGTTACAGTTCTAATTCATTGTGATCTTAAATGTTATAAATAGCAGTGGGAGGAAAGAGAGAAATAGGATAAGCAGAAGTACCAATGGCAGCAAGCTTTTCGTATATATTTTTCTTTTTTTAAAATAAGGGAAGCAACCCTAACTGTAAGTTGAATTTTCCAAGAAAGGACCTCCAAAAACTAACTTGAACATGTAAACCTTTAAGTGGAGCAAGTCAAATATCTTGTTGATGTGGGTACCCTGGGGTAAGTTACAAATGGGAAAGTACTAGTGCATCCAAGAGGTTAATATCTTTGAAACGAAAAATGCCCTTGACCCCTTCTAACACATCATCAAAGTCACTTTCAGCCCACAGTCCACAGTAGCGTTCTTTAGCTTTCTGTGACTGTCCATTTGTCATTTTTCTCAATGTTTATATGGAGTCAGAGGAGGAGTGGTGAAGACCTTGAGTGGAGGAGCTGTAAGAATACTATAGTCAGCTGTACTTCTACTCTGGGCACTCCAACATACAACGAAAACAGGCGTGGGGTGTGGCTGGAGCTCAAAGCAGTGACAGGTATACTGATTAGAGAGCTACTTAAAAAGCCTTCATATCTGTTACTCAATTCTTGCACAGTGTTTAGACTCAGAAACTTTTCGAAGCCACTAATTTCAGATATTCATTAGGAAATTCTGTGTAACTAGAAAGAGTAATGGATAATTCATGAATATTCTTGAACCTAGGAACACAAAGCAAACTAGCCTACTTTGAAAGGTTTGTAGTAAGTTTGAAATCAGGAAGTATGTTTCCTCCAACTTTGTTCTTTTGGAAGATGGTTTTGGCTATTTTCTGTTTCTTGCATTTCCATGTGAATTTGGGATCAACTTGTCAGATTCTGCAAAAAAGACGGCTGTGATTTTATAGGGATTTCATGGAAACTGTAGATCAATTTGGGAAATTAATCATTATCTCAACAATATTATCTTCAGGTCCTGAACATAGGATGTCTTTCCACTTATTTAGATCTTTAATGTCTTTCAGTGATGTTTTATAGTTTTCAGTGTATAAGTCTTGTATTTTTTGATTGAATTTATTCCTAAGTATTTTATTCTTTTTGATGCTAATGTAAATGAAATTATTTTCCTAATTTCATTTTCAGATTGTTCATTGCTAGTTTGTAGAAATACAATTGATTTTTTTATATTGAACTTGTGTCCTGCAACTTTATCAAACTTGTTTATTAGCTCTAGGGCTTTCTATATACGAGATCATGTCACTGCAAATAAACATAGTTTTGCTGTTTTCTTTACAATTTGGGTATCATTTATTTCTTTTTCTTGCCTCATTGTTGTACGCCCTCACTACTGAATGATAATTTACCTGGATTTAGAATCTAGCAAAAGTCGTTTTCCCTTCATTCTTTAAAGATATCATTCTTCTATTATTTTGTAACCAGTTTTGTTGATAACAATCTGATTCTCCTTCCTTTCTGTTGAATTTCTCATATTTTTCTATTAACTCTTAGAGTTTTCTAGTGCTCCTGAGTAGAAGCAAGTATTATTTTTTAAATTAAATTTATTAGGGTGACATTGCTTAATAAAATTATATAGGTTTCAAGTGTATAATTCAATAGTACATCATTTGTATATTGCATCGTGTGTTCACCACCTAATGTCAAATCTCCTTTTGTCACCATTTCTATGACCCCCTTCACCCATATCTACATGCCCCCTCCCCTCTTTCCCTCTGGTAACCACTAAACTTTTGCTTGTGTCTATGAGTTTGTCTTATTCGTTTGTTGCTTTCAGTTTTATATCTCCTGTATATGTGAAATCATATGGTTCTCAACTTTTTCTGTGTAACTTATTTTGCTTAGCATGGTAATCTCAGGATCCATCCACGTTGTCACAAATGATAGTATTTCATCTTTTCTTATGGCTGAGTAATATTTTATTGAATACATGTATCATGTCTTCTTTATTCAGTCATCTATCAAAGGATACTTTGGTTATTTCCATATCTTGGCCACCTTGAATAATGCTGCATCGGGGTGCACATTATCTTTATAGATAAATGTTTTCAAATTTGGGGGGTATATACCCAGAAGAGGGATTGCTGGGTCATATGGTTATTCTATTCTTAATTTTTCAAGGAACCGCCATGCTGTTTTCCATAGTGGCTGTACTAATTTTCTTTGTAACATTGGTAATCTCAAATTTTTCTGTAATCTGTCTGGATATGAGCACTTTTTTTTTTTTTAGTTCTATTTTTAATACTCAGAGGATTCTTACTTTCTATAGGCTCATGTCTCCTATTGGTTCTGAAAAATTCTCAGCCATTATCTGTTTCAGATACTATTGCCTTTGCTTCATTCCCTTTGGTCTCTCTGAAACTCTGAGTTATAAATTTTAAACCAGGATTTAGCTTTTGCATTTCTTTTAAAAAATATATATATATACCAGCAATCTTTAGTTCTATTTGGTCTTGTATTCAGCCTATCTGTGGAGTTTTTTTTTTAAACTCAATAATTAGGATTTTCACTTTTTAAACCCCTAATTAGTTATTTTTCAGAACATTTTATGGGTGCTATTCTGTCCTTTAGGTATCTGAGGATATTAAGTATACTTATTTTAAGGACCTTTATAGATGTTTCATTTTCTTTGCGTTTTGGAGTGTTGAGCGGGCAGGTATTTAAGTTCTTCTAGTCTTCTCACAGGCAGCCTGCAGTCCTTGCCTTTGGCTCATGGCAGCTCAGCCCAGCCCTTGCTCAAACAATGGTTTCTTGTTTATTTTCTTCCTTGGGGGAAACTATTTTTTTAGGCTTAAAGAGAGTTTCCTTTTTGTGCGTGTGTTGTGTTCCCACTACGCACATACCAATTTATGTCTTTAAATCATTTTTCTTTGGTAGGGGAGGATGAGCTCTCAGCATGTGCTTAGTATGCCACCTGGAACCAGAAGTCCCTCGACAGCTTTTTCAGCTGATTTAAAATTCACCATCATAGCACCATCTCCAAAGGGCTCTGTGAGACTTTGTTAGTAGAGACTGTGATACACATCCAACGAAAGGGTGTGTTTTCTTTATTCCCTTGGCAAACTCCCTGACATATTAGGGGATTTAAAATTACTTTGAGATTCTTTTGACCCAGAAATTAAATACCAAGGCTCATTTAACAGGCATGTTTGGCCTGATGCATTTAATACATATGAGAAGTACTGCCGCTTTCGTGTGTTCAGCTATACTCCTGAGAATATTATTTAGCCGTCATTACCCCTTCCACTCGAGTTTTGGCCAACCCAAATGGCCTGTTAGCTATCCTTCTCTGAATTCCTTGTTAAGGACTCGTTTTTTTTTTCCATTTAAAATGAAGTTCAGGTAAATCCTTCACCATTTTGCACTTTTAAGTAGAATGGAAAATAAAGTCATAAAATTTCATTATTGAATAAATATTTGTTGAGCACCCACTATGTGCCAGTTATGATGTTAGGTACGTAGTGTGAACACAGTGGTAGAATTGACCCTGTGGGCCCTGCTCTCTTGAAGCTTATAACACCTGAGTGAGACCAGTTGAAAATTATATGTAATTGCAAACTGTGATAAGGACCAGAAAAGAATGGGATACAATGAGTGAGTACAGCAGAGACTCCTCATTTAAATCTTGTAGTAAGAGAAGGGGTTTTCAAACATTTTAAAACAGCAGTGTGACATTTTGCTTTCCGGAGTGTCACTTGGAGCAGAAGTGGAGCTGCTCTGATTGAAATGAGGTGGGGGGGCCTGAGCCTCTCGCTCTTGTCTGTGGTTACTGAAGCAACTCGTGGAATCTTTTGATGTTCGGGGGACAACATGTGAAAACCACTGTTCTAGAACCAGCCCCTTCATTTCACAGATCAATTTAGCTGAGGCACAAAAGGCTTCATTGTCCAGGTCACGTAAACTGCTTAATACCAGAATTGGAACAAGAACCCAATTCTCCCAAACTGGTGTTCTTTCCACTCTCCACTGCCTCTTCTTCCCCTTTGATGTGTTTTTATTATAAAATTAAGGTGTGTCAATCTCAAGCATTCTGTAGGTTTTTTTCCCCTGAAGTTAATTTTACCCATTATTGTTCACGTTGCCCTTGACATTCTGTGCTGTACTCCCTCTTGTATAGCCTTAGAGTGTATAGCCTTGAGAGCCCTTATTTTGTTTTTATTATATCTCTGATATGTCATGTAAATCAACTCTTTCATTATCTGCCAAGCTTTATAACACCTGCATCCATTTTATTCTTTAGGTTTTTGTTATTGATGTTAAAGTGTTTGTATTAACTAGTTAGCTATCTGATTGTTGGGTTGTCTTTTTTTTCACTTATTTATCTAAGCAAATGGTAGAATTCCTTTGCAGGCATTTAGGTTGTTAGCCTGGCTTTCACTTTGACTCTCTCTGTTTTCATTTTGCTTTTGTTTTCCTGTGGCGGGAAAGTCCATGGCCTGTGTGTGACTAGGGTAGCGTATTGGGGCAGAACGTTTAGGAAGTGTAAGGCAGTAGTGAAAAACAAGATAGAGAGACGGAGGCTGTCGTGTGTGTAGGCAATGACCGTTGAGAGGAAGATGTTTGTCCTAATTTGGGAGACTAATAGAGAGCTGATGATTTGGGGCAGGGTGATGACATGAGGGCCATGCTTAGGAAAGTGATGATAGCCATGAGAAATGAGATGAGTGACAACTGAAAGGTTCTCTGGACACCCAAGGACTAATAGAAAACTTATAATATTTAAGTTACACTAGCCAAATACGGGCTGAAATGTGATGAAGGCAGTGGAGATGGAGACCAGGAGCAGATCGATTTAAGAGCTATTTATTGACTAGATGAAATAGATAAGAGGCCACAGGATGGCTCTGAGTGTCAGGAATATTCTCATCATGTGAATGCCCTGCTAGAGTTATCCCTGAGAGTCAGTTCAACAGCTCACACTGTGTACCTGTCTGCTTAAGCTGCCCTCTGATGAGCTGCCTTTCTGAATTAAGGAGCTCTTTGCAGTAAAGGGGTAGACAGACACCACTGTCCTATTTTTTTTTTCACTCTACTTGCATTTCCATTAACTCCTCTTCAACAAAACAAAAATCAAGCCTTACTAATTCTCTCTACCTCCCAGTCACTGCCTACCTAGATCTCTTGGCAGACACAGTACTGCAGGCTGTGTTCTTATCAAGCAGGTGGCAATCAGGAAGAGCCCTGGGAAAGAGGTGGAGGGATGCTCCTTCAAGTCACCGTCAGAACGGAATGGCTGAGTGGGTTAATTGGGCCACTGGATTCTGTTGCGAGAGGGTGTGTTTTATTTTTAAGCTTCTAAGGAGTGATTCCTCCTCTGTTGCTTCTGCCTTCCTGTCATTGGCTGCATTCGACTTCTTGGTGGACTTGCTGATGGAATGCCGACGTGTGTTTGCCTTCTAATGAATTCTTCTCTTGTACCTGCTCTTTCCTAAAATGCTCTGTGGGATAAACTACCTTGTAGAGAAGACTCTTCGTCACGCGATTGCTCCGTTTCCTTAGAGACAGTAGCAGTGAAATGCATTAGATGCCAGATCCATAGAGGAAGAAGAAGCATTTGCTGCAGAATGTGAAGGTTCGATAGTTTTTCCTTGCCTTTGTATTTTTGCTGCTTGAGCTGCTGGGCTAATGATGCTTGTGTTTATTTTCAGCAGGATGCTAGAGTCTCTGGAACTTTCCAGGCAGTTATTATGAAAAGGGGAAGCCAACTGTGTCTTTTTCTGTCTGGCTAATTATAAAAAACATGAGAGCCAGTCTGCTATGATAATGTACCTTTTTGCATTTTTGAAAACAGATTTCAGTAACGACTATGTGAACAGGTCAGGAAATGACATTGCATTATGCATTTTATTGAGCAGTAACTTGTCAAAGTGTTTAAGCTGTCATCTTTTCTCATCTTTCTAGACATACAGCAATCAAAGTCTATACAGAGTATTGACAACTTCCTTTCTAAGTTTAATGAACAAGGAGAATAAAGGAGGGATTCGTTGTGGGAAGGTTTTTAAAATAAAATAGTACATTTCTGTTAATTTTTATTATCTATTTTATAAGACACTTTGCTTGCTTTTTCAATACGATATTAAACTAAGCGATACTACTAAATAATTGTAATTATTGCCTCATTTCACAGTTCTGTCCTTTTCCAGAGCTAGAGCCAGATACCTGGGTTCCTCTGAGCATCTCTAGCTGCTTGCTGTCTGGTGGTGAAAGTTCTGTATAAGAATGTTTGTGGTAAACGTTTCCTTCCTGAGAAATGTTTCATTGTAAGTCTTATACCACAAATAGTTCTGTTTAACTGCGAGAATTAGAAATTGAGGTGCGTTTGTCTGTTGATAGGTGTTCTTTACATTCACAAATGAGTTGCAGTGTCAGATTAATCATTGTTGGAAATTTTAAATCTTTCTTGTTGGTTAATTGATTGTAAATGACCAATAAAGTAAAATATACTTCCTTAGAAGTCAGAGAAACCTCACTGTCTGTGTAACATGTTATTTATACTGTATTTGCAGTACCATATGGTTTTTGGGTTTTTTTAACCTTATGGTTTTCCAAAAGGCAGTTTTGTTTGTTTAATTTTTTTTCTTTGACAGATAATGATGGCACCCAATGGAGTAACAGGAGATAGTTGGTCTGGTACATAGAAATAAATAAACAGCAAAACATTACACTGCTCAAAGAGGATAAAAACGATCCACAGATGTCATAACCGTTGTCTAGAGGTGGGGTGCTTTTTGAGATACTGATAGATTATCGACATTAAAGAAATCTTAGAATCTGCCCTCCTTAATATTTCACCAGAGCTACAGCGCGTCATTATTATAGATCATTGTAAGTCCTGTATATTCTCTTTATTATAATGGAATAATTAGATAAGCTGACATTCTTATTAGATCATATATTGTTTCAATGTGAGTATCTGTGAATAGATTACTAAATTTTAGAAGGCAGTGACTAAGAAGGGGGAAACAATGCTGAAGAGAGAAACACCTTTGTCTTAAAGCAATGTTCACCTGGGCCGATCACACCAGCAGAGATCTAGAAGTATCTGGATCCTGGACCCTGCCATTTAACACTTTTATTTTGAAGAAAGTTAATCTTTAAGTAAGTGAATAT
The DNA here is from genome assembly GCA_028627145.1 of Eidolon dupreanum. Taxonomy (NCBI): domain Eukaryota; kingdom Metazoa; phylum Chordata; class Mammalia; order Chiroptera; family Pteropodidae; genus Eidolon; species Eidolon dupreanum. The sequence goes on from CM053515.1 coordinate 94,221,811, forward strand.
TTCTCGTGATTTGTTCTGCAGCCTTTTCCCTGGGAACAATATCCTCCTCTTTGAAAACTTGGTCTTCCCTCAACCCTAACCGTGTTTTAGGAAGACCGCTAGTCAAAGTGTCTACCACAGTGACCAGATGACTCGAGGCGGATCATCTTGAGTACTTCCTGAGAATTTCAGATTGGAATGAGGAAAAGGTTTTGTTCTTCATTGGTGAAGCTACAGTATGTTAGGCAGAAGTGTTTCTTGTTAAACGTGTAAAGCTGTGAGATCTGTATAGGCTCTGACCCAAAATGAGGTCTCAGCCATGATAACAGCCAGTGTCCTAATGCTGCTCCATGGTCCTGGAGGCCAGCTACACCCTCGCCCTTCATCAAGTTTCATTGTGACTTTAGTTACAATACTGAGTAAATCTTTCTTCTTTTTTTCTTAAGCTACTTCAAATTAGACTTGAAGCCAATGGTAAAAGTAGGGTAGTTTTTCTCAAACTTGAGAATTTATTCTTCCCTGAGAACTCTAATCTGAAAAGTTCATTTGGACAATACAGAGATGCCTGGGTTAAGATGGCGAGTCTGTGGATTTGATCCATTCTGTAGCTTTAGAACCAGGTAAAGTTTAGTTCCAATACTGGTTCTGCCACTTACTAGTTTTATGACCTTGACTATGCTAATTATCCCCTTTGACCTTTATTTCTTTATTTGTAAAATAAGAATATCATCATGGGTAGTAGCAAGAATTCAGATAATGTGTCTGAGGATCTAGCTCAATGTAAACGTAGAGCTTATTGTCAACAGATGTTAATGCACTACCCCTTCTCTCCAAACCCTCACCAGTGTTCTAAGACTAAAGAAATATATGTCGAATACAGAACCAGTCTTGTCCAGGCATACCTGGGAGATAATTTGGGTTCAGTTCCAGACCACCACAATAAAGCAAGTATCGCAATAAAGCGAGTCGTGATCTTTTTGCTGGTGGAGAGTCTTGCCTTCACTTTGTAAAAAATGCAACATCCATGAGGAACGATAAAGTGAAGCTCAGTAGAATGAGATAATCCTGTAACTGTTAACTGTAAAGGGTTTTGCATATTATTTTGTTGAACTGGTCTTTGATTCGTGATTTGAAATAAGTTGTAGTCTTTGTTATAAATGATTTTACATGTTTTTGGTTGTAAATGATAATTGTCAAATCAGATTGACCTACAATTGTAATGTGTTAAGCTAAAGCTTAAATGCCTGTTGTTGAGATGACTGACGATTTTGAGGACTAATTGGATTATAAACTTCTTGTGGACAGGGACATCAGTCTTCAACTCTTTTTTGTCTTTTTTTCCTCCTCAGAGCCTCTAACAGTGCTAGGCATGCATAAGCCATGGGTTTTTGTTTGTGTACTGATAAGGCCCTTGTTTATTTAAGTGGGGCCTATAGCAGTCAGAAGGGCTTTATGGAGATACTGAAATTTCAGGAGACTTTTCCTTGATAGGAGACCTGAGAAAGAGTGTAACCTTGGCAAATCTGTGAAGAAGGACATTCCAGGATAGGTACCTAGGAGAAGATTTGAAAACAGGGGCTTGGAAGAAGCAAAAGAACAACTTGCTTGAAAGATGTTGAAGGCCTGAGTAGTTCGATAGATAAAATAATGAAATCATTTACAGTGTGGGTTTTGAACTTATCTGAGAGTATGGTTAAATCTGCTGTGTAACCTTAAGGATGAATAAAGTATGCTCAAAATGAGGAGGGAAGATAATTTCATAAGCAACACAGGTATCTACGACTGAAGGCAAAATAGGTGGCTGCAAAAATCTTAAATGGTTAAATGTATTTAAAATAGTTAAGTATATCATGTGTAAAGCATTGTGGGGAATACAAAAAAACTAAATAAATGAAAGCCTAGGACATAATAAAACCTTTTTCTCTTTCATACTACCAGTAGTAAACAGACCAAAAAATCTGGTAAAGTGTCCCCAAGTGTGTGATTGGCAGATAGTTGTCAAGGTAAGAAAGAATTGTAGGACTGTAATTTTAACCTCTACAACTAAAAAATATTCTGGGGAAAAGGGCAAGATAATGAGTAAATACTTTTAGAAGTATAGGGTAGGGGTAAGTATCTGCCTATCTGGATGACTTCCTGCAGAAGAGGTTTTGTCAAGGGGCTCATGGAAAAGTGACAGTCCTTGCAGATGCCTAAGATCTCACTTGTCCTCTCAGGCTTTAGAGTTGGCTTTGTTCGTGTACCCCTATATTCACTCACAGTTTTAAGTAGAAATTTTGCTTAAATAACAACAATATTATTCTTTCAACATCCTTGGTTAACTGGAGAGTCCTATCCAGAAAGTGTTTACTCCTGGATCTGAGTCAACTGAGAAATCCCAAACAAGGAATTACGCTCAGTGTTGCTCTTGAGCCTTGTGCCAAACTTTTTTTTTTCTTTCCTTTCAACAATCTGGCTGCTTCGATAATTTGCTCATTCAAAGTATAGGCTGAGATGAGGAATTCAAAAGACCTTTGAAATTAAGATTAGATTTTAAAGTCATCCTAATAAATTAGAGGAATGTTTTTGAGGGAAACAGTTCATCTAGGTAATCTAGTATTCCTTGAGGCAGCCTAGGGGTGGTTAAAAATGGGAACGCTGCAACCAAATGGTTTGAGATTAGATGGGCATTTACAATATAGTTCTAATGATGTGCTAAGAGAAAGAATAAATCACCCCAAACTATACTCTGGGGTAATTATTATTTTACCTTTCTAAAGAAACAACGTGCAAGAACTGTGATGTAACATTATGCTATTGGTTTTAATTTATAGGCTAAACAGCCTTAAGTCTTTCTAAAGGTACAGCAATCAAAGGTAGTAGAGACACTCACACCATAATGATCAAGAATACAGACTCAAGAGCCATCTTGCCTTGGTTCAGATCCCACTTCTGCCGTGATTTGGTTGTGACTTCAGGTATATTACCTCTCTCCAGTACCTCCATCTGTAAAATAAAGACAGTGATAGTATCCACCTCATTGAGTGAATCCATGGGGAATGTTCGAACTGAGTCTAGCACGTATTGCTATTGTTATTAAAGACAGTCTCCACTCTGTTGATTCCATCACTAAGTCACAGATGAAACTTGCTGTAGCTGCAAACACTACAAACATACCTACCAAATATAACAACTAAACATGTCAATATTCCATTCTCAGAGAATAGTCTCACCAAAGCTAAATATAACAGAAAGATTACTTCTCACACAGCCTACATTTCTGTGTATTAAATGGCATGGGGCTCACTCATAATCCGCGGATGTCTCCTGAAAACCTACTTCCTGTCTCACATATGCCAGGCACTTGAAATAAGATGATAAAAAAAATCACCCAAATTTCTTATAGTCAAGTAAAGGAGATAATGTAGAGTGACTGAAATGTTTTCTTTACTTTCTTTTTTGGGAAGGTGGTGGTAGGGATGTTTTGGGGTTGCAGAACTTTGAATTTACTCAAACCATTTAACAAGTCTTTCTTCTACTACCAATCTCAAAGTTCTTTCTAGGTTTGTAAAACACTTTTCAGTTTCTTTCTTAATAACAAAAATACTATAGACTCACTTTTGAAAATTCAACTTGGTGACATTATAGATTATATTTTTCTGTTTTAATTTTTTCTACTTTGTAATTTTTTTTATATTAAGCATATTTTTCTCTGAAAATAAGAAAAAATTAAAATGGAAAATTTGGAGAAGTATAGAAAAGTATCAGTAGGCAGGAAAAGTTACCCATAATTCCACTCTTCAATATTTTGACACATTTCCTTCAAGTATTTTGTTTTGTGCTTATATATTTTTAAGTTGATATCATGCTGTGTGTATATGTAAATAATTTTATCTTATTTTTAGGGTTATTGTGAAGATAAAATAAATATGTATTTAAGCTCTAAACATGGTGTCTGATAAACTTACATAAACATTCAATAATTGTTAGCTATTATAGTTCTCTTGCCCTTCTTTTTTACCTCTCACGTGCTAAGCATTTCCCTAGGCAATTAGAAAGTCCTCATAAGCATTATTTTTTAATGACAGCACAGTATCCTATAATTATAGATTACCATGATTTACTTTTTCCTTTTCCTTATATTTGAACATTTAGGTTTCTTCTAAAATTATCCTACTGTAAATAATAGTTCCCTAATTATTTTAAAATATAGACTTATCTCTGCAATTCTGATTTCTTCCTTGGAATAGATTCCTAGAAAGGGAATTACTGAGCGAAAATGTTTGAACATTTTTAAAGATCTTCAATGAACGTATTACTAAATTGCTTTCTAGAAATTTTGTTTCACTTTAACTCCTGCCTAGTAGTAAATTAAGGGCATATGCCAGAAAATCCTCTCCCAGCCCTAAGGGTTACCTTTTAAAAAATTACTTTTTAAGGGACAGTGGTCTGTAATTTTAAAATATTTCTTTGCTGTTTTCATAATTAAAACATGTAAAGGTTATTTATGGTTCTTTTTAAAGGTGTGTTTTTACTTATATTTAATTGAAATATTAGTAATTTTCTTATGAACTAATGTGAATCCTTCATATATTAAGGCTTATTATTCATTCTTGCTTTGTCACATTTATTGAAACAGTCTCCTAAATTTGTATTTTTTCTTTCTTTCCTGATTTTTTAATAATTCAAATTAATTGGTCTTTACCTTCCTAATTTTTAATTGCTTTTGATCTTAGAACAACATCTCTGTCCATAGACACATATTTTTTCCTTATTTATATAATTAAACATTTACATTTAGCTCTTTAACACCCTTGGAAATACGTTTTTATTTATGGGATGAGGCGATCTCAGTATTTTCCCATAGAACTTAGTAGTTGTTCTTACTTCTATTCCTAACTTTAAATACCTTAAGAAAGATCCTATTGTTATTTTAATTTTAGGTTAGTTTACATTCCAGAGCGTCCACCAGAATGAATTGGAGTGGTCTAGTTGTAGGAGAAGTATTGTGAAAATGACTTGAACCAGTAAGTTATATTTTCAGTTTATAATAGGAGTTGTGTCTAACCAGTAACCAGATGCTCTGTACCCATTATCTAAGCCAGTGGTCCGCAAACTTTTGGCACCAGGGACCGGTGCTCCTATGAGAATCTAATGCCCGATGATCTGAGGTGGAACTGAGGGGGTGATGCTAGCGCTGGGGAGCAGCTGCAAATATAGATTAAGCTTACTTGCCTGCAGCTCACCTCCTGCTTTGCGACCTGGTTCCTGATAGGCTACGGACCTACCAGTCTTCGTCCCAGGAGTTAGGGACCCCTGATCTAAGCTACCTTCTTACTGGATATTTCCCCCAAATGTTCTCCTCCACCTAAAAACACACCTTTATAGTGATCGGAATACTCAAACAGCTATGATTAAGTGATGACACTCAAATATTTTCAAACATGACTTCTCACCTGGGTTCTATTCTTCTGTTTCCAGCTGCTTTCTGCATATCACTTACCTGTACCTATTCATGCGACTTCCAATTTAATTTCAAAACTGAAATTCTGTTCACCTTTACCTTCCTGCTGATTCTGCCCACCCCCACCAATCCAACACGTTTCCTACTCTTGTGTTCCCTACTTTGGATGTTGATATCACTAACCACCCAGTAGTCAAGATAAAAATCTCCATTATTCTTTACTCACTAACCCCATGTTCTTAATCAGTTACCACATCTTATCTATTTTACCCTCACAGTATTTTTCCTTTTTTCTCTTTCCCATCTTAACTACCAGTGTCCACCTTCATAATCACTGAGCTGGACAATTGTCATAACCTCGTAACTGGTCTTCCAGCTTCCATTTCCTCCTCTTAAATCCATTCTACATAAATGATTTTTAAATGGGAGTGTACATTAGAAAGAATCCTCTGGCCCTTAGAGATTCAAATTCACTAAATTAAGGGTAGTTTGGATGTCTTATCTTACAGAAAGCTTCCCAGGTGATCCCGATCCATGCATGCCCCTGGGTAAAACCTCATGCTAAAAGCTCCTAAAGTTATCTTTTCAAAAACCAACTATAGTCACATCATCCTTTGACTTAAAAACTTTCAGTCAATGCTTTTCCCACTGCCTGTAGTATAAAGTCCAAACTTCTTAGCTTGTGATAGAAGAGGCATCATTCACATCCTGGCCCGAATCTACTCCTCAGGTGCCTTTTCAGCTACTCCCCTTCAAGGGCCTTTGAGTCTAGCCAAATAATTTAGTCCCTAGTATGCCATGTACTTTTGGATTTCCCTGCCTTTTCCCATGCCATTCCTTCTATCTAGGGTGCCCTTAACCGTTTTTCTCTATCTGAAAAACTCTCCGTAATGTTACTTCATCCCAACTACTCTTCTCCCTTATTCCTCCAGGCAGGAGTGATTGCTCTTCCTCTGTGACTGTTTACCACTTTGTCTGTACTTGAATTGCTGCTCTCATTACTCTGCATTGTGGTGATTTGTCTCCATATCCATCTTCATCAGTATATAGTTAGGTCATTGAGATTAAATAATCTTACTTACCTCTTAGACATAGGCACCCCCTAAGAATACCTCTTTTCCTTTGATTCAGAATTAACAAATTCTCTCCATTCCTTCTTTTTACACCTCCCTCTTCTGAGTAGCAAGTTCCTTCCTAACTGTATTATCCATCTGCTTAGATTTCCTTATCAAAACAATTGGCATGTCTTACTAACAAAGAAGGAACCCCACCAGATCTCTGGACCATGTGATGGTTGGTGGCCGTGTGGGCATCATGAAACTCATTAGTGTCTAAAGGTGCCTTGCTGAGTTCTTCACCAAAGGAGGATACAGAACGTGAGTGTAGACATACATGTTCAAGTTTGCATCGGGTTCTGAATGTTAAACAGGATCAACAAAACTGATCCAGTGAGTCGCGTCAGCTCTGCTTTGTACATTTCTGTCTGTCTTCACCCCCGGAAGCATGCTTTTCAGCTGTGTCTTACAGGAACTGTGAAGATTTTCTTTTTTAAGCCATAAATTGTTTTTGGTATATTACATTGCCTAAGATAGCATGTCAGCTATCGGCTTTAACAGTGAGTTGTGGGTCGAGTGGTAGATCGTGTAGTAAAGATCTCCTTTACGTTTCCAAATGCCTTTCATCTTGGACTGCAAACACATACCTGTTTCCCTATTAAAACATGTTAGAGGTTTAGAAAGGGTATGAAATTTGGGGTAGATGCGATTAGTTTACAGCTTACAATGTAATCATTACTTCTGGTTTTGAACGTTAGAAAAGAGGCTTTGATATGTGTGCTACAAGATAAGAATTGAGCATATTTGCCAAGAGGATGATTATTAATAAAGACTTTTCTGGTATCAGATTAAACAAAATGCTAAAAATCATGAAATATTATCACATGGATCCATGTTTAAGGAAGTAAAAAAAATATTTTTGTATTGTCATTTTTCCTCTGAGAATATCAGAAAGGAAATTAAATACAGCGGTATCTTCAGTGTTGAAATATACTAGATAACAGCATTATTTTTGAAAACAACATGAACATGTTCTTATGTTGGAAGTGAGTTGCTAATAATAATATATTAAAAAGCAAAGTCCATTCTATTTTCAGGATCATAATGATTCTGGTGCCCTCAAGTATGAAAAGCTATGATGCTGGCTTTGTTTCTTTTGTAGGAATTGTCTCCTTGTTCAGTTTGGACAATTGATTTAAAAGAACCGGTGGCAAAAATGTAAATTTAATACTAAAGTTAAGCTAATCTCCATGTTCACTTCCATTGTTAATCAACCTAAACCAGTTCATTAATTGATTATAACTCAGCACAGCCGCTAATGTTAATAAGCTTGAAAGTTTGGGCAAAATTAGATATCTGTCTGGAAGATAGGTAGTAAGCTAAATAATGTAAAATTGAATTCTAGCGTAGAAAGACATGCTTCAAATTCTGAATATTAGGGACGTGTCACACAAAGGAAAGGATGTGTAACAAGCATAGTGCTATGGCTTACAAGTCAAGAGACTTAAATCTGTCCCCTGCAAATTACTTTCCATCTTTGATTCTCTCCATTAAATGGAAAATCATTACAAAGACTTCTTTACCCAGAAATGAAATTGGCTTTTAAAAAAGTATATTGTATACCTGGAACTTACCGGCTTTTGTTAACCAATGTCACCATAATAAAAATGAATAAATTTTTTAAAAAGTGTATGGGTAGATAGACAGATATAGAGATACATAGATCAGTCTATCCATTTCTTTGAACCTTTCCTCTAGGTTTCTTGGCTCTACCTGAAAAATTTCCCTTGAGTCTTTATTTGAATGTACTGTGAAACCTGCAAAATAATAAAAGCTCTGGTCTCTTAATATTTACGAAGACTCGTTAAGTATACCCTCCACAAAAACATTTTACATAATTAACTCAGTTCTTAAAGATAAGAAGAAACCAGGAGGTAGTTCCCCAAACACCTATATATGAGAGAGGATTTTTCTGCTTTCCTTTTCTGATTTTGATGGACATATTTCTCTGAAAAGTACTTCTTAGGAGAGGAAGTAAGAGATTTCCCAGGAGGAATATTTAGCAATCATCATGTGGCTTCAAACGCAAGACAGAAACCCTTTGTAGCTGAACCTGGTGGGGAGGGAGAGGGGTTGAAGAATGGCTGAAAGACCAAATCATAGATTCTTTTTGATAAGTTTGGATTCATTCATTCAAGATACTCACAAGAGGGAGAAATAGGCCTGGAGTCCAGAAAACCAGCAGCTAAAGGTAAGTTATCAAAAATGCTTACCTTCAAATTTAAATTTGGATTAAGTTTTAAAAAAAAGCATTCTAACTAGCGTATAGGCATAAAATGTGGTTCATTGTTAAGATTCTAGTAAAGGATTAATAGAAGATTTTAGTATTTAACAGTTTAATTGTTTTGGTAAAAAGCGTACAAGCTAAATCTGAGGGAAGGTAAATGAGCTCTAACCAAGTCTCAGGACAGTGTGCACATTTCTGCTGTGACTTTTGTGATCTACCATAAACGCCAAATACCTAGTAATCCTGTAAACACCTGAAATGCAGAGAAATCAACAAAGTGGCAGAACTCTGATTCTTGGGTGCTAACACTACAAACCAAAAGGCACCGAAGGTGCATCCGGTAGTAGCACGTTTATGATTCGTTGCTCCTGGTGCAGCACGGGTCTGTGGTCCTTGTCTTTGCTCGAGAGAACCCTTCTTGTTGAATTTACTTAGGCTGGACATATCGATTTCTAACCCCACTCCCCGTGGGTCCCACTCTGCTTATCAGGAATGATAGTTGGTGCTTTTGTCCTTATCACGCTTTCCTTTGTTTCCCCTAGTCACGTTGGTAATCATTAATGTAATGTAAATATCTTTTCTTTCAGTCCTCCTCGCCCTGTGACTAACATGAATGACACCTTGGTGAGCCACGTGTCCTCCGGGGTGCCCACTCCCACCAAGAGGTATGTGTGGGTTGTGACTCAGTCTCTGCTCCGAGTTGGGGGCAGGCCTCTGGCCTGGAAGCAAAGTATTCCACAGGGCAGAAAGGACTGCATTGCCTTCTCCTCCTTTGACTGTCTTTTAATGTTATTTTCTACATTTTATCTTTTTTTTTTTTTTCCTTACTCATAAATATAGCAACTGAAGAAGTCTGCTTTTGAGTGGTGCCTGAGGTGGAAACTGCATTTGTGACAAGCAGTGAACATAGTGTCAAAGTAGATCAGGCATGTTTGAGATCTTCTTTTTTTTTTTTTTAACATTAAATAACATTTTGATGATCGTGAATTTCAGCAGTTTTGCATTTGGGTTCTTTCTGTATTGAGGGTAGATTTGTGTCCTGATTAAGCTGTGTAACTTGAATTAATCCCTTATATTCACCTTAATCATCCTGTATATGATTCATAAACATTTGAGTTAAAAAGCCTAAGTCCCTCTCTTAGTTATACAAGAGTTTCCTTTAGGGTCCTTCAGGGAACTAGAACTGTGTACTCCTTTCTCCTATTTATTGAATTTACTTTTCTCCAGAATTCTCTTAGGCAGGACTTAAAAGAACTATATAAAATGGCTTACTTTTTGTTTGGTTTAAGCTGTTCCAAGACCAGAGCAAGACAGAAACTCCCTCAGGGACACAACCATTAAAGAATTCTTTCTAACAGTCATCACTCAAAAAGAAAAAAAAAACCAGCAACAAAGGCATTTCAACCCCACACCCCAAGTCCTTCCTGAAGAAAGCTACTTCGTGCCATATCTACAGATTGCTTCAGATTAATTCAGCAACAGAAATGTCATCTGCCCAATAAGACTTTGACTTAATATATAATATACAGCTGGTCCTCTAATAGCATAGTTTCATTCAACATTGTTTTGTTATAACATTGATGAGATGCTGTAGGGACTGAACTCTTGTTTAAATCGATTAGCGCATGGTAAAATTAGTTTCATTATACGTTGTTTCACCACAGTTCCAAGAACCTATCCACGACATTAAGTGAGGACTTACTGTATCATTCTTAAAATCACCTACATTCATTCCCATTGGCTGAAGCTCATAGAGCAGTGTTTCCCGAACTTGATTGATGAGAAGAATCACCTGGGTAACTTATTAAAAATGCAGCTACCTGGAACCACATCAGACCCAATGGATCCTAAGATACTGAGAAGCTCATTTTAACAAGTATTCCGGGTAATTCTTATTATCATGCAAGTTTGGAAAATAGCCTTAAAAGAAAGGTAAGTCGTAAACTGTAGGGCTACCCGAGAATAGAGGATTTAGGGATTTAGTAAATCAGGGTGACCTAATAATACAGATTATTCACATAGAGATTCAAAACCCTGATCAGGTGAGTACTTGCCCATAGCCTTGTTGAAACACTACAAGCAGGGAAATCGCCATGCTGCTGCTCTGGGCAGAGCTGAGTGGTGTACTAGAGGATATACTTAGGACCCAGATTGTCTGCATTTGAATCCTGGCTCTTGCCTGACCTTGAACAAGATTTGTATCCTCCTATTTTTACCTGTAGAATTGGAACAGTAATAGTGTCTTTCTTGTGGGGTTTATGTGAGAATTTAAGATACTGTTTTCATTATTTAAGAAGTAAACTATAATGAGAGAATAAGTATGAAAGAAACAGAATAATAATTCTGTTCTTCAAGGAGGAACAGAAAGCTTCTGGAAGAATACAGAACAATTAAACCTCTCCCATCTACCTAGATATTACAGCGACCCTTGCTGGCCCTAGTCCTTAGTTTTGATGTTAAACACCTATAGCATTCAGACCCAGACCCAGGATCTAAATATCAACTCAGGCGTGTTTCCATTTCAAAACCAGGAAGGTGAGGTGAATCACTGAAAGACGCCCCCTTGTAATTTGTATGTCAGTTTTAGCAACGCCACCTGTTAGGGTTTCACTTCACTTGCGTCATCTTCATTTATTAGTTTTGTCACTTGAGTCACCTGAGTCCCTGAGGGGCCCTAAGTACCTGGTGACCAAGGGCATCAGATATTCAGTGATCGCAACAAATGTAACTGCTAGAGGCTCTTAGAGGGAGTACCTCTTTCTGGACAGTGTTGTATTGCTTAAGAAGCCTGAATCAAGAGACTCAGAAACAATAATCACAGTCGCCTCTATAGGACTAACCTTTAGGCTTTATGTGGCAGCATTAAGCCCCAGGTTTCCTAATAAGTGGCCAGCTGCAATTGTCAGTCACAAAATTTCTTATTTTTTGAAAGTGGTTTCAGATAATATAGTACAGCCTGGATTAAGATTTTATTTTAAAGTTAGCATTTCTGATAGCACCTCTTTCTAGGTAGACCTAGTCCTAGGGGTGGTTATCACAGACTATCTAGAGACTAACCCTCAGACCAAAGGAAGATTGAGCACTGTGACTTACCAAGAAGAGTAGCTGCTGGCGTAGAGGCTACATGGGAACAAGGTGCCCCCATCCTAATAACATAGTCCTTTGAATTTCAGGAGATTTCATTTATATTCAGGATGAAATTATAATGTGGATATTAATTGCATAATTCACAGATTTGGTTCTTCATGACCTCAGTTTCCAATGAGTATAAATTTCCATCTAGTTATCTATTTACTTCCTCAAGAACTCACCAGTTTTCCTTTCCTCCTCTGAATGTCATCAGACTCGTGTCTCTAGAGTCTGATGAAAGCCAGAGTGTCATCCCAGTCACAGAACCTTCCTCTGCTAGGGCAGAGAATCCTCAAGGAAGGATAAAGCTACTCTCTTGAAATAAGAGGTTTCCTTTAGCACTCGACGTAAGACATAAATCACTGAATCTGATAAGAACATGCACAGTAATAAAAATGCAGAAAAAATGTAAGAACCTCAGTTTCTATCTTTTCAATAGGCAGTACATAGAAAAAAAAAAATAGTGATAGCCACAGTGATCAGAATAATACTATGTTATAAATTAATCCAAATACAAAACGATCCTAAATGTAAAGATTACTTTTTAAAGAAGAAACCCTTATAAATGGCAAAGATGCTGGTTATCATGTAACACACTATGAATTATGTTCCTGAGAGATTCCACTCTAGGGATTTGCCCTGTATAATATTCTATTATTTCCATATTGATAATCCTGTAATTGAAAAGAAAATTTGTCTTTGCCTTAGACTAAATAGTTTCCGGAAATTTTATTGAAAATAAAATTTTTAAAAATATTGGGAGAATATTAAATTGCTTTCTTTTGAAAGAATCAGGATAGAATAGCACACCTGAGAACAAACAACAAAAAACTTTTGAAACTTTAAAACAGAGGCTTAAAATGCCGCCCCCCCCCATCTGATTTCCTCTGAGGTTTGCCTCCGTCCCTCCTCTTCCCCAGCATTCAGAATGTGAACTGTAATGTTATGTTCTGTACTATTGTTCTGTTTTAAGTTATACTGTATATCTAGACCAATATGGAAAGTGATGCTAATATTTTAAAATGTCTTCTAAAGTTTTATCGTTACAAATATTTAAACTTTTACAATTCTGTGGGCATTTCATATAACTATGGCAGCATCAAAAACCTTCAATAGGAAACTTTTTGCTTTGTTGGTATATTAATATCAACTCTTAATTTTAGGTATTAAATTTTAACTTTGAAAAGCACAAACCCAGTTAATATGGAAAAGTTCTGATTAACACTATTGTACCTTAAAATTTAATAGGACAGATCTCGTGTGTTCTTACTCCAGTTAAAAAAAAAAGGGAGGAAAAAAGACACAAACCATAAAGCATAAAGCATAAGGCAAAAGCATAAAAGGAAGGGCAGAAGGATCGCAGAAGCTGCTGAAATGCCACCAGGATGCCCTCCATCTCTTGGCTTCTCTCAGTGTGCCAGCTTCCCTCCCTCCTACTGCTTGGTACCGCTGATGGCTTCACTCACACACCCACAGCCTCATCACTCAAGAGACTGTGCTTCTCCTGTGGATGAGAAGACTCCAAGGATTGTCCTACTACCCATCCTATGTGTCTGTGATAGGTTGTACCGTCAAGAACAGAAGAGACAGATCCTGGGGAAGAAAAATAACAGAGGTCTTCGTCAGACCACTGTTTTGCTACCCAGCATGCAGATGTGTGCAAAAATGTGTGCATGCCTACATACACACCCACATACCCCCACACACTTCCCGTACACATTTCCAGAGTTTTCCTCCTTTACATCATGCAGCTCTCCATAGAGAACTGCAACTGCATGCACACCTGTTCTGTAGGCAGTGTGGGGTCCCAGATATCTAGGTTCTGTCCAGATTAGGTCTAGGTCTTTTTATGGTTCATTAACCCATTCTACCATGGACCGGATGATATGTTTTAAACACTCAAATGCCCAGTATGCAAAAGTAGAGATCTAAAAATAAGATAATTGTAATTTAGAGAATGGGGAAAAGAGAAGTAACAAAACATAGCATGTTAAGCCACATTTGCCTATATTTCCCCCTGGAATGCACTAAAATGACAGTCAAGACTTTTTTGTTTTTAAAGTGAAAACCCACAAAAACAAAGAAAAATGGAAGAGGAGACAGTAGCAACATTTTGGAACCAGCAAAGCAGATGGATGAGTGGTAACTTGAGTTTACAAACTGGAGAGAATAAAAACCTAAGCTGACAGTGCAAGGAGCCCTGAAGAAAGCCCACCCTGGGAATTACAAGGCTCTGAAAGGGAGAAGCAGCTGATCAGCTGTGCAAGAAGCACTTAGAGCCTCAGATTGTCTGCATCACTGGGCAACGGCCCTTACCCTACTCTGCCAAAGAGTTGAGGTTTATGTTTGGGGTTTCTGGAATAGCACAACCCCCATAAAACCCTAGTCATCTTAACCCTAGCTCGCCCTTGGTGGGCTGAGGCAGCTGCCTTTCAAACAGCTCATATCTCTCTCTCCCCCTCTCTCCCTCTCTCCCTCTCTCCCTCTCTCCCTCTCTCTCGCAACATCATACTGAAGACTGAAAGAAATCACTCTTGCACACTGTTCTTCTCAGGGTGCCTGGAACTCCAGTCATAAGGGGCACAAGATCTAAGTCCCAGGATCCCAGAGGCTATAATTTAACCAGTTGCCGTGCTCTGTAGCCATATAGCAAGACTGATGATGTATTTTCCCCACCGTGGGATGGAGAGTTTTGTTACCATCCACACTCAACGTGACTTAGCTAGTTCAACTCACATTATACCCTCTTCTGGTATCCATTTATATTTTATTTAGTCAAAACGCTTGTCTGTAAATGACAGAAATGCAGTTTGAATTAGCTTAAAGAAAACAAGAGGTTTTGTTTTTGTAACTGAACTGGAAAGAGCAAGGTTGTATGTGTCTGGGCCTCAGGGCAAGGGAGCTCTTAACTCATCAAGGTGTCTCCCTCCTTTTCTTCTTCCCCAGACCCCAACATGCTCCTTGCACCTCTCTCCTCCACGTCAGCTTTTTCTTCCCTTATACTGCTGCCTTTTTTACACAGCAGGGAATATCGCCCCGAGACTTGTGTGTTCACATTTCATAACCTTACTACCCTATACGGATTGCCTGTCTTTCAGTTTCAATTCGAAAATTCCAATAAAAGTTCTATGTGGTCCATCTTGGATCATGTTACCCACCCAAGGGTTTTATGTTTGGTGGCCCCACCTAGGATGACTGTGGGTCACTTCTTCAATAAGGGGTCTGCTGTCCCTGGAGAAGGTAGAGGTATAGAGGAGACACATAGCTATTGGCTTCTTTTTTGGGTGGCTTCTGAAAAAAAATTGCCTATGTGAGTATATTACATCATATCTCCGTTTGCATATGTTTGTTTCAGGAGACCCTTTTTCTCTCTATCACCTCATGTTTATTTCTCTCAAGTGTTAAATAATGCTTTCTGTTATGTTCAGTTTATGAAGATATATTGTGTGGGGATGTAACACCATATATGGGTAGTAACAGTTATATACTAGAACTACTTAATTCTGAATAGTTACTGATTGCTGGAAATCTTAAGAAAATGCAAGATAATATTGGTTAGAACTTTTTTACTTTAACACGTACTCCACAAGAAGGAAAAGCAGTTTTTAAAGGCTGGATCTCACAGTAAAAACATTATTTCTGAGCTCTAGAGAAATGACCAAGTTAAGAGATGAGTTGGAATATGATAGTATTAAAACGGCTAACTGACTGAGTGCCAGGGTAAAGAGTTTATCTTGTTATCTACAGAATACAGTAGAATTACAAAGGCCACAGTTCTGCTGTTTTTTTAGATCAAGAGCAACAGAGATGTTGGGGAAACTGAGAAAGGAGGCTAAATGAGATTGGTCTAGCCAGAGGCTATCCCTTTGTGGACTCAGGCCACTGATTCTCTTCCTTTGAAATGAGAGAAAACAGAGTTGGGTTGAAAAGCAAAACTTAATGAAGGTTTCAGCCTGGTCATGAAACAGCTAGCTTATATGAATTTATGAGAATCTCTCCAAAGCAACATTGGAATTACTTTTTTTTCTTCAATCTTTTTTTGAAAGACAGAAAAGCAGAGTAATTGAAAATTAACACTTAATTTTATGGACCTGCAGGGTCCTCAGTGCTGGCACATTTCCAAAGTCCATCAGAGAGCTCGGGCAGACCTCCAGTTTTTAACTGCTCCTGGGTTGGGATTAAATTCCATTTCCATTCAAGCATTGAAGGTAAACCCTTCAGCAATTCTAACTCAGGTTAGTATAAACAAGAACATTATACATACATACATATATATACATTTATATATATTTACATACACACACATACATACATATATATTGCATATATACAACACTATATATTTTTTATTTTATAAAAAAATTTTAATTAAAAAATCTCAAAAAGCAGGTACAACTTTGAATGTGAGTAGAACAATATAACACCCGCACCCCAAACAAAATTGCAGCAGGAAAATTCTTGGACGCTTAAGTTTCTTATCTCCTTACTATAGGCTGCTATGATGCTTTTCATTTTGGTTTAGATCCCTGATTATCTGGCAAACAACACCAGTTCTGAATAGCAGACTTCACAAAAAGCTAAACTGTTGCTTCTATCATAAATGTCTCCAATTTCTGTTCTGCAGTTCCCTTTGGAACACACCTGGTCAGATTTTCACTTCCTGTTACTCTGCCAAAACCATTTCTATCCGGGAGACCAGTGACTTCCTCAGTGCTAATCGGTGTTGAATTCTCAGGACTAACATTACTTGATCTATCAGTGGCATTTGACACAGATGGTCACTTTCTTCTACTTGAAACACTTTCTGCACTTGCCCCCAGGTACTGTGCCCTTCTGGTTTTCCTCCTCCTCCTCCTCCTCCTCCTCAGCCTTCTTTCCTCATTTTTCCATGCCTCTTTGAACTCTAAATATTAGTGTACCAGAGGGACCATTTCTCTTTTCAATCTGTACTCACTCACTGTAGGTGATCCCATTCAGACTCATAGCTTTTTTTTTTTTTTTTTTGAATTTTTATTTACTTTATTTTATTATTAGTTTCAAGTATACAGTAAATTGATTAGACATTTATATAGTTTATAAAACGTTTTCCCTGATCACTCTTTCTTTAACCCTTCACCCCTTTCCCCCAGGCCCCCACTCCCTCCCTTCTGGCCATCACCAGATTGTCCTCTGTATTTGTGACAGACTCATAGTTTTTAATACTATCTACGAACTATAACTTCCAGACTTATTTTTCTGGCTCAGACCTTTTCCCTGAGCTCTAACCTCATATCCTGTTTATAATCAATACCTTCACTTGAATATTTAATACACACAATTAGCATGTTCCAAGCTGAGTTCTCTCTCTTTCCCTACTAAACCTACTTCTCCCGTGGTTGTCACCATCTCAGTGAATGGCAATCCCATTATCCTCGTTGTTGAGTCAGAACCCATGATTCTTCTCCCATCTAAACTGTTAAGATTATTTTATCATCTTTATCCAAAAGCATCATCAAAATCTATCCAAGGTCTTGCTATTTCTTACCACTTTTACTGCTACTACTATTTTTCTAGCTACTCTTGTCTCTCCTGTAGCCTTCTAATTGGCTACTTTTTCCTCTGTACTCTGGTACTTTATCTTCCATAGAGCAAATGATCCTATTAAAATGTAAATGATATCATACTTCACCTTTGCTTAAAACCCTCCAGTAACTTCTCATGTGAGAGTGAAAGCTAAAGCCTTTATAATAGCCTACAAGATCATATAGCACTACTTCTTTGTCTTCCATAAAGAAGCAGTTTTGTTTTTGTTTTAATTTCTAGTTTGAAGTAGACCAACACTTTACGAAAGTATAATAAAAATGATTTACTATAGAGAGAACTTCCACTCTGGTCACAGTGAAGTAACTGGCATCAGATTAGCTCTCCCACTGTAAACTACTAGAAAACCAGTCTGAATGTAACAAATACTTTCAGAAATTAGACAGTAAATAGGACAAGACTGATCTCTGAGGGATGAGAAACAAATGAGAAGAGTGCTGATTGTCCAGGCTTTCTGCCGAGAGGCATTTGCCAATCCCCTTTGCAGGATACAAGCAAAGCAAGGCAGTCTTGCTGAGAATAAGAAGACAAGAGATTGGAGTTTAGGGAGCCTGGAGTTGCCAAGCAAATTACCAAAGAGGAGGAAGTGTGCAGAGAAAGATCTTCATAAATCTTCATAGAGGACCCTTGAGTCTTTGGCTGAAAACTAAGCTGTATTTGCATAAATGAGATGTCACAAGACCAGAAAAGAACACGTACCTGGGAAAGAACAGTTCCTAGGGAATTTGAAAGTGGAACAGCTACCTGAGCTCACATAGTTAAGTTCCAACCAACCAGAGTAGAGAGACATTATTGAATGCTTTAGCCATTCAGTAAAGACCCCAGAAAGGCCACTCTTTAGGAGCAGGACAAAAATAGCCCTAGATAAGGTTGCTGTAGAGTGGCACTAATGAAGCTTAAATACAAACCTCAAAGGATCAAGCTGTCCACAAGTAAATGAACTACTAGATTCTTTGGAGGATGACATCAAAATCCAGACATTCAACAACATAATATTCACAGTTTTCATCATTCAGTACAAAATTAGAAGACATAGGAAGAAGCAAGAAAGTATGACTTGTAACCAAGAGAAAATTAGTCAATATAACCAGAGCCAGAAATAACAGACATAAACTTTAAAAAAAGATAAAGGAAAATATGAACATAATGAAGAGAAAAATGGAATAAAAAAGAACTAAGTATAAATGTAATTGTGACTTTCTGCATATATCTTCTACTTTAATAAGAAATTTTTTTTTTAAATAAAAAAACACTTTTAGCATTGAAAGGGATAATACCTGATATGAACTATTCAATGGATGGTCTTAAGAGATCAGAAATTGCAGAAGAAAAGTCCACTTAAAGACATAGCAATACAAACTATCCAAAATGAAGCACAGAAAGAAAAAAGGCTGAAAAATGAACAGCCTTAGTGACCTGTGGGACAATGTCAAGCAGTTGAACAGAGAAGGAGAAAAAATTATTTAAAGAAATCATTTTTTCCAATTTTCCAAATAAATTTTTATAAATTTGATGAAAACTATAAACCCACAGATACAAGATGCTCAACAAACTGTAAGCAGAATAAACAGAGAAAACTATACTAAGTTACTTATAATCAGATTGTTCACAACCAGTGATAAAGAGAAAATATTAAAAGCACCTGGAAAAAAAAAAAGATGTTATTTACAGGGGAACAAAGATAAGATTTTCCAGTGACTTCTCATTAAAAACAATGCAAAATAGAAGAAAATGGGACAGTATATAAAAGAGCCGAAAGAATTTATCTTTATTCTTTCCAAAATATATATATTTACTAGCGTTATCCGCAGAAAAGGTCTAGAAGCAGTGACAACCCAGGAACATGAGCACCCTAGAGCCCTGACTGTGGTCTCTAAGTGTTCTCTCCTAGTAAAGGGAACCTGGAATGCTTGGACAAATAGTGCATTTCAGGTATGGGGCAGGTTATATACAAGATGAGCATCTTATTGTGCTAAGCAAGGAATCTAATAAGATCTAATGGATATGTCAGAAGAACATAGGAGCCTACTTACAGGGGCTCCCACTGGCCAAAGATGGGACAATTTGAGCACCAAAAAGATAATTACAAT
Organism: Eidolon dupreanum; assembly: GCA_028627145.1. Taxonomy (NCBI): domain Eukaryota; kingdom Metazoa; phylum Chordata; class Mammalia; order Chiroptera; family Pteropodidae; genus Eidolon; species Eidolon dupreanum. Next base: position 94,241,374 of record CM053515.1, read on the forward strand.
GGACTGAAGCACATCAGGTACATAAAAATCTATGAGTTCATAATGATACTAAAAGAGAAAAATCCTTGGTAACCATTGGAGTTTGCTAGGGTACTAACTCATTGTTTTGAATTTTGTTAAATAATATCAGCCGTTTATTTTACCTTTCCTTAAATAAGTAATATTTCAAGATAAACATATAGAGGAAAGTAACAAATGCAGAAAAGATGATACAATTAGAAAAATCAACATGTTTCAACTCCTAATGAAATAATCTAGTCAAGAATTATCAATAAATGCTAAAACTATTAAGTGAAAAGTTGATGGGGGACTTTATAATGGAGAGATGTAACCAGTAACATGTGAATCTCCTGATCAATATTTATATTCTATTTAATTTATAAGTACACCATATTACCTAGGATTGATTCTAGCTGCTTCTCGAAAACAAAACAAAAACTTTAATCAAGCATCTAGATCTAACCATGGAGAATAGAGAAACAAAGTAAATGACACCACAGATGACAATCAGTTAAATCCAGAATATAGGATATGCTATAAGATAGCCTGTTTTCTTCACAAATAAATGACAGAAAAGAAACAGGGAAAAGGAAAAATTGTTACAGATTAAAAACAGAACATCAGTCAAATGCAAGGTTTGTGGACCTTGTTTGGATCTTGATGTTAACTGTAAAAGGATTTTTTTTTAAGGACAGGAAAATTTTCAGCTGGAGTGAGTTACTAAAATTTTTTTTAGATTTTTTAAATGTGATAATGGCATTGAGGTTGTGTAAATTAAGTATTCCCAAGTGAAATAATAAATTTTCTGAGATTTGTTCTAGCCACCCCTTCTTGAGCAAAATGAACGATTGCGTACTCCAGGACCTTCTGTATACCTACAGCAGTGCCTTGCTGGGAATGTATACAGTGTTGTCTTACAATGAGATACAGTTCTAACAAGTTTGTTTTAAGTACCAGCTGTGTGAGAAAAAATAGAATGATGCTAAAGGCAGTATCTTTATAGAAATTAAAAGGTTTAACTGGTATCACGAGGTAACACCGAAAACTCTTATGTGCAGACAAATCTATAAAAGCATTAGGGGGACACTTAATATACCCTCTCTGCCTATTTTCCTACCAGAGGACATTCCCGAAAAACTGCATGCATCATGGAACCCAGAACCTGGCCAGACTGGTGGGCAAGGCGCCCAGCTGACCCCTGCTTGGTTTCTCTCCTCAAGGGCTCTAGTGTCAGTTGGTCAAAGTTGTCTCCTAAGGGATTGCTTTTGTTCAAAGGATTTGTTAAGATGTATTCTCGATGGTCTAACACTATATTCCATTATACATTGTGATCTTTTTGTTTTCTTTATCATGATTTATTTTTTTTTCTGTATTTCTTTGAAATTTGCCCATTTTAATTCATGTTCATTTCTCGCTCTGTGTTTGTGTCAACGCTTGCTGTCTTTGCCTCCATTGTTCCTAGGTTACAGTGTAGCCAGCCTATACGCAGTCACTTGGCCGATGAGCATGCCCTGATAGCCTCCTATGTGGCCCGTCTGCAGCACTGTGCACGGTCAGTGGTAGAGCAGCAGCAGCAGGCGGGTAGCCAAGGGCTGAGCAGAGGGAGGGAGAGCTGTGTTACCCAGGGTTGCCAACTGGAAAAAGCTCTGCCTGTGGCGTTTTTCTTGAGAAGCTACCAGCTATGTTTGGCAGGGTTTAGTTAATTGCTAAAATATTAGCTTCTCAAGGAGAAGGAGCCTTGCCAAGCCCAGGCACATATCTGAACATATAGTTAGAAATTCTCCTTTAAAGTGGAGCTCACTTCCTTCAGATAGTACTTAAACAGCGTATAAACCTCAGAGATATGCAGTCCCTAAGATGTACATTCACAGAGGTATCTGATGCAACCTCTTACTGGTCCTTCTTGCCTAAAGAATGAAATCTTTCTTTTGACATTCAAAGCTTAGGGTTGGTCACCTCACAGATATCTTATTTTCTCTAATCTTTGATACCATCACCCCATTACATCTTTACATGCTACATCTTCATCTCTTCCCCAGAATCTGTCATTGTTGATCATTTAAACCAGGGGTTTTCAGCATTGAATCATTGTCACCTCAGGGACTTTTTCCTAATGATATATATACCTCCTCACATTATAATAATTATATGTATTATAAAAGTCCCACAGACCCCTTTCTGTGAAAACTACTGTGGTAGTGACTCACTGTTTATATGGGAATATGACTGATCCCTCAGAGGGTTAGGATGGAAAAATATTTGATAACCACTAACTACAGTAAAGTTAACCCTTTAAAAGAGTTAATACCAAACAAAGTGCTATTATATAGTCAGGCAGATCCAAAGCCACCTGCCCGCTCTGTACCAACACCACCACCATTCTACATGGAGAATAGCAGGTCAAGTTTAAATAACCTAAAGCCATCCCAGCTGCTCTGCGTGGCAGCAGAGAAGAGTCACCGTTGACAAACAATTTGAGATTCTTATTCTCAGGGGATGGGAAACCCATAATTTATAAACTACACACATAAGAGAGGCTGGAGCCTGAAATTTTGATCTTAGTTTTGCCCATAATGCCCATTATAACAGAAGAATAAATCAGTAATCAATGAGGAAAAAACATATATTTGAACTCTTTAATATTATACTTCATACCATGTCCTATAGTTTTCCGAGTATGACTCAGTAGCATTATTTCTTTTAGGCACTGACCTATCTCTAAAGATTGTAGGCTTCTCCTACTTCCCACGTCTGACTGGTAGACTTATCGGAAGGGAGGGAAAGTAGAGTCTGATGACTGCACTGTATCACAGAGTGCTTCCTCATCCAACAGATGATTACTTTGCATGCTGCCCCACCCCGGTGATCTCTAGGAATAGAGTTGTCTCACCCCAGGCAGGACAGCTTACTTGTTATCAGCAAGGGCAATTGTCCAGGTGATTAAAAGTTTCCATGGTGAAAGTAGCAGCAGAATGCTGGACAGGGACTGCTACCTAATATTTCAGCCCAAAAAGATTTATGGTAGGTTTAGCCAAGGTCCTCAAAGTCTTAGGGATATTAGCCTCCCTGAGCAAGCACTGGTGGCCAGGAACCCTGGGAGAACATGAAGATTGGGTGAGTGGTGCTGTATCTCTTCTTGATTTATAGTCTAAGGAACTGAGCTTCATACTCTCTCGAAGAAGTCATAAATTTCCTGGCTAATTCTGAAAATGAAAGTCAGCTCAAGCAGAAGAATAAGGAACCTTTGTAATTTGCTTTATAAATTTTCATTGACCTTAAAACCCCTCATCAGCATAAAGTTTTAGTTTCTGGCTGGAAAGCATCGTCAGTTAAAGCAGCCATGTCGTCTACACTCAGGTATAAATGACAGGCACCGTTAACCTTCCCAGGGGAATGTAATGTGATGCAGAAGGAGGAACTCTTGGGCACAGAGGAACCTATTGTATCTCTTACCAAAAACAAAGGTCAACCACTTCAAGTTCCACTTCTTAGGCCACCAGTCCCTCCATAATATTATCTACTTGTATTATTAAATGTTTATTAGTGTTATTATTTATTTAAAAGATAAAGATAGTTCTCTCATTTCAGGTACCTTTAAGGCATAAATATAGGTCAGCCCTAACCTTGGGGTCTTGACCCTGAGTTATTTAAGTCATCTGACAGTAGCATGTTCTTATTATAAGATCATCTTTTGAGAGGATGATTATACATGCTGGAGACTGACACTTGCTTACCTAAAATTATAGTGTATAGAAGTGTCATAGACTACTTAAAGCACATTAAAAAAATAAACATTCTAGAGGAAAGACTAAATTTAAAGAATTACTCAGAGATAGAAAAATTGAAAGGTGAAAAAAATCTAGGAAATATACAGCTGATTCTGTACTTGAGAAGGTCAGATGGATCGCTCTTGATTTATTTTCATCCTTCCCAGGTTCCCTTCAATAATTATGACGAGATTTGATGAGTATTGAACTAATGTCTTTAAATTTTTTTTTATATTACTTGTCATATTGCTAATTACCAGTCTAGAGTTTTTAGGATTCTGAGAACCTAAGGGCCAAAGCAAGCCACAACAGCCATCTCTGTTGTCATCATCACTGTTATCTTAAAGCATCTGTCAAATTTAAACAAAGGGAATCGTATAGCCACAGTCCCTATTAATCTAGGAGTACCCTGAGAGGAATAAATCACAGTTGACGTAACATGCTAAATCAAAGGAGCCAGTTATTCCGTAATCCGTCATGGCGTTGCATCTCTAAAGAACAGGCCTACTTCTCAAGAACCCTTCTCTTATCCAGGTGTGGCATGATCTGATGTCCCACCTAGACGGGTCTTTAAATTTTTAGAGTGCTAATACTCAGTTAAAGAGTAATGGACTAAATTACTTCGCTCTAAGATGGGGCTGGAGTTGTGGAACAAGCATGGTAAAAGAAGAGAGTCATTAAGGGAATGCTTGATACCACGTCATCTTCTCCATCTTTACCGTATGTTGGGCTTGCCCCAGACAGGATTACTCAGTTTTGCTCAGCAAATGTTAATTGTATTTTTTTGTCAGCTCTCTGTTTTTCATGATACTTTAGTTTTCTTTTGGTCTTTTTAAATTAAGACCTATCTCTAAAAGTCATGAGTTTTTTAAAAAACATTTGATTAGGGGAAAAAAAACAACATTTAATTAGAAATCCTTCTCTCAGGCTTTGTAAATGTCTTTTCTCAGCCCTCGCATTAAAAAGAAGCATCCCTTCTGAGGGTATACAAACAGTGGGGATATGCTAATGAAGAGAAATGATACATGTGGCCTCATCATTTCTATAAGTCCTCTTTGTCTCAGAAGACGACTAGTATCTATAACCCAGGCCTCCATTTATTTTGTTACCGTTCTTTTCTTTACAAGCTTTTGTCCCATCTTTTTTTTTTTTTTAAGAGAGAAGCAGGAATAGGGGGCGTTTAATAGACACCTGTTGAATTTTTATCTCCTCGGCAGTGTCCTGGACAGTCCCAGCCGACTGGATGAGGAACACCGGCTGATAGCTCGCTATGCTGCCCGGCTGGCTGCAGAAGCGGGAAACATGGTGAGTAAATAGAGGATCCCAGTAGAGTAGCAGAAGTCAGCATTACTTTAACATACAAGTGGTAGGGAAATGGTCAACGTGAAACCTCAGAGACAGAAGGAAAGGAGTGGCTTACGGGAAAGGATTACAGGGGCCTTTAATTTCATCTGTAATACCATTCTTTAAATAAAAGAATCAAGAAAAAAGTCAATTTGGTTCTTTAAAAAGATCAATAAAATTAACAAATCCCTAGAAATCCTGACCAAGAAGAAAAGAAAATAGAAATGACCAATATCTCAAATGAAAGGAGGGGCATTGCTACAAATCCTGTAGATAGTGTAAGGATGATAAGGGAATATTATGAGCAACTTTTTGCCAATGAATTTGACAACCTAGGTGAAATAGATTCCTTGAAAGATAAAAATTAATAAAATCGACGTAAGAATAAACAGAAAATCGAAAGATTCCTACATCTGCTAAAAAATTGAATTCGTAATTAACTTCCCACAAAGAAAACGCCAAGCTCAGATGGCATAACTGTTAAATACTATGGTAGACTTAAGGAAGAAACCATAATAATCTAACATAAACCCTATCAGAAAAGAGAGGAGAAGGAACACTTTCCAAGTCATTTTATCAAGCCACTATAACCCAATACCAAATACAAAGCAGTTACAAGAAAAGAAAATTGATGGCCAAATTCTCTCATGAACATGGATGAAAAAATCCTTAACAAAATATTGGAGAATTGACTCCAGCAATATGTAAAAAAGATAATACTCCATGATCAAGTGAGGTGTATTTTAGGAATGCACATATATTTAATACACAAAAATCAGTTATGTAATTCACCATATTAGCAGTTTAAAGAAGAAAGTCATAAGATCATTTCAATAGATGCAGAAAAAACATTTGACAAAATACTATATCCATTTATGATAAAACTCAATACACTAGGAGTAGAAGAAACTGCCTCAACATGATAAAGAACACCTACAAAAAAACCTAAGCTAAAATTTAACACTTAAAAGTTAAATTTTGGAATATTTTCCCCACCTAATATTGAGAGCAAGACAAAAATTTTCACTTTCACCACTATTCAAAATTGTACTTGGCAGTCCGTACATAACATAAGAAGAAAAAAGGCATAAATATTGGAAAGGAAGAAGTAAAGCTGTCGTTATTTGCAGACGACATGCTTGTGTATAGAAAGTCTTGAGGAAGCTACAAAAACACTACTAAAACAGATTCGTGGCTTTATAGCAGTGTTGCAAGATACAGAGTCAACATACAAAAATCGATTGCATTTCTGTATATGTGGTAGCAGCGAACAGTTAAAAAATTAAATTTAGGAAAAATATCATTAACTGTAACATTAAAAAACATCTAATGCAAGCAAAGAGTGAGGTGAAAGGAAGAATGATCATAACCCAAATCAACAGGTGGTTGTAAGCATTAACCAAGTAAAGAAAATGAAATGTGTTCCCAGTGGGGCGTTTCAGTATATGTAAAGGTCCTGAGGTTGGAGGTTTCAGGACCTGCTAGATGGCTTATGTGGCTAGAGCACAGAGAACAGTGTAGCGGTGACATTAGGCTAGACAGGCAGGCCGGATCTCTTAAGGCCACATTCTACAAACTGTATTAATTATAGAAATATGTACCGATTTATGTTTACTTCTTCACAGGGAAATAGAGTTATGAAAGTGGCCAGTGGAGCGTCTTTGTTTCTTCCTCCCCAAAAGTAATTTATTTCTTTGGGTTTGTTTAGACTTCAAAATCTTTTCTTTGAAAATCTAACATTAGGTCACACATCTGATTCTAATATTGCAACTCTAAAGGTTAGTGAAATAGAACAGAATGGGGGAAGATAAAAGTCTGGGGAAAAGTTCCATTTAATTAGTTCAACCTCGCGCATACCCTCATTCAGTCACAACCATTCAAGTTATTTTGGAAATGAAAATTTATAAATAAAATTAAATCTGTTGAGATGGACAGCATTGTGGTTAAATTTTTAAAATTAACTATATTTAAGGCCATTTTATAGTCTCCTAGTACTTTTACATAGTACTTTTAAAATGCTGTAAATAAAAGCTCGAAAGCCATTTGACCCTAAAAGGAGATCACAGTGCGCTTTTACTACAAACAAGATAAGTCTGTTTACACCTGATAGTTTCTTATGCCAATTCTCTTATTTGTGTGAAAATGATCATTGTTAGAATGGAGATACTGATATGGTCCCTTTCATCTTCAGTTTATTTTCCAAAGCCTGGTTATCTTATAAATATTGGACCTTTCAGGAAGGATTCTTCTTGACTAGATTTCGGTTAAATAGAAGACCCTAATCTGCTAATCTCTCACTGATACAGGTGCTTTGCATAAAGTGGGTGAGGTGCTCAAAAGAATTTATTTATAGCCTGCCCAGATAGGCTTTGTATTGATTTTTTTCTCAAAAAAACTTCTTCCATGAAGAAAGACCATTAAATCATTTTAGCAGCCGACATCACACCCTAGAGTGCTTCAGCATCAGAGCCATCATGTTGCCCTAGGTGGCACACATGCCCACTGACACCTCTTTCAGTCTGATCCTTGAATAAAGAAATTCTAGGTTGCTTAGATGAGCCAGGAAAGCTGATTTGGTTTTCTGAAGTGTCTAAATCCCTTTAAAAAAAAAAGAATATGGTGTGTGGTAAATCAGAGTAATAACAGCAAATTCTTAAAGTTTTATCACAGACATCACCAGCTTTAGATATAATCAGATGTTTTTGATTTATTTTTAAAGCTTTTTTTCTTTATGAAAAAATCAAAAACTCATTATGGAAAACTTGGAAGAAATGTGAAAGGAAGGGGAAGCCATCGTATTGTCATCCTATTGAACATTTACATATTTTTGAGAAGCTTCCCCCGCCACACCGAGTTAGCCCAGTCTTAGCCTTCATAGCCTCATCATGTGTCACCTGCTCCAGACATGCACCATTCCTTATGGCTTCTTAGAATTAAAGATCAACAGTATCCATGGGGGGTTTTATACACCTGTAATGACTCAGAACTACCATAAAATAGTAATCGTCAAACCTGTCTTCCTATTACAATCATGTGTGAAGCATTTAAAAAATATATAGATTCTTGGCTTTATCTCAGACCTACTTACTGAATCAGAATCTGTGGGTTTCAGATCTATTGATTTTTATGTAATGTAAAAGAGAAAAAAAATTTTCCAGTCTTCTGATTCACAGGTAGCTTTGGAACCTTTACCCTAAAAAACATTATTGG
>CM053515.1:94250194-94442806 GCA_028627145.1 Eidolon dupreanum
TTTCAGAGCTCATTTCCTCATCCATAATTTTTCCTGGTCCCACTTTAGTAAGGAGCCATTAATTTTAACTCCAGTTTTCAGAAATTATAAATCTATTCATAACAGGTCCAGTCTCAGGCAAGCCACGTTTCTGAGGTTCATCTTAGGTTCTCACAAGAGTCTTAAAAGAATATAGACAATTTGCTGAATTGGCTATTGGTCTACTTTTCTCTAGAGAAAGAAAAATCACCCTTTTTTTTTTTAATTAAGAAAGAAAAATATTTAGTAAAAAGCCTCCCACACGGATTTGCTATGCTGCTTTGCTCCTGTTTGTTTAGAAAATGCCCCATGAAAAAAATTACTTACTACATCTTCAAGCTCTAGATAGGAAGCAAAGTTTTTGGTTCCACGTAGTTCATGTTCTGGGCAGAGCCAAGGATGTGCAGAATGAAGCATAGCCAGCAAAGTGTCTTCCGTGGGAGTGTCCGTTCTGGTTACTCAGTAAAGGGGAAATGTCACCTATGCATTGGGTTGACTGGCTTCCATGTTCTCAGAGGGGGTAATGAGGGTCCCAGACATCAGTGGAAGTGGACTCACGAATCAAAACCACAATGATTTCTCCAAAGAAAATATGCAAGTAGCCAATAAGCACACGAAAGTAAGCTCAACATATGAGTCATCAAGGAAATGCAAACTGAATCCACAGTGAGGTACCACAGCATGCCCACTAGGGTGACTGTGATCAAAAAGAGGGACAGTAACAAGTGCTGACAAGGAAATGGAAAACATAGAACCCTTATACGTTGGTAGTGGGACTGTAAAGTAGTGCAGCCACTCAGGAATACAGTTTGGCAGTTCCGCAAAGGGAGGGATGACTGTATGAGCCAGCGGTGCCACTGCTAGATATACCCAGGAGAAATGAAAACATCTCTACACAAAAACTTATCCATAGATGTTTACAGCAGCATTATTCAAAATAGCTCCTCAAATGGGAACAACCTAAATGGCTGTCAGCTGTCGAATGGACAGAGTATGGTATAGGCATACAAAACAATGGAATATTATTCATCCATAAAAAAGAATGAAGTACTGATAGGTGCTAAAACAAGGATAAACTTTGAAAGCATTTTGCTGAGTGAAAGAATTCAGACATAAAAGATCACATATTGTATAATTCCATTTCTATGAAATATTCAGAATAGATAAGTCCATAGGAACAGAAAGTAGATTAGCAGTTGTCAGGGAGTAGGGGAGGGGGCGGTGAGGGGGGTGGACTGCTAATGGGTGCAGGGTTTCTTTCTAGGGTGATGAATATGTTCTGGAATTAGATAGTGATGATGGTTTTACAACCTCATAAATATACTAAAAACAACTGAATTGTATACTTTGAAAGGGTGGATTTTTTAAATAGATTATATCTCAATTATTTTAAAAAACCCACAGTTAGATACTTCATACCCAGTAGGATGATTAAAACCAAAATGACAATGACAGGTGTTAACAGGATGTGGAGAAATTGGGACCCTTATTCATTGTTGGTGGGGCTGTAAAATGGTATAGCCACTTTAGAAAACAATTTGACACTTCTTTTAAATGTTAAATATGGAGTTACCATATAACTCAGAAATTCCACTTCTGGGTATTTCCTGAAGAGAAATGAAAACACATTTCAACACATATCAACACAAAGACTTGTAAGTGAAAGTTCATAGTGACTCCCTTTGTAGTAGCCAAAAAGCTGAAACCATGGAATCCTGCTCAGCCGTAAAAAGGAGGGAACTCTTGGTTCATGGAGCAAGATGGATGGACCTCACCATCACGCTGAGTGGCAGCCAGAAACCATTCCATTTATATGAAGTTTCTGAAAAAGGCAAAACTGTGTTCAGAAAGCAGATCAGTGGTTGCCTGCTGTGGGGGATGGACGTGAGTGGCAGCTGACTACAAACTGGCTTGAGAGAATTTTTTGTGGTGGTGGAAAATGTTCTAAAACTGGACTATGGTGACCAGTTGCACAACTGTTTAAATTTACTAAGACTCATTGAGTTGTATACTTAAAATGGGTGGGTTTTAAAAAGAAAAATAAGAGTGGTTTTTATGGTAGGTATTTTTTATACCTCAAAAAGTCTATTAAAAAAAAAAATCAACAGTCCACTTAGGACTCCGGATATATTTGAATCAGAACAACTTTCTTTCTCCTTACCGTAGACCCGTCCTCCCACTGACCTGAGCTTTACCTTCGATGCCAACAAACAACAAAGACAGCTTATTGCAGAACTGGAAAACAAAAACAGGTAAGAATGCAGGGTTGAGCCAGTTTCTGACGTCCAAGGTTATCATGTGGGTATCTGATTCTCATTTCCCTTGCAGGCTAGATGGCTTATGACCACAAAAGAAGATTCCAGCACAGTAACTCTAGGGCAGCCCAAGTCCAGTATATGCCCTGGACAGTAAATTGTATATCTGCATGCCATTCATTGTGCTAGTCCAAAACCCTGCCCTCAGGTAGATTCTTTTCCCAGTGCCTTCTCCCACGCACAGGTGTGTTCCTTCTTGTGGTCCTTTCCTCCACTCTGCTCCCAGGAGCCTTTTGCTTTATCTAGTCTTCTTGTCTTGGCCCATTATGCTATATGTGACTGACTGTCTGACCTCACTAGAAAGCCATTTAAAGGCTTGGAGACCAGACAACACACCATTATGCCCTGAAAAGTAGAAACCAGGACAAGGAGATTGGATATAATATAAGAGGTAGAAGCAGCTGTCCATCACTCGGGATGGGAGGTGGGGAAAGAGGGGAGACAGAGGAAGACTTGGGGGAAGTTAGCCTTAGGAGGCTGCAAGTTTTTCTTGTCCTTTCCCCAGAAAAGAGCAGAGTATTCTAGTTGTTATTTTCTTTCTGTGGGGATTTTTTTCAAATTCTTGAAAACAGTATTTTGTGGTAGAAACTGCTTTTTCTACCACAAAGGATTGTTTTATTGAATAAATCAAGTACAGCAGTATTAAGAAGGTGTCTGTCTCACATCTTGATCATTTAGAAGCAATCAAAACAAGATTGGTAAAGGTGGCATTACTAGAGTAAAAACTTCTAACAGGAAGAGGGAGCTATAAGGCATTACATGGCCATCTTCCATCCTGTCTAGAGAGATCCTGCAGGAGATTCAGCGTCTCCGTCTAGAGCATGAGCAGGCTTCCCAGCCCACCCCCGAGAAGGCCCAGCAGAACCCCACGTTGCTGGCAGAGCTGCGGCTGCTGAGGTAAGTGGGGTACTGCATCACCGTCCTCAAATTATAATCTGCTATGGTCGGAATTTATATGTCAGGACACCAAATAGTGGGATAGAATTTGTTTATCAGTATAACTAGTCATGTTAGAAAAAACACTTGTTCTGTTACGACTTCGAATGCTTGGGTTCTTTTATTGATCACTGAGAACTTCTGTCTTCATTACAAAACGAGGCGAACAGCAGTCCCCAGCTCCAAGACGCACGGAGCTGCGTTTATGCGTTTATGATTGCTTTAAGAAGACCATGGCGCTATACTCAGTCTTCCTATCTTGCTAATATCTTGCTAATTAGTCTGACGTTAGAGACTTGGCAGGAGTAATGCTCTCCCTGACCACTGGGTGTGTTCTCCTGGCTCTTGACGGTCAGAGCAGGATTCTCTTGGAGTGAAAGGATGCTTCCTTCGCACATCCTCTGAGGCATGCAACCAAATAGAAACCCCTCACACCGTGGCTATGGTACCTTTCCACTTCAGCATAAATCTAAACTGTCTCAAGGATCGAGAGTTAAGGACGCAGGATCAGAAGGAGGATAGAGAGTAACTTCAGCTCCTGCTCTGATGCTGTTTTGGAGGGATTGGGGAAGATTTCCAAAGAATATAACCTGTGGGTGATCTGATCAAAGTTATTAGGCTCTTATTTTCTATCAGTGTTAGAAAGATATGTGTGTAAGTGAAGACATGGAGACTGAGTGACTTGATTCTCATCAGACCTCTAGATTTCCAAAGAGTGAATTCTTTCTGTTCAAGTTGTAACACTTAACATTCCACAACTGATTTTCAGTGTGCCGTCATCTGGAATTTTGCATAGTTGAATATCCTTTTTGAGTTCTCCTTTTGGCTTAGGTCATTTAGCTTCTCAGCCTTGTTTTTTTTCCTAAAGAATAGAAATTATTGTTTGTCTATAACTATCCTTCTGTTTATATTTATATCATTAATAAGTCAAAAAGAATTTACACAGTGCAGATGAAAATCATTAGAGGTGTCGAGATCCCCATTCTAAAAATTCATTTAAGTTTCTAAATTTAGTTGGGCTGAGATTTTAGCCGCTCTACAGTCTGCCATTGCATGTGTGGGATGTTAGCATAGTTAGCATAGAAGGAGGGGAAAACAAATGTTGCTGATTCAGGCAGAGTGTAACTCTTTAAGCTATCAACATAAGATACAACTGTTTCTTCCCCACCACAGCTCAGGTAGAAGTGATTAGAAGACAGTTATTCCATCCTAAAAATATATAATTTAGTTTTGGAAACAAAACATAAAATAAGTTCCTAGGCAGTTAAATAATATACAATGTTAATAAATAGTGTGGATATTACATTATAAGAAATCTGGGGGAATCTGAGAAGTATGTTATAAGAGATCTAAATCTATATATACAGGCTAGAAACAGACCCATGGAGATAGTGGAGTTGAACTAGACCACGAGAGGTAGGTATGACTTTGATGACATGCGGGATAAAACTTTTATTATTAGAAGTGGCATTGAGGTTCAGCACGATCCCTCAAGCACAATACATTTCAGAGAGGGGAAAGACTATTGGAGCCAAGAACTTATGTTCAGTCATCCGTTGATTAATCTTTAAAGTGCCAGTGATAGGGGATAAAATTAGATAGTTGAGATAAGATTCTGGAGAGCCTTAAGTGATAGGTTATTGGAAATCCTGGAGGGTTTCAAATAATGATTTCATTACTTAACTAGACATAACTGAGTGCATAATGGATGCATGCTATTCTGTTAATCATTCAATACATGCAAAAATGAATAAAACTCATCCTCTGGCCTACAAGATTTTGCATCATGTTAGGAATGACAGCAATGAAGGTAAAATAAATTAAGTGCCATAAAGGAGCACCAATTGCTATAGTGATTAATTGAGCAGGACCTGATAACTTGCTGAAGTAATCAGGAGCAGCTTCCTAAAAGAGTGATGCTTGGGATGGAGTGAATAACATTTGGAAGAGGGAAGGAATAGCTGTGAGTCTTAAAGTGATGGGGTCTGTTTAGGAAAAAGTGAACCATCGGGAGGTCCAGACATGGAAGGGACTAGGAGGTGAGATGCTGAGGATAGGAATGTAGATGGGGTCAAGAGCAGTGCTCTTTGTTAGAAATATAATGTGAACCACATATGTATGAAATGAAAACTTTTCTAACAACCGCATTGAAGAACTAAGAGGAATTAGATGTCATTAATTTTAATCCTGTTCTTCACTTGATCTGATCTATCCAAAATATTATCATTTCTACCTTTAATCAACATTAAAGAAATTATTAATCAGAAATTTTACTTCTGTCCAGTGCACCTCAAATCGGACTAGCCATGTTTCAGGTGCTCAGTAGGCACGTGTGGCTCATGGCTCCCGTATTGGACAGCAGAGGTCTAGAGTCAGGGCAGGACTCAGCGATGCCAGAAATTCTTTTGAGATTATTACATAAGATGATGACGTGAACACAGCTTGCCTTTGAGCAGCATTATAAAGTTCACAAAACACTTTCATATTCATTATTTTATCCTCAAAGTATTGCTGTTGTTATTTGTTATTTGTCCCATTTTACAGAATAGAAAGTTGAGGCCCAGACAGGTTAAGTGACTTGTCCATATTGCATATGTAATAAGTGGTGGGCCTCGAGTCTCTTGATTTATATTTCACTGCTCTTCTCTTAGTGCAGCAGATAAAATCAGGATTATTTAAGCAAAGAGATCCTTGCATGTGCGAGGTAGGGAGCACTTGCATAAAGCGAGAGAAGTGAGAATAGATAGATACATCCATTTCCAGGAAAGAATGGTCTGCGTTGGGTGATTTATTGAACATAGGATATAAATGGGAAAATATCAAAGGGGACCGAGTTTTTCAACCGTGACAACTGGATGAAAAAGAGACAGAGACAGGGAAATGGGGAAAGGGAATCATTTGGGGAGGAGAGTTTTAAGTTTGATTTCGGACATATTGCACTAGAATTGACGTGAAATTGGTCCTTGGGGCAAAGAGAATTCTCTTAGACACCGAGTAACCCTGGTGTCTGTCCCACTTCTAGGGTCCCATGTCTGCTGCTGGAAGCACTGACTATTGGACCCTGTTTTCCCTAGCAGTTTTCATACATTTTCTTCACTATTAATTTAAATTTGGACTGGTTTTATGTATTTTTCTAAATGAGGTATTTGACTTCCTCATACACAAATTTTTAAATCACTTTAATATTAATACTCACACTTTTTCTCTCTATATGAACATGTGTACTTCCCAAAGCATTTTTACACGATATTCTCACAACAGTTAAGGAAAGTGGGCAAAACAGATATATGACCCCTTTATACCTAAGATATCGGAGGGTAAATGACTTGCTCAGCATCTCATACACTCATAAGAAGCAGAATCGGGCCTAAAACCCATTTCCCCTGGCCTTAGACCCTTTCTCTTCAGCGTTTCATTTCTGATGGGATTTTCCTCTCGGACAGGCAAAGGAAAGATGAGCTGGAGCAGAGAATGTCGGCGCTGCAGGAGAGCAGGCGGGAGCTCATGGTTCAGCTGGAAGGGCTGATGAAGCTGCTGAAGGTAAGAGCCCGGGGCCTGCCCGCAGTTCTCCTCCCTCGGCTCAGCCCTTGTCCGTCTTCCTCCACCACCAGTGTAGCTCCTGCCTCCCCTGTGCTGTTGGAACAGGATGAGAGGCTGAACACTTAGAGAGTGCTGCCCGGAGCCAGTTTTCAGGTGACCCTCCATACGGGTAGCCTGATTTAGTATGACAGTCATCTAAGTTAGTATCAAGCCTGATTATAAAAAATTAGTAACTGGAATTAGAGTAATGTCCCTGAATAGTTGCTTTTTATGAATGTTTGTAAATAATATCTTAGCTACATATAAATGAATATTTCTCAACTATTTAAAGTTTCTTTTAAGATAAGTATTCAAGTATTCTACCTACAGATATTAAATGATCTATTTTAATAAGGGATACTCATAAATTAAATTACAGAGACACAGCAATCTTATCAAACCAACTCTAGTCAATAACTTTATTATATTAAGAGGAATAAAATAGCATATTAGCTCTAGGTTTGGTATATTGAGCTTGAATAGATCTGGAATAAAAATCTCACTATCTATTTTTGTTGAAAAATATATTACAACCCCTACACTCCAGAGCAGAGAAAGGCACGCTTGGCATTTAAATGTCCTCACCTGGACAGTTTTCCTGGCACTGAACAGAAATATTTACCCAGCTACGTAGCAGCAATACCAGAGCACATTTGTTCATGCTGTTAATTCCTAAGGTCTGTGCTCCAAAGCCACCGTATTTTGTGATATGGCAGAGTTAGCAGCCAGTGTGGAAAAAGCAAAGTGTGGGGCACCTCAGAAGCCAGGCTGGCGGAGGGGTGACTTACTCCTGTGATAAAGGGGAGTCTCTGAAGGTTTTCAAAAAATAGTTCAGGAAAATACGCAGAACAGGTTAGAAAGGGGAGAAGCTAAAGAGGAGACTAATGAAATCATCCAGGCCCAAAGTAGCAAGGGTCTGGAGGGTGGAGCGCTAGCCCAAGAAAACAGCACCTTGAAAAATATCAACTCTTTCTCAACTTTTCCATTCTAAGCCAGTCCCTTAATAATGAAGCTGGTGGTATTAGCAACTCAGGTGAGTACATTTTAAACTGTCTTTGGACTTGCTCAAGGCAATCAGTTCTTTCAGTTTTGAGCTGAGTCTGTTTCTAGCTTTGGCCTTGGGTGTTCAGGTCATTTGGCTTGGACATGTTTCCACATTAACCCTGTGTACAGGATTTCTCCTGAGAAATATCTTATGTCTAAATGGGTTTTGTTTAAAGAAAACCTTACGCATAAAACCTGGCCCAGATCCCTCTGATAGTTGTCTGGTATCCAGCTAAGCAACCCGTCACCCACTCAAGACAACAGATTTGTCCTAGTCTCATTGGGCTTGTGGAACATCTGCAGCCTTGAGGGACTAGTCCACCAGTAGGACAGGAGATAACAGGGGGTCCACCTCACCCCTTCCCTGTGTCAAGCCTCCCTTTCAGAAAGATGCTCTCAGACATTACCCCGACATGGATGGGAAGGTATCCCAGGCTGATTTCTGTAAAAGGTGAAAGGTTTGTGTAAACTGAAGGGAAGTCAGAATGCATTTCCTCTAAGTACCACTGTACGCTTTCCCATCAGATAATTGCTCTCAGTGTTCCTTAGGTATCCTGGTTTAGAGCCCCATGTGCATTACTATGACCTTGCAGTTCAACTCCGCTGCTTATATTCAAGGGCTAAGCAGAATGAGCTGATGCCTGGAACTCTGATCCCAAACCCTGAGTTTCTTTGTATTTCCAGCTGTTGTCTTACAGTTATAATTTCAGTAAAATAAGCAGGACCCTGCTGCCCCATTTTGTAGGATCCCCTGCCAGGTTCTAAAACACACCATTCAGACTGGGAGAAAGAATTTACAGACACAAAGAAGGAATGTTGTCTTTTTATCCATTGATTAGAATTCACAGTTGAAATCTCATGCCTTTAGTGTCCAGCTTCCTAAAAGGATTACAATCTTAATTTGTGTATTATGTGCACTCCTTAAAGATCATACATAGGAATCACTGACTTCTATTAAAATTTCAAAGATGTTTTTCTACTATTAAAAAGTACCCTTTAGAATGCTAATTTTAATTTCAAAGGACTGTCCTGCCTTCATTGATGTTCAGTCTGCTATCCTTTAATTCTCTCATAAAACAGCTCTAAGCAGTTAGTCAAATGGACAACTAAGCCACATGGTCTGGGATACTCATAAATTAAAATACACTGCTCAGTAAATTTCCACTTCATAGGGAGTTCTTTTGTTTCACTCCTTCACCAAAATATTATATATTTATCTGAAAAATGATAATTTAAAGAAGCACACATATGAAGTATCACCATTGTTTATGAATTTATTCAACAAAAATTTTAAATCTGTCTTTTGGAACAAGACTGGGTAAAAATTAATCGTATGTTTATACAACAAATAAGTGTCGTATTTAGGTATTTGGCATATAATGGTGAGTAGGACCCAGTTCCTGTCACCAAGGGTTATCAAGGACCTTCTTATTGTTTTGGGATTTTTTAATGACATAATGTGGACTGACACTTAGTACCCATGTTTCAGAATGTAATTTTTACCTTACATTTTTCCCCCTAATTAATGAGTACATGGATAACCTCTGTCTCAAACTTCTTATGTAATCTAGAAATGGTTTTATATTGATATTTCAGTTTCTGAATCATGTTCCCAGTATTTTTCTGCCTGTTTTTCCATTATTCAGTATTGCTTTTGAAACGTATTTACCAGATGAATTCTGCAGTTTTGAATTTCAACCTCATTTCCAAATGAGGTTTTGAATATAAATCTTTCTATAGATAACAACAGTGGCTATGGCATTACTTTGACCACATAGCCAGACATCCCCCATGTGGAAGAGTCTCCTGTGTTTTTAGGTGAAATAAGCAGTTCTAGATTTGCACTTTATAATTAAAGTATTAGTACCCCCTTTACATCAAGTTGGCTCCTGTTATCAGTCAGTGTTTACTGACCCTGACTGACTGATCGATAACAGAAAGTTCTAAGACCTTACATCTGACCTGTTTTCTGTGTTGACAGAGGCTTCAAGGCTTTATCTGAATGACTTTCGTGACTTCGAATTATATGACACCATTCTAAGTCACACTTTGCCAAAGTCCACCGTCTCCCTATCCCAGTGCTCACGGGAGGCGTCTCAGTCCTGAAAAAGCTGTCCTGTCCACCTCCCCATCCTAGCCTGACACACGTGTCTACTGCAGATTAAAATGATCTCATGTCTTTGGACAAACTATAACAGTTACCAAATGTGCAAACATGAAACATTGCTTTCTGAAATTTCCCTATTCTATTGAACCAAAGCACTGTTCTCTCTAGTACCAAACCTAGAGAAAACAGTGAGAATAAGGAGGTGTCTTTGGAACAATTCTAGGAAATTGTTTTTTAACCTCAGATGCAATTTCAGCGTGTCAGGATTGCCCCATCCCTCTTGCATCATCTTAATTTCCATTTTAACACAGTGCCAGCAATAAAAATACATTTTTTTAATTGCTTAATAACTCTCCTAGGGCTCTTCGCCTTACCTAGTGAATGAGAGAAAAATGTTCTGCATCACAGGGAAACCTAGCTAGGAAAGGCTTCCCAAATGCAAAATTCTAACCCCATCTAATTGGAGCCATGGATGCCAGATGCAAAAGCTAAAAGACCCTGACTTCTCAGGCTACGTCAGCTCCTGCCCAGGGCCCTCTCTGCCTGGGCTCCTGTGAGTTTAGGTTTGGCCAGGCATCTAGCAGCTGGCTTTGATTATGAAGAACATCTTTCTCTGCTGAGTTGGAGTCTCCTCAAGATATTTCTTGGTGTCCATCTAATTTTCCCTTGCAGAAATAGAATTATTTTCACCAAATTTTTACTCACTCCCTCCCTTTTGTAATTCCTTGGCTTCACTGAAATCATTCTTGCCATTGCCTGAAGATGTGCAGACTGAGAAGCTTTCCTAAGACTTCTTCCACACATGTTCAATAAAGACTGCCTGGATGGATGGATCCAATTTAAATAGAACCATCGCAACAGCTTTTAGATGTGCATACTGGGGCAAAGAGTGAGGCTTCCTGGCCACAGTTACCATGACGAGCACAGAAAGGAAGCGAAGACACCCATAAAAAGTGTAGCTGAGGAGCAGTGGACTGAGAAGAAAGAAACTTAGTAGCATTTATCTCATCCTCACTGTGCTCCTTTCTACAGAGCCTCGTGGTGCATTCTGATAGCTGATAATTGGCAAGTGTCTACTCGACGCACCATCTCTATAAGGTTCTAAAAGACTGAGACCATCTCATGTTTCCAGTGCTTTATACATAAGAAGTACTCAGTGAACCTGTGTTAAACTAATGAGAATTCTTTTTGAAAGCCTTCTTAGGGCCCTGAAACAGGTTCCAGTTTACTGGGGGGAAAACCAAAGCAGCCCAAAAGCAAGTGGAGGGGAGGGGACTGCATAAGAGATGAATCTGTGGTCATGTGGATTGCTAGCTGGGGAAGTTCTTAGAGCCATGATTCTCAAACTGGCAAGCACCAGAATCAGTTGTAAGGCTCACTAAACACATTGCCCTGCCATACCCCATGAGTTTTGATCCAGTTGCTCTGGGGTGGGGTCCAAAATTTATGTCTCTGACAGGTTTTCAGGTGCTACTGCTGCTGCTATTGGTCTGTATTCCACACTTTGAGGACCACTACCTGGATAAATGTACCTAAACACCTGTGAAGATTGCAAATGGTGAAACAGAATGATTATTGGGCTTTTGAGTCATGGTTGAGCTGCTTTTTTCAGTTTACCCTAAATAGTTATGCGTTGGGCAAGTCAGACTCTCTAAGCCTTTTTGAGGCATAAATTAGAAAGTTGGACTAGATGGTTTCTAAGGTACTTTCCTTGCACTTCTAGAAGTTAGCATTTAATGAACTGGATGGGGCAGAGGCCTGCCATTTGCTCTGTCCAGCTGATGATGCTCTTATGGTAGCTAAGGCTTTGATCTCTGACCCCATGGGCCTGGCCTAGTTTGCCCTATTCTTCTGTCATTTCTTCCAAATGTTTGTGGTGTCGGGCATTAACCTCTCTCCTTTTCCCCTCTGCCTTCTTTTTGTCATCACCGCCTCTAGGAGGAAGAACAAAAGCAGGCAGTAAGTGAACTTCAGACTTATCCGTCTGACTCTTGCTCCTTTTGCATGTGTTCTTTTTCTTATATAAGTGGTTTATACTTTCTCCTCTCCTCCCTACACAAGATCCTCTCTGCAGAATTGATTATGTGTAAAACCCACAGCAGTTCTCTCCATGGTGTTGTAAAATGGCTTAAAAGTCCACGTCATGTTTTCCTGGTTGAGCATGTTCTTATCTGAAACCAGAGCTTGTTGATTTTTTTTTTCAAAGTACATCTCTTGTATTTATTTGTATATGCACGATTAGCCAGGCTACAGTTGCATTTTCCTGCCCTTGCATTCTCTGCTGCTTTGTGTCTAGAGTGACTTTAACTGCCTGAAACAACTTTCAAAGTGGTGGGGGTGACCTCACGTCTAAATACTATGTCATGAGTGAAAATGAGTAGTTTTGATAACTTCAGATGTCCTTTAGTCTTGAACAGGCTTCTGGATGCCGCGGCTCCAGGAGCCTTATTAACAAAGTTCCCAGTGCTTGATTTTGCTGTAAGCAATTTTCTGTTCAGAGACTACTCCAGAGGGAGCTCTGATTTTCCTGAGTTGCATGACTGTTGCATGGTATTTAGTGAAGGTCTGTGTTTGTTTTTATTTATCCTGATAGTCACTAACCCTCACAAGAAAATCAACTGAGGGCCTAGCCACAATAGTAACACCATATGTTTATATAACATAGTAAGGTTTTCAAAACATATATCTTTTACACAAGCTAAAGCTGATTTTTAATTTGCCTCAGGGCTTTTTTTAAAAAGAGAAATATGAAATGTTTAATTTTAAAAGTTTACTCATTTCTTTTTCAAAAAACAAATTTATCCATGTTTTAGATTAAGAATAGGAATGTAAACATTATGTTTATTATTGGTTCCAGTTAGGAGAGCAGTGAAATCATAGAGGGAAGGAAGAGGTAGGTAGTGAATGGAGGGAGGAGTCAAGGAAGGAGTGAGGGAGAGATGGACTGTCAGAAAGGAGAGGGCAGGAAGTTAGAGCGTGGTGTGGTGCAGGAGAGGGAGACAACCCAGAAATCTCAATGGCTTTAACATAACAAAAGTTTGTTTTGTTTTTCTCATTCACACATAGTTTATTGCTTTTCTTATGGCACTTCCATAGCAATAGATACTGACATGGGCAAAGCAGGAGAAGACCAGGCTGGAAAGTCAAACCCAGCCATTAAATGCTTCTACCAGGAAGTGACATGTGTATCACTGTTCTGTATTTCATGGGCCAAAGCAAGTCACGTGACCACACATAACCTCTGGTTTGCTTCGAAGCAGAGAAGAGGATGCTCGTGATTCATAGGTGTACACATAAGAGGATCTGTCCTTCTGCTCCCTTCTCCCGCTCCTTCCCTGACAGGCTCATCCCCGTGCGGTTGACGGTACCCTTCCTGCTCATCCAGAGCATCACATCACCTGTGGTTGCTGACCACCAGCATTCCCCTCCTTCTCTCCATCCCTCTATACCACAGAGGTGTACTTTATAGCTAAAACTGCTTGCTGGGAACTTACTTCAGCAGGTCTGCCCAGACTAGCATCTCCTGATCCCTCTCAGAATGTGCCAGCTCGGGTGAAGCATGTAATCAGGAACACCCTACCCTGCACCTTACCTGAGCACTCTCTTTCAGAAGGGGGCAGACATTATGGATGTTTATTTTAGTGGTAGCATTAGAACCTCCACTAGACATTTCATTTTAAAAATGTTTTACGGTTACTATGTAATCCAAGAACCAGAAATTACCACTGCTGGTATATTATTTTTAGGTCATCTTAAAGCTGATCTTGAGCCAACATGGGATTGACTAAGATGTTCATTTCAGTGACCTTTGATTCTCTGTGAGATCAGTATCCCTTGAAATTGGGAAAATGAGGAGCTAGACCCAGACCGCTGAAGCCTGCCGCTAACAAGCCCCCTGTGTGTATGCCTCAGGGGTCCTCAGGCCGGGTCCTCAGGCCAGGTCCTGAGTTCAGGGTCTAGTCCTCACAGTCTCATAGGATTGCCCATAGTGCGAATCGGTACAAATTGTTTTTTCCCCTCATCTTTCCCCTCTATAGTACGAGGTAAGACATTCTGCTCTGTGAATAGAGGCAGAAATATCGTCCATCCACATTATAAGTTTAATCTAGACCCACCTAAGGCTCTTTTCTCAGGCTCATATTTGAACTGAATGGCTTTACAGAGTTCAACAACATTTTTAATATGTACAGGTGGAGAGACTGTAAAGCTTTAGAACTAGCACTTCCGTTTTAATCTATACCATCACTGAGTGAGACACCAAAAAGGTACTTATGACAGAGCTAAGTTGTAATCCTTTCTTCCTCTCAGATTCTGGCTGGTATAGTTTAATTTCTTCCCTATCAAAATGTATTACCCTATTTGGGTAATAAAATAATTGTAAGAGACTTTTAGAATGAAGAATTTACTAGAAAAGTTTCCCAAAACTAGCTCCGCAAATCTAGTATAGAGAACTTTACATATAGTCCGCCTTCTTGCTTCTTTCTCCATTAGGGATCATTTTGGCTTTGGGGGAATTTGAGAGAAATGGGTACTAACTGCACATTAAAAGCTTTGGTTCCATGGTTCTACCTTCAGCTTCTGCCCCTTTTCCAGTGCTATGTGAGGCATTAGTGCCTTAGCTGATAATTCTTCTGTCTTTCCTCCCTCCCTCCTTCCCTCATTCTCTTCTCTTTCCTGAGATCCAAGGGTTATAATTAAGGGCAGAACTGCCTGGCTGTTTCAGATAAGACTTCACCAGGCGACTGTTCAACCCACGATATCTCCTATAGTTTGACAGGCTCAGGAATTCGATTGTATCAGTTGAGTCTTGGTTAATCAGGCCCATGATAATCATCAGTCTATAATTAAAGGGCTTTGTCTGCCTTTTCACTACTGTGTCCCCAGCCACTAGCCCATGCCTGCCACACAACAGGTACTGTACTCAGTAAATAGTTGCTGAATGAAAACCAGTATTAACCAGATCTGCAACATTTTGACTTAAAAACAGTGTGAATTCATGCATTTATTAATTGTAAGGGACATAAGTGGTTCGAGTACCTGCAGCAGTGATTTTGCCCAAGGTACTCTCATATAATAGGTAGATTCATTCAGGAGATTAAAAGATGGTTCAGAAATATTCTTTATAAAAAGGAAGCAGAAAAACAGATTTTAGTGTTACCAGATGAATAGGAACACCACGCTAATGTAGCAGTGTTATTAACTCTGATTTCTGTCTAAAGAACAGGTACTGATCATGTGGAATAAAATCATTCTCTCTCTCTCTCTTTTTTTTTTAACACAGATAATCTATAAAATCCAGGGTATCTATAATTATTTGTATCATTTTAAAATATTTCGAGTATTGCTCAGTAAAAACCAGTGCCCACAGCCATGGTGGATATGGGATTTACCAGCATGTTACAAAGGCGCACGCTAGGGTGACAACAGACTGACGAGGACCCTGCTGACAGTGGTGTTCACTGCCACTGATGCACTTGAGCTGTGGGCCACTCTAGTCTAAGTCAGACAATATCCCAGTCCTAGTCTGGAGGGATTTCAGATGTATAAATTCATTCTAGGAACATCTTGGGGTTTCATTTTCCCTGGTGACTCAGTATACTATCAAATTTCACTGCTAGATTGCTAACATCAAATAAACTATCCAAGGCAGAGGGTTCAATTTATTCATGAAGGATGTGTTTCCGCGAACATTTCTCTGATCCCTCCTATTAGAAGATACCACCTTTTATATACAGATTAATATCAGGCTTAAACAATATAACTTTAGACAGTAGAATACAAAGATAGGGGAGTGCCCACAGGGGTGACCTTGACCCAGATTCGTAGTAGTGGGGTAGTGGTTCAGAGGGTAATATGGGTGGCACTGTGAAAAACTACGTAGTTAAAGGAATCTTGGGTGTTTCGCTCAGAGAACATTGCCACATTTGGGACCTCTTTTGTTACTTCAGTCAGTTGTGATGTCAGATGGAATTGTGCCCTTTCTGATTTCCAGAACCAGACAAATAACTCACTACATCTATACCAGAGAGCGTGGTGTGAGCTGGCCCTAGGGAACCCCCATCTCTGACCACACCCCACCAACTATGCTTGCAGGAAGGGCGCTCAGTATTTAGTTAGCCGTGGTGGACCCATGAGGGCTCCCACAGACCTCGTGAGTATTAACTTTGCAAGTTTAAAAGAAAGTACTTAAAAAAAAAAAAACCTGCACAACAACAAATAAAAACCTCCTCTTTATCCATAGAAGGCATTATCAGTGAACCCCTTTATGTGCTCATGGGTCATTTCTCCTCTTGGTTCACTTAACGTTTGGACACAATCTCACCGAGAGCAATTCACATGCCTCTGAAATCTTCTGGACTCTCTGGTCCCCCAGTACTCTGAAATGGAAGCCTGTGTCTATTTCCTGAAAGGCAAAGGATTGCCATTTATTTATTTATTCAGCACTGTCTTACTACCCATGTTTAAGGTAGTGAGCCTGGCCTTTTGGAGGCTAAAAAGAGAAATTCCACACAAATTCCACCCTCAAATAGTTTGAAAGTTATTTTGTGATTGGCACGATACAGAAACACAAGCCAGGTCAGTGATATCCTGAGCCTTAGGCACCACTGCTGCCCTCCTAAGTTTGCAGACTCCACAGATGTCTTTTGGTAAACAAGGGTCAGTGTGCTATATTACATGACTGTGCCACAAACCTCCATCCTGGGTCCCAGGCCCAGTCTGCGTGCACAGACTCTGCCCATTGGTGCATAGATGGCCTCGTGCAAGTCTTTGCTGTGCTCACTCATCAGTCTCAGCTTCTGCACTCATTATAGGGACCTGGCAGCTTGTCGGGGTTTTGTTTTTGTTTTATTTTTTCCCCCAAAAGAGGAAATGTCATTACAGCATTAAAAATAGATATTCGTATTTCACTCCTCCAAAGGTCATTGAATACCTGTAAGGAGTTTACAGTCTGAAGGTATAGGGGGAAGTAGCTTAGGGTCTTTGCAGCACCCCCAATACTCTTCATCACTCTCATCAATGACAAGTGAGAGATTTGCTTACCTGCTTGTTTATTTCCCTCCTGTACTGTATTTCTGTCTCCTCCTCTCCTGACCAGAATGCATACTACATATGAAAACTATCTGCCAGGGTCTCCAGGAAAAGTCTACACACCAAGCTGGAGAAATTCACCTTGCACTGGAGGAATATCGAATTCCTAGGACCACAGTGTCTCTCCCCAGAACGCTGCAGTCTGAGTCTCAGCAGAGCATCAGCAGAACAGAATGAGTGAAAGGTGACTTCTAGGTTTGAGCCTGAGAAGCGGGGGACATGATGGGTGCCATGGACTGAAAAACATGAGACTAGGGAGATGATCTGGGTTAGGAAGGGAACTTTGGTTTGATTTTGAACCTGCTGAATTACAAAGAAGAGGCAAGCAGGTGAAGCCTTTTGTCCGGTCTCCTAGATGCTTGGGGACACACAACTGGAATTTCAGTGGGGAAACAGGGCTAGCATTGTAGATTTAGAAGTCTTCAACATAAAAGTAGGGTTGAAACCATAAACATGAGCCTTAGGGAAAACCCATAGTAGACCAAAAAAGAAGAAAGAATAGTAGCTGTGGTGTAGAGTTGTGAGTTCTTATGAAATCCCAGAAAGTTTCAAGGAGGAGAAAGTTAATAAGACAATAAGACAATAATTCCCTTGGCTTTGACAAAAAGGAACTTATCAGCAACTGTAGAAGAGAAAATTTCTGTAGAGTGCAGAGAGCTCTGAAAAACAGGCTTTGTCTTGTCCAGCCTCTTTACCCCCACTCCCCACCCCATTGAACAAACTTGCCTCAGTGAAGGATTGAGTTAAGTCTTCAGTCTGCCTTTTAGATTATCTGACCCATAGAACCTTGTTGACAAAACCTCATTTCTTTTTTATCCGAAAATGTGCATAACCTTTACAAACCTCAGTTTCCTCATCTATAAACTTCCTACGTCACAATTCTTTGATACCAATTGGTATATTGGGGAAAGGCTGGGTCTGTAGAAATTCATCTCGGTTCATTTGTCTAGTATGTCATCTTAGGACTTTGAAACCCCCTGGCCCCCCACTTCATTGTCTGGGCTTTCCTTCAGTAACCAACTCCTTCCCCAGGGTTTATTCGTGCCAGGCATCTACTTCCCTCTTTTGCAGACAAAAGAAAGCACCCAAAGAAAAGAGCATCCTCTGCTTGCACAGAAGTCCTCTTTTTTGGCTTATCTTTGGAATTCTTAGCCACGCCTCCCACTGGAGGACAGGCATTCCTAATGCCTCTTTCTGTTAGACCTCATCTCAGCATCTTCTCTCAGCATGGAATTGGATCTGTGACCCTTCATTTTGAGAACACCTACAGGCATTTCCTCAAATCCTGCTGCCTTACCAACATCAAGAATTTTATGGCTGACCTCAGGCTGGTTCTGATGTTCCATATTAGGCTAAAGTAGGAAGCTTCCTGGCCTAGAGTCCTTAACTAAAATGAATATGTGCTTAGTTTCCGCTTATGGAAGAATATTATAACGGGTACAGTAGACTCTTTAACACTCTTCTCCATTTGCTGCTAATCATACTTTGGTAAATAGAATTACTTTCATTACTCTGATTTGAAGCTGTAGTATAGATGTCCCAATGCTTTAAAAAAAGAGGGAGGGGGGATGAGGGGCATGTTTTATAACATTAGAAGCAATGTAGAGAGACAGTTTACTGCAGCTAAAGTGGTAATCTAAATAAGAATCCTTACCAACTCGCCACTGCTCTACAAAGCTGGCTAACCGTAAATCCCTCAGTGCTTTTATTGTTGTGTATTCTTATTAACTTAAAAACATATAACATTTGCTATTTATTCATTGCTTCACATTTCAAATTTCAACTCCTATATTTAATCAGCTCAGACCTGAGGAAACCAAGAGAGAATCTAGGAGACTCTCAGGCCTGTAGGGGCCCCAGGACATCTCACAAATGTGCAGAAGATTATCAGAATTTATTCTGGGGCTCCTGGAAGGTTCTAACCTGATCTAAGGCTACTGGTGGCCTGCACTTCCTTCCACAGCAGCTCACCACCTAGGAAAAGCAGCTCTGGGAAGGCCGCCCTCTGTAGGACCTCATAACTCTGAGTCACCCTTGGCCAGGTTTCTCATCCTCAGTAGTAGGGACCCATGGGGCCAGATAACTCTTGGGGCGGGAGTGGGCAGAGGCTTTTCTGTTCATTGCAAGATGTTTAAGCAGCATCCTTGACCTCTACCTACTAAATTCCAGTGGCAGCCCCCCCCCCACTTCCCTGAGCACAGAGACACCAGTAATACCAGTCTGTGATACCAGTCTGAGCCCCAGGAATTCTCAGAATCCCTTATTCTGAGTTTTATATATGGAATGGATGGTAAAAGATTTCTAGTCACCTTCCCCCACAAATCACTCCTCTGTCCCTATCTCCTGCTCTGTGAATGTCATTGCCATCGCTCCCTATACACACACTCTCTTTCATTCTTTGCTCTTCCTACTCAGCTGTCAAGTCCAGTCAGTTTTTTCTCCAAAAGCTTGCTTCTCTCCTCCTCTCAGTTCCTATCACCGTTCTTCATTCCGGCCTCCATCCCCTGTCACCTGGTCTACTGGAAAAGCCTCCTACTACGTCTCCTTGTCTCCCGCTTGCCAGTGCCTCCTTCACATCGTCCCACATTCCTAAAGACAGATCGCCCTGACCACATCACTCCCTCCTCAGGAAACTTCACTAGCTCCCTCTGCCACTGCCTGGAGCAGGTCAGCAAGCTTTTGCTTGAAGTGTTAGATAGTAAATATTTTAGGCTTTATAAGCCAAAGCACAGGTATTATGTAAGTACTTACATAACCACTTAAAATATAACCATTTCAAAATGTAAAAACCATTCTTAGCTTGTGGACTATAAAAAACAAAACAAAACAGGTGGTGAGCTAGATTTGGCTATGGGCTGTAGTTTCCCCATCTATGGCCTAGTAAATGAACTTGATGATTTCATTTACGATTCTGAATGATGGTAGCCCACACTTCTTTTTCCCACCATGTCGCTTCCGTGCTCCCCACACCGCTTCTTACCCCCACATGCTGCTTCCTCTCTCAGGCCCAGTGCCTTTGTTCATGCTTCCTCACCCGGACTGCCCTTCCTGAGCCTTTTCTGCCTATTGAAGTGATACCCCTTAAGATGCTCTTAGATGCCACCTCTTCTGTGAAACCTTACCCTGTTCCAGAAAGTCAGAGCTAAACCCTCTTGCGTCTCTGCGTCTTTTCCTTTGTAGGCACAGATTTCATCCTCTGTATGCTAGCTGCATGCATGTCCAACCGTCTCAGGAGCTGTGAGCCTGCCGAGTGGAGACATTGCCCCTTCACAGGCCCCCAGCACCCTGCAAAGTACAATAATAATGGGAGGTAGTAGTACCCTGTTGAGCTGGTGTTGGAAGCATTGTATGTTCATCCTTACCAACCTCTGAAGACATTATTATCTCCATTTTACATATGAAGAATCGGTGGTACAGAGAGATTAAGTAAGTTATCCAAGATCACACAGTTAGTAAATGGCAGAACTGGAAGTCAGATGAGGTCATTGAACTGCAGAGCCTGGACTGTGACCACCGTGGAGTATATAACAGGGACTCAGCAAAGAGTGGTGCTGTTGAAGAAGTCCGCCATACCTCACTGTGCAAGTTCAGCCTACCTGTGAGTGGCATTTAAATTTGGCTCACTGGATTTTGAAATATCACTGATAGGTTCTGGCTGCCTGCCTGATCAATGAATAAGAAACACCCTGTCCTGGGAGCCTGTCCTCTTCTTGTTTCTAATATGCAGTTGGAGTGTTTGGTATTTGTTTTAAGAGATTTTTTCCCCTCAGTAAGATCCCTGGTCATTTTGCTGAGAACTGGCTTTGAAATCCTGCAACAAGAACTAATGGGATAGCACTTTCAAATAGAGCTGGGCATATTAGGAGAAACAAACAGAAAGAGGGTAATTCTAGTGTTGGAATTTATGAGCCTCCCTATCTAAAAGTTTAAATTTCAACTTTCCTTTAATCTTTGGGTTTATGGTGAGTTTTTAATAGGTTGTTCTTTGTCTTTGGAACTTAATATGCCTTCCTCTTCCACTAAGAAAGATAACTAAACACCTACCTTGCCCCGACCCCTTTAAGCCTTGGGGTACACCTTAATCATGAAGAGTATAAATCAAACCCTACCCGTTGGCAACATTGTGATCACAAAGCATCCAGCAGCCCTACAATAGCTGTTTCCTGTCTATAGTCACTTACCCCACAGGCAACCACAGCAAGTGACAGGTTATGTGTGAGCACTGAGTTTCCGGAAGTGATGTGGGAACAAACAGGTGTCAGCCCTCCTTGCAAGGACCTCATAGCAGACTTTTTGGTGGCCCTATCCTTCCGACAGACACGTGGTAGATAAATGTGTATTAGCAGTGATAAGAAGAGAGACTTAAAACTCTTCAGCCCTTCCCTCTGGTGTTTTGGAGCCAAGTTTCTCTTTAAAAGCTACACCACACTTAAGTTTGTAGGTAGGCACCTTTGCTAAGACAAGAAGGTCCCAAGGCATGTTCTTTACCTGTTTCTAATTCACCCCAGCGGGAACCACAACCTGCTTCTTTGCTCACTGCCGTGTGATTGTCTCATTACCTCCACCCCTATTCGCCATCGTCTGTTCACTTCTATCCCTGGTCCTCACTCCCAGCCATCTTAACCGTTACCATGTTAGGCAATTATTTTTACATCTTGCAGCAAGACAGACAGTACAGCATCAGATTATCCTCTCCTTTTACTTTTCCGTTTAATGAGACAGCTGCTTTTCCTAGCAGAGCCACCACCAGTACCGGCTCAAAATAGTATGTGGGCTTTGGGGTTTTTGTGTTTCGGTTTTTGACTTTTTCTTGAAGAAAAAAAAATCATGCAAAATCCATTCCTTATACATCCCAGTTCTTTATACATTCATGGTTTCCTTGTCTGAATTTCAGACTTGTAGCTCCTTTCTCCCAGTGTTTTTGGTTTTTGTTTTTCAGAGAGGGCCTCTGAAAATCCACGGCAAAGAGGCCAGTTTGTTTAATTTAAATATACTGCAGCAAAATGAAGGTAATTGTCCACACAGGCCATCTGCTACCTGGCAGGTATCCATGAGTCAGAGAGATAGAAATGGAGACTAAAGTATCTCCTTCTGTTACCGCGTTAACAGCTTAGCTCAGAGCTTTAGTTGGGATGTGTGTAGAGGAGGCAGTTTCCAGTTATCAATGCTCCGTGGAGGGCACTAACTCTCGAAATCAGGCTTTTGGCCACAAGCTTCTTTGGGTTTGATCAACTGACCATACTGTGCACCAAGGAGATAAAAAAAAAATAAAAAAAATCATACCTGTTCTGTGAAGAAAAAGAAAGGAAGGCAGTATCGTTTACGGAGCCCCTCCTGCGTGTCAGGCACCATGCTGGGACACCCCAGCATGGCCCAGGACAGTGCATATTATTTTCCTGTTAACAACAGAGCCTTTCTGCCTCGTGGCTGCTCCCTCCGCCACAGCATGTGAGCCTCTGTCTCTGCTCAGTTGCCGGCTGTGATCAGTGTCCTCAGGTCACCTTCACTGGTGTTCTCTGTACCTGTCTTGGCTCCAGTGTTAGGTTTGTGTTCCAGACAGGAAACCAAGTCATAATTGTATTTCTCGCATTTCTCGCTCTTACTGAAAATTAACTGTCCTATCAAAATTATTGGAAATTAACTGTCCTATTGAAAATCACGGTGAGCTTCAAGAGTGAGAAGTCTTGACTGATCCATGTTCCTCTGGCTCAGAAACATGCTATGATCGCAGTGTGCCTTGGTTTCTCCCAGCAGCTCGAGGCAGTTAGAAGACCCAGGTACCAGTCTGAGACTTTCTGCTCATTTATTTGTGACCTTGTGACCTCTGTAGACCTCAGTCTCCTCAAATATAAAATGAATGCTGGACTAAAACAGGCTATTTTCCTGGGGTCATAAACCCTCTGAAGTTACAAGCACAATTTCTGAGTGATTTTCTTGGAACGTGATACATCGCTTTCTCAGGTTCTCAGAGCTTTTGCTGATTTAGGAGAAGGGAAGAGCCAGCAGACTGGAGAGCTTCTCAAATTATAAAATTTCTCGAGCTCTATAGTTCCAGCAGAATTGTTTCCAACTACAAGGGACCTCTGTGTTCAGAGAGCCTGAGTTACAGGGCGTTTACTGTGTTTAGTTATTGGTTAGACACGTGACTGGCCTGTGCTGTGTTCGGGCCTTTGTTGTAGGTTGTATTACAACAAGCTCCAACTGTCCTTGCATCAGGAAACCTTAAAACACCAAGGAGCATGTTGCAAAGCTTCCCTGCTTCCCCAGGCTAACTGCCCCTCTCCTGACAGCTGAAACTCAGAGGCACAGGTTGGCTCTGTACCCTCAGTGGTCGGCTCATTTCCATCCCTGGAGACACCAGACTGGCTCCTTCACCTTGGCCGACTTCTGTGTGATTCTCAGCTTCCCCACAATCTCAGGGTCCTGACTGTGATGTTCCCCCCGTCCTCCGCGTGCACCACTCATTCTAGATCGGTCTGCATTGAGCCTACTGCTTAGCAGCCTCCATGGGGAGGGGCTGCCTCTATGAACGTAAGACCCATCTGTGCTTTTGAGAAGGTGCATTTGCACAACCCAGTGTTCCGGCTTGAGTTTTAGTGTGTTGGTCTGTCCCAGACCTGTCAAGAGGGCAGATAATGAACAAAGCCACCTGAGTTCATAGGCGATTGTCAGCATGCTCAGAATGTTCCGTGCTGTGGGCACTGTCTTGAACTGTATGTGCTTCATGCAGTCCAGTTTGGACATTAAAGGAGGCAGTGCAGTTCAGTGGGAGCGGCACGGCTTAGACATCAGGGGACCCGGATCATTAGAAGGGCCTTGTTCCATACTCTGCCTTTCTTGAGATAGCCCCATCTTCTTTATCTCTGCACAAGCTTCACTTGCAGCGTGTCTGGTGTCCGCTCATGGGAAAGGTAAGTTAGATGTAGACCCCGAGATGGCTGCTGAGACCCTCAGAGGGGCTCCTTCACTGACGACGTAGTTATGACTGCAGCAAAGCCACGATTTCTTGGTGCTTCTGAGACGTCACTTGGCGAAAGTCATAGA
This sequence comes from Eidolon dupreanum, assembly GCA_028627145.1. NCBI lineage: Eukaryota > Metazoa > Chordata > Mammalia > Chiroptera > Pteropodidae > Eidolon > Eidolon dupreanum. Next base: position 94,274,327 of record CM053515.1, read on the forward strand.
ATCATAGAATTTTATATCTGAAAAAATACTTCAGAAATCATCTCGTTGGTGCTGCTCGGTTTATAAATGAGAAGACTGAGCCCCAGAAAAATTTTAAATTCAGGTACTGCAGTCAAAAGAAAAACCCAGGTCCCCCAACTTCTAAGCCTCGCCCCTCCTGCTGCGCCATGCTCCCTCCCGCAGTGCTCTCCCTAGGGTGGTAGTGAGAGCCAGGGTTCTGTCTCAGAGCCCACAGCTCCCCCTCTTCTGAGTCACTGAATTCACAACAGAATTGTCTCCAGGTCCTGTAATTATTGACAAAGTAGAGGTTGAGACTTTTAGCATCAGAACAAACTAATATGCTCAGGACTTAGGCGCAAACTCAGATCAGAAAAGTTTTTCTTGATTATATAGCCTTGCCTCCCTTCTCATCCACAGTCCTCTTTCCTGGGGCATTTGGCCTCTCATGGGAGCCTCTGAGTCTGGCTTCTTATATCTCAAAATTCTCTCTTCCTCTCCCTCGCAATCAGGTATCCTTCAGATGGGACTGATCTAATACTGTATAAAGAAAAAAGAACAACAGCCTTAGAATATGAGTTACCTGTTGCTGCATAACAACTATACCCTAGTGGCTTAGAAGAACAAATATTAATTACCGCACAGCTTCTGTGGGCCAGGAATCCAGGCGCTGTTTAGCCAGTTCCTCACAAGCTGAGTGTCAGGGTCTCTCGCAAGACTTGTCACCTCAAGGCTCCAGTTGCATGGTTGTTGGCAGAATTTCTTGTGGATTGTTGGACCAAAGGCCTCCCTTCAGTGCTGCCTTGTGGCTCGAGGCCTCAGTTCCTTGCCACGTGGGCCTTTCCACAGGGCAACTCACAGAGTAACAGCTAACTTCATCAGAGTGAGCAAGCAGGAGAGAGCAGGAGAGCATGCCAGCAAGACAAAAGTCACAGTCTCTTTGAACCTTACCTCAGGCACGACATCCTCTTTGCCTCATTCATTAGAAGCAGTCACTACACCCAGCCTGCATTCAAGGGGAGGAGACTACACAAGAGTATGGCTACAGGACAGGAGGGTCAGTGGAGGCCATCTCAGAGGTCGGCCCACCACGTTTAGTTCTCTAGTTAAAGTATTTCACATACAACTTTATTGATGAGTGATGGAGTTAGTATTCCCTAGAGATTATTTATTTGCCTGCCCTGGCTGTACTTCCCACTTTCTATTACAGAAGGAGAAGGATCAGAGACTCGATACACCTCATTGTCATTTAACAAATACTTATTAAAAGCATCTGCATGTGCTAAGCGCAAAGGAAAGGAAGATAAAATTTGAGAGGTGAGATTAATGCTGTACAGGGTCCTGTGGGAGCATCTCGGGAAGACCTAATCTGATCCTAGAGGAGGTGACAATGAAGCGGACGTCTAGAGCACCAGTAGGAGCTAGTCAGACGTCACGGAGGGGAGCGGCGCTCTGGGCAGAGAGAACGGCAAGGAGAGGCCTGAGGGCAAGAGAGAGCAGTCCTTCAATAGACTGAAAGAACTGTTGCCAGTCCTTTTGCTTTTTCTGTCTAAACCACCCGGTAGCAGAGTCAGTTGACATCCTTTGCACCAAGATCGACCTGTCTGTAGGCCTTCCCTAACCCTCACTCTTAGGCCTGGCCAAAGTGTGTGCCTATCAATTGGCTGCGACTTGGGCCTCACCCAGGACCTTTGGCATTTCGTGACCTATCGGGATGCCAAAATGTTATTGCTCTACTGGAACCAGAATTCACACAGGGCTCCCGACAGCTCCCTCCTAGTATCGTTTTATTCCAGCATGATCCTAAAACCAGGGGCTGGCGTACGACACCCTCGGGAAAAGCGACGCCTTCCCAGTGGTCTTAGCGTTTCTCTTTCTACTGCTCTGAACAAAGACGGTGTTTGGCGTCTGGCTTTTATCTTCCTCAGAAGGCATGTCCTGAGCAACAGTCCCAGGAAGGGGGCCTGATTATTTTTAAGCCAGTGGTGGGCAGTAGGTTTCATTTCCTGGTCCTAGAGTTGTAGCCACATGTGGTTGTCCACCTCTGTCCCTTTCTCTTGCCTCATCCCCCATCATCGTCTTCTTATTAAAATATTTGTAAAGGTCCAGTTTTCTGTTCTTAAAAAACAACCTGTTTGTTCATCTTGGGTCTTGCCATCCTTGACATTCAACACTCAGGCAGTGCTGCCTGGCCCACGTCTCACTGGGGGAGATTTACGGAGTGCTTGCTATGTGACTAATGTTGAGTTGGCCCTCTGGGATGACAGATAACTGTCATACAGTAAAGTAGTGAGTTGGATTTTCACAGGCACATACTTAAATAAGGCAAAAAAAAATTTTTTTTTTTCTTAACTGGGCTTAGAGTCCCTCTTGAGTGCCCATTGTCTGAGCTGGATGGACACTTCCTCTGGGCACTTCCAGGCAAACTCTGAAGCCAGTCACTTCAGAGGTTCTGATCGCTCTTCTTGCACCTAAGATTGGTACTGCGCTTTGGGAACTTACGCTGGGTGCTGTGGCATCGGTGGAGGAGTGTCCACAGCTCCAACTTGATCTGCGCTGAGGCCATCATGTCCTTTGCTTGTGGGCAGGCCTGATTGTTGCAGGCGGCATTCCCTGCTCCGTGGCTGAGGCATCTGGATTCATAGGCTCCCCCAGCATCCCAGGTCCTCACGTGATGATTTTATTGAGGTTCTAACTCCTCCGTAATTGAGAGACAACTTGAGGCTCTTTGTCTTTCATGATATCAGCCTATAGGAAAACCAGCAGCTGCTGGCATGTACGGGCTCCTTCCTTGAGGCTGCCCAAGCAACCCAGGCAACGACCTTTATTCTGATCCCCTCAGCATCCACCACTTCGGTGACCTCCTGCAGCCCGAACCATGCTGGCTCACAGGATTCCTATGCAAAACCAGGTCTCTGCACAGGACTGACTCACTTACCTTTTCTACAGGTTCTCTCACCTCTCTCCCAGCGTCCTTATCTAATTTGGATTGGGGCTGAAACATCTAGATCTGGCTGTTGATAAGCACTTTCCAAGCTAGAATGAATTTTATGCTTCATTATTTCCCCCTCTCCCATAAAAATGGCCAAAAAGCAGGGGGTGATGGTAATTACAGGATAGACGTTGGAGGTAGTTCCCTAAAATACGATTAATATGTGATAATGTTATCTAGCCAAAACAGGATTCCTGATGTGTTTATACACTAGTTGAGAAGAAAAGATATATACCCTGAAAAAGTAAATCATAATAAATGTTTTATAACCACCGACAAAAATAGAATATTTTACAAGCTAGAACAGGTTTAATTGTCAATAGAAAATTATTATAAAAGTTAAGCAGTAGTCAAAATAGCCAAAAAAGATTTCATAGTATTTCATTATTTGGCTAAGCCACACTTTTTTAGCATTTTATTTCATTTTATTATTAATTTCGAGTATATAGGACATTAGTTAGACATCTCTACAGTTTATGAAACTATCCCCGATTACTCTTTCTCTCCTCTGACTCTTCACCTGGCCATTACATTAATATTGACTGCATTTCCTATGCCATGCTCTCCATCCCCATGACCATCTGTCAGCTACTAATTTGTACTTCTCTAACCCTTCACCCCATTCTCCCAGCCCCCCGAGCCCCTCCTCTCTGGCTGTCACCAAATTGTCCTCTATATTTGTAAGTCTGTTTTCGATTAGTTTGTTCTTTGTGTTCCTTAGATTCCATATGTAAGTGAAATTATATGGTATTTATCTTTCTCTGTCTGACTTATTTTGCTCAGCATAATAACCTCTAGGTCTATCCATGTCATTGCAAATGGTAGAATTTCGTTTTTTATGGAGTAATATCCCATTGTATGTATGAACCATAACTTCTTTATCTAATCATCTGTTGATGGGCATTTAGTTTCCTTCTATATCTTGGCTTTTGTGAATAGTATGGCCACAAACATAGGGGTGCATAGATCTTTACGAATTATTTTGGTTTTCTTTGGCTAAATACCCGGAAGTGCAATTGCTGGGTCAAAAGGTAGATCCATGTTAATTTTTTGAGAACCTTCAGACTGTTTTCCATAGCGGCGGTACCAATTTGCAATTCCACCAACAGTGTATGAGAGTTCCCTTTACTCCACATCCTTGCCAACACTTGTTGTTTTTTGATTTATTGATGATAGCCATTCTGACAGGCGTGAAGTGATATCTTATTGTGGTTTTAATTTTCATTTCTCTGATGATTAGTGACCTTGAGCATCCTTTCATGTGTCTATTGGCCATCTGCATTTCCTCTTTGGAGAAATATCTGTTCAGATCTTCTGCCCATTTTTAAATTGGATCGTTTGTTTTTTGTTGTTGAGTTGTATGAATTCTTTACATATTTTGGGTATTAACCCCTTATCGAATTTATCATAAGCAAATATCTTCTCCTATTCAGTAGGTTGTCTTTTCATTTTGTCAATGGTTTCCTTTACTGTGCAAAAACTTTTTAGTTTGATGTAGTCCCATTTGCTTACTTTTTCTTTTGTTTCCCTTGCCCAAGGAGATCTATCTGAAAAGAAATTACTAGTAACAATATCAGAGAGTTTACTGCCAGTATTTTGTTGTAGAAGTTTTATATTTAAGTCTTACATTTAAGTCTTTAATCCATTTTGAGTCTATTCTTGTATATGGTATAAGAATGTGGTCCAGTTTCATTTTTCTACATGTATCTATCTGTCCAATTTTCCCAACATTATTTATTGAAGAGACTGTCTTTACCCTATTGTTTATTCTTGCATCCTTTGTTATATATTAAATGAGTGTATAGACATGGATTTATTTTGGGGCTCTCTATTCTGTTCCATTGATCAGTGTATCTCTTTTAATGCCAGTACCATTCTGTGTACCATGCTATATTACAAAGTACTATAGCTTTGTAATATAGTTTGATATCAGGTAGTGTGATACCTCCAACTTTGTTCTTCTTTCTCAAGATTGCTGTGGCTATTTAGGATTTTTTATGGTTACATATAAATTTTAGGATTATTTGTTCTAGTTCTCTGAAAAATGCCATTGATATTTTGATAACGATTGCATTGAATCTATAGATTGCTTTGGGTAGTATGGCCATTTTAATGATGTTGATTCTTCCTACTCATGAGCATGGTATATGCTTCCATTAATTTATATCTTCTTTAATTTCTGTTTTCTAAGAACAGGTCTTTTACCTCCTTGGTTAATTTGATTCCTAGGTATTTTATTGTTTTTGATGCAATTGTAAATGGTGTTGTTTTCTTAATTTCTCTTTCTGAAAGTTCATCATTGGTATATAATGGATAAGCCATATTTTGTTAATCCACTTACCAGTCAATGGACTTTGGGTTATTTCCACTTTTGAACTATTAAACTATTGCTAATAAACATCTGTGTACAAGTTTTAGGTGGACATGTTTTCATTTCTCTTGGGCACATACTCAGGAGTCATATGGTAAGTTTATGTTCAGCATCTTAAGAAACTACCAAACTGTTTTCCAAAGTGGTTGTACCATTTTACAGTCCTGTCAGCAATGTATAAAAGTTTCAGTTTTCCCACATCCTTGTTAGTCTTTTTGACTGTAGCTATTTCAGTTGGTAAGTGGTATCTCATCGTGATTTCAGTTTTCATTTTCCTAATAACTACTCATATTGAGTATTTTTCATGTGGATTATTAGCCGATTTGTACATCTTCTTTTGTGAAATGTCTATTCAGTCTTTGTTTTATAATTGGGTTGTTTGTCTTATTATCCACTTGTAAGAGTTCTCTATATGTTCTGGACACAAAGTCTTTTCTTTTTTTTTTTTTTAGTTTATGTGTTTTCTTTCAGCTTTGTATAATTGACATATAAAGCTGTAAGATAATTAAAATGTACATTGTGGTGATTTGGTGTACATATGCATGATGAAAGTATTCCTCCATCTAGTTGATTAACAAATTCATCACCTCACAAATGTTTCCTGTGTGTGTGTGTGTGTGTGTGTGTGTGTGTGTGTGTGTGTGTATAAGAACATATAACTTCTAGTCTCAGCAAATTTCAACTATATAATATAGTGTTATCAACTATAGTCACCGTGTTATACATTAGATCTTAGACCTTATTTATCTTCTGGATGAAAGTTTGTATCCTTTTACCAACCTCCCCCTATTTCCCTCTCCCCCAGCCCCTTTTTCTATGAGTTTGACTTCTTTTAGATTCCACATATAAATGATACCATATAGTATTTTTCTTTTTATGTCTGGCTTATTTCACTTAGCATAATGCACTCAAGATCCATCTATGTTATCACAAACAGCAAGATTTCTTTATTGCTTGTGGCTAAACAATATTCCGTCATACATATGCACCACATCTTTATCCATTCATCCGTTGATATACACTTAGGTCGTTTCTATATCTCAGCTATTGTGTGTAATGCTGCAACAAACATGGAAGTACAGATATCTGTTCAAGATCCTGTTTTCATTTTCTTTGCATATCTACCCAGAGGTGAGGTTGCTGGATTATGTGGTAGTTTTAGTTTTAATTTTTTAAGGAACCTTCATAATGTTTTCCACAGTGGCTGCACCAATTTACATTCCTACCAATAGTGCACAAGGGTTTCCTCTTCTCTACATCCTTGCCAACACTTGTTGGCTCTTGTCTTTTTGATGATAACCATCCTAACGTGTAAGGTGATATCTCATTGTGGTTTTGATTTGTATTTCCTCGACGATTCATGATGTTGAACACCTTTTCATATATCTGTTGGCCATTTGTGTGCCTTCTTTTGAAAAATGTCTATTCACTTCCTCTACCCAGTTTTTAATCTCATTGTTTGTTATTTTGGTATTGAGTTGCATGAGTTCTTTATTTATTTTGCGTATTAACTCCTTATCACATATATGACATTCAAATATTTTCTCTCATTTGGTAGGTTGCCTTTTCATTTGTTGATGGTTTCTTTTGTTCTGCAGAGATTTTTAGTTTGATGGAGTCCCACTTGTTTATTTTTGCTTTTGTTACCTTTGCTTTTGGTGTCAAATCCAAAAAAAATCTTTGCAAAGACCCACAAGTTGTTTATCAGATATAATTTGCAAATATTTTTCCCAGTCTATGGCTTATCTTTATTTTTCTTAGTGGTATCTTTTTTATAATAGTTTTAGTGAGATATACTTTGCATACCATACTGTTCACCCTTTTAAAGTGTACAGTTCAATGGTTTTAAATTTATTCAGAGTTGTGCAGCCATCACCACAATTAATTTCAGAACATTTTATCACCCAAAAAGAACCCTATACTTGTTAGCACATAGTTCTTATTCCTCCCAAGTCTCCCAGCTCCAGACAACCACTAATCTACTTTCTGTCTCTATGGATTTGCCTATTCTGTACACTTCATATGAATGTAATTAAACAATATGTGGTCTTTCGTAACTGGCTTCTTTTTCTTAGCATATTTTCAAGGTTTGTCCACGTTGTAGATGCATTGGTACTTCATTCCTTTTTACTGCTGACTCATATTTCATTGTAAGAATATACCATATTTTATTTCAATCATTCATCAGTTGACGGATATTTTGATTATTTCCACTTTTTGGCTATTATATATAATGCCGCTATGAACACTTGTGTACAAATTTTTGTGAAGACATAAGTTTTCATTTCTCTCGGGTATATACATATAGGAGTAGAATTTCTGGGTCATATGGTACTCAGTGTTTAACCTTTTGAGAAACTGCCAGACTGTTTTCTAAAGCAGCTGTACCATTTTAGATTCCTACCAGCAGATTACGAGGGTTCCAATTTCTCCACATCCTTGTCAACACTTGTTATCATTTGTCTTTTTTATTATAGTCATCTTAATGAGTGTGAAATGGTATCTCATTGTGGTTTTAATTTGCTTCTCCCTGATGGCTAATGATGTTGAGCATCTTTTCATATGCTTATTGGACACTCGTATATCTTTGGAGAATATCTACTCAGATCTTTTGCCCACTTTTAAATTAGGTTACTTGTTCTTTTATTATTGAGCATAGAGTTCTTTATATAATCTAGATACAAATCCCTTATCATAGTGGTCCCAACTCTTTTGGCACCAGGGACCGGTGCTCCTGTGAGAATCCAATGCCTGATGATCTGAGGTAGAGCTGAGGTGGTGATGCTAGCGCCAGGGAGCGGCTGCAAATACAGGTGAAGCTTTGCTGGCTCAACCCACTGCTTACCTACTGCTTTGCAGCCATGTTCCTAACAAGCCACAGACCAGTACTGGTCTGTAGGCCATGGGTTGGGGTTCCCTGCCTTATCAGATATATGGTTTGCAAAATTCTCTTTCATTCTGTGACTTGTCCTTTACTTTCTTAAAGGTGTCCTTGGAAAAAAGTTTTTAATGTTGATGAAGTTCTATTTATCTATTTTTTTCTTTTGTAGCTGTGCTTTTTGTCATATCTAAAAAATCATTGCCTAATCTTTTTTTCTAAGAGTTTTAATAGTTTTCTTATGTCTAACATGATCCATTTTTTAGTTAGTTTTTATGTATAATGTGAGATAAGGGTCTAAATTCATGTTATTTGAATCATGGAAAGACCTCAAAAAAGTATGCTAAGTGATAAAAGCAAATTGCAAAATGATATGTGTGGTATGATACTATTCATGCAAAATTTAAAAGCATGAAATATCATCTATTATTCATGGTTTCATATGTACACATAGATTCAATATTTCACACCAGAATCTTTGATAATGTAGTCTCTGAAGGGATAATGCGAGGGAACGGAATTGGTGGCAGAAAGGGTCTTCAGATTTATCTGATCTGGGGGTGCAGTTCAAGGGTAGAGCATTCGACTGCAGATTTATCTGCAGTGTTTTGAGGCTGAAATAAATTTGATACAGTATTAACATTATTAATTTGGCTGGCATCTTACATTATACTTTTTTACTTTCTGTATTAATTTCTCAAATTAAAACATATCCAAACACACACATACATCAAGGTAGGGATGATAGAGAACAATCTACAGACCATTCCTGTTTAGTCCAGCGCCCACACTGGTTGCAGCATTGAGGTGAGGTTTTGTGCATAAAGCCTGGTAGCCTGTTCGGGCAGATTCCGCTTGTATGTGGGTTTTCTGAGCTAGATCCAAAAAAGAAATGATCTTCATTTGCACTCATTCGCACACTCTGGCTTACATTTTCCCAGTTTTGCTTCCACAGAAAACTCCAGTCTATCTGCCACAATCAGTAGCCCATGCTTTGAGGGGCAGCAGAGCCTAAATCTCAGTGAGCTCCCTTTAGCTAGAGTTTTCAACTTTATCCCATTGCTCCAAGATTTCTCCAAAACTGCACCAGAGCTTTCATAAGTGAAGTTTAGTTTCCAATAAACATGTGTCCATTCTTACCTAGTCCCCGCAGGATGGCCCACGAAAGAGCTCGCTGTGCGTGTTTGACACATGCAGTGTGACAGGCCAGATGACCCAGCTCCCGGGAAGCAGCCTACCTGCCTCTGAGCTCCTGACACACAAACTCAGGCACATGTTCTGTGTGCTCTGGGAACTGCAGAGGGGCAGAGTACACATCATTGCCCTTGAAGTGGGAGGGTTAGCCCAGCATCTCCCACCGACGAGCTGTGTAGCGTAACACAAAGCTCTTACTCTTTCATCCTTGTTTTTCTCCTATAAAATAGATACCAAAATATATGTCCTTTCTACTCACAGAGGATCAAATGAGATAATGTCCATGACTGTGTTTGCAAAGAAAAATGAAAGGCGCTTGTGTATTATTTCCCGACTGTGTGACCCCAACCCCTCTCAGATCCCCCACCCACTTACTCTGCTCAGTCTGTCTGCCTGAAAGGCCCCCCACCCCTGTGCTCTGCTTCCCTCACACTTTAGTCCATTCTGATGGTGTTCTGTCTCCCTCCTCCCCTTTTGGCCTCTCCCCTCTCTCTTTCGTTTTACCTTTTCTGCTTCTCTCTAGTCCTGGAGGGAGCCTGACTCCTTCCTTTCAAATGTGATCATGCAGTGCAGTGCACCGCTGAACTGAAGCCCTATCAACTGACTTAGATTGACTCAGACAAAGGACTTTCCCCCTTCAAAGAGGTGAGATACCAGAGATAACATATTTTATCCCTTCGATTCTCCCAGGCTCAAGCCACAGGATCACCACGTACATCGCCCACTCACGGAGGTGGCCACCCAATGCCCATGCCCGTCCGCTCAACATCTGCTGGCTCCACGCCCACCCACTGCCCGCAGGACCCACTGAGCGGAGTTGGCGGAGACATGCAGGAGGCCTTTGCACAAGGTGAGTTCTGGGAACAGAGTATGATGGAGAGCTGAAGGGGTTTGGAAATACAGGCTAGATTCTCACCGAGGTTTTTCCCATTTCTTGTCTTCTGTGTGCTTAGCTTTAAATTCTCAGATTTTTATATACGGTATGAATAAGTCAGATGCTGGCCTGTCCTCATTGGATGGTCTGGTCTCCAACAGGAGGTCCATAGGTTTAGTATGCGTGTGAAGAACAGGCCTCGTGGGCTTCTGTTGTCTTTTTTCCGGGTTGTGAGAAGTGCCTTGTCCTTGGGGCTTTGCTTCCTCCAGAGGAACTGAATGGAATAATTCCCCGAAAGCATGTGCTTGCCCTGGAAGTACTTTAGAGCAAGCAAGAGGAGGAAGAGTAGAACTCTAAATAGGACCTTGCTGAAGGCATGCTCAGCATGTGATTTCCACAATCATCTAGGGAGCTAGTGACCAGCAATGTGACGTAGTTGGGGGAAGATGAGGTGGCTAAGGAAGGATCGTTGGGGTGGAGACAAAAAGCAGGGAGGTCGAAGCGCTGGAGAATGAAGGCCCGCCTGAGGCTGAGGAGCTCCTTGGATCAGTATTTGCTCTGGGACCAGCTCTTTTGACTGGGGCTAAGAAGCATTTCCAGTAGAAAAGAAGAGGGAGGAGAACAGTGGGCTTGGGTACTTCATGCTCCCGATGTGCCTGGGACCAGATCGAGCTGCTCTGGCCCCATCTCCCCTTCGGTATTCCACCCCACGTCCAAGGGCCTGGCAGACGGAGTCATTTACTCTGCTCTCTCTCCTCCACGCCCACCCACCTGGCATCGCCATCTGCTCTGACTCTCCTCAGGTACGAGGAGAAACCTCCGCAATGACCTGCTGGTGGCTGCCGACTCCATCACCAACACCATGTCATCCCTGGTGAAGGAGCTCCACTCAGGTGAAGCCCAGAGCTCCCGCCCGGCCTCATGCCTCCCCTTCAGTCCGCATGCCCAGCTCGCGTCCTCAGGGTGACACATCCTTCCGGAGCGCGCACCGCCTCATTTCCCCACACGGCCTTTTTGCCTTCTAGGAATGCGCCGGATATCTTCCCGCCGAGGGCCTCTCTCCCACGCACGCTCTCAGAGATGACAACACATTTAGGTTTCTCTTACGAGTACACCATGTAGAGCACAGTTCAGAAGTTAAAGAAGCTCCAATCTCTAAGTACAGGGAGGCCCCTTCCTTACTTAATGTGTCTCCCATCTGTGCTGCGTCCGCAGCTGCTCTTTCCCTAGGGCTGACTGTCCCCCTCATTCCGAAGCTTCCCTGGATGATTGGAACCGAATCGGCCACAAGAACTCCTGGACTTTCTCCCAGCTGCCTTTCTGCTCTCTCCTACTTGATTTGGTTTTGAAACCCTAGTCTCTCTTTTGTCCATGACGAGGCTCTGATTTCACTTAAAGTTCATGACCTGCCTCCGTTGCTCCCTTCCTTCCTAATATTCAGCCTCATGTCTGTCTTCTTTCTCAGTCTCTCCCTCACTTAGATTTCATCGATTTTCCAGAGACCCTTACCTCATGGCATTTTTTCCCCTTACATAAAACCCAGGAAAGAGAGAGGGAGAGAAAAAGGGCCATTCCCATATCATCGTATCGTTAAGAATCCCTATGACTCCATCAGTTTTGTAGCTGCCAGATGTTTACTAATTTTTTAACAGTGCTCGAATTCCCACGTTATGTATTAAACAAGTGGGTTCCCTTCCTAAGTGCTGTAGGTTACTCATGCAGATGGCCCTTTTGTTTCTTTTCACTTAACGTGGTGCTTTTAAATGCATCGAAGTAGCTTAACAAGGTTATTAAATAAAAATATAAAGCAGTTTTTCCATGCGCTGCTCACACGCACGCACTTATTCAAACACATACATCGGAATCATTAGTCCATGGCTTTGCTCTCAAATCTGCCTATTTTCATTTAGAAGAGAATAAGTGTGTGACCTAGGTTGTATTTCCAATCCAATTTAAAATGCCAATTCTCCTGTGCACGGAGCATTAATATGACAATGCCTGTATTCTGGTACCATTTCTCAGTCCCTGTCAGAAGCTCTGCCCATGCATACATGTGTGAACAGATGAGGTGACAGCCTTTGAGGTGAATTCACACCTGACTAGAAAGTGCCTTCCCTAATACAGCTCCTCACAGATGCCAGAAACCCCACATTTAGAGGGAATTTCTTAGGAGATTTAGAGTCATGGAATTAACCACACTTGTGCCTGGTAGCCACTTACTAAGGTTTATGCAAAATAAGTGGCTCATGAGGTCCTCACACTGGGATGAGAGGTAACTGGACATCAGTAAACACAAAGCTTTACAAAAACTAAAAGTTTAGGGGGATACTTGGCAATCTCTCCTAGTAGGAATGGACGGTTTTAACAAAATTAAGTAAGGTATTTGGAAGGTGCCTTAGAGATCACATGGTTCAATCCCCTTACTTTAGAAATCCAGCAAGTGATTATCAGAAAAGTGACTCACCTAAAGTTCTGCAGCTCGAAGGGGCAAAGCTGGTCCCAGAACTTAAGTCTTAAGCACATTAAGCCGATGCCCGTACCATCGCCTTCATCCCCAAATAGGACAAGATGTCAAATCTACTGTCCCGCCGGGGAGCCTTTCACTGATGCTCTACTCCCTCAAGCTCTGAAGTCCATAAGTGGACGTGGACTAAGTCTACACGTGGCGCGGTATCTCTACAAAAATGCAGAAATAAATTCCTTTTACATGTGAGGCTGCCAGTCTCTCAGTGAGGGCAAGAGCCTTACCCAATACCAGCACATTTTCAGTCACTGTGGAGGTGGCTGTTGGGGTGAGATTAGATACTCAGAGTTTCTTTACATATATTCTGTACAGTATGGGCATACTATTTATATCCCTAGCTTGCCCTTCTCATCTTTTTTGAAATATTTTTATAAATAATGGAATCATAGAGTTGGATAGGATCTTAGAAGTCATTTGCTCCAGCTCGCCTCCCGATATAAAAGTCCTCTGTTTGAATATTTCCATCGAGCTCATTCATGACCAGCTCTCATCACTGGGAAGTTCTTTCTTATCAGGGAGCTGAAATCTGCCTTCTGTGACCGATTTATCCTCATTCCACCCTAAAAAGCCACCCAGAGTAAGTTCAGTGCATCCTCTTCATGTCGCCTTTCAAGTATTGGAGGGCAGATGACACGGCTCTCCCTGAGCCTGCTCCTCTTCAGGCACTGTTCGCAGTGCCTTCAGCCATTCTGAATGTGACGTGGCTTTACTTCACCATCCTGCTCACGCACGCCGGGATGCAGCTGAGTTCCCAGGGCTGAGCACATGTCTCCATATCACAGCAGAGGACAGTGAACTGTAACCTCCCTGAGCAGGCCACTGCCAAAGCAAACTTAGGTGGCATTCTTTTTTTTTTTTCCCCCACACAGCCACATTGTACTGTTCAGGCATTTTAAGATTGTTGTCAGCTAAAACCTCTAGTTGTTTGTTTTTACAGAAGACAGTTAATCTAGGCATTCCCCACCATGTACTTTTATGGTTGCTTTCTTTAACCTGAATGCAAGATATTAGCTAACATCCTTAGCGGATGTCATCACCCTAGAAAACACAGGCATAGAGAAGAGGCAGCCACCCCCACACCAGTCACGAAGGAAGCCAGCAGCAGGGTAGGTGACATGAGTCTGCTCTGTTTCTGAAGGCTCAGGACTTCTGGGTAGATCCTATTAAACAGGGTTGGGGTGCGGACCACACAGGATGCAAACTAGGTAAGCACCTTGGAGGCTGCAGATATGAGCCTTTAGCTAGGGTTTCATCCCAAGCCTTCTGAGTTACTCCCTTTACCCCGCTTCTATGCTTGTCCTCTGCTGAAGGGTCACGGGCCTCCTTGGACTTGTTTTCACAGCAGAGGAAGGTGCAGAGGAAGAAGAAGAGAAGATGCAGAATGGGAAAGACAGAGGTAAAGGCAGCTCAGTAGGACCCCTAGTTTGAATGGGAGCCAGAGCTATCTAGCCCCTGAATGAAATACCCTTCTCCCTTCTGTTTCTGCTTTCCTTCCTTCTGCCACCTTTCCCCAAAGCTTTCAAATTCCCACAATTCCTTCTACCTTCTTTTCCCAATTGATCGTCAAGTTTTTCTGTAGGGGTGGTAGTGTCAGTAGATCAACAAAGCTTTCCAATTTCTGATACTATGATAGATACTTGGGATACAGAAAGTAGATACAAATAAAACAAAACATGACCCCTTGCCTCAAAGAGTTTATAATATCGTTGGGAAAGCGAGACTAAGATATGCAGAATAAATATGCAAAAAGAAGTGGCAGGAAAAGTTAGTCATCAAACGTCGAATGTACGATCATAAATATAAGAAAGGTTTCTGAAAAGAAGGAGATTATTGTGGGCAGAATAGCCGAATGGTTTTGTGGCTTCACAGAAGAATGAAAGGCAGTTGAGGAGTGTCAGCAAAGGACAATGCAGGCATACCTTGGGATATTGCAGGTTTGGTTCCAGACCATTGCAGTAAAGCAAGCATTGTAATAAAACGAGTCATAATCGTTTTGCTGGTGAAGGGTTGTGCCTTCAGTTTGTAAAAAAACAATATCTGTGAAGCAAAGTAAAGTGAAGTGCAACAAAACGAGGTCTGCCTGTAATGCCTCCCTGGTTTTATTGAGTATAAATCCTCCTTAATACTTGTTATATATGAAGAGCTGTGCTAAGTGATGGCCACATACAATCTCATTTAATCCTTAACCCTGTGAGATATATAGTAATATTTCTATTTTACCAATAAAATAGGCTCAGAGAAATTTAGATCATGTAGCTATTCAGTGACAGATTTTGGGTTTGAACTGAGTCTTTCTGACACCAACCTTCCTGCTTTTAATCTTCACGCTTCCATGTTACACTGAGCAGATAACAGAATTCTCTTTGAACATTTGAGAGTTAGCTCTTATTTCTGTTACATATTAATATGTTTTTTGCTGGATTCCTTCAAAATGTAAGCTCCGCAAGGCAGAGATTTTGGTCTGCTTTGTTCATGTCCTGTCTCTAGTGTCTAGAACCCTGGCTGGCATGTAGTGGGATGTCCGTAAATGAACAAATCTAATAAACAGGGTGATGCGCTAGAGAGCACTTCGTCAGGGAGAGAGATGGAGTGCCATCCCGAGGCAGCAAGGGTGTGGAAGGTCCCCTTTGGCTGCTTCACATTTAAACACCCCTCCTGTTTGCTTGCACAGCCCCGGGGGGATGGATTCTAGACAAGGCTCAGAGTGGTTAAAGAACTTGCACAGGGGGTGAGTGGCAGAGCTTGGATTCAGCCCAGGTTTCTCTAACTCTGACACCCATGCTTTAGTCTGAGCAGACTAGTAGACTTAGTGAAGTGAAGAAAGGAAGGGTAGAAAAAGGTCAGTACAGGCAAGGATTGTGATGGGAAAGGGCAAGCACCTTGGGATAGAGAGTCTGCAGCATGGTTTGCCAGTAGAAGCTAGTGTGGATAAGAGAGGGAGGGCCCTGGACTATGTCAGCATACCTTTGACCCAAGGAAGAATCTGAGAGAAGAGGAAAAACATCCTTCAGGAGCTAAAATCATCTAGCGAGCCAGACCAAGGCCTGAGAGAAAGTAGACAAGAGCTGTGATGAATTGATGAGAAAGATATCATTTGGCATGGATGTCAGAAGGTCAGAAGTAGAGGGCAGTGGTCTTTGAAACATCTAGAAATGCTACAAAGAAATGTAGGGGAGACTGACTTGCCTGTGCTGATGGGAGACTGGGAAGAAGGCAAGACAGGAAGGTTATAGCAAAAAGGGTGAAGAGAAGAGATACACAGAGATAAATTTACATTTATGTAAATACATGCTCCAAACACAAGCAGACACGCACACACACAATCCAACCAGATCCTGGCATTCATGTGGAATGTTCTTGGCTGAAGACGTAACAGCTGCTGCTTTGGCCTCTCTTCCCGTATACCCTCCCTTCCCCAATAGCTTTTCCCATGGCCTCGCCTCAGCCTCCCTCCACTACCCCGAAGCACACAGAGGACTCTGCCCTGTCCACCAGGGCCTTGCCCTGCCCACCAACCTGGTCCTGGTTTAAGTCCGCATGTAGGCCGTGTCTCACGTGTGGACTGGGTATGGTGCCCTTGCCTGGTACCTCCCAGCCTCGGGCCCTCTGTCTTTACACCTATGCTATCCTGTCAGCATCTCTCCTCTCTGTCCCTCTCGCTCTTAGTATCGCCTCATGTCTCTTTCAATGCATGTACCAGAGTTTCTGTATGTCTCTGTGAAATCTTTTTGTGAGCTATTTCTGTGACTTTTAGATTAAATCATCCCTGAGGGAAAGAGTGTTAAGAGTTGGGGCGAGAAATGGATACGATTTTTTAAAAAATGTTTGACTTTCAACATTGTAAAGGTCCTAGAATATGTCTCTGAAGCTAAAATGAAGCTGTTAGGTAGATGTAATTCTAAAACCAAGTGTTTTTATGGATGGACCTTCTGATTCTCTGCCATAATCTGGGCTTGGGATTTTACTGTAGACTGATATTGCAGTAGCTACTGTCACCTGAGCATTGGAGAGCCATAACTATCAACCATAAAGAGAGAGAGAAGATTTACTTCTTTGAGGTTGAAATCATGCTCACATAATATAAACACAACTTGGTCAGCACCCCATCAGGCAAGCATAGTCTGCTCAATGCAAAAACCTTGAGAGCCAAATGGATACTTTTGAAAATGTCATGTCCGAGCTGGACTGCCCAACTGCATTCGCCTCTCAGGCCTCTCCCTGCCCTGCCTTGGCTCTCTGGCTGCATCCTGGGGAATGCCTCTGCTCTACTGGGGTACCGTTCTACTTTGTATCCCCTCACCCCACCCCTCACCTTGAGTGCTGAGTGCTTGTAACCAGACTACAGAGATGACACATAGACAAGCAGAATTCCCCTCGTGTTACTTCAGAGCCCTAAGTTGGTCTCAGCTACGCCTTGTGTTACACCTCTGTGTTCTTCAGAATCACTTCTTTCAGAACCTGCCAACCATGGTGTTGGGAGCTGTAATCCCAGTTTGCATACTTAAGGAACACGTGCATGTCTGGTGGACTGGTAGCGATGGCCCTCTGTGGGTACAAACACAGGCGTTTGAGGGTCTAGGCGGTGTTCATGATTCCAGGGTGAGTGAGAGTGTGATTTAGCGTGCCCGAGCAGATACGTCTGCAGGAAGGAATACCGCCTGTGTCAAAGTTTCATTCATTTTCACCTTGTTCGTTTTCAGGACCAGATGGGCTGTACGCCTCCCTGATGTAAACTGCTCCCTAGAGTTAAGGTGGCTTCGTTTCCATTTTAGTATTAGTATTTCCTTCTCCTGAGAGGCACTTGTCTCCGTGGCTGTTTTATGTTGGTTGCAGTTGCTGATTGTAGGTAGTGTGGCCCTCCCCTGTTTTCATACGGGATCAGGAAAGTCAGCCTGCAGAGAGCAAGGGGAGAGGCAAATCCAGAAGCCCATGGGTTTGGGGGTCAGGGAGGCCCCTGGGAGAAGATCCAGGGTGGTGAGTAGACCCTGCCTGTGACCTCGGTGTGTTGTTTGTGTCTGTGTTGCACAGGTTAGCAGAGGAGCCGGGACCGAGAAGAAGCGTGGTGAGTACAGAGCGTTCTCTGCGTTCCCCACGGCCCCTTTCCCTTTGTATTTAAGGCCTTTGTTTCCCTCTTCCCTTTCTTCAGTCACACCTCCCAGGCCAGACCCATCCTAGCAGCTGGAACCCAAGTTTGGGTTTTCTTAAAGAGCCCAACTGCATCTCTTCTCCTTGCCCAGCCCTGCCAGCGTACCCGCTGGGCCCGGGCTATAGGCCTTGACCTGTCTTTTGCTGGACCTGGGCCTCAGGCAGGGCTTGGCGTCACCTGTGTTGGGATGCAATTGGCAGACCAGAATCTGCTGGGTGGACAGGCTCTAGGATCAGGCCTCAGAGGTTGGCTGAGGGCCACCCACATCCTGGGGCCACCTCTGCCTCCTTGTCCCCGTTTTACCATGGCCAGTGTTATTTCTCTGTGGGGGTGCAAACCACAGCTACAGCACACCCCTGAGGTTCTGTCATCCAGAGCTGTAACCTGCTGCAGTTCCTCGCCACAGACAACTATTTCTGTCACGCAGGATCACACTGACCTCACAAAGCCAGCCACGCCATTCTCCGTGGCACCTGGCCATGCTGCACCTTCTCACTTCCTAAAAAAAAATTAATAAAAGTACAGATTTTCCCACAGGCAAACACCCATCGACTTTATGAATTAGTCTTTCACATTTTTCCGTCTCAGGACTTTAACTCTTACCTAGTTCCAGTTCCAAGATACTGCAGCTTCTGGGCATGCTCCCTGAAAGGAAGGGATGAAAATAATTGGACAACCAATCTGTTCCAGAGAAGAGTTATTTCAAGGATAGATGCCTTTGGTGCAGCCATGAGATTTATCTTTATTTTTCAATCTTTTCTTCCCTCTCCTCCCTCACTTCTTGTGTCTCAAAGTTAGGCCAACTTCCAGGCAGAGAAAGCAGGGCTACAGCCCCATGATCCAGAAAAGGAATTTTTCCAGACTCTTCCAAGTGGTCTATCCTGCAGCAGCCTCTGGGCCTTTCCCTTACACCCACCCCCACCCATCCACACCAGGACCCTATTCCACCTGCACCCTGGGACCTGCCATCTCTGAGCCTGCACTGAGTCATGGATCCTGCAGGCTGTGGAGAAGAGCACCCAAGCTGCAGAAATTCTCCCTGCCCTGGAAATCAGAGCCTCTGGGGCTCAGGCAGGCTTTTACCTACAACTGCACTCACTACACATTCCGCAGAGGCTCTTCCTTATATCAGCCCCAGGCCGCCCCAGCCAGCAAGGGAGTCAGGAGCTGACTTGCCCTTTCAGAGTCTGCCAGAACCCCTCTCCCCAGGGCACAGGAACTGGGGGACAAGGAAAGGCGGGTCAGAGGCTTCTGGCCCACCCCCTCTTCATGCAGATAAGGAAACCAGAGGCCCATGACTTGACCCAGGGGCTTGGTGCCAGAACTGAAATCTGGGCTGGGTCTTCTCCTGATGCTGTTTCTGACCCTCTTAGAAGTTAGGAGAAACTCACCAGTGGTGGGAGTCAGATGAAAAGCATAAAAACTCAGGTGTCTCATTTTCAGAGGCGCCTTAAGGTCTGCTGTCTTCGGCACAAGGCTTTCTTCCCTCCCTCTCAGTGTTTACAAGCAAGTCTCCGACCTCTCTGCCCTTCTCAGTCTGTTCTTCCCAAGAAACCACCACATTCCAAACCTTACATTGCGAACCCAGTTTTCCTCCCTTCTCTTGAAACATTTCCTGACCTGGTGACCTAAGCAACGACTCCAGAGACTCTGGGTGCCTCTGGAAAGAGTGTGCCTTTCCCTAAAGAGGTGTGAGTGTTGTCAGCCCTTTGTATCTCCCAAGGTCTCCCAAGGCGAGAGGAAGCTTCCTGACGGCCCATCCCTGCACTGTCTTGTCCCCAGCAGATGTTAGCAGCATTTGCTCTGAGGCCTTGAGTAGTGCCTGTAACAGTGCATCTGTCCTGCACAGGCACAGGGGACATGGAGCGAGCTGGCATCGACCTGAGGAAAGCAAGATCCTCCCCAGAGGCGCATTCCTATCCATCTTTCCACTACACACCTGGATCAGGCTTGCAAGCTGCCAGACATCACCACCAGCCAGGAAGAGGGAGCCCAGAGCCAGTGGGAAGTGGGAGGGACCACCTGATGCCCCACTGGTGGGGGGCCCACTCGTGCAGTCCTGCATGAACTAGCATCTTCACCGCTACCCTTGAGGCATGGTCTCATCTGTGCCACAGGGATCTACTGGAAGGTTGAAAAGAGAAAAGAAACAACACAAGTCTCCTGTGTGTTTGACCTGAGGGAGTTCTTGCTGGCTTCTCGCCAGGATGTGGGGTGCTCCCCAGGGTGGGGGTACAAGTTTCCTCCCTACCTTTGACCTTTAAAAACAAACAGGTTTTCTTTCCTCTGTGTGCAAAGACAGCTTTAGGCCTCGCTCAGTTCTACAGACATTTACGCCCTGGCCAGAGTGCTAAAAATAGCCTCCTTCCTTTCTCTCACACTGGGTTAGGCTTCCGCCCGCCCCATGCCCGCCCATTGCCGCTGAGCCGCCTAGGCGGGAAGGGGGAGCCGTGAGCTCTGCGCTGCAGCCCAGGACGGTTTTTCCAGCAGCAGCAGCAGCAACAGCAGCAGCAAGAGGGTTCTTTCTGTGCAGCAGAGCCAGGGGCCAGTGGCCTGGCCCAGGACCGCAGGGGGAGCAGCACCCGGGCGCGGTGCTCACACAGCCTCTCCCCTGCTCGGGGTTCCATCCCGCTCTGGCACATGATCTGCAATCCCAATTCCCGGTGCTTTGCATTTATTTTTTTCTTCTCCCTGGGCTCCAGGATGTTATTTTTAGTAGAAGAACTGCTATAAATATTTATAAAGGGCAGTGACTGGAATGAAGTGAGAGGCCCCACAGCTGGCTCTCGTACCCCCCCCCCAAAAACACACATCTCTGCAGACCCCTGCCCACTGCCTCAGGAGGTCTGTGTAGAGCCAGCAGGCTCAACCCAGCCACACACACAGAGCGTCACATGGAAACCTCGTGAGGGAGCAGCCAGGGTGAGACGGAGGGGCGGGGTTAACTATCCCGTCTTCCCTCCCCCTGCATTGCTTTTCCCTGGATCACTCCCGTTCCTGAAGGAGGGTGAGCTTGTGTGGAAGCACCACCCCATGAGGCTCAGCTCCTTGGTACCGTGGACTTGAGTGCTCCGTGTGAGGGTCAGGTACAGAGAGCATTGCTCCAGCTAAGTGAGAGCAAGCAGGGACATGGGAGCTGGCTTCCCCTCAGGTGTGAACGCTCCCCCTCCCACACCTGGTGGAGGCCTTGCCCCCCACAGCAGCTCCCAGGTGCTGTGTAGGCCCACACTGACCAGCAGTGAGCTGAGGCCCTGGAGAGCCAGCGGGAATTCTGGTAAAAGAAAAACGTTGGTGAAAATGGTCTCCCACACAGTCAGGAAGAGGGGATCCGGGCTTGTCTGGAGGGCTAGAAGGGGCAACGGTGAGAGTAACCGTATGGAGATTTCTGGGGGACATTCAGTGCCTAACGATGAATGGGGGGTCTGCGATGATACTGTTGGGTGACCATTTACTTCCCCCACAACCCTGACTTCTCACACTTTGCACCCTGACCCCGAGCACAGGGCAGAACCCCACCTCCACCCCGAGTCCCTCACATTAACTGCTTGCTTCTTCCAGAGCAGACAAAGCCAAAGGAACGGTAAGAATAAAAATACCAAAACAGCCATGTTCCTGAGCCAGCTGAGGCGCACGTGGTGTCTGGCAGTGTCTCCGGGGCCCCACGTGTGCCTCTCTGCTTGCCTCTGCAAAGGAGAAACGTTAACATCTCCAACAACAGGAGAGGCTCTGAGCTCGCAGCCGCTCACTGTACCAGCACCTGGAGGATGATAAGCGGCACTGGAGAGCCACAGGGCTGGCCACAGGGCTGGACTCAGCTGCCCGCACGACAGTGCACGGGGCGCTCTGTTTTTATATAAATTCTTGTTGACAGTTGATTTCTTTTAGAGTTAGAATATCCACCATAATCTAAAGTCCCCAAGGTACCTCCTGAGTTTTTGGCATCTGATTTATATCAGAAGCTTAAAGCTGGGGCCCTTTCCTCAACCCTGACAGGGAACGCAAGTGGTCATCCTTCCTAATTTCTGTGACCGTTTAGGAGCCTAATTTAACCTAGGTGGATGATCTTTTGAGGGAACTGACATATGCTGTCAGCATCATGGGCCCCCTGGGCTAGTGATATTTTGTACCAGTAAAGACCCCTAGAGAAGTCCCAAATGCATCTTGAGTCCTGAGGAAGTCACGGCCCCACCGAGCTCAGGTCTGCAAATCCGAGCCATGTGGAGGTTCATTTATCACAGCCTCATCTGGGTGTGCTGTATCCATTGGCAGATTCCCCCTTTTCTGCATTGCTTACACCCTGCTCCTGTAGTCCGTGACAGCTTCAGAAAGGTACAGTTGCTATGGCAATGCCTAGAGCCATCTGAATTCCTGCTGCACCTTCTAGAAGAAAAGGGCTTGTGAAGAGCCATTCAGTGGATTTCAAATCTAACCTTCTCTGGCCTCTCCTCTACCAGGGGTTAGATGACTATTACAGACTCAAAGTGTGGGAGGGAGGTAGCCCATCTTCCCTAGGAAGATACTCTCCCTAGTTGCAAGCCACATGGCACCCAGACAGGTTCTCCATGCATGGATCAGAAAACTAAGACTTCCTACCTGGGGCTCTTAGGTAAGATACAATACCAGCAGTTCTTAAACTTAGAATCCCCTGGAGGGCTTGTTAATATATGGATAACTGGGACCCACCCCCGGAGTTTCTGATTCAGCAGCGCTGGCATGGAGCCAGAGAATTTGCACTTGGCGGTTCTTCTCTAGGGCCAAAGACCACAGTTTGAGGACCACTGAACACAGGAGGAGGAAAAAGACATCCACACTGTTGCAAGAAGCCATAGCCAGTCAGGTAGAAACAGCCCAGAGTCAGCATCTGTTCTTCAAGGAGAAAAGGGAGTGTGCTCTATAGTCACATCGCTTGGCAAGGGTCCTGGCAAACGTGTGCCAGGACAGGTGGTCCTACATTTCTTTTTGGCCCCCAAGAATTAATAAAGATCTTCCCCTAGACATGAGGGAGGAGGTAGCATCACAAGCAAGGCCTTGAACTTGCAGAAGACCAACTTCATGGATGCCTCACAGCTGAGTGAGTCTAGAGTCTTAGCGGTGGGGGGAGGCCCCATGAGATCTTCAAGCCTCACTGAATGCAGGGCCTTAAGGATTAAAGTTGAAACCTGGTCTGCGTTCATAACTAGGAAGTGAGCATTGGGCTTGGAGGAACTACACCGCATTCTGAAGCCCATCGGACTGGGGACAATGGGTGCAAACAGGCCACTGCAGGGAGAAATGGAAATGGTCACTACTTGGAGTGGGTTCTAGTCACTTAGAAGTGTTTTGGAATAGGATAAGAGGCTGGGAAGAGTGTGTCCCCATGAGTTTATGGGTCATGACTAACAGAGAGAAACTTTATAGCCCCCTGGGGCCCAGGCACATTGCCAACTAATAAGGAATTCATTATAATTCATAACCAGTTATAGCCTGAATCCCCTTCAGCCCCAGCAAGAGTCCTCAACCAAGCAACAGAAAAACTCGTTAGCATGTCGGCCTGCATTCATTGTCACATCACCACGTTGGGAGTTCAGAGACCTGTGGAGGATGGCAGCACACACACACACCACCATTTTTGCTGAGGGGCACAGTGAGTCCTCAGCATGTGTGTACACACCCACACACACACCCGTGGGGTCTTCTGGCTTAGAAAGTTTAGGGCACGGGCACTAAGGCTCTTTTAGACTCAGGACCTGACTTCTGGAGGGCAGAGCAGTCCACACCAGCGGGCCTGTGCCCGATGGGCTTTTCATTCAGGTCCCAGTTCCATAGGTCCCACGAGCTCCACCATGGCCTGGTCCCAAGACCTTTGTCCCTTAGTCTCTTAGCTTCCCTATCAAAGATGACATTCTTGTACACCAGGCATTAGTCCCAAACAAGGATTCAGCCTGGCTCCTAGATCCATAGCCTCTAGAAGTCTTTCTCATCCACAGGCTTGGAAATCCCAGGCCTGGTAGTCAGGACCCTCCATCTCCACATGCCCTCAGAAAGCAGGCCTCCTGGGCCCTTCTGTCTCAGCAAGGCCAGTGGCCACTGGGTGGAGGTAAGTTCGGTGTCTTGTTCATCAGCTCATAAATAGCCTGAGGCGCTGTGCCTAGGTGATGGCCCTGTCTGCCTTGGCCCCTTGTCCTTCGAGGTATCACCTCTCTGGATGGGGCTCCCCCGATGGGGTTAGTCTTTTGGAAAGACTATTCCCCTGGGGCTACTGAGAAAGAAGCCATGCAGAGAAGTCTGGAGCCGGGGAGGCAGGTTGCCGAGAAGCAGCTCGGACTGGGCAGGAGCCAGCCGATGGCTGTGAGGGAGTCCACCTGAGCTTCCTGCTGGACCAGCTCCTCTGACCGGCATCAGGCTGGATGACGGATGAATCTAAGGAAAGAGGCCTCCAGGCTTTAAGCCTCTGTAGCGCCTCCTCTTCCCTTGCTGCCGGTCGGTGTTTGTCCTACTTTCCTAATTGCCTAGGCAACCATCCCAGGTTCACCCTTTGCCACCCAGTTGACCCTGGGAGCCCCTTCAAAGGAGGACGACAAAAGGACCAAGGAATATGGAGCGGTGGGGTGAAGATAGCTATGTGTGGGCTGAGGGACCAGGGAGAAGAGAATAAAAGAGGGAGAAAGAGATGAGAAGAGGCAGAGCACAGCTGAGGAGGG
The DNA here is from genome assembly GCA_028627145.1 of Eidolon dupreanum. Lineage (NCBI taxonomy): Eukaryota > Metazoa > Chordata > Mammalia > Chiroptera > Pteropodidae > Eidolon > Eidolon dupreanum. Next base: position 94,298,983 of record CM053515.1, read on the forward strand.
GACATTTGACGCTGGGACCCAGTAATCGACTGCAGCTGGAGGCAGGAAAGATGTGGAAGGAGGAAGGCGGGGAGGAAGGCCGGGCTGGGCGGATTCTCCTCATTCCTCAGTCCTAGGCTTAGGGTATCTCATTCCTTTGACCTGTTGTGGCCACTGCTCTCAAGCCACAGTTTTAACCCTAATTACATTCCCCCAGCTTTCCACTCCCAGCTAGGGTAGGGACCACGCACACCTGCTTTCCCCTGGGATCCCTAACCCTTTCTGGAGGCCCCTGCCCCAGGCGTAAGCCTTGGCCCTGAAGGCAGAGGCCTTATCTCCCCCCACCCCCATGGCTCCCTCCTCTCCACATCCCACCCTGCCCCTGGTTTTCTGGAGCTCAGTTGCAGCCTCAAAGAGGGTTGATGGAATTTCCCCCTTGGTTGTCTGGTTCAAGGAGTCGCTTATCTTCTTGCCTTTAGTCATTACTGGAGAGTGGAGGGGAATTAGACTGGGGTCATCGGAAGGCCTCTAGAGCCACACTTGGCAAACCAGGGTTTAAAGCTCAGGTGGAGCTGGGAGAGGCCCTTGTTTAACATTTCTGTTTACTGAGGCCCCTCCGCTGACCTGCCCACAGCCCACTGCACCTGGTTCCTAACTGGACTCTTCCTGCCCCCATTTTATGATGGAAATTGGGTCTTTGTTCCCTTGCATATTCTTTCAAGGGAGATGGCTCCCCGGACAAGGTCACTCTTTAGCGGTATTGTACACACAGAGCTACCCTCCAAAAGGCCTTTCGACTCAGCACACCCAGGCACGCCCAAGACAGGAACTCACTTCCAGCAGGGCCCTGGAGGAACTCAGAAGCCACAGCCCCCAGCCCCACCCCCTCCCCGCATCTGGAGAGCACTGCGCAGGCACTGTGGAGAGACAGAGAGGAAAATGGAAGTCTACCTTGAGAAATCAGCCAGCAGAACTGCTTGAAGACATCTAGGAGGGAGTAACAGAGGGAAAATACTAGAACAGAAAAAAGCAAGATGCATGAAACGCGGGCTTGCTGATGAGAACCAGGTAGGCTTCAAGATGGCTCCACTCTAAAGGGAAGTGAATGAGCATATGTTAAGTGCCTACTATGTGCCAGGTGTGTTCACATATGTCATCTTATTGTCATCTGCTCAACAAAGCTGGGGTGTAGGTGTTATCGATTCACAGAGAAAACAGAGTTCAAGTACTTGTCTGAGAGCACACAACTGGTAAGTAACAATCCATCTGCTTCACTGTGACACAACTCTACTTCTCACTATGTGAGTAAGACTGCTAACGCAACTGAACTTAGCAGAATCCCAAGGGAGAGGAAGAGTGTCCCGAGTTTGGTATGGGGGGGTCGGGGAGATGGCTCAGGGAGGGAAGTAGTGTTGAGAACCTGGTCTGCCTACTTCAGAAACTACCATGGCAAAATACCCTGATTTCCTGAGGTTTTTTTTAATCTTAAGAGAACCGAGATAGTGTCTCTCATTCCTAATGTCACCTCCGCCTCAGGCCATTGTACTCTTCAGTCAATGCAAAACCAACCTGTTCCTGCCACAGACAGTTGAGTTTGTTTTCCCCCAGATACAAGCTTCATGAAGCCAGACCCTGCAAGAAGGGGAGGTCAGAACAACAGTGTGGGCCAACACATACGTGGCACATGCGTGCAGGCACCATTCTAAGCCCACTGACTAAATCCCCACAACTTTCCCTAAAAGGTACTGCAAGTACTGTCATCCCTATTGACAGAAAAGGCAACTGGAATGGCCCCAGGGACAAAGGGGCAGCCAGCAGCGTGACTTGAATTCAGGCAAACGGTCTCCAGAGGCATCACCTGACCCCTGACGTCTTCTGCCTCTGTGGCTAACACACATTGAGCAAGATTTCTGGGCCTGGGGCTGTGGTGTTCTTCCCGTGTATTGTCACACTCACACAGGAAAGAAAAGTTGGAGTTTCAGCCTCCAATTAAGCCAGGCAGTCTTTCACTAGGTCCACTCTTCGTTTTGGATGCCTCATTGCCTGAACTAATATAAAGGTTTGGGGCTCCCTAGCATCCATCTCTGACTTTCCAGGGCAGGTTTGTAAGGTCCACCTGTCACATTCAGCACTGACTGGGCCTTGCACTAAAGGCATTTGCAGGGGGCTTCACCAACAGCCCCAGGTGGCAGAATCCCTCACTAGACATGGTGGGGGAGAGGGCACCGGCAAGACCTCAGTCATGAGCCCCAGGGAGATGCTGCACTGTTGCCATTGCTCTTCCAGGGTTAGGCTAAGTCAGAGTGCTTTAGAGTGTGAAAGAGCCATCTTTGACAGCCCAGGAAACTGACGCCAAGGAAATCAAATGGTCCAGGGCCACACAGGGAGGTGGTAGAGAAGCTCCTGTAGAGACCCGCCTGGTCCTTCCAGACTTCCTTCTGTTAACGTGCATCAAGGGAACGGGTCCTGTTGCTTGGGATCATCCTGAACCTTAAACGGTGTTTAAGGACACTCCTCCATGAGAACATGCCAGACCACTGTGCCTCACTTTATATCCTGGTCTAAGGCTAAATGAGTGTTCACCCCACCCTCCCTGTCTAAGCCACATCACAAAGCAACCTCATTCACTGACAGCGATGCTTCTGTCTAATCACCAAGCTTTCCCAACCACGGGACGGGGGCCCCTCCGCACATGCTATTCACTCTGCTAGAGGAAGGTCTGCCTGGAACCGTGCCATCCAGTGACTGACCTGAATTAATCCAGCCAAACAGAAGGGATCCCCCTTCTCTCTGCTACTTTTAAGTTCCTTGCAAAACTAGAGGGGCAAATCAGCACATATTGCATTAAAATGGAATAGAGTGCTTCATTTGCCATCCACACTTGGTCCTGTGTATAAAATGGCGTCACTGCCCTCAAGAGGCTACAGCCCACGGTGGGAGGGTGTACATGTAAAAAGACAATAATACAAAGTGATGCGTGTTATCAAATGCAGTGTACAGAAAAATGCTAGGGAATCGGAAGGATAGTTCAACCGTAGGTAAACAAAATGATATCAAAATATGAAATAACAGGGAACATACTGTCTCTTGTTACATGGACAGTTTCTTCGCTTGCTCACAGCCTGTCCAGGGCTGCTCTTAGAGTTCCAATAAGTTCTGTTACTGTTTCATAGCTCGTAAGGTCTTAAATATGCCTGGTCAGCTCCTTTAGCGTCTTCATTTTTTAAAAACACATTTAATACTATTTTTGAAGCAAAATCTTCCTCCTTGGATAAAACTTTCCTTCACTGGCTCTTGCACATCCCCTTCTCCAAGCCAACGCCTCCTCCGAGGTCTCTTTCCATCTGGAGGCCGTGAGGTGTCCATGCGCCCGGACTGTTTTCAATTAAACCCCTCAAGCTGAAGCTGAGCAAATGGCTCTAGCAAGCTGATCTTCCAAAGGGTCAATCTTCTTTTGAATCAACGTGTCCAAACAAAACTCAGCCTATAACTCATACAAAGCAAGTAAGTACATCTATTTGTGAGATTTACCTTAAAGATTACAAGATGCAGAGAGCCCACAGGGCTTCCGGGAAGGGAGGGGATGTATTCCAGCTTCCCTACAACAGGGAGCAAAGAAATCGCAGTACAAACCAGTGCCCTGGCCTCAGGGTCGTTAAGACTGGGCCCAGGCCAGTGACAATTCCCTGCCTCCTGCCCTCCTTGGGCCCAGGATGGGGACAGGCTCCTGAGAAAGCCTCTACTTCACCTGCTGTCACCTGTTTTCTCATACACTCCTCAGCCTCACACCAGGCTGAAACCTCACAGGGTCAGGGTTAGCTGGTGACCTCACACTGACACTGGCCTTGTCCTTGTCCTTGTCCCAGTCTCATTTGCCAACTTCACCCTCTGGGGAAAGAGTGTTTCGAGGAGCACATCCCCACAGCGGCCGTGTCTTTACCATTTGGACTAAAGAGGCAGACACCCTGTTTGCTGATTGGGTCTAAATTGGAGGGTATAACAAACAAGTGGCCCGATCTTATTTTCGTTGGCCCAGGAGGTATTTTTAAAACAATTTAATGGGTTGCAAATGGTGAAATATCAGGAGAGTTCACAGAAAAAATCCAGGTTTATAGCTTCTCTGAGAAAGAATCTATCTGGCTATACTGGTCCCATAATTTCCCTATGGCAATAAGTCTGCTAAAGACCTGAAGACCTTCAGACGCCTGCCTCTCTCATCGATCAGGCCTGTGTGTCCTGGGGCAGCTGCTCTGGGGGTCACTAAGGGCACGGAACTGCAGCCTCTTTCCTACTCTCCAGGGGTGTCCTTGCATCCTCCGAAGCCTCAGCCGGAGAATGCCTCTGGCCATTCTCAAGCAGTAGCCCACACAGGCCCTCACTCTGACTGAGGAGAACCAACCTTTTTACTAAGAGCTAAGACAGATGAGTTTCTGGAAAGCACAGACTTGTGAGAAAGCATCCACACTCACGATTATTCCATCCCCTTTACCGTGCTGCTTCTATGCAGAGCTAGAGTTCTGGGACAGAGGGACTGGAGAGGGGCTTCGACGCTCAGTCAGAGACAGTCCCCCTGGCCCCAGTCAGCTGCTCCCAGCACCTGCTGTCTCTGACTTCTGTTGCCATTGCACTCAGGGGGAACTCCAGTGGCAAAAGCCCCACACCCCAAATCTATATGTGGATGGCTCTGTTTTGCTCAGCAGCGGTCAATGTAAAATTTGCCTAGGTAAATGCCAAATGGTGGTGTTCCTGGCAGACATGACTTTGGGCCACCTCATTCATATGAAGGTGGTAGTAGTGACTCTCTAGGATGGCCCTGGGCTACAAGCAGGAAAGGAGAGAGGTCGTGTTAGAGAAACAAGTAGCTGAGGCAGAGTATGAGGAGGCGCTTCAATGTTGTCACAATCATGAAGTTAGCATCCACCCGGCCTAGATGCTTGCCTTCCCTGAAACGTTTGTTTTGTGTCTCCATTCAGTTAACACAGAGGACCCTGAAACCTGGACCTTATTAACACGGTTTCTTCTCATCTTCCTGAATGGACTGTAAGCTCCTTGAAGGCGAGGATGGTGACATATTTCTTTAGGTTTTCTTACAACATGTAATACTATGTTCTCCAACATTCCTGGTGTCTAAAATGTGTGCTTATGGACAAATACCTGAAGTGCAATGACTTATTACATAAAGACAGCTATACCATAGATAATAAAATTTCTGCCCATCAGTCAACACTTGTGGAATGCTAAAATGGTGTCTGAACAAAGTTTACAAACAATGTTACCATTTTATCACTTAAAAAAAAAAAGAAAAATCCACCTACCATCAATTGCCTACCTGAATGACCCCACCCACCCCCACCCCGACCCCCAGCCCAAAGCTGAAGCTCCTCAGCCAGATGCTGTCCTCCAAAGGAGACTGGTCACCTCTTCAGGTTCTCTAAGAGCAAACTCCTGCGTGGAGGCACTTAGGAGGTAGCGGGCAGTCAGTCCAGTCACCCTGGCCCACATGAAGCAATTTTTACTCTGGCAGTGACTGAGGATGTCACCAGTTGGGAACCCTCAGACAGGGTGTAAACCTTCCTACACACACCCACCAACTTCAAACATGGCAAAAGGAGCTAAAAGAGAGAGTGTTGGACATGGAGAGGGTGCCGATTCTCCATGAGCAAACGGCTGATGTATGGTGATTCAGAAGGAGCACTGGCCAGCAGATGAAACTTAGATTAGAACCTAATTATTGTGTAGATGGTTCCTAACAAATATGAGTAAAAGACTGATTTTCAGTGCAGTTAATGAACATGTAGTTTAAGATGATGCAGAGAGCTAGGCAGCCATCTGTAGAAAAAACTTGAAGAGGCTAAAGGGGGTGGTAAGGATCATGTCAAGTAAGAAAGGAGCCAGTGCTTGCACCCAGGCCTGCTGCCCAAATGGCGTTTTCTTAGCTGTCTAAAGTCTTGAGCCTTGCACTGGGTTTCGGGGGCGTGGGGGGCGGGGTGGAGGGTTTAAGTCCTGAACCCTTGTTCCAACTCTCAGTTCTAGCATCCTGCATGCCTCTGCTTCTGCTTTCTTTTCACTGCCTTCCAGCTCACCTGTCCATGGATGCGACAGGCTCAGCTCCTGAAAGGTACTCACATGTATGACTCCTGCCCTCTATTCCAAGTGGATCCCAAGTCATCAAGTCCTGCTGAGGCACCTCAGGCTGCCCCAGGCTTCCCCTGGACCTTTCCAGACCTGGCCTAGACCTGCCATCTTATGCATCACTTTATCCTTTTGAATCTTTTCTCTTCCCTTTCCTTGTGAGCCTGTACCTTTCAAGTCCCTCGCTAAGGCAACTCTTCTGCCTCTGCCTTTGCTCCCAAGTGCCCTCATTAGCGAAGGCCCTGCCTTCTTCTCTTAGATTGCCTCATCCTCTCTCTCTCAGAGGCCTGGCTGGGGTTCTATTCCTTGGGGAGGCCTTCCTTGGGCTCCCCGCTCCCACCCCTGTCTTTTTGGGCAGCACAGGTACAGTAGACCAAGCATGGGTTCGGGGTGGTGGTGGTAGTTGTGCAGATATGCCTGCATTTGAATTCTGTTGCTGCTCCTGTCTTAGGTTGTCACCTCAGACAGGTCATGCCTTATTCTCTGCACCTATAAAATGAAAAGAATTCTAACTTACATCGTTGTTAATGGATTGTATTAAAACTCACAAGACACCTGAAAAAGTGCTTGGCACACAATAGATGATCAGTAGCTATCACTTTCCTTCGTCTGACACTATGTACACTGACCCACTGGATGCTGCGGATGCTGCCTTTTCAGGCCCCTCCACCTCAGGCAAGGGTGGCCAGCTGAGCCCCACTGGCTTGGCCCTTCCTGGACTCATAGGCCCTCTCTGGACTCATAGGCAAGACAGAATTGGAGGAACCTGGTACTGCCAGGGTGAGCCCCATGCCTAGCCAGGTGGCTCAGAGTCACCCCATTGGAGTCTCCCAGGGCCGGCGAGGGATGCTCAGGCTTGGGGCCTGAGATTCATCTCCCCTGCAGGCACATGAAGGGCCACCTTCAGAGATCAGAGAGTGGGGTCCAGAACACTGAGCCAAACCTCTGCCCATACTGCACTTTACATCATAGGAAAAACTGCTTCTGGGGGTGGAGGATGGCCACCTCACAGACCTCACCGCCACCCCACCCCACCCCCAAGTACATGCACACTCCTTCTTGGTGACTAACTGCTCTCTCAGTGCATGAAGCAGATTTTTCAAGCTTCTGAAACACCAGGGTCTTGCCTCAGCCTTCTCTCAGCGCAAAGAAGCTGGTTTGCCCAAGACTACGGAGAGCCAGCTGAGAACACGTTATCCTTTACGAGAGATACCCACGCATAGCCAGGTAGACTGAGGGAGGTTTCACTATAGACCAAGAAGAATCTGCTCCATTCATTCATCAGATATTTATAGAGCACCTACTACGTGCCAGACGTATAGGCCCTGGGGATACAGCAAAGAAGGACAAAGTGCTCAACCTCAGGAAGCTTGCATTTTAGTGCGGGAGATAGACAATAAATGATTGTGTAATGGCAGGGGGTAGTAAATGCTCAGGGGAAAAATTCCGGTGAGGGTTTAGCGAGTGAATCATCTGGGGAGAGTGCTGTGTGAGCTCTTCAGTGTCCCTGCTCCTACTGAGCGGTAACTGGCAACTTTTTAGGTGAACAAAGAAAAATAACAATTATAAGCAACAGGAATTCCCTCTGGTAGGTAGGTCTTCAACTGAGGACAAACTTTTTTGCCCTAGCTATTTGACTCCCTGGGTCATGTCCCACCGCTGCCAGCCACCTGGGTCAGCCTCCACCAGCAGCTAATCCAGACTCAAACTGACACCTTCCTTTTTTTTACTTATTCCCTGTGTAGTCTACACTGTGTACTGGACTCTAGGCCTTTGTTTCACAGACCAGTGTTTTTGTTTATTTGTTTCCTTCTTAGGCCATTTTTCCCATTGACAACGTTTAAAGTCCCTCTCTCACATCCAATCCCAGAAGGTGGTTTTCTATCTGGAGCAATAAAAGAATATTCTGGAAATTACACACTTTCCACGGCTTTCTTCCACACCAACCAAACAGGAGGCTGGGTAGCCTACGTTTGCTGCCCCAGGGTATTCCCCAAACCACCTCAAATCTCCTATTCTGCCTCCACAGCTTCCCCACCCTCACAAGGGAGTCCACCAGGTTTCTGAAATTACATCAGTTTAAATTCAGCATGGTGCTCTTTGGGGAAGTGGCTGCGCTGCCCGGCACTCAGTAATGCAGTTCCTCAAATCTCCACGCCCCTCTCTCAAGGAACTACCCACTTCTCATTGTCACAATTCATTGGACACGTGTGCAATTGCTGATGCAAGTCTGTGAGCTCCTTGAGGTTAAGGCCAGGTCTGTTTTGCTCACCACAGACTCCACCAAACCCCGCCCACTGTTTGGCAGAAAGTGGAAGCTTAACTGCTGTCGAATGTGTAAGTAAAATACACCCGCGATACAATTACGTTGGTAATACACATACATCAACCTAAGGAAACATGAAAAAGGAAGGTCTGACGGAGTAGCAGACCCTACACCTTAGCTCCCTTATAAATAAACAATGTATTTATTATAAATAGGCCCGACCAAGAATTTTTCCTGGTGTGTAAATTTAAGAGGTCTTATAAAGGTATAAAAAATGGAAACAGTTTTAATTGTAAAGAAAAAAATTAACGCGTGCGCACGCGCGCACATACACACACGCACACACGCACACACACACGCACATTCACACTCACACACACACACACTCTCTCTCGAGTAACTCAGGAACCTTGACTGGATGTCCTCCGTAAGACCCGCTCTGGACTCAGAAGGAAAGCGAAACTGGGCTCAACCAATCAGAAGTCAGTATTTCTAAGGCCCCGCCCGCACATGGATGACAGACAGTACGTTCCACCCCTAGCCCAGCGCCACCTGGAGGTAGAGGAGTGCAAATGCTGCGCCTGCGGAGAGAGTTCTCTGCCAGTCGCAGGCGGCTCACCTGGCGGAGTCGGAGGGCGCGTGGAGATGAGGCCCCGCATCCCGCATCGGTCAGACCGAATAGGGGCCTCTGTGGGGTCGTGCAGGGCGGAGACGCCGAGGAGCTGTCAACATCGATTTTTAACCTGTTTGCTCAAGTGAGTTTTCCCACAACTTTCCTTTAATTTCTGTTGTAAATTATCCTTGTTTGACCAGAAGAATGGGTCTGATGAGGAAAAGTGGCTCAGAAAAGTGACACAGTAGTGTTTTTAAATGCTTCAATAGCAGCTCTTTGGGGCCCAACCCAAACTCCATTAAGTAGATGGGACGTGGAGAGGGGGTGGCACCCTTTCCCTGGTCCCCAGTCATTGGGACAGGGTCGGGCGGGGGGGCGGGGTGCAGGGACTGCTTACCATCTCCAGCTAGTGGCCCAGAAGTACAAGGAGGAGCCCAGGCTGCTGGCATTGCACCTAGACCCCGGGTCTGACAGCCAAGGTGTCTTCAGTTCCCCCCTTTATGAATGGGCCTGACTGGGTGCCCATCAGCCCTGCTCTCCCTCACCGGGTCAGGGCACAGAACTGAAATAATCATTATTCAATTCATGGTCTTTGTTCCTATTTGGAAAAAGGCCTGAAGAGTATCCTCTCTGGGGACACTGAAGACCTGCTTGGCTCAAGGTGGATTTTTCCTTTGTGTCACTCAATGGCCCTCAATACAGGCCCTTGGTTGCTGCCTGCCCACCTCTGTAGAAGTAGTTTGTTCAGGAGGAGGGGTCCAGTTAGGCTGGGGTGGCAGGAGAACAGCCTGATATCTGGAAAGTCCAGGTGCTTTTGGTACTCCCAATATGCGGCAGGTGGAGGAGGAGAGAATGTAGAACAGGTAACTTTTCATTTTTTTGAACACCTACTATGTGCCATGTACCAGGTTAGATTTGTGACTAGGACAGCAGCTTCCTCACAAGAGACCAAGAAATATGGTTTTAAAAATATATTACATATCATTTGGATGTCACATATTAATTTTACACAGAGGAGAATGTCCCTTTAGGCTCTTTATCTACCACGTGGCCCTACTTCTCATCAGTGGCCAAAAAATCAGTGGGAGTCAGGGAGTATAGAACGGAAAAGCCGAGGTATGCCACCAAAATCACCTGAGAAGGAAGATAAGATCCTGGTCTGATTAGCACCAGAGGAATTGTGAGAACTAGAAATACAGGTCCAGGCCTCTCCCTGATGGGTGAAGAAGAAACTCGAGTTTTCTGAAAACAACTAGCTCTGGAAACTGTGAGATGATGTACCTGGTCAGGAGGGAAATAGGGCAACTCCATGGGCCCTGCTCAGGGCTGGCTGCTGGGAAGGGAGGGTCTATTCTATGTTAGCCACCGAATTAGGAAATCCACTGAGTCAGGGCTCAGGGGGCTGCGGGGAGCCACTTTGTTTAAGACCACCATGGTGGTGAGAGAAGACTTGCTTTTCAGGCACCCAAATTAGTCCTGGCAGAGCCAGCAGCACCCCCAGGAGCTAAGGCATGTTCTTCCTACCAGTCACTGAGTGAGAGGCCCCAAACCCTGGAATCCCTGAGTGTTGTAAAGTAGCTTGTGCTGGGGGTAAACTGAGGAGTCTCTGGTATAGCTGAACACCCCACCTCTATTTTCCCTCTTAATTCCAACTTTCTCCTAGTTCCTTTGTTCTCAAAAATATGTGAGCCCCAGTTTTGGTAAGGAAAATTCACTCTCGTGCTCCAAGTCCCCGCCCCCTGCCCCCACGAGCCTCTCTTTCTCTACTGCTCTCCTGCCCTGTTCATGGCCCCCAATATCTCAGGGCTACATGTCACATCCAGCTCCTGATAATTCATTATTGTGGAATAAAAGACTTGGTCTCTAAGTAAAGAAATTTCAAGATGTCTGGGGGCAGGTGGGTTTTCTGAGTGGTTCTTGGGTGCCGCAATCCTGGGATACTGTGGGGGAGGATATGCAAGGACAGGGTTAGGGTTGGACCTGTCCAGAGACAGAGCTGTGAACCCAAATTTCCACATGCTGCATGGCAACAGGTGAGCAGAGAAGCCTGGTTCCACTGCCTCAGCCATTCTCGTAGGCACATAGGACCCTGGCCCCTCTGGGAAACTCCATGTGGGCACAGAGTGGAGCTGGGCGTCCATGTCTGGTTCCACTCAGCCACTGACTTGCCAAGAGACCTCTCTCTGGGCCTCAGTGGCATCATCCTTAAAATTAGCACAACAGTAACTGTGCCTCCAGGTTTATGATTAGGACCTAATGAGAGCTCAATCTGAAAGACCATTGGAAACACTGTCATCTGGAGGGAATTTTCCTCATTCCCCTCTTCCTTTATGAGACATGGGATAGAGAGAAGTGGGGGAGGCCATTAATAGAAGTACTGTTAGCTGATGTTTGTAGAGTGCTTGCTACATGCCAGGCATTGTAATAGGCCCTCAGCATTATCTCAGTTAATTCTCCCAACGATCCCATGAATCAGGCAGGATCATCACTCCAGAGAGTACTCACAAGCCCACGTCTGGTGAGTGGCCAGGCTGGCACTTGAATTCACATCTGCCTGAAGCAGAGCCCCTGCCTTTATCCCAGCGCCATTCTGGGACTAAAGTTTCCTTGAGGGAGACTCCCTCCACCTCCACCCCACCTCCACCCCGGCCTGGGGAAATGCCTTAGCTAGACCTCGACCTGAGTTTAGTGCTCTGCTCTAACTCCTGTGTGGACTTCGGCAACTTACTTAACTTCTCTGATCTTCTGTCCCTCTTTTGTTTAACAAGGGGTTTCATTCTCCAAGTCCCTGCTAGATCTTTGAAGGGGTCATTTCTATCATCTCTTGCCCTGATCTTATTTTGGAATAAAGGTGCAAAAGGAGTCAGACCTGGAGTGGGGGCCAGGGCCCTAAAGTGGGCCTCAGGATTTTCTTAGCCATTGAGCATTCCTATATGTGTGGCCTGGATTCAACCACCCCAGGAATGTGGCAAGGAGCTTGTTACTAAGCCCATGTTTCATAAAACTAAGGTCCAGTGAGGAAAAGATGACTCTTCAGGGTCAAAGAGCAAGTTAGAGGTGGCTGGAATCCAGGTCGCCCAACCCTTAGACCAGGCTGCCCTCAGTTCCCTAGGCTCAGGCCACAGCGTGAAGCAGAGGGAGAAGATAAAAGGGAAGGGGAGTATCCGCAAGGCTGTGGTCCTTTCTAAAAGCCCTAAGAGTTGATTTCCTTGCCTTTGCCAGCTTGCAGAGGCTGCCCACATTCCTTGGCTAGTGGCCCCTTTCTTTGTCTTCAAAGCCAGCAATGGTGGGTTTCGTCCTTTTCACATCACATCACAACCTTTCTGCCTCCCTCCTCTACTTCTAAGGATCTTTGTGATTACATTGGACCCACTCAGGTAACCCAGGTTACGTCCCCTTCTCTAGGTCGACTGATAAGCAACCTTAATTCCATCTGCAACTTTGATTCCCTTTGACATGTGACCTAAGAGGTTCAGGGATTAGGGTGTGAACATTTTTAGGGGCCATTATTCTGCATGTTCCTTGTCCCAAAAGGGACTTCCAAAAATAGTTACACCTGCACATCTGCCATGTGGACTGAGCTGTGATACCTGTGATTCTCTTATGAATGTCCCAAAATATCTGTCTCTAGCCCCAGCCTTGTCCCTTGAGTGTTTCCCCTTCATTCCATTTGCTGCCTCCCTGGCACTTACCTTCTCAGCATTGCTCTATGTTCCTCCCATAAGTGGACCCATTACTTCTGAGCCAGACAGACCCAAGCTGGAGGTGGGACAGGAAAACAGCCCAGGTTGCTGGCCAGGCTCAGCAGGGGAAGGGAGATCACTCTCTAGATCAGACAGGGGGCTGGTTACTACTGGCTGCATCAGCTCAGATTGTGCCAATCCTGGAGTGTAGCAAGGCTTATGGAATTGGTTCCCGTCCTCCCATGCACTGAAAAGGTTCCCGTGCCTCAGTGGACGAGTGCCAGTTGGTGAAATGGAGATGGTGAGCTAGGTGTTGCCAGCTTGCGTGGTTGGAGGAAGCAGACCCAGGCAGACAACTGAGTTGGGGTCTTCTGGGAACTGGTGGGGGCTCTGTCTACAGAAAGAAGGTGTAAGCCCTGAGTGTGCCCATGTCTCCCTGAGGAGCTGGGGACAGCTGGGATTTGGGTATCATCGCTCATCTCCATTCTGTCTTCTTACTTTTGCACCCTCCCGACAATGTCCTCTCAGGGGCCACCTGGGAGAGACTTAGGTCAAATCCAACCACCTTGTCTTTGCTCCATGTAGTAGGCAGCTTCTCAGATGGCTTCTTAATGTTCGGACCCTTGTGTACTCCCCTCCCCTTGAGTGCAGGCTGGCCCTAGTGCCTTGCTGTTCACGAAGTGAATAGGGCAAAAGCATTTAAGATTCTGTTATAAAAGTCTGCATCTTCGACCTTTCCCAAAACTCTCAGCATCTCCTGCTTATTCTCTCTGATGAAGCCAGCTGCCATCTTCTGAACCACGCTCTGGAGAGGCTCACATGCCTAGAAACTGAGGGCAGCCTCTGGCCAACAGCCAGCACTTAGGCGAAGCCCTCAGTCCAACAACCTGTAAGAAACTGAATCTTGTCAACAACCACCACATGAATAAGCTTAGAAATATATCCTTCCCCATCAAACCTTGAAATGACTGTAGCCAGACACCTTGGCTGCAGCATGTGAGAAACCCTGACCCAGAGAACCCTACTAAGCCACCCACAGGTTCCTGACACGCAGAAACTGTAAGATAATTGTTTAACATTCGTGTTAATTTGTTATGCAACAATAGATAACAAATATACTCCTTTCTCCTCAATGCTAAGTCTCTTTGTCTTTGGCCTTCATTCTCTCATCTGGTTCTCCCTCTGCCTCCCTGAACCTCCTTTTCTTTCCTTTGCTGTCATTTCTTCCCACCCCCAAATCGTGATCTACCCCAGCATCTCCGGTCTTCACACTCCTCAGAGAGAGAGCCCATCCATTCATAGCTTCTGCAGTGAGTCAGTACTGTGTCTATGGCAATATTCTTCCAGTCATTCCCCTCATTCCACCAGCTCATCTGCGTGCAGTTCCATTTCTCCTCCAGCCCCTAACTATATATTTTATCTGGATGTTACTATAACAACCCAAATCAGTGAATATGTTTCTCCTCATCATCTCTGTTTTCCGTCAGCAATAGATGTTCCTGTTGAAAGGCGGCTGTGAGCTTCCCCATTTCTGCTGCTGGAGCTAAGCACAAATCTGGCCAAGCTGCCTCCCTCCGATTCAGACTCACCTTCCTTAAACACAACTTTCAGATGGCACTGTCAGTGACTCTCAAATCTCCATATTTCCCATTGAACCTGCCTGATGTTTCCCACGAATAGCCCCACATGACTGTAGCAAATGGACCAGGATTTGACTGCCAGTTCTACCACATTCTGCCTGTGTGCCCTAGTGCAAGTTGGTTCACCTTCCTGGCCTCAGTTTTCTAATCAGAGTCTAAAAACTGGAAACACCACAGATACCCTTCAACAGGTGAAGGTTACTTCAGTTTTCTGGCTTTGGTTACAAGTCTTCCCTGAACCAGGTCCTACAGCTGGTAGGATAGTATGGATCACATGTCCACCCCCATTAGCGGTTGTAGGAGGTGACACTGGGACTGACAGATCCAGCCAGCACCCCATGGAATAGGGGCAGGGTTGTCTCCAAGGCAAGGGGCGTGGCCGAGCACATTACACTCCCCCCACCCCCAATGGCTGCCTGGCATCCATGTGTACCTTCTTTCTCTGTGTAAGCGCTTTCAAAATGCTCTTGCTACCTGATAGTGGTGGTCGCACAGCACTGTGAATGTGCTAAATGCTACTAAATTGTACATTTTTATATTTATTTTTAAATACATTTTTTATTTTTCAATTACAGTTGGCATACAATATTATATTAGTTCAGGTGTACAACATACTGATTAGACATTTATATAACTTACAGAGCAATTACCCTGATAAATCTAGTACCCATCTGACACCATACATAGTTATTACAATATTCTTGACTAAATTCCCTATATTATGCTCAATAACCCTATGACTAATTTGTACTTCTTAATCCTTTCCCCTTTTTCACCCATCCTCCCAACACCATTCACATCTGGAGAACATGAAAATGTCCTCTGTATCTATGAGTTTGTTTCTGTTTTATTCATTTATTTTGCTTTTTAGATTCCACATATGAGTGAAATCATATGGCATTTGTCTTTCGCTGACTTATTTCAATTAACATAATACTCTCTAGGCCTATCCATGTTGTTGTAGATGGCAAGGGTTCATTCTTTGTTTTTATGGCTGAGTAATATTCTATTATATATATGCTCCATTTCTTCTTTATCCATTCATCTATTGGACACTTAGTTTGCTTCCATAAATTGGCTAAATAATGCTGCAATGACCATAGGGATGCGTATGTATTTTTGAATTAGTGTTTTGGATTTTTTTGGATAAATACCTAGAAGTAGATATACTTGGTCCTTCTTTGTCTCCTGTTACAGTCTTTGTTCTAAAATCTATTTTCAGGAATGTAAAGTACAGCATAGAGAATATGGTCAGTAATATTGCAACAACTATGTATAGTGTGAAGTATATATACTAGATTAATTGGGTGGATCACAACATAAATTATATAATTTATGTTAGCGTACACCTGACACTAACATAAAATAATACTGAATGTCAACTGTAACTGAAATAATTAATTAATTAATTAATTAAATCTTGCCATTTGTGACACCATGGATAAACTTAGAAGGTATTACTCTAAGTGAAATAACTCAGAGAAAAATAAATACTATATGATTTTACTTACATGTGGAATCTAAAAAAAACCAAGATAAATGAACAAACAAAACAAAATAGACTCACACATACAAGAAACAAACTGGTAGAACCCTGTTTTACAATAAAGAATTTGTCTGGTCTTTGTCCCTGCTTCCTAGAAGGGAGCTTCTAACCTTTGGAATGTTTTAAGTGATAGGAAGCCTTTGCTATTCATTTTGAGCCTTGGGGGTAAGTGTATTTATGCTGAGACCACTCATTCTGGGTTCTAGATCAGTTCAGAATGGGGGTTGTCCATGCTGGAAACACCAATAATATTAGAGGATTGAGACTTTGAGCTCATCCTGACCTCTCAAACTTTAGAAAGGAAAGGGAGCATAAAATTGAGTTCAACCACATGGCTAATGATTTAAGCAATCATTGCTATGTAGTAAAACCCCAGTAAAAACTTTGGATACCTGAAGTTTGGGTCAACTTCCTGATTGGTGACACATATCAATAAGCCAGAAAAATGATGCATTCTGAAGACACAGAAGCTTTGTTTTGGGGACCCTCCCAGACCTAACCCTATGTGTCTCTTAATTTCATTTGTCCTGATTTATAGTCTTTATAGGAGTGTAATACTAAGTATAGTGCTTTCCTGAGTTCTGTGATTCAGTCTAACAAATGATCAAACCTGAGAGGGTAATGAGAACCCCAAATTTATAGACAGTTTGGCGGAAGTTCAGGAAACTTGAAAACCCTGGGGCTTGTGGAGAAAAAAAATAAAGACTATTTTATCTGATACCCCAGCTTTTTATTTTTAATTTTCATTTCATGAAATATCTTTTTTCCATCCCTTTACTTTCAGTCTGTGTTTTTCTTTTGACCTGAAGTGAGTCTCCTGTAGGCAGCATGTATAAGGGTCTTGTTTTCTTATTCATTCAGTCACTCTTTTGATTAGAGCTTTTAATCCATTTACTTTTAATTGTTGATAGATAGTAGTTATTGCCATTCTATTATTTTTAATCTTTTTTCCCCTGCTTCTTCTTCTTAAAGAAATCCCTTTAACATTTGTTGTAATACTGGTTTGGTGGTGAACTCCTTTAGCTTTTTCTTGTCTTGGAAGCTCTTTAGCTGTCCTTCGATCCTAAATGATAGCTTTACTGGGTAGAGTAATATTGGTTGTGTGTTCTTGCTTCTTGTCACTTTAAATACTTTGTGCCAATCCCTTCTAGCTTATGAAGTGTTTTTTGAGGAATCAACTGACAGTCTTATGGGAGCTCCCTTCTAGGTAACTAACTGCTTTTCTTCTGCTGCTTTTAAGATTCTCTGTCTTTAAACTTTGGCATTTTAATTATGATGTGTCTTGGTGTGGGCCTCTTTGGGCTCATCTTGTTTAGAACTCTCTGTGCTTCCTTTGCTTGTATGTCTATTTCCTTCATTAGGTTAGGAAAGGTTACCATCATTATTTCTTCAAATAGGTTTTCAATTCCTTGCTCTCTCTTCTCCTGGTATTCCTATGATTGTTGTACTTGTTATTTGATTGCTGTTGGCATGTCAGTAGGAGGGGCTGACCCTTCAAAGCAGGATTTGCTTTAGTGGGGCCCTGGTGTCTGAAGAGTCCACCCTTTGGGTATGCCATTTTGTAGAGGTGGTTGGGTGGTGCTCTGGTGTGATATGAAGCTGGCCACTGGGTATGTTGATTCTGGGGCCTCTTGAGAATGGCTCTGGCGCAGGTCATGATCAGCTACTACCTGTGCCCTGCCTGGGGCTGCTTGGTATGAGCTATGAAGTGATCTATAAATGGTTGCCACTTGTGGTAGGCTTGGAGGTGCCTGGTAGAGTCTATAATTTTAATCACTCCAAAACACCAAATCCATGATGGTGGAGAAAATATAGATTATCCACAAGAAAGAATAACTTTGGAAGAGAGAAGGGAAAGAGCAAGCAGGGGTTGCCAGCACATGCTGCTGGTGGGGTGGCCAGGGCTCACTTCTCCACAAGAGAGCCAGGTCCTGGTCCAGCTTCCTAGGAGAATCTCCCTGGTTCATTGTCTTCCATGGCTGTACCAGAGGGCCTGCAGGGAAGAAGTCCCCTTTGGTGAGGGCCAGCTTCCTATTGGTATGGTCATGGCTTCCTGGGGATTCCTTTGAAGGCTGAGCAACCCCTAGGCCTGGGGATGAGCTCTACTCCTCTGCAGAGAGACACAGACATGTAACAGGAGCAAGAAAAGGAACTTTATGTTTTTTATAATATATTTAATAAAGTTAATTTACAGTTGTACTATGCTCTATTTTTATTGTGACAAAATATGTATAACATAAAATGTACCAGTTTTAAGTGTATAGTTCAAGATCTGTGTAGCTGTAGAATTGAATGTATTTCTATCTATTTATCTGTCTGTCTATGATCAATTGACTATGTTGATCTATTTTAACCATTTTTAAGTGTATAGTTCAGAGGCAGTAAGGACATTCACATATTGTGCAACCAACACTACCATCCAGCTCTAAAACTTTAACTTCCCAAACTGAAACTCTGTACCCATTGACCACTAATTCCCTCTTCCCTCTTTCCCCAGTCCTTGGTAACCACTCTTTTTTGTCTCTGAATTTGACTACCCTAGTTAACTCATATAAGTGGAATCATACAATATTTGTTCTTCTGTGCTTGACTTATTTCACTTAGCATAATGTCTTTAAGGTTCATCCATGTTGTAGTATGGATCAGAATTTCTTCCTTTTTAAGGCCAAGTAATATTCCATTATATGTATATGGCACATTTTATTTATCCACTCATCAGTTGATGAACATCAGTGTGCCTTTACCTTTTGGTTATCGTGAATAATGCTGTTATGAACACCGATGTACAAATGTTTATTCAAGTCTCTAATTTCAATTCTCTTGGGTATATACTTGGAAGTAGAAATGCTGGATCATACAGTAATTCTATGTTTAATTTTTGTGAGGAACCACCATACTATTTTCCATAGAACCTCTGTGTTTTTAAGTCACTGAGACTTACGGTTGTTTGTTACCACAGGATAACCTAGCCTATCCTTACTGATACTGCCCTTCACCCCAAATGATCTAGGATCAATTAGGATTCTGGTCAGGACACAGTGGGGCAGATATAAGTGAGGGAGGTGTAGGATCCCAAAGGCTAAATCGATCTGAGCTGGATCCAGTACAATGCACGGTGAGGAATGCCCAGTAGGGTTAGCCAGTGCTGATATGCCGCCTCTCAGGATTGCCTAGAGGGATCTCTTCATGCCAAAAATATCAGGGCCAGGGTCTGGAACCAACCCTGTAGCCACAGGGTTGCTTTTTACTGGACACAACCCCCCTAACAGGGTCACCTTGGGCCTTTTGACCCCAGGAACACAAACATCCAAGGTCACACACATCATGGACCCCTAATGATTTAATCATAAATAGTTCTACTGAATAGAAACTGACATTGTCCATCTTGACCCTGAGAATGTCAGCTTGTTAAGAGCAACTATAATGTTTTAAAGGTATAGGCACTGATTTAAGAATCAGCTGAGATGAACCAGGCTTTGAATCCTGGCTCTGCCACTTCCCAACTGCATGGCTTTGACCAAACCTGTTTCTTCACCTGTAGAGTGAAGAATACAAAGTACCTCACACAGTTGGTAAGGACTGAGGGAAAAGTGCTAACTCAGGTGCCTGCTGCACAGGAGACACTCGGAGTTGCTGCTATTTGGGAGTATTACATAAGCTCTTGAGGAAGGGAGAGGAATGGCAGCCATTTTTCTAAACATGGTCCTACCCTTGGCCAAGCATTAAAGTGTTTGTGGATGTCCATCTTGATGTCAAAAGCAAAATGGCATGGGGCCTGCAATGCACATATTTATTTAACCAAGGTTTATTGAGAACCTACTATGTGCCAGGTGCTGGACAACAGAGAAGACATATGTAGTCCCTGTCCTCATGGAAGGAACATGTTGATTCTCTGGAACTGGTCAGGTAGAGAGTATAGATAGGGCCTATCATCAGTGGCATGGTGTGACCACTTGAGTGAGGGTGACACTGAAAAAAGCCAGGACAATGGTGTAGAGAGTGGTCTCTGATCTTGAGGTTCAGGAAGTGGGACAGACTAAAGGACCTGGAAGCATTCATTAGAGGGCTTCCAGAAGGGAAACCTCTTGGATGAAGGTCTGCTCCACGTTCCAAAGAGTTAGGTAACTGTTCCTGTGACTCTAGAAGGGGTGAAGCTGGTGAGGGAAAAGGGAAAAGTAGCACTGTTTTCAGCGGTGAGGGCCTGCGTTCCCCTCTTCAGTTGCCCCTGCCCGCAGTGGGGCGGTGGGTGCCTGGGGAAGGGAGCACACCATGTCGTGTGTCAGAGAGCTTAGGGCACTTCCACGTAGCTGAAGTGCTGAGTGGAATGGGACTGCACAGGTTGGGAGATGGCTGGTGGAGGTGCAGGCAGAAGTGGGGAGCCAGGCCAGGGAGCCCAGCACCAAGCCCCAGAGGTGGCAGTTAGGAGAGTGATGAGCTGTGCTGGTGAAGGTAGACAGAGTTGTCCCAAATCAGAAACCTCAAGGCCTGAGAACTCTATGGGAAATGAGAACAACCCCCACAGCAAAGGGGTGAGTAAAGCGTGTGGTTGGAGTGTAGGTGTGCACAGAATCAGAGCTGGAAGGGATCTTCAGTGTCATTCAGTTCAACCTCGAACCTCATGAAATCTTTCAGTCTTCCACTGCCCAACTAAGGGCACTCAACTCTACTTGGACACCTCAAGGTTTGGGGAGCTCACTCTCTAGAAAGGGGCTCATCCTATAGAGGCGCTCAAGCCTCCAGTACAGCCTGGATGGGTCTGGCGCCCCGACCTTGGGCCTGTTGAGTGGGTTGGCCTCCACTCGGCCCGCGGCACCTGGCGGTAGGGTGGGGGTTGCGGTGCGGAAGGGCCGGCGTTGCTGTCCCCAGCCCCAGTGCTGAGGCAGGCAGAGTGCAGTGGGCTCTGGTGGAGGTCGGGAGAACTGCAGGGCGAAGGCCGCCGGGGGCTCCGCGGGCTGCCGGGGGGAGGCACTTGACACCGGCCCGGGGAGAGGAGGGGCCGCTGTCCCTGCGGCCAGTGCTGGATGCGGGGACCCAGCGCAGAGGCAGCGCCAGGTAGCGGAGCGCCCTGCGGGGGGAGGGCTGCAGCAAGGCCCCCGCCGGAGTGGCCAGGAGCGCGGCCGAGACGGGGTGCCTAGGCCCAGCGCAGGGTCGGGGTGCTGCTGGGTCCGGCCCTTAGACTCACAGCTTGCGGGGACCCCCAGTGAGGCCGCAGAGGCCGAGAAGTCGGGCCGAGGGCGCTAGGACCGGCTGCACACCCAGGCCGCTCCCGCCGAGGCGCCCCGGGGCCCCCCAGTCGGCGCTGCCTCCCGGGCCGGCTTCGCAGCGCCGGGGCCAGGGCCAGCGCGGCCGCGGGGGGCGAGCGGCGGGCGGAGGCCTGGGCCCGCGGGCGGCCGGAGGGAGGGAAGGAGGAAGGCGGAGAGAAGGGGTGGGAGGGGGGACCCGGTGGAGGAGGCGGAGAGAAGGAGCGCAACAGCAAACGGAGGGGGGAAAGCGAGCGAGCAAGGCAGGCGGGCCGGGAGGGGGGGAGGGCGAGCGGGCGGCGGCGGCGGCGAGAGCAGAGGACGAGCCGGGACGCGGCGGCGCTGTACCAGGGCGCGCAGCCGGGCCGGCCCGACCCCACCGGCCACACGGTAATGAGCGCCGCTACTGGCGGCCCGGGCGGCCGGCCCGGAGGCGGGCGGGGAGGAGGGGAGGACGGGCGGGGGGCACGGCGGCGGGCAATGCCCGGCTCAGGGCACGTTCCGGGACCCCTGCAACTCGGCGCCGGGCACTCGCGGAGACAGGGCTGCGGGCGGAGACGGCCGGCCAGGGCGGCACGGGGCATTTGAGGGTTTGTTTATGTCCCCGCGGGCTCGGCAGGCGCCCCCTCCCGTCCCGCCCGCTCCAGCGCAGAGCCCCCTCCCCGCCCCCGCCCGGCTCCGGGCTCAAGTTCAAGTCTATACAATGCCGCGGGGGGGCCCCTCCACCGCGGGCCTCAGCCGCGGTGCCCGGCTCCGCACTACTGCAGGGGCTCGGGGCTGGCCGCCCCCGCCTTCCGGCCCTGCCTCCGCCCGGGAGCCCCGCCTGGGGCCTGCGGCCGGCGCGCAGGAGGGCGCTGACCCGGACCCGGAATAATCGGCTCCCGCCGCGGCCCGCAGGGATCGCGGGAGGAGGACGGGGGCCGGGCCCCGCGCAGGCTCCGCGGCGGCGGCGGCAGAAAATGGCAGCCTGGCACGACCCGGCCCCCCGCCCCTCCCC
This sequence comes from Eidolon dupreanum, assembly GCA_028627145.1. Taxonomy (NCBI): domain Eukaryota; kingdom Metazoa; phylum Chordata; class Mammalia; order Chiroptera; family Pteropodidae; genus Eidolon; species Eidolon dupreanum. The sequence continues at coordinate 94,321,079 of CM053515.1, forward strand.
CCGGCTCCCGGCCCTCCACGGCCCGGCGGGGCGGAGGACCCGGGAGGCCCCCGGGGGCGGTCCGAGGGGTGATTGGGGGGCCGGGCCGGGGAACGCTGCGCGGCGATCCTCCTTCGGCCACCTGTGGCTGGGGGTGCGGGGTGCCAGCGGATCTGGGAGGGGCGACGAGGGTGGGGAGAGTGCCACTTGGGGGGCACACCTCCCTGCGGAAGGACGGGCGGCGTGCAGGGGGAACGTTGCGCCTGGCTCCTCCCTGCCCCCGCCGCGGGCCGTGGGAGCCCGGGCGGCGGTGGCGGTGGCGGCGGCGGCGCCGCAGTGTGGGGGCGGGGCGGGGGCGAACGAAAATCCCGGGCCGGTGCCGCGGGGGCCGGAAAACGTGGGGATGGGAGCTGCGGGGCCGGGGCCCGGAGCGGCGCGGATTGGGGCGCCCGGGGTCGCCCCGTACAACAGCAACGCCTCCCCCCACACACACACGCACGCGGACACACTCACGCACACGCACCCCCGCTGGGCCGGTGCAGACGTGTCCTTGAAAGCTTCGCATCTGCACAGTGAAGGACGAGGCCTCGCCGAGGCTGCAGATCGGGGTCTTCGGGCCCAAGTCCCCGCGCCCCGGGAGACCCCGAGCTTTGGAGCCGCTGGCAGCCGCGGTCCGTGTCCCGCCTTCACCCTGGCTCCCCTCCCCCAGGCTGCCCTGCCCTCCCTCCCGCTCGGCGCAGACCGAGCTGGCATGGTTCCAGGGCCCGCCCCCGGCTCCCCCAGCCCCCCATCGGTGGGGCCCGCGGCCCTCCCGCTGCCAAACTGCGTTCGACATTCCTGGAGCCTCCCTTCTTGGGGGCACCCACTCTCTTCCCACCCCACCTCTGTTTTCCCCCTTTTTTCTCCATCCTCTCCGTCCTTCCGCCTCCTCTCTCTGCTGCAAAGCCAGCTGAGTAGGTGTTGGCTCTCTGGGTGGGGAGTGGGGGCTCGCCAGTTGTTAGGGGCTCTCTTTCCCAGCTCGCAAGGGGACCCCCCTGTGGCTGCACCTTGACCCAAGATGGCGTCTTGCACCCAGCTGGGAAGCTCCAGCCTGCGTCAGGCCTGGAAGGAAGGGCTGAGGCCCCAGAACCACATAACTCCCCATCCCAAACCAGCAGGGACGGGAGCCTGCAGGAGAAGAGCCCTCGGCCCTGTGACCCTGCGTGCCCCTCACTGCTATGCCCAGAGACTGCCATCAGCATCCCTGGGGGACTGCTCAGTCTTCATGTTTCACCCTGGGCTGCCAGCGGCTGAACCGGCCTCCTGGGCTGGCGGGCTGCAAAGGGATCCTGGGATCAGGTGCTACGCTGCTGTGCCTTCTCTCTCCTAGGCAGATGTGACAGCTGCAGCCAGGGAAGCTTTTCTCTTTAAGCATTGCTGGAGTGTGAGGACTGGTCTATGGGATTTGGTGAGCCCAGCTGTCAGGCGAACCCTCTTGGTCTGGCCTTCTGTTGCCAGGGTCCATCTCCTGGTTTCTTGAGCTGCCTGGGCTCAGATCGGCAGGAGTTCCTGCTAGGTTTCTGGGGAAAGGTGGTCCCCCTCTGCCTCCAGGTCCCATTGAGGCTCTGGTTGGGCTGTTTTAGAGGTAACTCTGTGAAAGTGTGAGTCTATGTGCATGTGTGTGCATGTGTGCACATGTGCTGCACCCAGTTAGGGGCCCCAGGCAAACTTGCACAGCGGGTCTGGCACCTGCCTGCCTCCCTTCCTGGCCCCACTTCTTTGGATTCTGGCTCTCTCTCTAGCCTCTTGTCCAGCTCCTGGGTGGTTGTCTTCAGCTACTCTTTAAAAGCACAGCTCAAGGCTCAGGCTGACCGAGGCTTTCCTTGCTGTCCTTCCCAGGCACGTGGACCTGCGTTAGGAGGCTGACCTTAGAAAAGGTGAATTCCTTCTGGACTCAAGGAGTGATGGGTCCACAGTGCAAGGGCTGCTCCCCAGTACTGGAGAAGCACAGGAGAGGATGCCCATGGCCATCTGTCAGGGTGTCTGTGGACAGGATTCCTCTGTGGGGTGGAGGTTAGACTGAGCTTTGAAGGTTCATTCCAACTTTTAAATTCTATGGCTCTGATTGTTGTGGTAGAGTTTCATACTCAGGGATGGGGGTGGGGTGGTCTTTTTTTCACCGCACAGCAGTAATCAGGAAAGACTCCCAAGGAGAGGAAGTCTGAGAGAGAGAGCAGTCCCTTCTCTGGGCATGGACCTTTGAAAGCAGAAAGTGTTATGAGGCATGGGGGCCCTGCAGGAAACAGGTTTGTCATATCTGACTCCACAGAAGCTGTAAAAGGACAGCTTCTGCTTAAGCCTTCACACGTGTCCTTCTGTAGGTTCATGTGTAAATTTGTGTGTGTGCATCATTTCTTAGGTTTCCTCCCAGGTCTAATTGACAGCAAGCACCTGAGTCCCTTCCTTTTTGGATATTTTACTATCACAGTCACATCTATCTCTGCTATGGGTCCTCTGTAAAAGCCTCCAAAGAAGACAGGACAAGTTCAAAAATACTTGCCTAGGGCAACCTAGCAGGGAAGAAGCGAGTCCAGTCTTGCCCTTTGGAGAACTGACTGTCCCCTGCCATAACTCTCTTGGGCTGTCGCTCTGCGTGTTAGTCTCTCCTATCAGTCTGTGGTCACCATGAGACCAGGGACCTTGCCTCAGCTGCCTCTGGGTCCCCCATTGGTCCTCAGGGCCTCCGTGGGTGTCTGCTGAGTGGCAAGGAAGCTTGCTGCTTATCTGTTTTCTGTCCCTGTCATTTCCCTAGCGGCAGGTTTAGTGGCCATGCTTTCTTCTGCTTGCTGCTGCTCTGCCTTCTCCTAATGACCATTGCCTACTTTTAGACTAGTTCCTTAGGCTCAAGCTTCCCCGAAAGACCCAAGTTCTTTCCCAGCAAGAGCCCAGGCTCCCTTGAAGGTCCTGTTTTGGGGAACCAGATAGAAAGGGGGCTCTGGGAGAAGTCTTGCCAGCTCTCTAATGGGTGTTAAAACTAGACCACCCTCTCCTCACCCTTGGGCCTGAAATGTTACCATTAGATTCTAAGTCTTAGAATTTAGGGTTAAAAGAGAACTTGAGGCCCTGAAAACACTTGTTTGGGTTGAGGGCTGTTTGAATGTGAGGCCAGGCCCCATTTCCTTCTAGGTTGAAAGTGCTACCCAGAGCCTGAGGCCAGAAGGCCAATTGTGTGCCCATCACATGCTCCTCTCCCTCGGCACTTCCTGTTGCCTTCTGCTTGTGTGGGCCTGGGGTCCCTGACTTGGTATCTATGTCCCCTTTCCCCATCCCACGCCCCACTGAGAGCTAAGTCTCTGGCCTCTAGCTTGGGAACAGGCAACAGTTAGGGCCAAGGCACAGCCCGTGGGAATTGATCTCACTTCCATTTTGGTATTTAATAGATAGTGGAGACTGTCAGGAGCCCGCCTCCCCTTTGAGGCTGGGCATCTCCAGTAGGCTTGTGTGCTTTGCTCTCCTGAGCAGGGCTGTCATCGTAAACTAAAGGTGCCAGATTCCTCTCCACTCAAATCTTGAGGGCTCAGTTTCAGTCATTTCTCGCTTTGATTATTTTTCCCTAAAAAAACTATCAAATCTGAAATCCATGCATTGTCAGAGAGTTATGTGTGTGTCCAAGCCTGCCTTCACTTGGCTAAGTGTATGGGCAAGACAGGGCTTCTGTGCATCTTTCTGTGTACAGGGTGTGCAGGTGCGTGGGGATAGATAGCCTTGCTTAGACATGAGCCCATTTCAAAGCAGCCTAAGTGAGGGCCCTGGAATCCAAAGGAGCTGCGTTCAGATGCTTACCAGCTGCTAGATCTGGGGTAGCTAACATAATCTCTCCAATCTTTCGTTTCCTCACCTGTAACATGGAAATAAGACCAGAGACTTGTGAAGATTAAATGATACAATGCGCATTACTCTCTTAGCGCAGTGTAAGTGCTCAATGTTAGCTAGCTGTGTTATTTTCCTCATTTGGGTGGCTTTCATGGACTGGCACTGCAGGAAATGCTCTGAGAAGTCTTGTCCCACCGTTCTGCCTCTTGCAAAATCTTAGATGGGTGAAGAAAGTGCTGCTTCTGATTGGAAAAAAAAATCTTTGGAGCTGGGAGGCTCCTCAGTGCCACTTATCAATCTGTTCCAGAGTTTAAAAAGTGACATTGTCAACAGGTTGTCTTTGTATCCACCTTAAATCCCTCAAGCTGTCGTTTCAGCTCATTATGCTGATTCTGTCCTGAATGAGGTGTTATTTGCTTCCATTTACCAGAAACCTGCTGAGCATTTCCTGTGAGCAAGACTCTATGCTAGGCTTTGAGGGAACACAGTGAGTTTAGGATGTGCCCAGCTAATAACTGCAGGCCAAGGTCAAAGGGAAGGGAGAAATAAAGTGCTCAAAGGAGTGAGGTCACAACCAACTGAGGGGATCAGGGAAGGCTTCTTGGAGGAGGTGGCACCTGAGATGGGCCTCAAAGCACCGAGGTGGGGCTTTAAGTTAAGAGAAGGGAGCCAGGCTGTCATGGATGGGGTGACTGGATTGTGGGGGAGCCGCTGACGAGACAGAACAAGGCCTCGGGTTGCTGGGGTCCAGACTGAGGCCCCATACTGATTTGGGGGGAGTGGCCCCCTGTGCTCTGTAACTCCTCTGTGGCCTGTGGAGAATCATTCTTAACTGCTCTGCTTGTGGTGGCTTTGGTGTGTGGGGTGGGGAGAAGACGGAGGAAACGGAGAGGGGAAGGGGCCAAGTGAGCTCCTTTGGTTTGGGCTCTTGATGATTCCTTTATATTCTGTAGACTAGAGCTTAAGAGCTTAGACTTGGAGAGAAACAGAGCAGGGTTTAAATTACTCCCACCTCGGGGGGTTGTGGAGATTAAGGGGAACGGCAGCCAGGGTAAGCTTTGTGGCCCAGTGATGGAAATCATGGTGTGAATGGTAGGGGAGGAGGGTCCCTTACCTGGACTTCCAGAGGTCTCTGTGTCCCTCTTTGCATTCCCTCCCCCAGGCTGAGGTGCTCCAGCCTCCAGAACATTCCTATAAGGGGATGTGAGTGTCAGGGAGATGGGGGCTACGGGCCTGATTCTGCCCTGTCCTCCCCCCTCCCTCCTCCGCATACAGCAGAACTGATCCCCCAGCATAGAAAGCAAGGTGCCCTGGCTCACAGCCGCTCCCCCAGATGTGGCTCTGGGGGCCTGGCAGCCCCAGCAAGGACGGCCAGCGGGCGGGGTCTGCTGGGCCACATCTCCCTTGCTGATCATCTGGCAGGCCTGTCTGGAAGACAGTGATAGGAGAAGGAGGTGCAGACACCTGGGGCTTTCCTAGCAGAATCCCAGTAGGGAGTGGGATTTTTTTTCAACCGGTCCTCAACATTGCTTGCTCCTGTCCTGCTGTGGTCCCCTCTGACCCTAAGGCTTCCTGGCCTCGTTTACATCTATAATCGGGCTCCTATTTTCTCTTCTTGCGGTCATGGCCCTGTTCACTGTCATCCTTATTGATCTTCTCTCTCTGTTTCTGTTTCAAATGTCAAGGTCATTTTCAGTTCTGAGCCAGTTGTTAGCTGCCCCCTTTGGATACACAGAGGGGACAGAGGACCATCTCAAACAGCTAGTACATGCAGGGATCGAACTTGGGTGTCCTGACTCCTAGCCTGGTGCTTTTCCTGCTGTGCTACTGTGACCTGAAACTCTGGGGTTCGCTGCAGATGTTCCAGACCTAAGAGATCAGCTAGATCCTGGTGTTCTAGTGGTCCTTACTTGAAAAGATTAAAAGATGCTTAAAGGGGACATTATGGGATGATGGGGATCAGATCTGTGGTTTACTGAGCTGTGGGTTGGATGTGGGCCAAGTCAGAGCAAATGTCTGGGAAGCTGGGACTGGGAGGCTGGGGGCCCTGGGAGCAGGCCTCCCCTCAGAGGTTCCCCAGAGGGCCCAGGGAGGGCAGGCCAGGGCGCTCGGGCCCATGCCAGGCGGGTGGGATCCTCTAACACTCCAGCAAGCAGAACCGGTTAGGAAGGGGCCTCTCGAAGGAATGGTTCTGTGTGAATAATATTATAGATTCTGAAAGGATAAATGCATTTATGGATAAAGGGGGATCTGTTTAGATTCCCCAAAGCCTTTGAAATGGGGTAGTAAACATGTCTATTCTGAGTGTGTTAGATGTCCATGATAGGGGGTTGGGTTACCCAGCAAAGCCAGATGCAGATTGTAATCTTGTGATGGTAAAATTTCTTTTAAATATATACAAATACGCACATTTATGGGCTTGGGCTAGGAAAAGTCCTCTGGAAGGGTACACAGCAAACCTGTCAACAAAGACTTTGCCTTTTTACTTTACATACTATGTACTTTATAATCTTTGAAAAACATGTAAATGCATACTATTACTTTCCTGGTGGCAACAAAAATAAAACCATGCTTTTTAAAGCTTCTGGATAAGAACATGAAAAAAAAATTGAGTCACCCTAGGGCTCAATGATGGATCAGAAACTAGCTTGGAGACTGACAGCAAAGAGTAGGGTGACTCAGATGCTTGTCTTTCCTGGGAAGTTTGCAGGGAGAAATATGGCAGACACCGAGGCCTCCAAACGAAGGCCCGGGATGTTAGAGACTGCGTGAGAGTGGACAATAGGCAGCTGGCTGCACCTGGGTACACGCCAGGGGCAGGGAACCAAATTAGCTTTATAGGATGGCGACTCGAAACTCTCGATTCTGACCCGAGATGGGAAACAAATCATTGGGGATCTTCCCGGAGGCTTCGATCTATGGTTCGCTGGAAAGTGGAGGTGTGTCTAGGGCCCGGGCCTGGTATGGAGCTCAGGTGACCCAGCCCTGGCATAACGTGACTCAGGGAGGGTGGAATGGAGCTTCAGGAGGCCTTGCCAGTGGGCGGAAGGGATGCCTAGGAAACTTGTCTGGCATGTGGGCTCAAGCTGTGCCCAGCTCTCTTATTTGGAGGCCCATGAGTGGGCGGCAGTGGCCCAGGTGACGGGGTGGAAAGGTGAGGAAGGGCAGATAGTAATTCCTCAGCCTGTTGCTTGGCAGTAGTGCCCACCTCCCCTTCCACAGTCCCTTGCCCCAGCCCTCTCAGAGCTTGCTTTCCCCTCTGAAGCTGAACTTGACATGAGGAAGAGTATGTGTACTTCTTTGGCTCCCCCTTGGAATAAGGCAGGAAGATAAATAAAAGAATGGTAACTTGCCAGTGAGTGTAGAGCTGGCCTCTCTGTGGAGCCCCCTCCACCCAGGCTCATAAGGAGTGGATATACAGGGCAGAGAAGAGACCCAGAGGGAGGCCAGGCCTTGATTAGTGTCGCAGCCCCACTATCGCTCAGTTACTGTGCGACCAAAACGTCTTTGAGCCGCCGGTTTTCCATCTGTGTATCAGGCATAAGAAGAGTATCCACATCTTACCCGAATAAAATGAAATATGTTATGAAAATGGCCCTCACTGTGCCTGGCACATAGTAGGTGATTAGGAGATATAATTTCCTTTTCTTTAAGTGAAGACATAACATGACCATGTATGATGATAACCCTTGCGAAGGCCCGGGTGCCCTGCAAGACCTGACAAAGGCCTGTCATTTTCATCACTCCTTAGGGGGCTTAGGTCCTCTCTTCCCTTCCCCCGTAAAGCCCGGATTTGACTGGTTGATCTCTGAGTCCCCCAGCCCTGGCCTTCTGATCTCTGGGCCCTTAATCTTGATGTATTCCATCAGTCTCTTTAGAATCTCTGCCCACTGGGGCCCCAGCAGGTCCCCCAAGCCCTGAATCCTCCCCTTCCCTGCCCTCTAGTCTCTTTGGCCCAGAGCCAGCAGTGGCCTCTCCTCTGAGTTCTGGCCTGCTGGCAGGGCTAGCTCTGCCCCCTGCCCTAGAGACCTGGGAGGGTCCAGACCACAGCCGGGCCTGGCAGCTGGCACACAGCACTGATTCCTAATGGTTTTATTACCAGCAACAATGTGGTGTTTGTTGCCTTCCTCTCATAGGCCGAGGTTCCCAGCCTAACTGGTGGTGGCCTGAGGGCCTGCCTGGTCCTGGAAACTCAGCTGGGAAGCCCAGTGGGGCTGAGCAATTGCCTCTGCATTTCCTTCTGTCAACACCTTCCATGCAGCCTGGAATCTGAGAGAGCTGGGGTTCAGCATAGTGAGACACCAGAGCCCCAGGGTGGCAGGCCTGGCAGCTCTCAGGTTTTCTCTGCAAAGGTCCCTTGCTTCAGATCCACAAATAATGTTGATGTATTCATTTGCTAAAGACCTACTATGTGCCGGGCACTGGCTACAGAGATGAAAGAGACCTGAGCTGACCCTCAAGCTGTCCACAGCAGAAGTGAGTCTAGAGGAGACCACTATTACATCTTAAGTGGATGGAGAGAGCTCTGGCAGTGTATGCCTGGAGCATTATGGGAGCTCAGAGAAGGGACATCTCATTCAGGGGAAGGGAAGATCAGGAACGGCTTTCTAAAGGAGGTGATGCTTGAGCTGAGTTTCAAGGGTGAGGAGCAGTTAGTGAGGTGGTCAGGGACATTTTCTGAGCTGATGTGGCCCAAGCGATGGGACATGAGGCTAGAGGGCTGGAACCAGAGCTGGACCATGGAAGGCTGAGATGTTATGCATTGATAGGTGTTGGTCTTGGAGTAACAGGCTTATATTTATATCTGAGAAAGATCATCCTGGGGCATCAAGGAAGAAAAATTGGACTGGCGAAGATGGGGACAGGGAGCTCAGGCAGAAGGCTGGTGCAGAAATCCAGGGGAGCAGCAGTGTGGGCATGGAGGAAAGATGCTTTGCGAGGCATTTAGGAAACAGAGCTGGTAGGAACAGCTGGGCGTTGGAGGGGGTGAGGGAAGCTGGAGGGACCCTTTGGTTTCTGCCTCAGCCAGCTGTGCGAGCAGCGATGCCATTTACTGTGAGAGTACAGGTTGAGGGGAGTCTTAAGAAGCCTGGGAGTGTTTCACGTGGGAGGCAGGGCTGGAGTGGGGACTGAGGGTGGTTAGGATTTGCTCAGGTGGAGTGTGAGTTGGGCCAGGCTTGCAGAAGGAGAGAGTGAGCCTATGTCACCAGGCCTGGAGGTTGGGGCCCAGGGAGGGGAAGGGTCCGGTGTGATGGATTAGGAAGACAGGCACATTTTATTACATAACTGGTAGCAACCCCTGGAGATTTCGGAGGAGGGAAATGATTTAAACAGTCATTGTATCACACGCATGAGGGATGCTGATGTTTGGGGCCCTAAGCTGGGGCTTATGCTTTTCGGGAGCTTCCCCCAGAGGCCTAGAATCTAGCTGTATGACCTGGGGTATGCCCTGTCACCCTCCTAGAATGGCATGTGAATTGTCAAATTGATGTCCACCCTCCACTGAGAGGCGGGTCATGAGATAGGTGGGGATAGGCTGAGGACAGCTGTTTGGGTAAGCCAATGGAAAAGAAACAAGTAAAGCTATTCCTCTAAAATAAAAATGAGTGTTCTGAGTGTCACAGGAAGGGCAGTTGCCAGAGAATTTCTGGAAAAATGACATGAATCAGGTCAGCATCATTGAGGCAGAAGGCAGAGTGGCCACCCCTTAGCCCGGCCACCCCTTAACTGTGCCCTGGGGCAGATCACTTAACCTCTCTTCGTCTCAATTTTACCATGTGCCAAGTGGAGGTAACCTCACAGGCTTGTGTTTGTGTTTGTTTGCTTGTTTTTAACAACTGCTGCTTGCACTAAACCTGAATGTTTTACATCGCTCGTCGTTTAAAAGAATCCTTATACAGTTGGCCTCACAAGCGTTTGAGGATTACAGTTCAGCCATGTGTGTTCCCTGTCTGGCCCCGAGGAGGCACGTATACACAAGCGTGCCCTTTCTTTCCCTCCCTCTCACTCAGCTGCTTCTTGCTCTGCCTCTCCAGAGGCCCGTCCCTCCTGTCCCTGCAGTCAGTTTTGCATTTCCCGTTCCTGGGAAGTTCCATTTATCATGTTCCATTGACTCTCTTATTTCCCAAATCTGGGTGACCCTAGTGTATTTGAAGAGCATTTGCTGAGCTAAATAAGAATTAGCGATTGGGGGTGGGGGGAGTCAGTTCCTTTTCTTTTTTTTTTAAATTTTATTGTTTCTTATTATTTATGCCTACAGCACCTGGTCTTCCTAGTACTGACTAGGCCCAACTCTGCTTAGCTTCGGAGATCAGACATTGGGCTTGTTCAGGGTGGCATGGCCGTAGACCATGGACCGTGGCTCCACTGGGGCACGAACCCAGGACCTTTTGCGTGTAAAGCAGACGTGCTAACCACTACACTATGGAACCATGTCCTTCTTTTTTAGTAAAAGGGAGGAGGGTCTCTGCAGAGCTGCCCGTGACCGTGTGGAGAGCAGAGGGAGAGGCTCTGAACTACATGGGGCCTGGGCAGACCACGGCTGAGACTGCACCCAGTCGCTGGCTCTGTGTGCTGGGGAAAGGGGTGCAGGGCCCTAGTGGGGTCTGGGAAATGAGCACAGGGTGACCTTGGTCTGGAGACTGAGGCTAGCCATCAGGCTGGGCTGTACGTATCATGTCCCCTGTGACATGCAGCCACGCCTGTGAGGACACCTTTGAAGTGTCTCTGCCTTCCGGAGGAGGCTCTGGGGGGAAGATGGCTTCTCCACAGGGACTCTTGTGGTGGCGATGTTGGCAAGAAGGCCTGGGCCTGAGTCGGGCAGTCTCTGGGTGTAGGGCGGGGTGGGGACCACTGTCTGAGTGTAGAAACCAACACTTCTCTGGTTTGTACAGACCACTCACAGGGCTGCCCTATGGAAGTTGGGCATATATGGACTGAGGGTGTGGTGGTGAAATCAAATGAAACATACAGCATAATTAATCTGGCATACCCTTAATGGTATGCATAATTATGCTGCATGGTAATTAGGTGTAAATGGTAAGCAGTTCACATAAATGTTTTTGTAATTGGTATTAATTTTGCAAAGGCAAACTAAGTTTATGTGGTTTTTCTCTTCTTGCTCTGTTAGTTTTCCAGCATAGGCAATTCCTAGCTCTTGGAGGAATTCTATTGCATATGTTTGTTTACAGGACAATGTTTTGTATTTTCTCTCGGAACAATGTTATGAATGGTTATGAGGTTCCCAAGCTGGTTTCCAAATGCCTCTTTGGCCCATGCTGTGGGTGAAATGTGCGACGCATGTGTCGGGGAGGCCCTGCCCGGAATCCTCCTGCGCCAGGTTCTGGGAGCCGGGAGCGTGAGAGGAGAGTGTGTGTGTGTGTGTGTGTGTGTGTGTCTGTATGTGCATCTGTGTTTGTGTGTCTGTGTACATATCTATCTCTATGTGTGTGTGAGTCTGTGTGACTGTACATACACATCTGTCTGCGTGTGTGTGTGTGTGGCTACGTGCACGTCTGCAGCTCTCTGTGTATGTGTCTGTGCCCATGGTGTGGCCGTGAGAGAGACCCCTAAGCCACGAGGGCAGGTTACGGGCTCTGGTAGAGGTTATCCGTTCTGGTGGCCGGGGGCCTTGGGTTGGGGGGTGAGGGGCAGACTTGGGGCATTAGCTAGCTGGGTGGGAAGACTCTGGGTTAGGCCACAGCAACTATTCCCAGGAGCCAGTAAGAGCCACTCCTGGGTGTGGTCTTAAACCAGAGGCTAGGTTTCCTAAGGACACTTTACTGGCCTTTTGCCCCGATTGACCACACAATACTTTTTAAAAACCTGACATTTATTGAGTGCCTACTATGTGCCAGGCAATGTGCTAGACGCTCAACACAGCTTCTCTCATATCTTAAAATAGACTTCTGAGGTAGGGACTCATTCGCTCCAGTGTTCAGATGAGAAATTGAGGCCCAGGTCTCTTGAGTGGCAGAGCCAGGGTGTGAGATGGGGTCCAGCCGAGACTCCTGAGGGCTAAAGGGGCAGATGAACTGCACCAGGGTGGCTGGGCTGGGGGCTGGTGATTCTAGGATATGCTGCCCTGCCCCCTGGGGCTCTTTTTCCTTCCCTGACCCCCTCCGTGAGTGGTTTGGTTTTGATTGGGGCAGAGGGTGAGGAGGAAACCAACCAGGGACCAGCTGCTAATTCTCATAGCAGCGGACGCTTTCCTGCTTTCCTGGGCGGGGAGGGGCTGTGCTCCAGCAGCAGCTCTTAGGCCCTGAAAACCCTTTGGGGACCTCTGTTTCTGGCCTGGGAGGGGGTCGGCTGGGTGCTCCCTTGCTGTCACTTGATCTGGAGGGTGAAAAAGTGCTGGTGGGGGAAGCATGTACATGGATGGTGTGGGGAGAGAGTGGTCACAGGCAAACCAGAGACTCAGCCTCCAAAGGCCTAGAGGAGAGGGAGGCCAGGCCCCCTTGCTTCCTGCGGTTCCCTGGCACCCTGACCTAGGACCCTCATGACCCCCTTCATCCTGGGGTATCTGGGGGTCAGTGGGGCCTGCACGCCCCACGGCAGATGTATGTTCTGGCCTGGGAATGGTGGAGCAGGAGGCTAGGATCTCCACAGAGGGCCTTTCCATTGGCTCAGTGCCTTGGGGAACTGTGCCGAGGCACCCCTAGAATGGGGGTTGTGGGCGGTCACTCTAGGCACCGCAGCACTGTGCTGGGGATGTTGCAGCTGCCGGGAGTGATTTCACACAGTCCTCTCTGCCTCGAGGGTCACCCGGAACTGGGGTGGGAGGAGGGGAGGCGCAGAGCTTTGGGAGGGCGGCATGGTGCAAGACATGGACTCTGACTTCATCTGTTTGGGGAAACAGCACATCCATGTACGTGTGGAAAGCTAAATGCCCACACAACAGAAACTGATTAGAGACCCCTGAGTGGGCGGTTGAGGAGAAGTGATGGAAGGGGTGGGGGAGAGGAGGGGTGTGTGAGCCCTCTGGAGGAGAGAATGGTGTGAGTGTAGACATGAGTATAGAAAGGGGGGATGTAAGCTGGGGGTCAGACTGGCCCTGGAATGGTGGGGTCAGCTGGGAGAGGTGCGGGGCAAGGTCCGAGCAATTTGCTCACGCCATATGTAGCAAGTCATCAGTGCGGGACCAGACCAGAGTTTAGATTTTACTGTGCGTAAAAATCATTGGCATTGTGGGTATTTTAAAATAACAGCTGTATTGAAATATAATTTATATACCATACAATTCACCCATTTAAAGAGTACAATTCAGTGATTTTAGGTACATTCACAGAGTTGCGTAACCATCACCACAATCTTAGAACATTTTCATCAGAGATCATAGGTTTTGACTAAGGATGCTACGTGTGGAAAATCTTTGCTGAGTGGCTTGGGTAGGAGGTAGAGACACCAGAGGCAGGGAGACCCATGATAGAGTAACCACCAAGCTAGACCTGTGGTGCAAAGGGGGTGGAGGGAGGGGGGAGAATCAGGTGCCCAAGGATCAGATGTCCAATGGAGCGTGGGGACTGAGGAGAAGGTGGGACCTCAGTTCTCTCCCAGGTTTCGGGCTTTTGGCAGGGGAGGGTGGTGCCAATTCCACACAGAGAAGCCAGAGGAAACATGAGGCATCTGGTTCTAGAAGTGTGAGATTTTAAGTGACTTTAAATCATCCAGGTGGCGATGGCCAGAAAATAAAGATGGAAGCCTTGCAATAGGAGGTCTGCATTAATTTAAGCCCTGGTATCTCAGTGGAGGAGAGTATAGAGTACAGCTGAAGGCGATGTGTGGCCCGTGACGGGTCCCCAGTGTGCAGTAGTGGGAGCAAGACCGGGAGACAGAGTAGAGGAGCCTAAGCGGTGGGAGAGAACCAGAAGCATGGAACCAAGAGGAGTCACAGACAGGAGAAAGAGCTGGAGACTCCACTTGCTTGTGAACTTCCAGAAGCAGGGGGTCTCTTGTTCACCCCTGGTTTGGGAGTGCCTGGTTTGGGAGTGGCACTCAATAAATGATTGCTAAGTGAGTGTTTGAAGCAGGCAATGATTAGCTGGCAAGGATGCTGAATTGAGCTCAAGGACCTTGAGGATGGTAAAAGGCTCCTTGAAGCTGTGGGTGACTATATCAGTCAGGGTCCATTCAGGAGACAGAAACCACATAGTGATTTGAACAGGAAAAGTTGAATATAAAGACTTATTAACTATAACAGGCAATTGGCTTAATGAGAGATTGCCTAGCAAGCAATAACAAGTACTGTAAATAGTATATATGAGAACAATATATATAGAAATATATATATATATATATATAAATAGTATATATGAGAACAGCCTCTACCCTAGGGTTCCCATGGAGTGCCCAAAGAAGAGGTCCCCCCAGGGCTGAGATCCTGATCTTGGAGAGGGCATGACCATGGCTCCCTGGATTGCAGAGAAGTCACTGTGGTGCCATGTTGGCAGAACTTGCTGGAAATCTACCCTCTGGAACTCACTGGAAATCCATCCTTTTGGGTCCCAAGGAAAATTGGTCTACGAAGAAGTTTCTGCTGGAAGCACACTGCTGCTAAACTACCCAAAGGGAGTGTCGGGTGAAGCTACTGGCTGTTGCTGACTCATACACTGCGAGAGCCAGGTGCTGGAGAAGCTGTCTGCTCGGCAGGAGCCTGGCCCTGGAGAAGCACCCTCACAGCAGGAGCTGGGTGCTGGAGAAGCAGCGACAGGAGAGGACTGGGCGCTGGGGAAGCCACAGGGGCCGCAGGATCTGGCTGCAGACAAGTTGTAATCATTGGGGAACCCCTCCAAGAGAACACATGGGGGTCTTCACTGTCTCTCTAGTGCCCTCTACTGACAGTTTTATGTGTCAGCTGGCAAAGGTGAAATATGTAAAGGGCCTAGCTCCATTTTCACAGAGCAGACAATGAAGAGTGAATAAATTAAATGGCACATTTCTCCTGCTTTGGCTACACAGCTTCCATTTTCACCCTTCTACAAACATTTGAGCTCCCTTCCAATAACAAAATAGCTGTGTTACTACCTATTAAAGATACAGCTATCCTTTTGGAGTATACTTTTTAACTTAACTTTCCCCTAAATGAGGACCAACGATCATTATATCGATCACTGTCTACACAAATAACTTCTCAAATTCAATTGCAGTCTCGATGAATATTCTGTTACCCGAAGATTCAATTAGAGTTAACTTCCAACAACGTGTATGTAAAATAATGGGAAGAAGGAGGAAAAAGATAATGGTTATCATGTACAAATAAACACACACATATATCAAGTAAATAGAAAATATGCAAAACTACTACAGTTCTCATTTCTATTTTTGTTCACAAGGCCACGTTTGGTATCCGGCTTTCTTCTCCCATTACCCATCCTATATTTGCTGTGTGCTCAGCCGTAATCTCGACAGGCTAGGCTTCTTTTATCTGGTGGAGTGACCCGAACCTTAATTCTTGAAGGACCTGAATCTTGTCCAGTTGTCCTGCCTTTTTTGGGAGGATGCGGGGTGCTGTAGTTTTCCCATTAACCCTTACTTTTGGGCACAGGAGTTCTAAGTTCTGAGGAATTCCCTGGGTTCTAGACAGTCTTCCTTGCCTCTAGTGTGCACCAGCAGCTCAATTTCTCTTTGGGAACTAGGATCAGTCACTCCAGCCAGTGGAGTAAGTGCTTTTTTGCCTGTCGTTTCAGTGGCATAGGGGGTCCAAAAAAGCCAGGTGGATGCCTGATCTTCCAGTGAGACCGCTGTGGTGTCCCCTTTAGGGATTATGACATTCGGTACCCCTGGAGAGTTCAGAGATATGGGATGGTGTGGGGATCAGATGCAGGGGCCAAGGGTAGAGGAAGGGAAGAGGCTCTGGAGCTGGCGGGTATGGACCATTCTTCAGAGAATGCTGGAAAAGCAGAGAAACACACAGGTGTGGACCATGAGCCACCTCTGGAGGAGGACAAAATCAGACAGACCCATGCTCATGGCTGTCCCAAACAGCAGGCCCTACTGGGGTCCACATGGCTGATTCTCACATGGACTTTCAGCCTGCCTACCATGTGTCTCTGACTCTCAGGACATGGGAAGCCCATCTGACTGCCATAGCACACATGACACGGCTTCTCTTGACTCACCACCCTCAAAAGTGCATACTCCTTTATGGAAGTCTGTATTGGCTCATTTCGGCTCCCAACTACAACTTCAGCTCCTTACCAGCGTCTATTTTGGGTATAAACCTTTCCCCCCACCCCCTTGCTTTTGAGGCTGTGTCATGGTAACCATTAGAATGAGCAGAAGAGTCTGACTCAACTCCTCTCTGCTAGGGTGGCCACCACCATGGCAGCAGGTTTGGTGTGGTCGTAAATGCTCACGCTGGAGGTGCCCTGGCCTCAAGGGTGCTGGAAGAACCACAGGTCATCTTTCTGTGACTCCAGAGCCAGGCACGTGGGTTTTGAAATGGAGAACAGAATGGCAGGGTTGTTGGCCTGTCACCAGTGGCTCTGGGTGTTCTACGGGCAGCTGGTGGTTTGGGTGGGAGGGACATTTATTCAAGTCAGAGTAGTGGTGTGATGATGTGCATCTCACTCGTGTCGAGAGAGAACTGAGCAGGCGGAAAGTGGCAGTGGGGCCTCTTTCTCTTATCCACTCCCAGTCTTGTGACCGAGAGAGACTGTGGCACATAGACCTCTCTGTCTAGGAGGTCCTGATGTCTCCCCTTAGCTTTCTGCTGGCTCCCAGCTTACCAGGCCTGGAGCTTATCACCACTCTGACAGATGATTGGTGACATGGGACAACAGATGCTCTTCTGCCTTGTGTCACCCACAGGACTCATTTGCACTTCCTCCCAAGCTCAGATAGGAAATTCAGACAAGAGGCTGTTCTCTGCGGGCTGGTGTCACATCAGGGGCACAGAGCTGATCTGGGTTCCATGCATAGTCTGAAAGTCCTGGACTGAGTGCTGCCAAGTGCATAAGGAATCTAGAGATAGACGGACCTGGATTCGTCATCCTGCCCTGGGACTTTCTACTTGGGCTACCTTGGAGAGGTAATCAACCTCTCGAGGCCTCAGTTTCTCTTTTCATGAAATGGGAACGTTAGAACCGACTTCGTAGACTTCATAGGATTGTTATGAAGATGAAATGAGACGATGCATGTCCCTTAGCACAGTGTATGGCACGTAGTAGGTGCTCAGTAAATGGTTGAATGAGTAAACAAATGAATGACTCCTGCATTGGACAGCACACTGATTAGAAGTCTGTGCGCCTACTACTGCCCCTGCCCCTGCCACCATGGCAGGCAGGCCTAACTAGAAAAGGGGGACTAACTGGAAACTTTGTTTTCTGACTAGAACGCTCCCAAAATTAATATGGCTGCAACATCACAGGCTAATTTTAAGAGATCGTGCTGGAGTGGAAGACTGTGGGCTTCTGGGTGGGACAGACCTGAGTTTGTATCTGACTCCACCACTTACCAAGTGGATAGCTAGTAAACTTGGGCGGCTGTGTTAACCTCTCTATACCATTTTTCTCATCTGGAAAATGGGGATAAAAATAGTACCCATTTCAAAGGGTTGGAGTGAGGTGTGGGGATGAACGAGATGTTGAAATTGTGAAGCTCTATGCATGGAGCCTGGCATGTCATAGAAGCTTAATACGAGCTCCTGTTTGAGCAATGTGCACTCACGGGCACTCTGGGGATTTCGAGAAAGTAAAGAAAACTGTGGGCTGGATTACTCAGGAATTACTAATTGTTAAAATGTATGGAGTATGTTCTTTGTGCCGCCCTCTTGTAAGCATTTTTAATGCCTTTCATTTTAATTCCCACACCAGCCCTTTGAAATGGCGACTCTTTTCCGCGTTTCACAGTTTTGCTGCAGGTCACACAGCTGATAAGTAATAAGGCTAGGATTTGAACTCTAGGGACATGCAGGGTCCCATTTCGTCCTTGTAACAATCCTATGAAGTTTAGAAGTTGGTTCTGTTGTTATTCTCATTTTATAAAAGGGGAAACTGAGGCATAGAGAGGTTCACTACCTCTCTAAGGTAGCCCACAGAGTCGGCCTCCTGGGGAGGGTTTCAGGAGATTGAGGTTAGCATGAGTAAGGACTGTGAGCCCAAGGCGAAGACTCACTCACATTACAGAGATTCACAGATGCCCTGCCTCCAGGTATGGCTAGAGCCAGGGGCCCAGACAATGACTTGACTGTTCCGTCCCTCTATTTTTATCCCTTTGTTCTCAAATGTGCTCTTTCCATGGCAGCCAGAAGCTCCTGACTTACATCTTACCATATTAGCATCTTTCCATTGCACCAAGACATACCTGGGAGGCCTCTGATTGGCCCTGCCTGGTCACATGCTCACTCTATAACTAAGGTGATGGGTGGGATCAGCACAAACAACCAAAACCCCTTCGAGAAGGCAAGGGAGGTAACTAGATAGACTTAACCAAGCAGAGTCACTATGAGAAGAGTAGACCAGACGGAGGAGATGGACTGCTATTCAGCAATTCAGGTGGAGGACTTGAGATAGAGTGGAAGGGCTTCTGACGGTGGTAACATCAGGGCTGTTTTTGATGGAGAAAGGATCCTGGTTTGTGGGCCAAAATGGTTTTGTTTCTGGAAGAAGATAATTTTCTGCAGGCCCTCGTTGAAAGGAGACTATGGGGTGACAATCAAATTGGTGAAAGGAGACTATGGGGTGACAATCAAATTGGTTGGAGCAAGCTTGGAAGGGAGACTTGAGGTGATCAGCGTGAGGGCTGCTGATGGGATTGGTGTTAGTGAGGAAGATGAGGATGGTACTGGGAACAGTGGTGGTGCGGTTGGGAGCCCACAAAGCAGGGATGGTCCGGAGGCTCCAGGAGACGGTTGAATGTGGGCCTTTGGTCTGAGATGGACTAATGAGTGAGCCAGGGTCGTGGTTAGGGATACAGGCAGCAATGGCATGCACAGCTGCAGTTTGGGAGGAGTGTGAGGGAGGTGTACCACACTGTGCATGGCTGGACTTGGTGGAAATGATGTATTGCAAGAATTAAACATTTTGTGAGGGGTGTGGTGGGGGCGCTGGTGACGGAACTCTGTGTGGGTGCGAGGAGCTGATAATGGTTGTTCTGTGGGATGTGATGGTTTCGTAGATCACAATAGAGGTGGAAGGGCCTTAGCGGCACGCATAGTAGAGGATGGAGGCCACACCTAACCAATGGTTGCGTTTGGGTGTAAGCCCTCATTCCCATCCCCATTCTTGCTTTTTAAAAATTGATTTTTATTTCCTCACAGTAGTACATGTATATGATTTAAGAAGTCAAATAGTACCAACATCTCTTCGCCAAATGCAGTTGTTCCTTGCCTTACTCCCACCCTCTTCCTCTTCTCAGAGACAACCATTTTTAGCTATTCTAGCAATTTTATACTCACATTTCTGAGTAATGTGCGTATTTTTTGACTCTTCCATTTTAGACGTTTTACATCAATTTCCTATTTAGTAAATAAGAATTTAGCTCTCTTACATGGCCAACCTTTCTGCTCTCCAGCCATTCTCCTAAATAGTTCTTGTAGGCATACTATTAACAGTACCCCATCAGTATTCTTTCAAAAATGTTTTATGCGTATATTAATATATGTGTGTTTGTAGTAGGCACGATAATAGTCCCCCCTTCCCCCCGCCCCCGCAAAGACAGCCAAATCCTAATCCTCTGAATTTGTGGATATGTTACCTTATGTGGCAGATGTGATTAAGGATCTTGAGATGGGAGATGAATCCGTATTATCTGGGTGGGCCCAATATAATCACAAGGTCCTTAGAAGTGAAAGACAGGGGCAAGAGAGCTAGAAAAGAAGACATGAGGGAAGCAGAGTGAGAGTAACTAACTCAATAGGAGAACTACTGGCCATTTGCTGGCTTTGAGGATGAAAGGCGGCCATGAGCCAAGGATTTGAGCTCTAGAAGCTAAAAGAGTCAAGACAATGGATTAAAAGAATGCAGCCCTGCCAACACCTTGATTTTAGCCCAGAGATGAGAGCCATCTTGGACTTCTGACTTCCAGAACTGCAAGATAAATTTGTGTTGTTTTAAGCTATTAATTTTGTGGTAATTTGTAACAGCAGCAATAGGAAATTAATATACTATGAAGTATATATGTATAGACACACATATACATGTGGCTATATATCTGCATACATACCTACATGTGCATATATACCTATTTGTTAAATCAACTAATGCACCTGTTATTCACAGCTGAGCCTTATAGTGCACAATAGTTTCCTTTCTGTTTTCCCTGAAGTTAATAATTACCTTGTGTTTTCATCTGCCTGATTTTCTTTGTACCTTTTGCAAATTCCTGCTACACCTTCTAATAACTGTCAGTATAGCTCTCCACGAGGGCAGTCACGTCAAGTCTTAATGTTTCAGTTCCATTTTTTGAGCTACTCATTGTCTTGCTCTCTGCACGTGCGGCACATTGTAGCTGCCGTTCTGTGACTTTCTTTTGTGGTCACCCTTGGCATTCCCTTTGCCTTCCTTCTGATTGGAGTTCCTGTTTTCTGGATCTCATGTCTTCCTCCTGTTTGGTTTATTCCCCCATTTGGAACACATTATCCAGGACAGATAGCTGTCAGTATCCAAATCCATTCGGTTCCTGAGTTCAGATAGTAGAGTGCAAACAGTGAGTGACACTTGTGGTTTTGTTTGGTTAAAAAGACGATTCAGTGGTAAAGGGCATAGTGATGACAGCACTCAGCATGCCTGAGTTTTGAGTCCTACTGCTTAGTGGCCCTCTATGGTTTCATCTGGCCTCTTTTCACCTTAATTCCCTTCCCCCTTTCTCCTGTGTCTTAGGGAACATCTTCCCATGCTTCCTGAGAAAGGAGCGTCTGAAAATGTCTTTATTCTACTTACACTTAATGATAATTAGGCTGGATAAAGAATTCTAATTGGAAAATTTCAAAGGCATCGGTTCTTTCTCTTCTTGCTTTTAGCATCAATGTGGAGCAGTCTGAAGACATTCTGATTCCTGAAGCTTTATATATGTTACTTTTTTCTCCCTCTTTAGAAATTTGTAGGCTCTTCTCTTTGTCCCAGTGTTCTGAAATTTCACAACGATGTGCCTTGGTGTGGGTCTATTTTCATCCACAGGTGGGACATTCAGTGGCCTTTTCAATCAGGCAACATGTTTTTCGGTTCTGGGAAGTTCTCTTGAATGATTTCAATGGTAACTTTCTCCCCTCTCTCCCATTTATTTCTCAGATGTGGAAACTTCAGCACCAGTTCTCTAATTCTCTTTTCCTTGCTCTCATGTTTTCTATTTTTCTTTTTAATCTACCCCTTTTTCTGAGTTTTGCTTTTCTACTAGCATAATTTTTATTTCTAGGAGTTCCTTTTTGTTCTCTGAATGTTCTTTTTTAATAGCATCACATTCTTTTTTCATGAATACAGTATCTTCTCTGTTTCCTTTAAGTTTTGTTTGGTTTCGGTTTTGGTTTATTTGTTCTGGTCTTCATCTTCCAAGTTAGAGGATTCCCTAAGATGTCCGGTGGTCCTTGGCTGTTCTTTCAAGGTCGAGAACAGGGGAACTAAAAAGTTGATTGGAAGATATGAACATGATGATGGGGCTTGTTGACTCGCAGATTCCCTGGTTGACCTAAACAAGCCATTTGGGTTCTGGTGTCAGTATGTGTAGCCTTAGGCCTTTCCTCTTGGACTGATTAGATTTTCCAGAGGAGAATATTAGGGTCTGGCTATCAGTTTTCTAGAAGCCCAGTGGGGAGATAGCTGGCAGGATGCCACATCACATTTATAATAACTTCATCTCCTTGGTTTGGGTATATTACCTTTGCTGTCAACTGTGCTGCTCGACTCTTTGTGCAAAGACCCTCTGTTTTGCGCTCTTCAGAGAATAAACCTTCAGACTTATGGGAGTGTTACTTCTTTTGTTCTGTCCCCTTTATTTTCACACGTGCATCCTCTTCAGCCCTGGTCCTATCAAGTATCGTTATCAAGTGTCTTTTAAGGATTCAGTTATAAATCAGTTTTCATGTGCTGTCTGAAATTTGGCTGTCACGAGTCTGCTTTCCAGACTCCAAAATTTTGTTGGTTAGTGCCTCCTCTCTGTTCAGCCCAATCTGTGACTGTCTTTTTTTTTTTTAAATCTTTCTACTAAGCTGGATTTAGAAGGTAGTGAAATTTGGTGTGTATATTCAAAATCCCAATTCTTTTCCACAACAGTTTTGTAATCGAAATAGTGATGATGGTGACCATCTCATTTGTGATACCAAGACATTTTCATGATGAGATTCCTTAAAGAAATTTTTTTAAGTTGTTCTTATAAATGTTATTCATGATCACTATGGGCATTAGAAGTATAAGGGAGCAGATAAAAGCTGCCTGTCATGATGATAGGGTCTTGGCAAGGATTTTTCTTTGGTAATGGATTCTGTGGTACAGCCTTCGGGGTGGGTGCGGAGGCGGCTTCGGTGCTTGGCAAAGAACTGTCATGGTGGACATGTGCCGCGGTGTTGGGACTGTGAGCCCAGGAGCAGGTCACTCCCCTTGGCAGGGCTGCTTGAGAAAAGGAAGCCGTCGGGGTCAGCACCTTGTGATGTTCTGCTTTTCCGTCCTGCTTCCTTCCTCTTCTCACTGGCAACCAGAGGCTCTCAGAAAGTGTTGTTTTTTTTTTTTTTCCTCATGGAAGCCCGCTGGATGTTTCTGGGCAGCATCATTTGCCTCTTGCTTTGTCCCTGGGTCTCCACAGATTTCATTCTGGGGCTCCCGAAGATGGCTCAGCCTTGTTTGTTCTTGGGGCCTCCAAGAGCTTGGCAGGGCCGAGGTAGAAGATGCCCTATAGATCACCTAGTCCAACTCTCCCATTTAATTGATAAGGAAACTGAGGGCCAGAGAAGCCCGAGTTGGTACTAGAACCCACAACTGCTGATGCTGGGTTCAGTGTTCTTTCTAACCAGGCTCTGCCTCTCATAGCTTCCGCACCCTTTCGAAGGGTTGAAGTGGGGGTGATTTGGGATGTCTGTGCTAAAAATGGGGAGTGTGTTTGAGGGGGAATTGCTGGCTGCTAATAGATGGAGCCCAGTGGAGTTCTGGGTCAGACCGGTTCTCCAGTGGGCTCTCAAGAGTTGTCTCCATGGGGTGTTGTAAGTTGGGGGACAGAGCTTCAAAGAGACCCCCTCAGAGCTTTAGAGTCGGAGAGATCTGGATTCAGGCCTCTGCTTTGACACTGGAATGTGGACAAGTCCTAACTTTTTGAGCCTTAGATTCAGCTGTGAAGTAGGGACAGTAATAACACTCGTAGCTGCCCAAAGGAAGAATGTCTGTCGTGTACTTAGCACTAACACATGGAGCTACTCTGTCTCCATCTACTCCCTCTTGTATTGGTCAGCAGACATTCATCAAGCCTAGCACTGTGCTAAGCTTAGACTTGTGCAGTACACCTGGGGTGTCCTTAGGGCTCACTTGTGGAGCATAGAGCACCTGCGGCCTGTCTGAGCCCCTCCTGTCCTGGGCCTAAGGAGGCTCCTCCCAGCTCCGGCTTCCCCGTCCACACCTGGGGCAGAGCCATGACTTGGGGCACCTACCTCCCAGCCAGGTGCCCATCCCTGGGGAAGAGGTCATGCCCCTGGGAGACCCAAGCCTGCGATTTCTCTACTTCCTGGTTTTCCAGGGAGCCTGGCTGGAGAGGGGGCTGAGACAAGGAGCCCGGGTGGGAGGGGCAGCAGAGGGAAGCAGAACCAGGAACTGGAAGGGGAAGGGTGTGGGTGGGCCCAGATCCAGCCTGCCTCCCCCTTCCCTTCTCTTGCCAATCCCCTGGCCCTGGCTGGCGCTCTGGAGGCAGGGGCTTGGAACACGGCTCCTTCTGGGGGGTGGGGAGCAGGAGAACTGTCTCCAAGTGAAGAGGGTTGAAGCAGTTGAAGCTGAAGCACCCCAACCCCCAGCTGAGGCCTGCGGCAAGGGCTTTGTTATTTCACTGGCTTGAGGCCCACACCTGAGGCAGAGAGAATGAAAATCCCCTAAAATTCAGCTGTGTGGGTTCAGCAGGCCCCCTCAAGCCCACCAATTTTTGAAGACAAATGAGGCTGGTTCATTTGGAGTAGAGGAGAGAGGGGCCTCACATCCTCCCTCTGTGTGACCATGGCTGTGGCCCCTTCCCACTCCGACAGCACTACAAACCCAGGCCTTTAGCCTGTCGAAGGCTGAGTTCAACCTCAGCTTTCTCTGGGCCCAGGCGCTGGTCCTAAAATGAGGTGACATTCATTTCACTACATCCTGTGACTGCTGCTCACTTCCTCCACATGGGTGTCGAGTGGAGGTGGGAGGCCCTACCACAGCATGGAGGCCCCAGAGAGACTGTTGCTGCCTCAGAGGCAGGAGGTGGCCCTGAGGGAAGCCAGGCAGTGCCATGCCACCTGAGTCTGCCTCGGTTTCCCCCACTCGCTACAGTGCTAGGCTGGCCCGAACTGCTGGTCAGGCTGAGAAGAGGAGTGAGGTCAGAGGAACAGGCCTCATAGGCCCGCATGGCCCCGGGACCGAGGGCCTAGTCCCCGGGAGGAGGTGGGGTTTATGGGGGGCCTGGGTTGGGGGTGCCCTGCCCTGCTGATCCCTCTTCTCTTCCCCCACAGGTGGAGCCATCGGAAGCCCAAACCCACAGGCAGCCTGAGGCAGAGTTTCGCTGGACTTTCACTCAGCACCTGGATCTATGTCTAAGTTTTAACTCTTGCTTACAAAAGACCACGATAATTCCTTCCCCGAAGCCAAGGAGGCCCCCAAGCCCCGTGTAGCCCCAGCCTGCCTCCCACCGCCCAGCTGCCCGCAATGCCCTCCAGCGGCCCCGGGGACGCCAGCAGCTCCGCTCCAGAGCGGGAGGAGGACCGCAAGGTGGGGAGCTGGCTCGGCTGGGGATGTTCTGGGATGCCCAGGGAGGGGGAGGGCCATCCCAAGGACGTTCTGGGATGCCCAGGGATGGGGAGGGCCATCCCAAGCCATGACAGCTCAGTCCTCATGCAGGACAGAGGGAGGGCTGATAGCTTCTTTCGGTGATAAGGAAACAGGCTCGGAGAGATCAGATCCTGGTGGGAATTTGAGCCAGGCAGTTAGGCTCCAGGACCCAAGCTACTCCCCGCCCAGCTGCTCGTTGTGTTTGAGCAGCACTTCAGACCCTTAGGTTTGTGTAGTCGCTGCTTCGGCCTTGCAGAGTCCCCAGACCTAGATTCCTTTGGGGATTGACCTCTGGCGAGCTATGTGCTCAGGTGAGTCACTTTACCTATTTGGCTGCTTCTGTTTCTCCAGGATGTTCAATAGCTTGTGGGAGGCCAAAGACAAGTTCAGGGGGGGCTTGGTAGATACGAGGCCGCATGAGGGCTCCCCCTCCTGCACAGCCAGCCAGGCACAAGGCGGTGGGTGGTGTGCTGTGTGCTCAGGGTGACACCAGTCATCGTGGAAATGGTGATTTCCCATCTCTCGCCCCCGCTCTGAGTTCTGAGTAAGTGTCACTTCTTCCCTTGGAGCTAGTGACTTCCTGGTTTTTAGAGCCCCATGAGGGGTGACCTCTTCACTGCTCTGCTAAACTCCAGGATGGGCCTCAGTCAGTTAGAGGAGATGACAGAAGACTGGCAGGAGTCCCTGCTGAGTCTTGACAGTCCCTGCTGGGACTTCACCAAGCTGGGTCCACCCATGTGCAAAGCCACCTCGAACCCCCAGCACTTGGACTCCGTTTCCCCCATCAGTGGAACAGGAAATGCTCCCTTCACTCTTCCCAGGAAAAATGTACCAGCCATGGGCCTTCCTGGGGTGTCCCGTATGGCATGCCCTGGTCCCCACAGTTCGCTCTGCCTGCTCCCTCTTCCCTGAGTAGGAGTGAGGAGTGGTGATGCTTGGTCAAATCAGAGTAGCAGGTGTGTTCATGGGGCAGTTTGTCTTTCTGGAACCAAGGTGGACACCTGGTATCAGGTGTGGGGCCCTGAGCACCCTGAGGAGTGTCAGCTCTGCTGGCCAGCTGTCAGAGTCAACTCTGAGACTTGCTCCCTGGTCATCCGCCACTGTGGTGCTCTGCTCATTCTCAGAGCATGTTTGTTTTCTGGGTAGTTTCTATCTATTTCGTTTTTGGGGACAACCCTTGAAATAAGTGGGGCAATTTATAGATGAGGAAGCTAAGTCAAGTTAGTCTTATGTCCAGCTGGGAGCCTGGTTTACCCCCTCCTGAATCAGAGCCTGTCCCACTGCCCTCCATGTGTGGGTCCTGGTATGGACACACACACACACACACGTGTGTATGTGAAGTCCAGACACCTGCCTTCCCAGCTCGGAAGCCTGCTGAGTGCCATGGAGAGATGGAAACCCAGCAAGCTAGGGAGAAGGTGTGTGCTAAAGCCCACTGGGCCCGGCTCCTAGGGGCTACAGGTCATCTCCATCTTTCTGACACCACAAAAAAAAAAACAACAAGTAATTCAGGTTATCGCTTAGGCCTTCTGGGCTACTCTGGCCCAGGACTCAGGCAGGGGCAGATCCAGGCCCTGCCACCATAGAGTCAGGGCCATCTGTGGCCACCTGTGCTCTCGAGTGGCAGCTGTGGCCGTGGATAATTCCCTCTCCTCCTTGAGCCTGGCTTTGCTCCTCTGGTGGATTAGGTGACCCTGACTATCCTCCCCCAGTCTGATGTCCTGACTGGTGCTGACACGGCTTCGTGTCCATGTACTTACTGTTGGTAGTCAGCTGGCCTCCACAGGTGGGGAAGGTGGGGACAGCCGAGCCAAACACCTCCTGTTACTGGACAGTGCTGGCCTAGGGAACAGAGCCTCTGGGCCCTCTTATGGAGAGCAGCAGATCCAGTGCTCTATTATGAAGTTCAGAACAGAGAAAGAGCACTGGACAAAGAATCAGAAGTCCCAGGTCCCAGGCCTAAGTATGCTACTTCCTGGAGATGTGACTTCAGGCCATCTGGGCTTCCGTTTGTTCAGCTGTGAAGTGGGGATAGTAGCTCTAGCTGTGCCTGTTCTACAGGGTGGTTGTGGAAGTCAGATGAGGTCATGGGCATGGAAGTGTCCTGCAGACAGCAAAGTCTGGTCCAATTATGAGGGATTACAATTGCTATTATTATCTGCCCATAGTAACTGCTCTGGCTCAAGCGGCAACAAACACTACCCGGTCCCGGATCCCAGTGCAGATAGAGCGTGCTGGTAGACGGGGGGCTGAGGCACGCAGGCACCCCTTCCAGTCTGTCCGCACCCACAGCGCACATGCCGGCTCACCTGGCACACCTTCCTGGCACTTTTGGGCTGGCTCCTGAAGTTCCCGGGAGTCGTCCAGGGAGGGCGGGTAGAGACACTGACAGATGCCCACAGTAGCCTGTGAAAGCCAGGCCTGGGGCAGGGGTCCCGTGTCGCTGCAGAGGGGGAAGATGAGCTTGGACTGGAGCCCAGGGAGCCTGCCAGAGTTGCCAGGGATACCTAGCACAAAGGAACTGCTTCGGGAGCCAGAGGGAAGGGGTGTGGCCACCCATTGGCCCCTTTACCACCTGGCCCCACATGCCCTTCCAGCCACCCTCCTGGCCACGCCCCCATGCACCTTTCACTCTGGTACTTCCTGGAGCTGCCAGGCCTTTGTTTATGCTGTTTCCTCTGCCTGCTGTGCCCTTTCCCTCATGTTCTCTCCTCTTTGATCAAAGCCCTTGCTTCAGTCTAAGTTACAGTTTGTAGTGGACCAGCGGCTCTCAGAATGTGATCCCTATCCATTCATCCATTGGTGGGCACTTAAGTTGTTTCTGTATCTTGGCTACTGTACATAATGCTGCAATGAATATAGGGGTGCATGAAGGTATAATGCTAAGTGAAATAAGTCAGGAAGAGAAAGACAACTACCATATGATTTCACTCATATGTGAAATCTAAAAACAAACAAACAAAACTGAACAAACAAAACAAAAACAAACGCAGAACAGATTGGTGGTTATCAGAGGGTAAATGTGTTGGGAGGTGAGTGAAAGGAGGAAGGGAATCTATTGCATGGTGATGCACAGTATCCAGACTTTAGGGAGTGATCACTTTGTAGTGTATTTAGATATTGAATTATACTGTTGTACACTTGAAACTTATGTAATAATTAAAAAATGCAATTCCTGAACCAGCAGCACCTGGAAAAGTTAGGAATACAAAAGCTGGGGCCCCACCCCAGACCTGCTGAATCAGAAACTCTAGGTCTGGGGCCCAGCAGTCCTGGCCGTCACCAGCCCTCTAGAGGATTTGAGAAGTTCTGGTGTGGAGAATGCCCAGCCCCACCACTGCCTCTGGAGAGCAGGGACCCAGGGCTTGACAAGCACAGAGGAGGTGCTCGGAGAATATTTTGCGGATAGGATAGAAAGGAAAAGGAGAGTGGGTAAGACCCCCTCCATGGAAGAGCAATCCCAGAGTCCAGGATCAGGCAGATGGGGCGCAGAGCTGTGGGCGACAGGCCGAGGTGGCCACACTCTGGCTGGGTGTGCACAGGGAGGTCTCCGTTGTGGTTTCCCCCCTACACCTGCACAGCATCCTTCTCCCTCAACCTTCCCCATTCATATGTGGGGCAAGAAGGGTCTGCTTGGAGAAGCTGGGAGGAGGCAGGCTTTGGGAGTCTGAGTTTGGGTGCTCTGGCCAGGGTGGATCAACTCGGTAAATATGGCCACAGGAGAGGGAGAGAGAGATGGGTGGGAGGTTAGCAGCAACAGAGCCAAGAGCTTCGGTCCTGGACTAGTGGGGATCATGGAGGTAGGGTGCCAGGCCCTGTGTGGAGGGAGAAGGGAGAGGGTCAGAGGGAGTAGGAAAGGGGACCGAGAGCATTCCAAGCCTTGAGGCTGGAAGAACCTCCTCAGATCCTCAAATATGAATCAATGACTGGTCAGGAGTCTAAGCCACTGACTGGGCCCCTAATATTACTGCTCCCCAATTTCTTCTGGCCTCAGAAACATAACAGCCAAGATGCATTGAGTGCTGACTATATGCCAGGTGCACTTTTAAGCTTTGTACTAGCATTCTCTCATTTCATTCTTACAATTTTTCCATAAAGTAGGCTCTATTACTTTCATCACTTAATCTTATTAAAGACTAAACCAATGTTCAGAGAGGTTAGATCACATGCCCAAGGTCACACAGCTAGTAAATGGTGGTGCTGGGATTGGAACCCAGGCAGCCTGTGCTGTTGGCTTCTGTGCTCTTCAGTCTGCTTCTGATGTGAAAAGGGGTAGGGTGAATGGTGCCTCCCAGCTGTGATGCTCCATAGTCCCACCCACATTTCTTCTGCTGCAGATTCAAGTACGTTTGTTTAGACTGAAAGTTGGGATGGTCAGAGGATGCTTTTCTCCGTGTAACAGTGCTCTCGCCCTGGGATGGACATTGGGGGCACGTCATCTCCAGCAGGAGCTCACACACACAGGCTAGCATGCATGATTGTGAGCTCACATGCACGTGCATGCTCACACCAGATCCATACTCTTCAGTGAAGACCCTGCTGTGGACACACTGCTTCTTACTGTTCTTCCCTCTCTCTCCCTCCCTTCCTCACTCCCTCTCTCCCTCCCTCTCTCTCCCTGCACACGTTGCCTCTCTGTACACGTTGCTTCTCTTTCCTTCTCTTCCTTCCTCCTTCCCTCTCTTTCTTTCTTCAGACTTCGGTACCTTTCCAGG
This sequence comes from Eidolon dupreanum, assembly GCA_028627145.1. Lineage (NCBI taxonomy): Eukaryota > Metazoa > Chordata > Mammalia > Chiroptera > Pteropodidae > Eidolon > Eidolon dupreanum. Next base: position 94,350,546 of record CM053515.1, read on the forward strand.
TACCTAGCACATAGTAGGGCTCCACAAGTCTGTTGGACGAACTGAATTAACATTGCTAGAGGACCTAGTAAGGGGAAGGGGAAAGGAAGATATAAGCGTGGGTAAGCCAAGCCTACTCTGAGGGAAGCCCTTCCCGGATAGCTTGCCTGCTGTGGTGGAAATGGCAGGCAGGGAGCATATCTGTGCTGGGGGAGCATAGTAAGTGTGCTTGTGTGCGTGTGTGCTTGTGCACATGTGTTTGCACATGTAGGGCTAGCGCTGTGGCCAGGGCTCCTCCCTTCTCACCTGAGTCCAACCCAGAGATCTGGTGAGTTCTAATTTTCCTTTGGGCACTGGTCACTTCCTGTGCTCTGGTACACAAGCTCAAGGGCATCCTTGGGTAAGGTTGCCCCTAGCTCCTCTCTCAGTGGTTCTTGCTGGCCCACAGTTCTGCTGCTCTCCGTGGGCATGCTCTGCCTTTCTGGCACTCTGATGCCCACACATCATTACTTTGGGCAGGCTCTTTGCCTTATAATAGTCACTATAGGGGTCGTGTAAATAGCATCCCTCTTAGTACATTTAAACAGTTACAGAGAAGGCAGCTTTACCCTTACCTCTTCAGGAGCACAGCTAATAATAATGGCACATCCATTTTAACTCAGGGGAGTCAATTAGATGCTTGGGCGTTTAGAGCAGACATGTGATGTCAACAGCGGTCACCCCTGAGCTAACCAGGACGTACATTTTAGGCTTCAGGCTCTCTAAAATTCTCTAAGTTAGATATTATTACATGTCAAGTTTAGATAACCTTGCAGTCGATACGGTCTTGAATGGGGGTTAGTTGGACTCTGGAGACAGACCTTGTTTGAACCTGGTCTCTGCTGCGTGACTCAGCTATGTGACCTCTGAGCAGAGAAATGAGAGGTTTATATGAGATTGTGTGTGTGAGTGCTTAACATAGGGCCTGGCATGTATTTTGTTCGTCTTATAATTTATTTTGGGTAGCTAACTAGTTGTCTGTGTGTGCCTGTCGGGCTGTCTACCTGCCTGCCTGCCTGTCCATTTGTAACATAGAGCCACTGCAGCCTAAGGATTGCCAGGGCGTGGGAGAAGAGTGCCGAAATTGCAGATGGGAGCAGGAATGGAGTGGGTTTAAAGTCCCTGAGAATGTGGCATGTGGAAGGAAGGTTATCTCTCTTTGGGTCTGTGGGCACAGTCAGGCCTGAAGTCCTTTCTCCCTTCACCCACTGAACAGAAGCAAAACTGAGGCAAATGGCAGAGAGACCTAACTCCTAATGGCCAGGGCTGTGGCTACCTTCAGAGGCCCGGGTGAGGGGCCATGGTGGGGCCTAAGCTCCCTTGGGTCCTTCATGCCCTAAGTGAGCCAGCTGGGGATGGAGCCCATCCTTGCCAAGAAGCAGGTCCCATGGGGCAGGGGCGGGGAAGGCTGAGCTTAGCTCTGCGGAGGGGAAGAGGGCAGGCAGGGAACTGAGCTGCAGCGGGTGTCCCAGGATGATTGGGAAATGGGGGGGATGCCCTTCCTTTCTGGCACCTGGACTGGGCACGGGGCCTGGTCATGCCCTGCAGCTGCCTTTGCAGAGAGCCACAGGGCAATTAGGGGTGTTGCTTATATTCATCCCACTTAACATTTACACAGTGTGGAAGGTCTGGAAAGGAGTTTCCTTTGCCTAGCAATTAACTCACTTAATCCTCACAATAACTCTGGAGGCTCTGACTGTCATTATCCCATTTTACAGATGAGGAATTAAGGCTTAGAGAAGTCAAGAAACTTGGCAGAGGTCACATGGCTGGGAAGTAGTTTTATTTGGATTCTTTCCCTCTGTAAAGCAAGGGTGCCTTGTGGGGTGGGGAGGAGGTGGCAGGCTGTGCAGAGCCTGGGTGGGCTGCTGAAAGAGTGAATGCAAGTGGGCCGGGTGTCTGAGGAGGTAGCTGCTGGCAGAGAGTGGGCACATTCCACTCTGACCCTGAGCACAGTGTTGGGTACTTATTTGTTCACATATTGTCTTTCCCTCTAAACTGAGTCCCCTATTTGCTTACTTTTATATCCAGTACATAGTCGGTGCTCAATAAACATTTTTGAGCACACCCAGGGGCCCAGACTTGAGGTGGCCCTGAGACCACAGAAGTGAGCAACTCAGGGCTGCAGTGTGCTGGCTGTGTGCTTAGTGGAGTCTCATTCTGGAAGGCGGTGAGGCCCCAGCATGATGCACAGGGTGTGGAGGAGGGCCTAGAAAAATCCACAGGCACGCGCATTTTCATCCATTTAGCATTTATGGAGCAACTGCTGTGTGCAGAAACCTGAGAGCTGTGGGGAACTGAGAGGAGCCAACAGGGCACGGCCTTTTGAGAGGGGTGGGAGGCTCTCGTCAATAATTATAATAGGAAGACTACTAGGCAGTCGATGAATATTTGTTGACTGTTGTTGAATAATTGAAACAAAGGGCTGATGAGCTTTAGGAGGTGACTGAGATCAGAAAAAGGGGGCTTTGGAGGGCTATGCGGAAGTGTGAGTGCCACTGTGTGTAACAATGGCCGTTTGCATCCTCAGCCTCTGCCCATCCTCCAGCATCACACCCTGTTGCTCACCTGTCTGCAGGCCCGACCTGAACAGGCTGAGCACATGTGAATGAGTGTGCGTGGGGTCGCAGGGCGCTGCGCGGGGTCCTGTGGCTATAGCTCTGCTGACCTGGTACTCAGGCGGCCTGTAGTGGGCTCTGTCTGCCGGGGACGCGAATTTGTTTCACTGAGTTCCACGACCACAGACAGGCCCTGGGAGGCCAGCCAGCTAGCTGGCAAAGGCTGTACGTGCTTCTCGTCCCAGGGGGCCCTGGCAAGTGGCTGGCTAGATCGGCAAGTTCGTCCCCTCAACTCAAATACCAGCTTGAGACATCTGCTCAATGCATGCTGATCAGTGGCATCAGTGCATGTTCTGAAGGGACAAAGCCGTCTCTGGGGGAGGGCCTTGTTGGATGCATCACTTTTCGGGAGAGGGGTACTATGCCGAGGCATGAGGTCCCAGGACAGCCGTATGTGGATGTTTGCATGTGAATGCCCATGTGTACCTTAACCTTGGGTTGCCTGCTCGCTCATGGTTTCACTGTGTGTGTGTGCACGCTCACGCACGCAAGTCAGTAGCACATGGCATCACAGGGTATAGTGGCATGTTGCAGTGGAAAGACCCAAAGGCTTGGAATCAAAAGATTTAAATTTTGGTTCTAAAGTCCTCCTTTCCTGGCTCTTTGATCCTTGCAGTTTGAATAACCTCTCTGAGCTTCAGATTTCCCGCCAGTCTAATGGAAAAAAATAATACCGGCTCTGCTTTCTGTAAAGTGTAAGAATAAAAATGAAATAACGCATATGAAAATGCTTTGTTAATTACCATGTGCTGTACAAATGTGAGAGATTATTATCGTCATAGCCCAGCTCATCAGAACGAGGAGTTGTATGTGGCTTAAAATAATCCATCCAGTGAGCTGTGTTAAAATCTAGGTCAAATCATAGCCCCAGAAGTTGAGAGAGGCTGATGGTAGCTACCTAATCTAAGAGGCCACCAAATGTGAAGGTACTTTGAAGGCTGTAAAGAGTTGCATAAATGTAAAGTGACATGATTATGTTTAAGCCTAGAAAGTACATTTTAGTCCTCATGTTTCCTGATTTGGAGTTATAATAAGCACTGGAGCCTCATGCATGGTCGTATCCGTGTAGGTTTGTGGGTTCATATGTGTGCCTCTCTGTGTGTATGGACTCATTTATTGAGCACCTACTATGTGGCAGTCACTCATCAAGTATTTCCGAGTGCCTACGCTGTGCCATGTGCACCGGTCTAGGCTCTGGGAGTGCTAAGGTGAATGAGAAACAGTCCTTTCCCACAAGGAGCTGGTAGCCTGGCCAGGACAATAGCCAGCAGGGAAAAGATCTGTGAACTCAGTCTAGGAGGAGAATAGGAGGAGGGGGTCTAGGGGAAGGAAATCCAGGAAATGAGAGTGGAAAAGGAAGAGTTTGCTGAACCTGAGGGGAAGGTGGTCGGGACAAAAGGAAGAGCCTATGCCAAGGTGCCGGGGAGGGAAGCAGCCCGATTTTGTACCTGGAGCAGGCTGTTTGCACACAGGTGAGAGGAAGGCAGTAGGAGGGGAGTCCAAGGCTGCTGGCTGGGTCCTGGGGGCCTTCCTTCACACGGCCTAATGAGCTTGGCTTGATGCTGCAGGCTCCTGGGAGCCCCTCAGCAAAGGCTTAAGCTCTGCGGAGTGACATAATCAGCTTTGCATTTTGGAAAGATCAGGGAGCCCCAGTGTTCCTGAGTATCTCACTGTAGCAGTACCAGCCAGATGTTGGGGTGTGTCTATAACAGTGAGTGATAGCTACATATGCTGGGCAGTGAGCTGGGATTTGCTTGGGAGCAGGAGGGAGGACAGAGGAGGAGGGAGTGATGCACTTTTGTGAATAGTTCTGGTCAGGAAGTGCTGTGGGAGCAGAGGAAGTTAGTAATTCTTGAGTGACTATCACGTGTCCACCTTCCCTATATTACTTCATTTAATTGTTGTAACATTGATGTGGGGTAGATATTATCCCAGTTTCATAGGTGAGAAAGCAAGACGCAGAGAGATTAAATGGCTTGAGTTACTCGTGAGCAAAGAGCAGGGCAAAAAGTCCAGCCCACCTCCTCCTTCCCACAGCCCACCTAACTAGAAGTTCTGCCTCTTGCCACCACCCACTGGAAGGGTTGACTAATTAGACCCCTTCCTTGATGGATGAGAAAACCAATCTGGGCCCCTATCTGTTCCTGCTAAATTCGTTACTGTTTTCCAGCTGCTTCAAGTCACTGTGGATCAGATTCTTCCCTTTCAGAGTATTAGCGATGCTTCCTAATTCAGTGCTACTTGCAGATTTGATAAGCATGTTTTAAATTCCTTTGCTCAACCCAGCAGCAAAGACATTACATGGAATGGGCCCTACGACAGATGTGAGAATGAACTCCTTGCTATGCCTCCTTGAGGGTCATGGCCCCGAGACAACTGCTCACCCTTCTCGGTGTGTTATCCCCCCCTAACTAGTCGTGTGAACGCAGTCAGGCCCGGAGCAGAAGGTATCACCTTCCTCTTTGCCCTGTGACTTGTGACTACATTGCAGAAGAATGATATGTTGGCCAAAAAAGAATGTGCTTTTCACAAAGCTGTGCTTCAGGGCCTGATGGAAAGGTCATGGCCTGGGTGCGAGTTCTGACCCAGATTCTTATGGAAACTCGGTTTCCTTAGCACAACTCAGGGGTGCCTGAGGCCTGAATGCGGGGCTGGGTGTAAAGCGCCTTGCTCCGCGAGGCACAGGCTCAGCTCACGGCAGCCCACCCTGGCCATCTCCACACTCTTGACACGTCTGGACCCGGACACGTGGTGTGGCATCAGTGTATTCCACCCCTTCCTCCTGGGGTGTGTCACACTGAATTGAGTTCAACAGGGGGAGAAACATGCTGAGCACGCGTGGCGTAAGGTGAGGGATGGCAGCAAGTCTGCAGATGCAGATGGCACAGGAGTTTCCTATCAGGGGTCTACAAAGGCTTTCTCCACATCCTGATGGAAGCTGGAGCTTGCCGGTCCTGACATGTCAAGTGCATTTTTGGGGGGCCATTTCTGAGTGGTAACTATGGTTCCTTTTTGCTGATCAGGGGATCTAATTGGCTTCCACATCTCTGATCAGTTCAGAATAAAAGTGAGAAAATCAGCTGAGCCCTCTGTAAGAAGTACAGTTTGTTAAAGAAATGGTTCAGAGCCCAGGACTTCTGGGCAGCAAGAGTCTTTCTAGACCCATGGCTGCCCAGGCTGGTCTTGATCCACTTTGGCACCCTCTCTGGTCTGCTGCCTTGTGCATTCATCCCATGGGCTGGCCACTAGGAATAGCCAGAGGCTCCGCTCAGTCCGGCCTAGTGCTCTCCAGGCAAATACAGGGACTGGGCAGGCTTCCGGCTGCTGGGGAATATGGAAGCCCTCTCATCTGGGGGCATGTGGAATACTCACTAAGTGCTAGGCCTGCTCTAGGCTCTGGGGATCCAGCAGCAAACAAAATAGATGGGACAGACCATTTGTTCATCTGTGCTCTTAAAATCCCTAGAAGTGGGCAGAATGGACACCCATTTTATGGATGAGGAAACAGGTTCAGAGGATGGTCCTATAACTGGCAAATGGAAAAGCGGGCCTCATGTGCACTTTGGTTGCCTGTAGTCCTGTGCCTTCTGTGATTCCACATTGACTCTGATTGTTTTGTAAATGCTAAGTTACTTGGTCAGGAGGATCAAGGCTGTGCCTATTTAGCAGTATTGGGAATAGACCAAAAGCATCACCTCAACCTGAAATTCACTATAGTTGTGTGGATCCAGTGGAGACCTTCACAAACATTAAGCTGCACTGGTAATATTTCCTCTCTTTGAGATCCAAGCAATCTTTTCTTAAACAGAGGTGTCTGTGGGGTCTCAGAAGACAGCTTAGAGCCAGCAGGCCTGTCCTACTTTGGGGCCTGGGCTCCTTAAACCATCCCTTCAGCCCCTCTCCAGCCTCTTGGTCCTCATTGCCATGTCATTCTGCACAGCTTACAGACAGTGCTCTGAGGTCTATCATCACCACCCCTAGCCAAATCGCTTTGTCCATGGCTTCTTTGCATCTTATGACTTTGACCTCGTGGATTGGCACCTGTCTCCTCCTTTGTACCCACAATATCCCAGTGTCCTTTCTGCTCCTCTAAACACACCCCATCTTGATGCGCTCTGCCCTCCCTCCAACTTGACTGTAGCCTCTACCTGGTGTTAAGGCCTGGAGCCTCTGTTCATCCTCTACTTATGTCTATTTGGAGAACTCCTGGAACTTCAGCTGTGACATCCCTAGATCTCCCTCCTGGGTCTGTCCCACAGACATGCCTTGAATGGATGAATGGTCCAATGTCTACTGTTGGTCGCAGTAGGTTTCTATCTGCATGTCCCACCATCACCTGGAAATAAATGTGGCAAACCACAAGCCATTTTGAAATCACAGAAAATGAAAGTCGAGAGGAATGTTGGGGGCCATCTCGATCAAATCCTTAGGGAACCTGTGCTTTCTTTTCCGGGGCGCCAGCATCGCCCTGGCTTGGCACCCTCCTCAGGAAGGCCATGAAGCCATCTTCGGCTCGTGACATCACGCAAGGCATGAAGAGCAGCCTATGGCCCCTCTGTTGAGTGAGGGTCCCTTTCTCTGTCCTTCCCCAACATAGTTTTTGCTCATGATGAGTCATGCCGGAGCCAGCTGAGTCAAAAGTGACTTATGTATGGTTTGTGGCTAGGCTGGAGCAGCGAGGCAGGAGGACTTTCTAGGTTTATGTCTCTATGCCCCAGACTAGCATGGCCCAGTCCCAGCAGGTACCGAGTGAGGTGTGGGTAATAAAACAAAACTTCTGGTCCAGAACTCGGTGAATGAGGGGAATCACGACGAACCAAGACATCGTCCCTGAGGTGCTCCTGTGGGGTGACAGGCGTGTGTAATGCCGGTGCCGCGTGGCAGACACTCCTGGGTATATATTTACAGCAGCTGTAAAAATCATCTATTGCCTACATGGTCTTAATTCCGGGTATTGCATGTACTTCCAATATGCATTACTAAATTCAGTATTTCTTTTCTCGTGATATTATTCTTTTCAATAAAGGTGATTCATTAAATAGATAGCTAATTTAATTTTTCATACTGTGTAAGATTTTTTTCATATAAATAAATTCTTATCCAGAAACCAATTCTTTTGTCAGTGTGTGTCATGATTCTGTAGTTCAGAACTGTGGCCACCGGGAGGGAGAGCTGCCTTCGCTGGGGCAGCGGGGTCTGCCCCGCCGGAAGTCCCCCCTCTGAGAGTATATTTAAAGGGGGCTCTAAAGGTGGCTGGAGCTTTGCCAGGCAGGAAGGGTGTGAAGCTCATCCCTGACAGGAGGACCACCACGGGACAGCCCTGGGAGTGTGGCTGTTGTGGCGGTGGGTCGGGGAGGAGGCCTGTTGGATCCAGCCCTGACTTCACAGGCTGTGTCTGTGCCCGCAGGAGGGAGAGGAGCAGGAGGAGGCACGTGGCAAGGAGGAGCGGCAAGAGCCCAGCACAACTGCACGGAAGGTGGGGCGGCCTGGGAGGAAGCGCAAGCACCCCCTGGTGAGTGTCCCGGCGTCCCCCAGCACACACGCACACATGCCCTGCAGGGCCCTAGGAACGCCGAGACCAGCGTGGGCCCAGTGTGGGGCGTGGGCCTCCAGCTGCAGAGTTCACCTACCTTCCCCATTTGAACCCCACAACCACCCTCATGACTTCTCTTTTCGACATCCAGCTGGAGACCCCTAGAGACCAGGGGACTTACGGCTGTGGGTTGTGGCAGAGCTGGAACTTGAACCGGGCCCCTGACTCCTGGCTTCCTCTGAAAGGGCAGCAAGAGATCCTGACAGATTCCCTCGGTGGCTGTGGCAGGGCGGAACTTCCTTCTCCCTCGCCTGCCTGCACAGGCCCCTCCCTCCCCATCCACCCACCCACCCTGGGCCTCAGTCCCACCTGGAGAACCTGGAGGAAGGGAACTGAGGTCTGAGAGTCTGATCAAAATGACTGGGGAAGAGATGCGGGCTGATGAGTCCCTTTTTAAGAGAGCAGGAGAGCTGGGCGGTGTAAGTCCTGTAGAAGCGTAGGCCACAGGGCCGGCCCGCAAGCCCCAAGCTTCCCGGTGCCATTGCCTCTGAGTCTGGGGGGAGCTCTGGGGCTGCCCAGAATGAGGAGTGCTCTGGAGGGCAAGGCCTGGAGCCTGCCTACCTTATGCCTTAAACTCAGAGGCAGAGCAGCCATTATTTGCCAGCACCAAAGACAGCTGGTTCCTTTCTTTTAGCCCATTCCAGCTGAGAATGGGAAACTCGAAGCATGAAGGTAAGGGGCAGCCGGGAGCTCCAGATTTGGCTCTTCAAGGAAATGTTCTCAGTAGGGCAGGATTTTCTCCCTTGGGAGAGTCGGGGTGAATAGAGGCTGAAGTGAAAGGAGCCGGCAGAAGCGGGGGGGGGGAGGGCGGGGGGGCTGCCCAGCTGGACCTGAGGGGCGCTTCGCAGAGCCCGAGGGTTTGGGAACCTGCCTGGTACTACAGTGTACCACTGCCAGTTCTGCTTGAAGATTTGGAGGGGAAGGGGGAGCAGAAGTTAAGTCTTTTAACTGGTAAGTAATTTTAAACATTTTAATGTTAAAGCAAATATGGATATTTTATGGTCTGGAATGAAAAATTCCATGAAGTCGAAAGATAAAACAGACGACTTCAAAGGAATATCCAGCTTTCAGCTGACTCCAGGTTGAACCCTGGACTCTCAGGGTGCCCCTCCACTAGGAAGGTGGGGCACAGTGCAGGCTGGTGTGCTTGGGGGAGCCAGGCAGAGTCAGAGCCCGCTGGTAATTCTGCATCTGCATGTGTGCCCATGATCTGCCAAGCAAACTCCACCTCTCCCTGGTCCGGATGCTGGGGACAAAAGCCCCACCTATAGCAAATACAGGGCCAGCAACCCCTTGACTCCTCCTGGTGAGTCCCTGGAACGAGGAGGAGGGCACATCACTGAGAGGAGGGGTAAAGCCCCAGAGGAAGAGGGTGCAAGGAAATCAGGGGCTGTTGTGTACAAGTATGTCGGGAGATGGACAAGTGGGAGCGAAGAGGGGCACGGCCGCGGAGGCAAAGGGTCAGTGGGTCATATGCCCCCAGCCTGGAACAGGGCCCCATGTGGAAGGAAAAGCTCTGTCTTTTGAATCAAACAGACCTGGGTTTAAATCCTGGCTCCACCACCTGTGTAACCTTGAACCTAGGGTTCCCCTTCTAAAAAACAGACCCCTGTGAGAATTAAATGGTTTCAAGCCCAAAGAGCTAGGGCTCAGCAAAGGTCATTCCTGCCTTTGCCTGGCCAAACTTCTCTTCAAGAGGCCATGGCGACCTCAGTTTGACAGAAGAAACAGCACTGTATTTACTGCTTCCCAGCTGTGCGATCTTGAGCAAGTTACTGAACCTCTCTGAACTTCTGTGTATTGGTAAAATATGGCCACCAGTAATACCTGCCCTGTCCACCTCCAGCAGTGCTTTGCGAACAGCAAAGTAGAGTCCAAATGTGCAGGGCAGCAGTATAATACACCTGCTTCCCTGCAAGGACCAGTGGGGCCCATGTCCGCAAAGCCTTTCTGGTGGGAGCCTGACATCAGCTTCTCAGCAGCTTCCCAGGCTATGTGTAGGTCACAGTCTGAATCTGTTCTAGGTGACACCTCAAGAGAGGCCCCAGGATGAGAGAGAGAGCACGGGGAAGTCATTGCTGTCTGGGGAGGTAGGGGGCCAAGGCAGCTGTTGCGAAAGGGACCCCTTGCACTTTGGGAGAACCGAGAAGGACTGACACCAGGGGAAACAGCCAGCACTGCCCTTCATGGGCAGCAGGCTGGCGGCGGGGGACAGAGGAGGAGATTCACGCCGCAGCTAGAGGTCAGTCCATGGTTCCCTGGCCCACAGGCCATCTGGTTCACTTGTGGAGCAGGTGCTTGCCCCGGCTTCTTGGGGACCTGGTACAGCTGTGGCCCTGGGAGCGATTGGCCAGGGAGCTTTAAAGCAGCTGAGTGTGTCATTAGCTAAGCTAAGGGGAGGGAGCTTAGCTCAGTTCCCAGCAGGTGAAACAGCATGGAGAGTGCTGGGAAACAAGAGAGGAAAACCTGGCCTCGGGCTGGGCTCTTTATTTGTGCAAAGGTTGCATGAGATGTGCCCACTAGTGTCATCACCACCTCGGTCCCAAGGCTAGAAGATCTCTGTCTCACTCCTCCTTTTGTCCCCAAACCCTATCTGTCCCTGGGTGCCTTCCAGTCATTCCTGCTCCTGCACCTGCCTCCTGGCTGCATCCTTACCCACACTGGACCCCACCTGCCCCCAGAATGGTTTCTCACTCCCCAGCCCTTCCTCCCTTCCAGGACAAACATTTTACACCTACTGGGTTTGGGGAGGTCACACAGATCAATAAGACTCATCTTTCAATGTAGTGAGCTAGAGAAAGGAGGCCACACATAATTACACCAAATACAGTTCATGGCACATCTCTGTTCGAGAATCTCCAGGGACTCTATTTCTTATGGGACAAGATCTGGAATACTTTATCTGGCTCCTCACCATGGGATCTCTCCTGCCCCTGCACTGGTGCTCAGTATCCGCCTCTTTTGCCATAGAAACACAGACACCCCCACCTTCTTGCTGCTCCCTGAACACACCGAGTGCGAGTGCGCGTTTCACAGCCTTCCCTCCTCTCTGCCTCCCCCAGAGCCACAGCCCATCCAAGCCTGTCTTGTAAATGAAGCCCAGTTCAGCCATCATGACCCACACTGGCTCTCCCTTTCAGAATGTTTGTAAAATTAATCAAAAAGAACAGTAAGAAATAAAAGACGTGCTCTAATTGCCTACCGGTACTCCCTCCCCCACCATGTGCTTGGACAGCAGTGGTCCGCAGACCTGACTTAGACGTACCTGTATTTGAACTATTTGTTACCTGTCTGCACAGACCTTGAGAATAAGTATTTACAGACTTTTATATCCATTTGATACTGTTGCCACATCCAAGGGCACAATTTTGTATTTTACAAAACTGTCATTTCTTGATTGATTGGGAATTAACACAAACAAAAGGAAAAACCTGGCCTTTCACCCCAGACATTTGGAAAAGCAGGTGGCGAGGGCCTGTGTCTTCCACTAGATTTGATGTTTAGTGCCACCAGCATTGACGGTTGCTGAACTGTGAGCCACAGTGTACTTACTGTCTACCACCTCTCTGAAGACAGAGACCATAAATACAGCCTCAGAGTTGTGCAGCGCTCTGTTGCCTACAAAGGCCTTCAACAACAACGCCTTCATGTGCCGCGGACAACAAACCTGTGTGACATAGGCGGAGGCCACTGTCATTACCAACCTCATATTCAGATGAAGAGGCGATGGACTCCACACCTCCCAACTCCAAAACCCACAGAGCTCATTTCTTCTCACCACTTTGGCCACACGATCTGGAAGACCGGATATCCAAACTCTTAATTAAGTTAGTATATGAATGCAGAGCTGTTTGAAAAAGTGTGTGGACCTGGCCCGAAAGGCAGTCGACCCAAATACCAGGGAGCCCGTGGGGAAGTGGGGAAGGCTGTGGTGGTCTGAGGAGGGAGAGGTGGGCCCGTTAAAACCGGGCAGAGGCTTGGTCTGCGACTCTGGTCTCAGAGCCAAGATGCTTGAAGCCAGAGCTGACAACAGGAAACAGGAAGCTGGCTGCATGGCTGGGCGGGGCTTCTGAAGGGAGCTGGCACCTGGACTCAGGGCCTGCGGGCTGGCCAGTGCCTATGACAAGGAGGAGGGGACAACGGCATGTGGGGCTGGCCTCTGCTGTGAGCCTGCCTGTGGGTGTGAGCGTCGGGGTGGGCGGAAGAGACATCTTCCTGTTCACCAGCCCTCAAGGACGTTACAGAAGTGAGGGTGTCCAAAGCAGGTTCCTGCCTGGTCACAAGCCCAGACAAGCCCTGGGACCACCTTTGTCCTTCGTGCTGGTTACAGCTGGGGCACTAGGAAGGACAGTTTCTGCTCTTGCCCACCAGGTAGTGAGGGGCTCTGTGCCCTGTTTACTAGTCGTATGTATTTATTCATTGAAGATTTATACCCACCAACTTCCTCCAGGGTTATTTTTGCTCAGTGGGAGCACTCTGAGGTCACCTCTTGCTAAGAATAACCCAGAAAAGGAGGAGGGGAAAAGGGGCCGGGAGCAGGCGCTGAGCTCACCCAGGCCCGCCCAAAGCCAGTGTTACTCCACATTTGAGGCAGAACCTCCAAAACAACTCCTGAGTGAATGTAAGAGGGCAAAACTGCCCGGCTTCAGAGCAGAAAATGGGGGTTATAAACTGTGGGAAGTTAGGGAACCGTTCTGCCGAAGCTTAAGCCAGCTGGGTACAGTTTAACTCAGCAATTGGGAGTCTGCCATACTGGCTCATTTTCCAACCTAATATGACCTTTTGATTTGTCTCCAAGTTAAGACCGAGCTCAAATCCCTTCTTTGTGTCAGAACAGCTCCTTCACTCACCCCCGGAACCCTGACTCAGAGACTTGGTGCCCTCTGCTTTTATGCACAAAACTTCCTGAAAGAGCATCTTCCTTCCTGGGCCCCAGCCCCCAGCCAGCCCCTCAGGGGGCTTCCCGATTTGTGAGCCTGCATCAGCACACCGCTGCCCTCTCCTCTGCTTCTCGTGTCTTTGACGATATTCGGAAAACGAGCTGTCATATTTCTCACATGGTTCAAGGCTTTTCTTGTAACAGCGCCCTGCAGACTCCTACTCATTCCCCTACCTGATGTGTCAGACTAACACCCACTGACAGCATCCAGGACCAGGACCGAAGGGCCTGGTTGGTGGGCTGGACTTCAGGATCGAAGATGTGTGGGGGTGGGGCTGGACTGGGGCCTTAGAAGGGAGGTTGCATTTAGAAGTCAAGGGCAAAGTGGGAGACCTTCCTACCTTAGGGCCTTCCTGAGTGAAGGCGTGGAGCGGGGAATGGGCACCCGGGCGCAAAACATTGTGGGGAGGCCCGAAGGCTGTGTGGAGGAGTGTTCCATTTCAGAACACTTTCCGTCTTGGCTGGAGAGGTAGTTTTGCAGGCTGCCTGAGTGGTTTACACTTTATCCTCTCCAAAATATGTTGTGTTTATTTGGAAGGTTTTTGAGGGGGCGGGGGGGCGTGAAGTAATGGGTGTCACGTTTTGGGAAGCTGGCTCTGGCATCCGTGCGCACCACGGGTTGAGCACAAAAGAATGCGGGGGTATAGGAGGGTGGGTGGGGTGATGCCAGAAAACACCCCCAGAGCCTGATGCGGGGAGGCAGCGGTGGGACAGAATTGGCAGGGCCTGCGCCGCTCGCTGGCCGCTGTGGAGGAGGGAGAGGAAGGGGCGAACACAGATGTTTCCAGACCTCAGACATGGCGTCAGTGTTATTGTCAGGGACCGAGACTTCTGGAAGTTAGCAAATTTGTCGAGGGGCCCCTTCAGAGGCCACTCTAGATTGCAAGGCTTATTGAGGGAGCATCTAAGCAAAATCCGTGAATCTCTTTGGTTTTTCCAAAAATCTCTGGTTATTTTCATCCCTCCCTGGTCCCTCCCCCGGGGTCACACATTTTGGGGACACCTTCGGCAAAAGTCATTCATATCCTCAGGTCCCAGCCTCCCTGGCTCCTCTAGTGCCCCAGCTACACCTGCACCCCTCCGGGTGCCACAGGTGCTCGCCAGCTCATCCATCTGGGCGGGGCCGTCGACCCTGGTTTTCTCTCATCATCCTCACCTAGAGAATTTCGTGTGTTTTGGTCCTGCCACCTCAAGAAAGATTATAGTTGAGCTGGAGAAGCACCAGAGAAGGGCAGCTAAATTGATCAAGGGAAAGGCGAGGCTGCCAAGTGAGGACAGGCTGAAGAGATTATGACTCTCCAGTCTGGAGAGACAAAGGGCGAGAGGGGATGTGATTAAAGCTATGAAATCATGTCAAGGGCGGGGCAGGATGAGCACTCCCGGGTGCGGGCGGGGTGGGGGCGGGGAGATACCCATTAGGCACTTCAGAAAGGTAAAGGAAGCACAGAAAAGAAAGCGCCATTGTCTGTGGTGGGTTCCCTTTTTACCAAGCCTGTCACCCTGGGCATGGGTAGTAGAGGTTGAAAATAGCAATAACTTCAAAAGAGATTTACTTAAATGCATGGATCTTCTATACGTGATGGCTTTTTCGAGGGAGCCTTCAGCTCACCCTGAAATCCTTTGAGGATGACTTCAGAGAGCATGGCCCAGACCTCTTCCAGGCGGACAGGTGTCCCTGCTGGAAGCGGAACCCTGAGTGGGCGGGCCATTCACTGGGCATGTTCATGCTTGCATCTCTTTTCCATGGCCAACAGGGGCATGGACTGAGTGACTTCTAAGACTGCTGAACCCTGAAGTTCTCAACCTGAGTCACACAGACACCACACGCATGCACGCATGCACACATGCACACGCATGCCCACACACACACGCAGTGGAGAGATCTCTGGGGAGTGACATGGGGAGACACCTCCCAGGCTAAGTGGTGAGGGAAAGAGGACCTAGAGGTGGGTGACCAGACCAGGGCCAGACTTTCCAGAGCTGGCCCTCTTTGGCCTCTGGTTCTGCTGTCCCTTGACCTGACTGGTGGCTCTTTTAGCTGCTCTACTAGGGAGAAGGGAATTAGAGGGGTTAGACCCCCAGTTCCAAAGCTTTGGAGCTTGGCTCCATCCACCCCAGGAAGGCAGAGTAGGGAGGCTTTGGGGACCCCTCTTGGGAGTGAGTATAGGATGGACCTCTCTGACTCTCCCTGCCTCAAGGCCACTTCCAGCCAATCAGATAAGAGGGCTGCCAGGGGAAGGGGCTGCAGGAAGGCCTGGAGCGGAGGAGAGGGGGCAGCCAGGGCCCAGTGCCAACACAGCGGGGGCCGGGCCGCCCTGCTTAAGTGGACTGTGTGGCTGTTTCCTGAAACTAGAGTCAACCTGGGAAAATCCAGGCGTGGGGGGTGTGTGGGGGGGCCTGCAGGAGCTGAGGAGCTGGAGTGAGCTGTGGGTGTGAGTGCAGGGGGACTGCGTGTGTGTTTGTTGACATCGCTCTGTGGCATCTTGGTCCTGTGGCGGGCTGGTGTCGCTGGGTGGTGGCGTATAGCCTTGTGTGTCTGTGCGTGTGATTGTGTGTCGAATCAAGAGGCTGATGCTGGCCTGGTGCCAAGGTCCCGGCTGGCGCGGAGTTGAGTACTGCCAAGGGCCTTAAAGGCACAATGGCAGTAATGTGGGGGAGGCCGGGGAGGGTGAGGTGAGGCTGAGGAGAGGTACAGGAGGGGCTGTCCCTGCATCTGCTGTCCCTCCCCAGAGCTGCTGGGGGTCAGGGGGAGAAGAGGCTTCTAGCTACAGGCCCTGGAGCTCGAGTGGACAGCGAGCCAGGTGCCCAGAGCCAGCCCTGGTTCCTACCTCCAGGGAGCTCCAGGGGCCCCGGGGCTTCCCCTCCATGCCTTGGCCGAGGGGAGCCTCATGGCCCCCAGCAAACGGACTCCTGTGCTCACTGACGCCTGGGCTCCATCTCCCTTGTGTTATTTCCCTCACCTCTTACTTGCCAGGTCTTAATTTTTTTTGTGTGTAAATATTATAACTATAGCAAAGGGCCTCTCAAAAATTGCTTCCCTCTTTGGAGCTTCTGAATTCTGGCTACATTGGGAGACGAGGTCTCATGTGTTAGGGAGAGGTGGGATTTCTGGAGTCTGCTCAAGACTTTCAGCAAAGGCCAGGGGCACAGAGGGCCAGGGGGTCAGCTTCAGCCTGGACAGGTTCATCGTAGAAGCCTCCTTCTTGCTTTGCCGCTGGCTCTTCTTTTCAGTGGCTGCTGCCAGGGAAACGGCCGGCAGCCTTCCCCGGCCCTGCTCAGGCCCATCAAAGCCTCTTTCCTCCTCAGAACCCCTGGGACTTGAGGTTGGGCTTTTCCGGAGACTCAGCCCTCACTGGGAGCCAGCTTTCAAATGCCTGTCCTGGATCCGGGTCATTCTGGAAGCTTTCCCACTTAAAAGGTGTGTGACCGGGGGCAAGCCTTGGAGCCTTTGCCTTTGGAAAAGTGAGGGTGACACTACCATCAGGATAATCATGATAAGTAAATTTATTAATCGTATAGGCATATTTATGCTGAGCCCTTATGCTTAGAACTCAGGAGCTGTAGAAGGGAGAGAAATGAAAAGATAAATAAGGCACAGTTCATGGTCTAGGAGGGAGACACACAGTAAACAATCAGGTACAGCAGCGAGGAGTTCTATAATGAGATCGGGTGTGAACGTGCTCTGTAAACAGCCGAGGTATGCAGCGGGCTGGGGGACGCGGCAGCACCAGAGCGGACTTTACCCCAACTGCTGAGGGCCAGGCCGAGACCAGCAGCCTGCCGCCACCCCCACCCCCTGGGGCTTTGGGAGCTGAGGACGGGCAGAGGCTAAGGGGTCCAAAGACCAGGGCCGAGCACAGGGCCCTTCCAGGTTTGTGTGTGCATGTGGATGTGTGTGTTAGAGAGAGACAGACAGAGAGATAGGCAGGTGGACTTTACGACATTCCTTAGAAGGCAGTGGAGTAATGGTTACTAGGGACTAGGGGCAGAGGGGGTGGGAGTTTGTTAATGGGTACAGAATTTCATCTAGGACAATGAGAATTTCTGAAGATGGATAATGGTGATGGTTGTACAATAGTGTGAATGTACTTAATGCCACTAAACTGTATGCTTAAAAATGGTTAAAATGGTAAAGTTTAGGTTATGTGTATGTTACCTCAATATTAAAAAAAAATTGTTTTTTTTTAATGGTCCTTAGAAAAAAAGGCAGTTCCTGGTCAGTGGTCCAACCCTCAGCCCAGGGTTTTTCAACTTATAGCATATTTTAACATTGATATTATGGGCTGAATAAAAAAATTCTTCGTCGTGGGCACCATCTTGTATTTTGTAGGTTGCCTAGCAGCATCCCTGGCCCCGACCCACAAGAAGCCAGCAGTCCGCCCCACCCCAACGTGACAACTCAAAATGTCTCAGACACATCGCTAAATGCCCTCTGGGGGCAAAACCTCCCTCGCTGTAGTGGGCAACAGAGCAACAGAGAAGGAGGAGGCAGCTGTCCCAGGGTGGAAGGGTCTTGTCTGGAAGGAAGGCAAAGGCCAACACATGCTGAGGGCCCCCAGGAGGTGGCGAGCAGGGTTTGAAGATCCAGAGTGTGGCGTAGTGGGCGTGGTTAGGTGCAGTGGGCCATAGGATCAAGCTTCACTCAAATCCATTGCCCCCACCCAAGGGCAGAGAAGTGAGGGTGCTCACTGCTGCCATTTCCACTTTCCCACCTCCTGCCCACTCCCTTCCCCCCATTCCCCCAGATGAGAAGCAGAGGAAGTTGAAATTGTCACCTACAGCAGCTGGTGGTGCCTTCTTAAAAGGGCCAGGGGCTTCTGATGCTACTCCTCTTCTCCCCATAAGCAAAACCAGTGTCTCGGGGTGTGCTGTATCTCCTTTCAAGGCAATTGTAAAAATAAAAGCAAACAAAAACAGAATTTTTAACAGTTACAGCTGACGTGCAACAAAGTTGAAACTCTCAGTGTGTGAGCAGGATGTTCTCTTAACCTAATCTTTCAGAGGAAGGAAGCAATTAGAAATACTGAGCACCTGCCAGGTGTCTTACTCCATGCTGAGTCTAACCAGATAAAGCCCCTGCCTCCAAGAGGCGCAGGCTAATGGTAACAGTGGAGAGAGAGGAGGGCGCTTTGAGGCCAATGTAGAGGTGGGGCAGATGTGTAGGCCTGGCCGAGGCAGTGTCTCCTAGTAGCTTCCAGGTGTGGATTATGCTCTTCCTGTCACCTGAGATGCCCCTTTTAGGGAGCACCCAGCTCCTCCCCAGAGATTTGGAGAGTCGCTTCAGTCCATTTGCCTGTGGACCTACTTCTTCCCTCTTAATGGTTTCTTATAGGTGGATTTGACCAGCCCACTTATCCTGGGCCCCAGAAAGAGGGCTAGTGAAGGGCTCAAGGTGGGTGGTAAGCTGTATCAAGGGTTCTACGACAGCAGTCAGCAACTCTCCCCAGAGCTTTGGCTGATTCAGACGCATGCAGGACCAGAGAGGACAGGCAATGGAGAATGGCCTGGCTGGGAAGTAAGGGGGGTGAGGACTGACAGGCTCAGGGGGATTTTGGCCCGCTGAGTTCATCTTGGGGCTGGAGCTGTGCAGAGTATACTCCCCTTTCCGCTTATCTGCCCACTTCTGGGAAGATGGTGTGTCACTGCTTCAGAAAGTGGTCCTCCAGGCCTGGCCTGAGAGGGGAGTTTGATTAGTGTGGCTTGGGACCCTGAGGTTTGCTGAGTCTCAGAGCAGGTACTCCTGGTTGTCTACGCTATGGAGCTGACAGTCAACAGGAAGTGAGTCCCAGGGTGAGAGGAGGCCGTGTGGTCCCCAGGCAGGAAGTGAATTACAGCGGAGTTGTCTCGAGCAGCTTTGTGGGGGCAGGAGCTTGCCCCAACTTGAGGTGTCTGTGGGGCAGCAAGTGGCTAGAGGAAAGGAGGACACGGCCAAGTAAGAGATTGGCTTTGACCTAAACTTCTTAGCCTGAGTTGGCCAGGGAGACACCACATTCTTCCTCCCTGGGATTGCCACGTTTGGGGCTCTGTCCATGCCTGGTGCAGCCAGACCTGTGGGTGGCTGTGGAGGCCCAGGTGTGCCCCACTCTCCAGGCCTTGAGGGGTAAGAGGATTTATACCAGGTATGGGCATTCTAGGCCAGGAAGCCCTGCTGGTTTGAACAGGGAGGTGGGAAAGACCGTCTGAGTCCTGGGCAGAGTGGGTGGGTGGGTCCTGGCATGTGGGGGTGCAGCTGAGGAGGGAGACAGGGCCTTCTTGCCCCACTTGCATTCCTGTTTGACCTCCTGGGTCTGCTGGCTTGGGCCCTCAGTGCCCGAGCCTAGTGGAGGAATTCTCGCTTCCACTGGAGGCCTCCTCTTCTTCTTGCTGCAGCCTCCCCCCCACCCCCAGCTGCAGGGACTACAGACGTTTGCAGCTTTCCATGAGAGGTTCTCTTCCGGGAGGAAGGCCTGCCCCAGGCCACCCCCATACAGCCAGGTGAACAGCTTGACAAGGGGCCTGGAGTTCCCTCTGCTCGTCCTCATGCTGCTCCGTGGACCCGCAGCCTCGTCCAAGGAAGAGTCTGGTTTTGTTCTGGTTTTTATTTTTGGATTTTTTTTCCCCCCAAGGCCCTTGTCTCTATTTGCTACCCCTGGGGGGGGCAGAGGGCGGGGGGCCCACCAGACAGCAATGGACTCAGAGTTGATGTCAGAGATCCTTGGAGCAGAAGCAGTCTTGGAGATTGCTGGGCTGTGTGGGGAAGGCCTGGGGAAACCAACGCTCTCTCAGGTGGTTGGGGTGTACTCGAGGGGCACAACTCTTTGGAAGGAATTTGGCCGTTTCTACTTCCGCTCAGATGGGCAGGCCCTCCACTCCAGTCAGTCCACCTCTGGGACTCCAGCCTGCGGAAAATCCACAGGTGCACAGAGGTCCAAGCTCAAGGGTTCACTGCAGCAAAAAGCAAATCAGCCCAAAGGGCCACCATTAGGGAACTGTGTGAATAATTCTGGAGCATCCAGTTGATAGAATGTTGAGCAGCTGTGACAGAATCAGACAGATTCATATGCATAGGGATGGAGAGATGGCCACTCTGCTTGTTAGGTAAAGAAGCAAGTGGCAGAAAGATATGAGTAGATGATATGCTTTTAGAAAAAAAGATTCTGGAGCTGGATGTGTGTGTGTGCGTGTGTGTGAATATATACGTATAAACATGGAACTTATACGTGATGCTAGGGACATAGAAAAAAAGTCTGGAAAAGATACTTGCCAAACTGTTTTTAATGGTTTACCAGTGGGGGGTGACTTTGAAGGTAGGGAGTTGAAATAGGAGCTTAAACCTTTTGACACACTCATGTTTGTGTGGTTTGAATTTTTTTAATATATGTGTCTGACTTTTATAAGTAGGGAAAAAAAAGATGTAAGAAGAAGGAAAACACCTCCATTGGTCTAGCCTAGTCATCGCTCCCTACGGGTAGGGAGGCGCCCTCTTGGATTGCGCCTTAGCTGAGCTCTTCGCTGAGGTCGCAGGCCAGCAGCGTGTTTGCTGAGCTGATGCTGCCCAGCCCTTCTTGGGGCAGGATTCTGTGGGTGGAGCCGGGGGTAGGGTTCCTGAGGGCAGCCTGGTGCCTGTGGGTGTGGCAGAGTGCCGAGCATAAGAGACGCTTGCCTCTTCTGCTCCAAGTGGACACTTCCTTTCCTTCTGAGATGTCCCAGCCTACTTGCTCCCAGAGAGCCAAGGACAAAATGGTCTCCAGGGTCTCCAGCACTCGCTCTCTCCTCACAAAGTGTGTGCCCTAGAGCAAATCACTATATTTTCTGAGAGCCTCCCAGGGAGGCCAGGTGGCCCTAAAGGGGTAATGGGTTAGAAGCAACTTTGCCCACCATGCAGTGATACTTGTGAGGGGCAGTTATGATTGCTCTTGATGTTATTCTTGGAGCAAATTCGGCTCTTAGGGGACAAAGCAACGTTTTTCCTTTTGGAGGGGGAACCTGCGACCATGTGCGAGGGAAGGCATACTGTACAGACTACAAATTGTTTTGCCAGGGCCTTGGCTTTCCTGGGGTCTGAGCACCTGGGAGAACCTTCAGGGGCCAGAGCTGAGGCCAAGGGGGCCTCCTTTGACCCTCACGCTCCCATGGCTAGTCACTATTTGTGTCTGGACCTTGAGAGACCAAGAGAAAAGCTAGGAGGGCTCTGACACGGAAGTCAGACCAGCCCAGGGATTACTAGAATTTTCTGAGGTGAGGTCCTGATTAGAAGTGAGGATACCGTGAGGAGCATTTGTTTTTAATGGGGGCTGCAGAAGGCTGGGAAGCCCAATGTCACCTCAGTGAGTGTGCTGCAGTGCAGCTGGGCTGTGGAGCCAGGCTGGTAAGCCTGGCTCGATTCTTCTCTCATTTCCTAAGCTGGAGTCCATAGACCCCTTGACTTCAGGGGTCAGGCCCATGAACCCCTCAAAACTGAGAGCGAAATCATGAGTGTATGAACGTCATGCAAAACTGCATGAAAGTTTTATGTGGACACAATTTTCCAGACATAGTTCATAACTTTCACCAGAATTTCAGAGGGGTCAGTGACCCAAAAGAGGCTGAGGCCGCCGGTGGACCCTCTCCCATGTTTCTTTCTTCATCTTTCCAGGTGGAAAGCAATGACATGCCGAAGGACCCCGCGGTGACCTCCAAGTCCCCATCCATCGCCCAGGACTCAGGCCCCTCAGAGCTGTTACCCAATGGGGACTTGGAGAAGCGGAGTGAGCCCCAGCCAGAGGAGGGGAGCCCTGCTGGGGGTCAGAAGGGCGGGGCCCCAGCAGAGGGAGAGGGTGCAGCTGAGACCCCACCTGAAGCCTCCAGAGCTGTGGAGAATGGCTGCTGCACCCCCAAGGATGGCCGAGGAGCCTCCGCAGAAGAGGGTGAGTCCCGGGCTCAAGGGGCAGCTTCTTGTGGGCTTGCCTGAGGGTTGGAGACGTGGGGCCTAACAGGTCCCTGAAGGCATGGGCTGGGCATGGTGGCTGAAGGTCTCCTTGCCCAGGCTGTGCCCTTTAGGCTACTGATTGGATGCAACCTACACTTAGGTTTTATTTGGCTCGTGTAGTGTTTCAAACATTAAAAAAAAAATTAGTTGCTAATACTTAAAAATCAAGACATTTCATATAAAAATCTGGAGTTTTGGCTTCTCATGAAAAAAAAAAAAAGCTAGATCTGGCAACCGTGGGTTTGCAGAACGCCAGCGGTTGCTGGACTGGGATGGCGGCTGTCCCCTTCCCCCTGCACCTCCACCCCCAGGCTGGTCGTGCACTTCAGTTTCCCGCAGTTCCCACCTGGCCTGCTTACTCTTCCCCAAGACCTGCGGTTCTCAGGGATCACTGTGCTTGAAGCCCCTGGCCTGGGTGCCCTTGTGGGTATTAAAAGCCCATGGAGCCATCCCCAGCACACCTGTCCTGAGCCCACCATAGTTTAGTTGACTGGACTCAACTTCAGTTGTGACAGATGGGGTCGGGGAGGGGCACGTGGCTGGTGCACCGCCCAGCCCAGGCCTCTTCCTCTGGGGACTTCTTGGCCTAGCCCTGGAGTCCTGAAAAGTTGCCCACTTTTCTCTTTCAGGTTAAGCCAACATTTCAGGGCCAACCGAGCTGTAAACATGTTAGTAATGAGCACAACTAGCATTTGTACAGGGCTTCACAGTTTACAAAGCACTTTCTCATACATTATCACATTTGATCCTCCCAGGGCCCTGCCAGGTTGTTTTACATATGTGCATTTTAATTTCAAAAAAGTCTTCCTTCCAAGTGTGTATGATGGAATGAGTAAATTGATTAATTGGCATAACTCATTTTGCATGGATCCAAACCTAATATTCATGCAGGATTAAGAGCATCTCCAGAAAAGAGATTTCCAAATTTTATTTAAAAATACCTTTCATGCATTTATTATTCAACTGAAAATATTTATGATGCTCCCACTATGTGCAAAGTGCTTTCTGAGGTACTCTGTGTTCATTGTTTTACTCCTCCAAACAATCTTCTTCGAGAGGTGTTATTATCCTCATTATAAGGCAGAAGAAAACTGAGGCTTCATGAGATGAAGTGACTTGCTCAGCAACCCCGAGCCCATTAGTGGCAGATCCAGGATTTATTCTGTCCTAGTGTCTGGCTTCAGAGTCGAGTTGGTGGACCCTTTCTCTCTCCCGTTTTATTCTGCAGTGGAACTTGGGCGGGTTGACCCTGAGCTGTCTGGGGCTCCTAGCCTCACCCGAGCGTCTTCTGGGATGTGTCCTGACCCTTGGTGGGAGTGTTCAAGGGACCTGAGTGGAGTAAAACAGAGGAGGAAAGGAAGCGGGTACCACCCGTCCTCCTGTTAAAAAGGCCAGGCGTGCAGGAGCAGAACATGTCAGCCTTTCCCATCCAATGTGCTGGTCCCCAGGGGCAGGTCTTGGCTGACTCCCAGGTTCCTGGGACCCCACCATCACTGGCAGCCAGCTGCCTCCCAGGGCCCAGGCAGTCCTTCCTGGCTGGCAGGATGGAGCCACAGCTCCAAGGCTGCTCTTCACCCTGGAGGGTTTGCTTTCAGTTTGGGATTTTCCTGTATCCATTTCTGTTTGTTCTCAGGAGGTCCTTCTTCATTCAGTCAACAGGTGTTTGTTAAACACCCCTTGCGTCTGTGCCAAAGGCTCTAGGGAAACCCTCATAAACATAAACCTGGTTCCTGCCCTCAAGGGCCTCACAGTCAGCTGCAGAGACAGACATTAATGGGAAATTCACACTGAAAAGTGTGCAATTATACACAGAGATAAGTTCTCTATGGGAAAATGAACATGATCCTATGAGGAACTGTAACAGAGGAATTGGGCTGGCCTGGGCTATTACCTCTAAGCTGAAGGATGAGCCAGGGTTCACCAGGTGAGAGGTGGTGCAGGGAGGGAGTGAGAACAGGTGAGGGAGCAGGGTACTCAGAGACTGACAAAATCCCATAAGGCCAGAGTAGAGAGAGCAAGGGAGAAGGGTGTGAGATGAGGGGAGAGCCAGGGCAGGCTTTGAGCCCAGTCTTCCAGGGAGTGACATGATGTGCTTTGCATTTTGAAAGATCACTTTACCATCTGGATCCTGGAATGGGGCCAGGAGGCAGGATGAGCAGTTAGGAGCTGCTGCAGGTGTCTGTCGAGGAGAGGAGGGTGGCTCTGACGAGCAAGGTGGCAGCAGAGATGGAGAGAGGTGGACAAGTGTCAAGGACATGAGGAGAAAAGGGAAAGAGGTTCAAGGGTGACTCCTGCTTCGGGTGGATCTTTTTCAGAATCTTAGTGCTGAGCACGGCAGACAAAAACATTCCAAGTCTCCTTGATCTTCAAAATTTGGCCTCAGAGCACTCCTGTGTGGCTGTAGCAGTCCAGGCAGTAGAGATGCTAATAGAGGTCAGAGCTGGTAGGAATCCCTGAAGGCTACTGTGAACTGCCCGATGCTGAGACTGGTGAGGCGTTACGTAGAGGGGTGGGCAGTGGCCTACTGGAGTCTTGGCCACCATTCTAGCAGTCAGCCATAGAGAATACGTACTTAGCTGTTTGGTTCCCAGAAGGAAGGAAAATGAGGCCCTGGGGAGGAAGTGACTTGGCTGTGGTCTCCTTTCACTTCCCCCCATTCTAGGTCTGTTTTCAGCGGATTCTATCTGATCTACGATCTCCCATAGATCGAATGCCACAGAGGGTCCCCAGTCGGGAACATCTGAGGTCCTAAGGACCTCTCTCCTGGAACCCCTTTCATTAGGTCCTGTACAGGACAAATGGAGGACTTTTAGGCAGTGTTCCCGTGGCCTGGGCACCCTCCTGTGTACACTGTAGGAGCCCCGGATCGTGACAAAACAGCCAGGAGAAAGAAGGAGGAATAGGGGAGATGATGAGTAATCAGGACAAGAGCCACCTGGACAGGCAGGTGGTGGCCTTGGGAAGGCTCTCACACTCCTAGCATTAATGCCATCATGATGCTAACAGTAACAATGGCAGTGTGCCTTTCTTTTACTGAATATCGACTATGTGTTGAGAGTTCTGTATCCTCACTACTCAAAGTGATTCACACATCACTTGGCATCACCTGACAAGTTAGGAATACAGACTCTCAGGC
Source organism: Eidolon dupreanum (assembly GCA_028627145.1). Classification (NCBI taxonomy): domain Eukaryota; kingdom Metazoa; phylum Chordata; class Mammalia; order Chiroptera; family Pteropodidae; genus Eidolon; species Eidolon dupreanum. The sequence goes on from CM053515.1 coordinate 94,375,797, forward strand.
CCTACCCTGGACCTGCTGAATTAGAATCTACATGATTAAGCAATCCTCATGATTTCAATGCGTATTAAAGTTTGAGAAGCCCTGCTCTTTATGTGTCCCCTTCTTTAATCTTTGTGATCATGTGAGGAGGACTCTTTCATCCCTATTTTTCAGATAGGGAGACCAAGGGTTCAGAGAGGTTAAGTTACCTCCCCAAGATGATACAGTCTGTAAAGGACCAGATCAGGGTCAGCACAGAGCTGCTCTCTCCTCAGACTGAGCACCCAGTATTGGCCTAATGGCTGCCCTCTGGCCTCAGCCCTGTCGTTGAGATTTAAAGGGATTTTTGGGAGGCCCCCACTGAGTATAGTCTCAGACCAAGAGATGTTAGAGGCACCCTGGCCTCCACTGTCTACAGGACCTGAGATATGTCCAAGCCTAGGGTCATGTCCAAGCCTGTCAGGGCCACCCTGGGGGGCCACACAGGCACCTGGCCCAGCCTGCAACCCTAGGTCTGGGCCAGGAGCAGATGGCCTGCAGAGGGAGTGTTGAGAGAGCAGCTGACCCTCCCTCCACTCAGGACAAATGCAGCAATCTGAGGCAGCTTGGTTTGTTGCTTTGCTTGCCCAAGTGTGTGTGCGATATCACTCAAGTGAGCATGCGTGTAGTCTGACAGCTAGAAAATTCCAGAAAGAAGGCTGTTGGAAACTACACAGAGAAAAGTAATTCCATTTGGAGGCTCATGGGGGCTGGGGAATGGGAAAGGAGGAACATCAAGGTGGTACAGTATAAAGTGAGCTGTCTTCTCAGTTCTGGTAAGTCGCCCCAATCCCTGGGCCTCAGTTTCCCCATCGGCAAAATCTAAGGGCTGGGGGAGTACTCCATCATCCTAACAATTCCTTTCAGCGCTGATTTTCTTTCATTCAAATGAATGAGTTATTTCCCATAGATCAATGCCACGGACAAATGCGTCACACAGCCCCTGGCAGGGAATGTTTGAGGTCCTAAGGACCTCCATGTGCAGCCTGATCTGAGGTCGGGCGCCCCCTTCTGGCAGCGCAAAGCCTTGCCGGGCAGAACTTGTAGGTCGGAGAGGAGCTGGGGATCCCGGTGGGGTAGGGAGGCCCCTGGCTGGTGGGAGGAGAAGCCTGGCTTTAGGAGGCTGGAGAAAAATTTGGGGAGTTGGCAGTGGTGAGAGGAGAGGGCCTATAGAAAACACGGATGAAGAGGCTGAGAAAGTCCTGGTGAGAACATACCTTGAAAGAACTGTCTGTACAAAGCGTCAGCGAGTACACACGCGCGCACCCCACGCGACGGACTCACGCGCTTCCTCTCCCGCGCCCCTCCGCAGCCAGCTCGGCTGGGGGCGGGGGGTGTGTGGCATGACACGTGCAGTGCCCGGTGTCCAGACATCCAGGGCGCCCCCACAGGGCTCGCCCGGCCTCCCCTTCCCCCAGGGCTCCAGGTCTCCCGTAACCCAGAACCACCTTGGTCCGTGCGTGGGACAGACGCGGGCAGACGCAGACGAGAGCCCCAGGTCTTCCTTTGTGAGAGGGAGGGACCAAAACATCCTCTGGGCGCTGAGGATTCAGTGGCCTTCAATGTTGTGGCTGGTTTCCGCTTCTGGGCCAGGAGATGAAGTAGGGGCTGTTTTTTCCGTTTTTGGCTCTTTGTGACCCCCTCTGCTGCTCCCCTCCCCCAGCCTTAGTGACCTTCCTGCTTTGGGCCCAAGCTCACTACTCGTGGCTTCAGAGAAGGGAGTTCAGGGGCCCAGGTAAGAGGGAGGGCTCCCTCTCCCTGCCCTCATGTGTGGAGCTCAGGAAAGCATAAATAACCAAACCCTACAGCCAGGGCCGGCCCGCTGCAGGTTGTGCTGGGCCTGGGACGGGCATCTGAGAGAAGAGGCCCTTGAGAGGACGGGGGTAGGAGGCAGGGGTATTCTGGAGGAATATGGCAGCCCTCCTGCCTGCGTCCAAGAGAAGGACTGGGAGAGGATAAGGGTCTCCTAAAGACAGCGCTGCTGGGGCTTCTGCCCCCGAGGGAGCCTTTCCTTCCAGGAACTGGAATCCCAGCCAGGCGAAGAATTTCAGGGAAGAGGAGCAGGGAACTGCTGCCTTAGGGAAGGGGAGCAAAACTCATGTTGATTGAGCACCTATTACATGCCAAGCCCCGTTCTAGGCACTTAATGTTCCCAATAACCTGAAGATTGTAGAAGGGTTGTCTATGGGATTCGGTGAGGACACAGGCTGGGAGAGGTTACAGAGGTCACATGAAGGCAGCTGGAATCCAAGTCTCCTAGAATAAAGGCTGGGCTCAGGAACTGGAGAATGGGATGGGGAATAGGGTACAGAGGCAGACATTAATAACAGAACTACAATATTGAGAATTGCAGGAGGACCTTGGAAATCATCTCTAGCATCTTTATTTTCCAGAGGAGGAAACAGTCCCGTAGAGGTGAAGTTGCTTTACCAGAGTCTTGCTGCAGTCGCCCTGTTCCTCTCCCCACCCCCAGGGCCCACACGTGCAAGCAGACGCTCCATTCCAGGGCCAGGGGAGGCTGTGCAGTCTGGCCCCTCCTCTTGGAAGGGAGCGCTGCTGACTGGGAGGAACTGAGTGGGGCAATTTCTAGACGACCCCTTCTGTGTGCCTGAGACAGTTAATGGGCCAGAACCACAGCCCTGGCTTTTCTGTCGTCCAGATGTGGGCCTCCAACCCTGCCCAGTCCCTTCTCTGCTCTAGCCGCGCTCTGAGTCCTTGGAGCCAGCGTGGTGCCTGGCACATGGTGGGCCATCAGGTTTGACACAGGAACAACTAAACGGTTTGAGGACCCCCGTCCCCATGGCAGGCAACTCAGGCACAGGGCGGGGCCTCTGAGCCACTCCCGTAACTCTGCGACAGTCCCCTTTGTTCTTCCCTCTCCACAGGCAAAGAACAGAAGGAGACCAACACCGAGTCCATGAAAATGGAGGCAAGTGTTTTCCTCAAACCCCAGGGGCTCTGTGGATCCTGATTCTAGGAGAAGAAAGTCACCGCTCTGACCAGCCGTGGCGAGTGTGTGTGAGGGGAGCCTGAGGTGGCCCCTGTCCCCTTCTTTATACATCCCTCTGTGAAGAGGTGGAGAGGAAGTGGGTGTGGAGGTTGGAAGTCCCCCAAGGCAGCCATCTGGTCCCCCTCCAAGACCAAGCACCTCCCCTCCTGGTTTCTGTCCGTGTCACCCCCACCCCAATGGCTCACTTCTCCAGCCCAGATAGGGGCTTGCTCAGCACGCGCAGGGACGACCAGGGGTCAGAGCTCCTGGGCTCCGGTTGAGGTGGGCGCCTCCTCAGTTTCCCCTCCAGGAGGACCAACCCTGCAGTGGGGCTGTCAGTGCCCATCTTAATGCCGGTCTTTCTGTCGTCTCTGTCCTAGGGCTCCCGGGGCCGGCTTCGGGGTGGCTTGGGCTGGGAGTCCAGCCTCCGCCAGCGGCCCATGCCGCGGCTCACCTTCCAGGCGGGGGACCCCTACTACATCAGCAAGCGCAAGCGGGACGAGTGGCTGGCACGCTGGAAAAGGGAGGTGAGGTGCCTTCTGGCCTGGGCCCCAGCCAGTCCCACAGTATTGGAAGACCGGAAGTTAGCTTCAGCCACCCTCTGAGGCTGTCGTCAGGCCCTGGCTGAGCCTAAGTGTCCCATTCGGGTTAACCTCTCATACTGCTAATCCCCAGGCAGTGATTGGTTCCTTTGTTCTTCCAACAAATATTTATTGAACACGTCTTGTGTATCAGGCAGTGTATTAGGCTCTGTGCATATATGATTCTTGTCCTCATGGAGTTGATACCCTGATGGGGGAGAATATCTGAGAACAAGTAAACGGGCTGAAATAGAGGATAAGAGAGGCCTGCTCTGGGTAGGGTGGTCAGGAGAGGCTTCTCGAAGGAAGTGGCTTTTAAGTTGAGTCCTGAAGGAATGAAGAGCTGGCCGTGAGGAGCAGGTGAGAGAGAATGTTCTAGGCAGAGGAAACAGCACAAGCAAGGCCCTGACTTGTTTGGCAGAATGAAAGACCAGTATGCTCAGAGTGAAATGAGCAAGAGAGAAAGTGGGGCCAAACAAGCCTGGGAGATAAGAAGCGTCCAGTCAAAAGCTGGTTTAATTGAGTACACTGGGAAGCCATTGAAGGGTTCCGTACAGAGGAATGAGTTGATGTAGATTAAAGGGGCAGCAGTGGAGACAAAGGACAGATGCAGGATATATGTTGATAGAATCAGTAGGGTTTGCTGATGGATAAGAGGAGTAGAGAAGGGGAGGGAACAGAAGGCTCAAGGAAGACCCCTGGGACACCCAGTGATGGTTGTGTCATTTTCTTGGATGGGGAAGACTAGCGAGGAACAGGTTTGGGATGTGTGGGAATCAAGAGTTCCAGTTGGGATGCTCTGAAGTGCCTGGAACCTGGATGGAGGGAGGTGTGGGCTGCAGAGGTGGGAGGGGCATCTAGAGCAGAACCATTTACATCTGTGGAAATTGATGAGCTCACCTGGAGGGTGGGGACAGAGACCAAGTCCTGGGATTGCATCCACAGGAACCCCAACGTTTAAGGGCTTTGTAGAGAGGAAGGGTGGCAGGCAGCAGGGACTGAGAAGGGGCCTGGGAGGAAACTGAGGGAAGAGGAATGGGGTCTCAGAGAGAAGGAGGTTTTCTGGTGAGAGTTGTCTGGCTGCCCAGCCCTGTGGAAGCTGAATTTGTTGAGACGTATCCATTGTATCCGACTAAGTGGAGGTAGCTGGTGACTTCTAAGAGAAGCTTCTGTGGGGGTTGTGAGGTGGGTGGGAGCCAACCCCTGGGGGGGCGGGCATCAGCAGCAAGAGGAGGACGTGCAGTGGAGACCAAAAAAACCAAGGGAAGACGGGTCCACCCAAGCACAACTGGCGGGGCTGCTCCGCAGTCAGAATTCTGGGGAGAAGGCATGTCGACTTGCCTGCAACCAGGAAGGGAGCGGAAACGCAGTGAATTTCCACCACCTGGGGCACTTCACTATCACTCTCACTGGTCTTTACGGCAGGCCTACAAAGGAAGGCAGTATCCTGTTACAAGGTGTGAGAGTTTGCTCTAGAGAAAGTTCAAAACAAGGAGGGGATTTGGCAACTTGATTGTTTCCAGTTCCTCCTGGATCCAGGAAGGCAGGGATTATGCTCCTAGAAGAGTTTGGAAAAGGGGCAGCCAGTCCAGGTCTGGAGAAGAGAGGGACTTGACTTTGAGTGTTAAGTGTGGTCTTTGGGATGGAAATTGAGAACTGGGACTGTTCTTTCCATCTAGCCAATGGCCCCATTCCTGGACCCCTGGAACCAGGGGTGGGGCTTTGCTTTTTAATCCCTTGTTATGCATGGTGCTTTCTCTGCCCTCCCTTAGCCCTGGGGGCAGAAACTTAGACTTAATAACTTTTAGACCCACAAGAGCTTCTAGAAGTTCTGTGGTCCTCAAACCCTGCCCCTGAAGAAGCTGTATGGAGGCCTGTCCTCAGCTGCAATGAAAAAGGAGATCTTTTCTCAACTAGCAGGGAAAATTAAGATGATAGATATGTTCTCTCATTTTAAGTTTTCTACTAAAATTTAAAAAGACTCATGAACCTCTTGAACACCCACAGAAGTAGAAAGAGTAGTATAATGAACTCCCATGAACAAACATGTCATGGAGCTTCAACCTTCATCAGAAGCTTTTCTAGAAAAATCTTAAACCTTCGGTATTTGCTTCCCCACCCCCAACCAATCTAGGTAACCAATGAGTAGTAACAGAAGAACTTTAAGAGTTGATTTAATTTAAAATATTTTACTAGGAAGACAGGTGCTGTAGGCGTAAAAAAAAAAAAATAAGGGATTGTAAACTGACAAGGTCCTTGCAATCTGTGAGGTCAACTAAGGTTGCCTCACCTAAAACTTTTTTAATGAATAAAAAATAAAAAATAAAATATTTTAGGTATGTGCAACTTGAGATGTACAGACCTACAAACAAAATATGTTTTCTGCTAGTAAAATTGTTCCTTTTTCATATGATATAACCAATGATGTCTGTAAAGAATTCCATGGCTTGCAGGACAAGCGTTAGAACTGTTGATCCTCTCATTTTCAGATGAGGGGTCTGGGACTGCAGAGTTGTGCACTGGCCACAAGCTCACGCAGCGCACAGGGAATGGGCTGGAATGGGATTGGAACTCAGGCTTCCTACTGCCACGTGGGGCCTGGTCCCAAAGACCACACTTACCCCTTTGGGGCTCTGCCAGGTGGCTAGGTGCAGGTAACAAGGATGTTTGCGAAACAGAGGTACCTTTCAAGATTCCCAAGTCTCCCTCACACTAAAGAGTTTTAACTGTGGCCATCAGGCCTGTTTTCTAGGTGACTTACCAAGGATAAAGAAATTCTTCCTCCCTTCACAATCTCGTCTTGGTTCTCTGGCATTTGACCCTTTCTTTTGAGATTCTTCCCCATTTCTTCCAACTGCATCTCCTCAGCATCCTCCTCTGTCTCTCAACCGCGGCACCCCCAGATCTCTGCCCCCACTTTCTGCCTGTCTCGAACCCCTTATCACTTCTGTGCTCTCTTAGATCCTATGACCTGCCCTCCTCCCCAAAATGGCATCTCCCCTCCTGCTGTTTCCCAGGCTTTGTCCCTTGAAGGTCCAGCCAGCATTCCCTGACCTTGGCATGAGACACCTGCTTTTTAAAAGTTCCTGCAAGACACCATTATTGAGCTGACACCCGGAAGCCCGGAGGACTCTTAGTTGTCCCGGGATAGGCTGAGGGCTTGGGGTACCTCAGGAAGAGCACCACCCCATGGGGTCATCCACACACCAGCAAGAGGTGGCTTTTGGCTTTCGAAGGATGAACTGGAACTTAGGGAAGGGGGAGGAAGGGCACTGCAGGAAGATGTGTACAGCATGTGCATCGATTCCGAGGCAGAATACGGCATGGCCTTTTCAGGAATAAGAAGTTCGTGGAGGTGGAGCACAGGGAATAGGGGGCTGAGAGCAGCAGGAAGGTGGCTGGGCAGTTAGGTGAGGCCAAGGCAGGGTCTGAGAGCTTGTGTGCCCTGCCATGGGGCTCCCGCCAGACCCTAGTCTGCGCCTGCCTCTTCCCTGGTCCACACACCACACCTGTGGGGCTGCCTTCCTCCAAAACTTCCTTGGTTTAATTTCCTTTTCCCATGATCACCCTTGTCAGTCAGTCCACAGTTACTGAGGGAGGCCTGTTCTTTACTTTTCTGTCTATCCAAGATAACCTACCTCCTCAGGCTTTCCTACCTTCCCACCCCCAAAATTTTAAGACTTAGAATGTCACAAAACAAAGGAATCTAGACTTCAAGTGGTGAACACACGATTGAGTATGCAGATGTCATAGAATGGTACACTGAAAATTTATATTTTATTAACCAACGTCACCCTGACATATTCAGTTTTTAAAAAAGAATATCACAAAATGAATGAAATTTAAAGTCAGCAGATGAGGAAAATGGAGAATTTCTCCCTTCCCTGAGGCAGAAGTGGGAATTCCTGCTAGAGCTGAGAAGCTGCTGTCTTCCCTGCCCCAGCTCCTGTTCTCTGCACCTCTTTACTAATCCTTTTAAAGATTAAGCTCTGCTTTAATCATGACCAGGTCCTGCTGTAGAACCTACAGTGGATCCCCGTCCCCTCCCATATCATGTCAGAAATCCCCTGGCTGTTTCCCAAGGCTGCAACCTTCACTGTGACCACAGCTGCCTCTCTCCACTTCACTTCCATTTTCTAATACGAGGGACCAGTCTCCTCTTTATACTTGTCATGCTCCTTCCTTTCACCTCACTTTTGTTCATACTCTGCTTCTTCCTATCCATTCTTCAGGCCTGAGGCCAAGAGCTATTGCCTCTTCCAGGAAGCTCTCAAGGATTTCTCTAGCCTGCACTGACCTCCTCCCTTCTCTGTACCCCTGTAGCCCTTACCAATAATATTGTTGGATTTAGCACTCAGTTTCATGGAGTATGTTCCACTATTTTTTATATGTTAATCATGTCTTCCTCCATTGTGTCCAACCTGGTATGGGGCAGGGAGAACAGGCTCAATGAATACCTGTTAGTTGGCTAAGCGGTTGGGAGGCTGGCGAATGCGGGACCCCTTCTCAGGGAGCTTGGCCCCTGGATTTCCACCTTGAGGGCCCAAGCCCTTGGATCCCGGGAGTGCCGACAGGTGTACCTGGAGGAAAACATAGGGCCGGGGGACCTGTGTAGGCAGGCTCCCACGAGTGATGTGGTGCCCCGACTCTCTTCTGCCCTGCGCTCCTGCTGTTCCCACTGGGTCTCCACTGTGCCCGAGCAAGGAGAGGCTCCGGGCACAGGTGAGGCAACTGCCCCTCCCTAAGGAAGGCAAGTCCTGGGCTCCTCTTTCTACTAATGATCAGAACAAAAGGACCCAAAGGAGACCTTTGGGTCTGGGAAGGGCTTCTCTCACATGTGTTCCTTCATTGGTCCTCGACCCTGTGAGGCAGAGGGGTGCACCTGGAGTGGTTACCCAGCAATGGGGGCTGTGGACTGTGTTTGCCTCACGGCAGTTTTTGACTCAGCTATAGCCTGCTGATGTTATGGCTCTCTCAGTAATCTCCTCCCCACAACCGGATTCTAAATTACTTTAGGGCAAGGATACCATGTCCTGCTGATCTAGATCTGGTGTCTTTGCTGGTTCCCAACCTGAAGAGAGGGACTCATACATCCTTACATTTATTAGATGCTTAATGTATATTAAATAGTGATGATAACAAATACTCTGTGGTCCAAATATCATAGTTTCTCCTCCCCTTCGCTCCCCCCACAAACACTATCCTGCCTTCCCTCCCTGCAGGCTGCCCAGCAGTTAACAATGCTTCACATTCCTGAAGAGAAGGGTGCCTTTGGAGGTGAGTGCAATGCTGACTCAGCCTCTTACCACACCTTAGGCATCACGAAACCTCCCCAAGCTCAGGTCCCTACAGCTAGTATGGCTAGACTTGGCTGTACTCTGCTCTCCCAGGCGTGTCTTATCTCCATGAGAGCAGCACTCACCAGTTTTTTTTTCTGCCTCTGCCCACGAGCAGGCACTCTGAGCACTTCTGCCCCCAAGGCTGGCATTCGAACGACTAGGTAAAGGTTTGCTGAATGAAAAAATAACTCTAATCTCAGAGTTTTGGGGGTTAATAAAGTAATACATAACATTGAAAGTTTCTAGTACAGGGCCAGCATGTAATAGGATCTCAATTATTTTTTTAAAATGATCTTAAATTACGTAAGTTTTACACAGATACATTCTTATTGTAAAAACCCCTCCTCCCTCTTTTTAATTCCTCCACCAGAGGTACTGATGCTGTCAGTTCGGTGTACATATGACACTTCTTTTTTTTTCTATCCATCCATGTGTGTGTGTAAATATGTAATTTTGTTTCACAGTTGCTTTTTTTTAAAAATTTTTTTTAAATTTAAGTGGAACCACACCATAGTTTCATTTGCAACTTGGTTTTTTCACTTATAATGGTCTGGGCAACCTAGCCACGTAATGACTGTTATATTCCACCGTATGGATTACTGTGATTTTATTTGGTGGGCATTTGTGTTGTTTACAGTATTTTACAGCATAAGCATTACAGCAGTGAACATCCTTGGTCTTGCCTCTTTGTGCATTTGTGTTTCTCTAGAAAGAGACATGCTGGGTTGAAGGGAACGTGTATTTTGCATTTCATAAAATCTGCCAAATTGCCCTCCAAAAAGGGCAGCGCCAATTTATGCTCCCATAAGCGATATGAGAAGACTTCCACCTTTGCCAACATCAATATTTTGCTAATCTAATGGGTGGGAAAACGGTATCTTGTTATGATTTTAATTGGCATTTCCCAGATAATAAGTGAGGTTGGACATCTTTTCATATGTTTATGGGCCATTTGCGCTGCTGCTTCTGTGAGCTGAGCAAATGTTGCTTCTTCTTGCTTTATAACCCTGCCGTCTCAACAGACTGTGCTTCCTGTCTGCCCTGGGAAGGACAGCCTGTGAATGTCCAGAGGGTCATCGCCTGCTGCGCCGTATTCCATTTAATAAGCCATCACTATGCACCTACTAAGTAGGGGGCATTGGTTGGGGGCTTTGCGAATGGATGAATTAAGTGTGATCTCCTGGGCTTTAGTACAGGAGACATGAGAAACAGCAACCCGAAGTAGGCAATTAAGGACTAAAACCAAATTATTAACAAAAGATGTAGGTAACAGTTTGGGGGTATTCAGACCAGCAGACATTCACCATATATAAACTAATGAAAACCTGAATGTTTACAGGGTGGCCTCAAAAATAACATCAGCCTTCACAGAGATGATGCCATTTGGAGCAGGCATGACAAGTATACTTTACCAAAAGGCTAAGCTCGTTTTAAAGATACTCCCGTGACAGCCCGTAATCAGTAGTGACTTCCAGGGGTGCTGGTCTTTCGAGTAGGCTGTGAAATTGTCATCACAGAGGCTCCGTATTGTCTCTTAAGTGGATGGGCTGTTTGCACACTGGAGTACTCGCTTTATCTGGGAGCAGACAGAAAAAGCTCTTAAAACAGCCCCCACTTTTTAGTGGTAAGAAAGCAAGTGTTGGGAAGGGAGGGCCATCGTAACCTGCCCAGGGTCCAGCAGCTGGCCACTGCAAAGCCGGAACTAAGCCAAAGGGGAAGGACTTTACTGAGCACCTACTGCATATCAGACACTGTGCCAAGAGCACTAACTTTCACCACAATCCTGAAACAATGATAAAGTTAATTCGTCTTTTGGGGCCCAAGAAATGGAGGCCACCCCAGTGGCCTGGCCCGTGTCAGAAATCCAAGCCTCAGTCAGCCCACACACATGGGAAACACCTGTAAAAGAAACTTAACATACACCAATCGCCATCCTCTAACTCAGCTTTGGCTAGCTTACCTTACTCTAGAAAATAAGACCTGCTAGCTTTATAAGGAAGTCCCCAATGTCCTGGCCAACCCTGCCCTGTGTCCACACTGCCTCCTCTAATGCTCTGTGAAACTCGCTCTTGCCCAAAATCCCTTGGGAAGAATGTTCCACTGCTTGTGAGGCATGTACTACCCCAATCCATGGACTGGTCTCTCTTGAATAAAGACCATCAAACTCATTACTAAATTGTATTATTTTTGTCATTTGACAGAAATATGATCCACAATTACTATAAGAACTATTTTTATCCCCATTTAACTATTAGGAAACTAAGATTCCCCTAGGTGAGTAGGTAAGAGCCACCTGGATATTCTTGTGGAGAGGTTGCATGGGCAAAGATGGGCTCCAGATCTCATACTTCTTCTGTTTTGCATCCACGTGACTCAACTAGAACCGAGTCTTCCTGGTTTTCAGTCTTGGCTTCTCCTGAGACTGAAGTATGGGGTTAGAAGCAAGGGATGGAGCTGGGCCAGCTGTCCAGCTAGCTGCCTCCTTGCCCCACTCAGCAGCTGCAGGTGTTTAGGCCACTCCATCTTTGCCAGGTTTGGGTCCTTTAAAGCCCTCAGGACTGGTCCCCTTGTCACACTCATTTGGTCCTGAGCCGTTGCCCTTGGATTGCTGTTTTCTCGTGATCGTACATCTGACACTGTGAGATTGGATTAAAAGAATGCTGGAAGGAGGTTCCGGGGCCTGGGTTCTGGTCTCAGCTTCTGCCCTTGATCAATCTGAAGAGGCCTTTCTCCTCGCTGCACTTTAGTTTCCTCATTTGTAATGTGACAAAAATAGACTAGATGACCGCAGAAATTCATGAATTTCATAATTTGGGGGTAGGGGAGGACTGTTGTATCCTATACCACCTTGTCCATAAATTCTAAGTTAAATATTTGAGTGAATTATCTGACCTCACATATATGCTTCTCCTAGAGGCACATACATAAAGGATCCTGATAAGCCTTCTTAAAAAAAAAAAAAGCTTTCATAAAATTCACATTTGGTGCTGGAGTGTAGCATTCCTTTCCTCTTTGCTGCTGTCCCCATTTCCTCCCCCTCCATTTTATGCCTGGATCAGAAAGGTGGAACTCGATGCTCAGCTTTAGACAGTAGGCCTCAGCCTGAGGGAAGGGTTTGAATTCACACTAAAAAAGGCAGTGTTCCAAAGTGGGCCCACCTTCTGGCACACACAGCTTCCTGCAGCATTGCCTCAGCTCAGGAATTTACATCCCTGCTTCTGGCTTTGGTCACCATCTACCTAGATCTGCCCCTTACTGCTCCCCCCCCCCCATTTAATCACACATTCATTCATTCATTCATTCATTATTTCAGAGTTGTCAAACCTTAACTGAGCAAATACTGTGGGCTCAGGTTTTAAGATAACACCAAAAGTGTCTGGTACCTACTCATTACAACGTTTTCTAGACACTAAAGAAACAAATTTAAAGTCAGAATCCCACCGTGGGGCCACTGCCTAGTCCTGCCCCAGGACTTCAGGAAAGCTTGCCAAAGGAGAGACATTGAGCAGGCCTCCCCCCATCCCCTGGAACAGGAGCTTGCCTGACAGAGGCAGTGGGGAAGGGCCTTGAGTGGGACCCTAAGGTAGGTGGCCCAAGAAATCTTCTGGGAGTTTGGAGTCTAGAGTGTCTCAAGATTTCTTGCATATTTAGTTCAACTTTTAGAAGCATTCTCATAGCACTTTCTAAGAGGCGGACAATGGAAAAGATTTAACGGTGATGTTTTCTCTGCTTCATTTTGAAGACCAGACCGTTTGTGGAGGAGGCCCCGAAGATGGTCAAGCATAGGGTGGTCGGCTGGACTCTGTGACTCTATTAAGGAGCCGATACACTAGATGCAGGAGTTAACAGACTTGAATTCAGTACTTAAAGAATATACATAGCACTGTGCTGCTGCTGGAGGAGACAGTTGGACACTGTGCCAGAGGCTCACCCTACCTAGTGGAGGAGGGGGAGCGTGCAGTGTCCACTGTAAGAGCCTCATTGTCAGGTGGAGCATGGGGCTCGTTCTGTGCTTCTGTCACTGAGAGTCTGGTGAGCACAAAAGAGGGCCAGAGAATTTCTGAGGGACTTCCGGAAAGCTTCCTAGAGGAGGCGTCCTGTGAGAATTCCAATAGGGATAAATGAGGAAGGCAATTCAGGGAAAGGAACCACTGAGGGCAAGGAGAAGGAGGCATGAAACCTCTGGGTGGTTTAGGGAACAGCAAGAGATCTGGTAACTAGGGCATGGGGGTTGGGGAGGAAGTGTAAGAAGAGATAAAACTACAAAGGACGATGGTCAGATGTCAGAGGCCTTGCTGTCAGTGAGAAGTTCAGGCTTGGTGGCGCCGCAGGGAGCAGGAATGTGAGAGCACTGGATGTGTGTTTTAGGAGGATAACCCTGGCAGCATTGTAAGGGGCCCGGACAGGGGAAGTTTAGACACAGGACCAGTTAGGAGGGCATTAAATTTGGCTTTGCTAGGCGTCCTGGCAATGAGAGGCAGGCTTGGTAGAACGATAGAACTTGTCTGTGGTTGGAGGGAAGGGAGAAACCTACCTAGCTTTTGGGGAATGAGGGAGGGTGTCGTTATCTGAGCTAGAGAATCCTGGAGGAAGAGCAGGAAGGTGGTGTGCACTTGCCATTTTCTTAAGGATATATCTCGATGAGCCCAGGCTTTTAATTTTAATAAAGCCCAATTTATGCATTTTTTTATCTTATTGGTTAGTGTGTGTGCACACTTGTGCATAAGAATCTCTGCCTACCCCAAGTTTATGAAGATGTTCTCTTAGGAGAGGGCGGACTTTCGAGTTAGGTTTTGGACAAGCTGCTTTTGAGAAGCCAGAGGCCGGCTGTCCAGGGGAGAGGGTGAGCAGGCCGCTCAAAAGGTGGGTCTGGAACCAGACTGGAGTCATCCACGAGGAGGGCAAGTGCTGGCTGGAGCGCGGGAAGAGTCTGAAGCAAGAGAGCAGCCCTGCACTGCGAGGGCCCTTCTCACCTATCTGTGGAGCCCCTTCCAACCCCATCCAGTCTCAGTGGCCATCCTGGTTCTTCACCTCTCCATTTACACTCTCCCTGCTGTGTGTGTGTGTGTGTGTGTGTGTGTGTGTGTGTGTGTGTGTGAGAGAGAGAGAGAGAGAGAGAGAGAGAGAGAGAGAGAGAGAGAGAATTTCATTTTTCTGATTTGCCATTGTTTCATAACCCTTTACAGATGTCATGACTCTTGCCCTATTCCTCTTTTCCTCTTTAGTCAATGAATGGTGGGCAGTGTATTTTAATTCTTCACTTCCAACTCCAATGGAGTAAACAGAAATAGGGCTAAAACAGTTTACAGTCTCCTGTATATTTGAATCGGAATGCTGTTTGAAAGGCAACTTTGTGGGGCAACCCCCCCCCCCCTTAAAAAGTGAAAAATAGAAACTGAGTTGGACATACTTTATACATACCAAAGCAGCTATCGGAATTCAGCGTTTCTGGAGGGAGGGTGGGTTTGTGTGATTCTCCTTCAGAATCACTTGGCATTGCACTCAAAAGGCAGGCCCCGTCCTGAACCTACAGGGGGCAGCATCTCTGGGGTGGTACTTGAGAAATCTGATCTTCTAGCCAGGTGCCCAGATGATCGCGGGGCTTGTGAAGGTTTGAGAACTGCCAAGTTTCTGATGATTCAAAGTAAACTAAATCTGGCACAGAAGAGATTCCCCCAAAGGTGCGTTTATCGTATCACTTACCACCCCGTCACCCACATCGAGGGCCCCCCCACACACTGGGGGCCCCTGGGAGTTTTAACTTCACTGCCCAGGCCCTTCCTCTGCAGTCATTAGGTCTGGAGTATGGTGAAGGGCGGTGGTCCGGGTCCTTTCTAAAGCTCTCCAGGTGGTTGTAAGGCACTTTCTTGGTGGAGACTCTGCTCCCGCATCTGGAGCTGAGGAAGGACAGGCTCTGAGGCAGGCTGAGCAAGGGGAACCGCTTCCAGACATGGGTGGGGTGGGAGGCCGGAAAGGACTTGGTACAGGAATTCAAATTTTTCCTTTGGGATGGAGATGGTAGGCGGTTCTGCTGCTTTCAGCAGTCGGCAGTCATTACCACAGTGCTCGTCTGCTGGTCTCCTCCTGGGTCTCCTCTTTGGACTCTGAAACTTGAGAGGGTCCGCATGCCTGAATCTGAATGGTGGTCCCTGAGGCCCCTTCCTGGAGCTGGTGAGGGGGGGCGGAGGGAGGGGAAAGCAGCCCAGGCCGATGGGGTTTACTGGGTTCCTTTTGACCCAGAACCCCTGCAGGTATGAAGTTAACACTTCTCTCCAGGGTCCGGTTTCTAAAGCAAAGTGACAACATGACCTGTCCTCAAGCAAACTTGTCTTGAGGTTCTTTCCACCTCTCAAATGTTCAGCCCTCCTGACTTCCTTTGATCTTATCTGTGATATTAAGCAGATATTTGTAGACCTGTTAGAATGATCCAAAGAAGTTAGGTACTTCCTGAAGGTCTCATCATCAGCTGTGATCCCCTGCTAAGTCAGAGACCTCCTCACAGCCTGTTCCTTCTGTTGATTTCCCTGGTGAGGATCAAGGGAGGTCTGGGGACCAGCAGCACCGCCACCCCCACCCCCACCCCCACCCCTGCTTCCTTTCCAGACCCCGCACTCTGCTCACTCACAGGGGGAGCTGTGCACATCAGCAGCTCTGGGCTGGGGGGTGAAGGTGACCGAGAGGAGAGAGTGAGATCTGTGGTGAAGCCTTCCCCGTACGGAGCAGGTCCCGTACAGACCTGTAGGGAAAGGAAGGCAGATGGGCGCAGTGAGGGAAGAGGTATCAGCTGAAGCTCCGGAAGCCTAGGGCGGGTCTGGCAAGTTGGGCCTTCCACGTACACACCATTAGAAAGTCCACATACACACTGTGAGGAAGTGTAGTGGTGACTGGGAGAGAATAGGGGAGCTGGGGAGGAATGAGGGCTGCTTGTGATGGAGGCAGGGGGAGATGAAATTGGGGGGGTCAATGGGAAGAGGTGGCTCCCCGACCCTTCGTTTGCTCTCCGGATGAGAGGAATTTGTTGGTGTGAATCATGCAACAGGCGCCAGGCAGCTCCTCCTCCCTAACAGATAGGCGGACAGCTGTGCTCGTGCTTCTCCTCCCTTCATCTGCCAGGAAGCAGATGCAACTGCAGATACCCCCAGAGATCTGGCCATTCCTGTCTGAGAAGCCTGGGAGGTTGCACCATTTCTAGTTCACCCTCTCTTCCTCCCTTGAGTCTTCCTGCCTTTGCAGATCCCAGCCTCCCCGAATTTCCTTTAGCACACGGAGAAAGGAGCTAGACCACATAATTTACCATCTAATTGCATGCTGTCTTGAGTGAGGGCTGCGGTTCCACGTGTGGTGGATCCTGGGCACACAATTAGGCTGTAACAGAAGGGTGGAGGCTCATCTCCACTGTGTCCTCCACCTCCTCAGTGTCCTCCCCTGGCCTGGCTCTCACAGGTGCTCAGAACATTGAGTCTTCTGGATCATAACATTTAAATGTGTTTCAGGCAGGCTCAGAGATGGGCTCTAGGATAGAGCACAGCCTCCTGGAGTGGGGGTGGGGTCCCCCTGTCCCATGGCATTTGCCTAAATGCTGTGGCTCTCCTGGGCCCATGTTTGGGAGGATGGCACAGAGCCCAGCCAGGCCAGCACACTGCAGGTTGCCATGGTGACCCTTTGGCTTTCCCCCTGAAGGAGGATGGATTTCTCTTTCAGCCCAAATCATCTGCCTGGGCTGCCTCCATTCTATACACGCTGGGAACAAGACTGCCCAGCCTCACTACCTTCCACTTTCTGCCACAGGGGATAGGTTGTTGAGAGGCTCAGTTTTAAATCACAATCCAGTATCGCACAATAGCATGTTGTGGCTTGAAGGGCGAGCAGGAAGGGAAGGCCCAGGAGATGAGGCCTTACCTTTGACATGTGTGTGCCCTGAGAGGACGTCCCTCTGCATCTCCTTCCGCCTACCCCTGCCCCAGCCCACTTGTTCAATCAATGGCTCTTACCCTTTGGGTGGGCTCGATCCCTTTAGGCCTCAGTTTCCCCATTTCTAACAAGGGCAGCCAGGGCCATTAGTGGTTTCCACACATGGCTAGTTCAGAATTACCTAGAGTGGTTTTATTAGATTCCTGGGTCCTCCCCGAAGCCTGCTGATCTCCATAGGAAGGCCCAGGAGTCTGTATTTTTTAAAACCTCTTTGGGTGATCCTGATACAATTAAACCTGAGTGAGTTTGGGATTCTCCTGGCAAGATGATCTGTGAAGCTCTTGTGAAAAGAAAAGGAAACTCTGCCCTGTGCTGGGGACTGACTGGCCTCTCTGGGTTCCCAGGAGCTTCTGAAGAGTCCCTTGCAGGTTACTCTTGTCAGGAAGCGGGTGTTTCCTGGTCATGCTGGCCAAGCCAAGACCAGGCCCCACCTTTCCCCCACAGGAGAAGCCAGGAGAGAGAGAATGACAGGAAGGGGGGATGTTGCCATAACAACAGGCTCTAGGGAGAGGCCTCCCTTCCAGGGGCTGGTACTTCACCCCAGTCATGGTGGTTTCCATGGAAATGGGTTACTGAGGGACAGGGGAAACACTTGCCCCACTTAGAGCATTAGTCAGGAGCTGCCAGAAGGCAGAACATCTCTAGGTGGGAGCCTTGGACTCCTGTCAACTTTGAGTCCCTCCCGTCACCATGGCCTCTGCTCCCCGGGTGCAGGTCTGACACTTTCTCCCTGCTTAGTTGCTCTCTCTGCGACTGGTCTCCCTAGCAACAAGTCCTGCTAACTCCTTGCTGTTGGCTCCATGGCTATTTTTAGCTTCATTGCCAGCAGCCCAGTCCTGGTCATTTGCTTGCAACCTCCATGTAGACTGCAGGGGAATAGGAAAACAAAGATCCCCACCTCTTTGGGGGAGGGGGCCCTAGACCTGGACATCTTAGCCCCTTTAGAAATTTGCTATGGAAAATATCTGTCCCCAGCCCAGACCTTGGGCAGTGGATCCCAGATGAGGCTCCTGAGACAATGCTGACTTCGGTAGAGCAAACCCTGTTTTAATCCTTCACAATGCACAAAGTACTCTGGTCCACCTTGCTCCCGTATGAAGCTGAATAAGATACAGTCCCTGCCCTCTAGGAATTTTTAATCTCATGGAAGAGGAAAATGAGCACACCCACACCTTAGCGTAGGCGAAGACTGGCAGGAGTACAAGGTGCTATGGGAGTATGGAGGGGGAGGAGGGGCGGGGTAGTTTTTCAGTGGGGGAAGGTAAGGGTGAGGGGCCAGAGCATCACTGTCCAGGAGAACTTTCTGCAAGGATAGAAATGTTCTAAAGTCTATGCCGTCCAGGGGCCCCCAAGCCCCAACTCTCGGACACTTGGAATGTGGCCAGTGCAACCGAAGACTGAATTGTTATTTTTATTTAATTTATATAGCAGATACAGTACATGCAGGATAGTTTGGGTCAAGAGAAGCCTTCATGGTGGAGGTAACTGGTGGACTGGACCAAAGGATAGGTAGGATTCGAAGGGGAGCGGCAGGAAAAGCATGAGCAAAGGCACAAGAAAACACATATTTGGGGAATAGCGAGTGGGTGGGCAGAGTGTGGGCTGTGTGACGTAAGTGCTGCAGACTGTGGAGGCCTTGCGTGCCACGCAGAGCGCTGATGTAATCAGCAGGCAGTCTGAGGTCTAGTGCGTAGCACTGAGGCTGCCAAGCTGTAGGTGGGAGAATGACAGGATCAGAATAGACATCCGGATGTCCTGGTATCACAGCCTTTTGTCTGGATAAAGTCTCCTTGGCCTTGGGGTCAGTGGAAACGTTTATGTGGCAGAAAATATGCAGGGTCTTCCCAACGTGTGGCTTTGCAGATGACTTCGAGATGGTGGCTCCTCTGATTGGAATAAAGGGACTCAAGTGGTACATGTTAAAATCAGTCACACGGGTGTGGCATTCCCACCTGGACCTGTGGGAATTACTGCCCTTCGGTGGGGGACATGGCCTAGTGTCTCATCCCAGTTCTGTGAGCTGGAAAGTCAAATTAATGGCATTTATTGTGATCATGCTCTTCAGAGACACAGGAGGGTGACGTATACCAGGATGTCAGATTTACCAACTTATTACAGGACTGGTCTTTGCTACACAGATCCTCAGAGTTGCCATGCTGTTTTCTGGCAACTTACTGGTATCAGAGTCATTGGAAAATGTAATTAAAATTAGAAGTTTGCTTGATGAATACAGGATCAGGGCTAAGAGTCAGGTGTCCTTAAGAAGTATTTTCATCATTGCTCTCTGCTGACCAAACAGGAAATGTGCCCTCTCTTTCAGGTCACCCTCTCCTTTGGACCATGCTGGTTTCTTCCCCTACTTCTTTTAGGCTCTTGATATCCATCAGATCTTCTTTTCATCAAGGAGTTCCTCCTTTCAACATACTCCTTATAACATTTCCAAGAACCTGGCTATTTTACATGACCCTGCTATTTTAGGTTGACTATCTTTATCTTAAAAGACCTATCCTAGTAATCACCCTGGGAGGGTTACTCTGGAAGGATGAGGACATATGTGACCTGAGGATCCTCGAAGGCTGCCTTGGTTTTTTCCTGACCTTTTACTAAAGTCACCTCGTCTGAGATCTTGAAGTCTCTTCTGCTTTGAGGGTCTGTCTCTGCCCACTTAGCATAAAGGAGGCACAAATCTCTAATAGAAAAAGGTAACTTTTCCTGTCCAATTGCTACAGGAAAGGGATGGTGCCCTAGGTTGGCAGGGGGACACCTTTGAGTTTGGGCTTCCTTTTGCTTAAGTTGGGAGCTGTGTGGAAGAGAAGATTTGAGCTTCATTTTAAAGAATGAGAATGAGGAGGTTTAGCAGCTGGAGGGAGAGGCTACATTTTAAGTCAGCCAAGAGAAAGTGAAACTGATAGCCCTGTTCTGTTCTGACACTTTGAGTCCTGGCTGTATGCAGAGGCATCATTACTTACTGTCTGAAGAAGTCCCAAGATGAACAGAGTGTAGAGGCTAAGATGTTTAGCCTTATAATAATGGAAAAGGAGATGCCATAGATGAGATAGAGTGTTATTAAAAAGAGCCAGCCAAGCCTGATCATAGACTTCATTTTGAGAGGAGGCCTGGGGTGAGGTGTAAAGTGGCCTGTTGACAAGGCCTGGATGCCAAGGAGGAATCAGTGAGAGAAGCAGCAAAGCAAGTCATATTACATTCCTTAAAGGGTAGGAGCAGGCAAGAGGTATAAATTCAGGCCTTCTCATCTCTCTTCAGGGTTCTCCTGAAAAATTATACCAAGCAGATACCTTGATTAGGTTGAAAGACAGGTTGGAGCAGAAGAGGGCCTTCTTGCTGTATGGATTCTGGGTCTCAGATGGGGTTTAGAGAGGGAAGTCTGTATTCCCCAAGTATTATTTGGAGAGGGCACTCTGGTTTAGAGTCCTCCTTCCTCTTCGGGGCTTGCTTGCCCAGAAGGGTGCTGAGCCCCAGAAGTGATGGTTGGCTCTCCTTGGCAAGTCATCTCGACTTCATCATACCAGCACCTGTTCTAACTAGTATGTTCCAGCTGATTGTGGGGCATTATCTCCTTAAGAGATGCTGGTATTTCAGAGCCTGGGAGGGCAGATGTCATCTGCCTTCTGTTTTGCAAATGAAAAAACAGACTTCTTGGGGTTAAGTGGCTTGTTCAAGGTCATAATGATGGAACCAGAAAGCAAGTCCAGATCTTCTGACAAATGCCACTGGCCAAAAAGCCCTCGGCTGCTGGGAGCATTCATCTTCAGTTCTGCTCTTCTTTCTTATTCATCTTGCAAACTGAAACCAGGCTAATCCTGCCAAAATACCCATTCATCTCATCAAAAAACCTGGATTATTCTTCACTGCTATAGGATCTATCCACTGACATCTTTCTCTGCACCCTTTAGCTTTAGTTGTATTAGGTGGTGGTGGGGCGCAGGGGGGTGGTGTAGGCAAGTTTTCCTGCCCCCCAACCTGAAAACTAACGTCTCTCATTCCCTACTTATCCTACCTCATTCCAAATCTTATTCCTTCTCCAGGCTCAGTCTCTGCTCTGCACTGATTTATTTAACCTCATTTATCATCCATACGACCCATTTTTTGTTGGCTTCTAATCCATCCTGGCTCATTGGGTTTGTTATTTGTGATATACTTATCTTTATAGATGTTTATTTTTCAGAGATCTTGTCTCTCCAAGTCTAGTTGAATCTGTCAATTCCTTGTGTGTCTGTCCTTCTTGGGGCCTCTGCTCAGGAGGGAGCTTGAAATAGTTGAGGCTGTACATGGAGGCTCCACCTGGAGGCTCCAGAAGATGAGGAATATCGTCTTCTTGAGCTGCAGGAAACTGTGCTTGGGAATGAAGGAACTGCCACAGTTTGGCTTTCTGAGGGTTTAGTTACTGGAGGTCAGCTACAGTCCAAAAATAATAAATCTCCCCAACCATCGACATCATCATGGCTCCATGGTCCAGAATCACCCAGAGCAGATGATCCTCCTCCTGACACCACGTCACAATGCCTAGTCATCCACCTCACTTCATCGAATCATATTGGCATTTTATCATCTTACATCATCACAAGAAAAAGTGGGAGTACAGTACAAAGATATTTTGAGACCACGTTCATATAACTTATTATAGTACATTGTTATAATTATTTGATTAGCTGTTAATCTCTTACTGTGCCTAACATGTTAAACTTCATCATAGGTACACACAGGAAAAAAACAGTATATATAGTGTTGGGTACCATCCACGGTTTGAGGCACCCACCGGGGGTCTTGGATCCAATACCCAGCAGATAAGAGGGGACCAGGAAGAGCGGCCCTGCTGTGAGCCCATGGCAGTGGTCCCAAAAAAGAAAATGAGAAATCCAAGACAGACCCAAAGGGAACTATGGGGCCCAGGAGCTTGGCCAGGTTGGTCAGATTCAAAGCCTGAACTCCACCAGCCAGGGGTTTACCTTCTGCTTCTTAGTCTATTCGCTCGTTTGTAAGCTGTTCCTTTTTTTTTTTTTTTTGTTGGTGTGTTCTGAGAAACTCACTTTTAACAACTTTCTCCCGGCTCTCCCAGACGGTCCAGAAGCTCCTCTCTCCTTTCGTCTGCACTCCCAGCTTACCTCCGCAGCTGGAGAGCGGCCCCGTCCCCTCCCGGCTCCCCGCCTTCCCTCCCAGCGCTGCCAGTGGGCTCCCCGCCTTGCCCGCTGGCTCCGCACTCAGC
Source organism: Eidolon dupreanum (assembly GCA_028627145.1). Lineage (NCBI taxonomy): Eukaryota > Metazoa > Chordata > Mammalia > Chiroptera > Pteropodidae > Eidolon > Eidolon dupreanum. The sequence continues at coordinate 94,397,919 of CM053515.1, forward strand.
TCCCGGCGAGTTGGGGGAGAGGGGGCGGGGACGACCGGCCCGGGAGTACGGGGAAGGCACCGCCTCCAGCCCGGCCGGGGCGGGCGCTGGGAACGAGCGGAGGCCCAGCCGCGCCCCCAGGCCCCCGCGCCCCTCGGCCCGGAGGAGAGGGGCTGGCCCACTGCCAGCGTCTGAGAGCCGCCCCCTCCCCCGGCCCGCTCGCAGCCAACCAGGCACTCCAGCGGGGCCCACGTGATCTGGAGTTCTAGACAAAGAAAATGTTCAAGCCCTCCCCCCCCCACCTCCCCCCTCCCCCTCTCTCTGGCCCCCTCCGCCCCCAGCCCCATCGCCCCCTTCCCCTCCCCCCAGACGGGCAGCTACTTACAGAGCTTCAGGGCCGGGCCTCACACCTGAGCCGGACCACAGAGGGGCTGCACCTGGCCTTATGGGTAGGTTCCTGGACGGAGCCCTGGGGAGGCTGGGGGCGGGGAGGCGGCAGTGCCGGTGGGAGGATCTCTGGGCCGCTGCAGCCCTCTGGGTTTGAGAAGAGTCAAGTAAGCCTCCCTGGCCCGCACGAGCTGGCTCCCCTGCCTGGCTTGAGTTCTGGAGATGCTGAGTTACTGCTGTCCCACCCACTCCCTCCTCAGGAGCCCCAAGCCCCACTCCTCCCTGCGCTCAGGTGGGACCTGGTTGTTCAGGGACCAGGAAGAGCAGCCCTGCTGTGAGCCCATGGCAGTGGTCAGTGGGCTGGGGAACAGGCCCCAGTCACAGGGTGCTAGGAGCCCAGGAGTTGGGCCGAAAGCAGCTTTTTTGCTGAGCTGGCTGGCAGTTGGGTGGTTGGCATTCCCTTCTGACCTGTGTTCCTTCTTGGTGGACCACGCTGTCCTCAGGCTGTGCCAACCTTTCAGCCTCTTCGTGTGCCTTGGGGCAGGCGGCCAGGAAGAAGTGGTGCCGGGGATGGAGGGAGCATTGCGACTGACGGGGCCGTTGCACATCAGCGGGTGCCGTGAGGGGCAGCCTGACACCGCCTTGTAGCCTGCGACAGGAGTGGTGCCTGGGACAGCCCAGGATCACTGCACCAGCGGGGAGTCAACATGGGTGCCCAGACCTCTGACCTTTGGAACAGGAAGCAGCCTGAGTGCAGAGGGGGGTGGAGGTGGGACAGCTGCCCGAGGAGACGCTACTGGACGGGGAGGCCTTGCCTCCACTAGAGTGGAGTTGCCAGTGGCTTTCCACGCTGGACAAACTCCAGGCAAAGTGGCTTCACTGAGGCGTAGTGGTTGGAGGGTGATATAGTGTCTTCCTGATCCTGCCCCATCTCTCTGGCCACCCTGGGATGGGGTCTTCTGAATTGGGGGCAGGCGCCCCTAGCCCAAAAGCCAAAGCCCTTCTTTCTCCTATTGTTTGCTCAGGGAGATGGGTTGGAGTGAAGGTGGGAAAAAAAAACGCATTCCCGCACTGCCCTAGGCAGACTCATCTAATGTGGCCCCTCCCCCACCCAACCACGGTCTCTGCCCCTTCTTCCCCTTTTCACTTGCCTCCTGCTGCTAACCCACCCCCTCTTCCTTCCCCCATCCCTGCTGGCCTTGTCACGAAGGAGGCCCTCTTCCTCCTCCGTCTGCTAGAAATTGTGCTGGGTGCATGTTCTCCTGCACCCAGTGGGTTGGGGGCGCTTAACAGCCGTCAGCAGCAGCATCTGACAAGCTGGGGGAAGTTGTGGGGGAAGAATAATGTTCAGGAACTGGCTGTGGAGGAGTGGAGAAGAGAGACAAAGGGGCTGTGGGGGAGTATGGAGGGTGGTGTCAGGCACGACTCACTTCTAGACCTGGGGAGCCGGGCGCCCACCCGCTGCTGCTTGCTGTAGAAGTGACTTCTGGCTCCTTTCATCAGAAGGCCCCTCTGCTGCCCTCTGTACAGCTTGTTCTGGCTGAGGGGCCTTGTCCTGGAAGCAGGGTCTTTGGGTCATCCAAGGCAGCACCCTGGTCCAGATCAGTCATGCTTGGACTTCAAGGAGGCAGGGTGGAGGGAAGGGAGCAGAGATAGCTAGGCATGGCGCTTATCTGAGTGATGCTGGTAGGGTTAGGGCTGCAGCAGCGGATGATTCTAGAAGAGAATCCCCTCCCCCTCTGGTTGAGTGCATACCTAGGCCCACCTTCTTGTGGGGGAGGAGGCGGTAGATAATTGATAGGAGGAAGGGGAGGACAAAGTTCCACCAGGTGAGGGGCTAGGGAGGGATGAGCAATTGCTCTGTATTCTGCCACCTCATTCCCCCAGCTGTTTGTGGGTGGGGGGCAAAGGATGCATCATCCCATTTTAGAATTCGTTGAGTCAGAAAGAACAAGATTTGGACTTCCATCCTCAGTGTTTTATTAGGAATCGCCACCGGAAGCCAATTGGCTGGGAGCAAAGACTTGAAAATCGAATGAAATGAAATGAATCTGCAAGACAGTAGGCCATTGAGCTTAAAACCAAGATTCTTAACCTGGAACCCTGTGATGGGGGATAGGGGGGTGAGCCATTGATAGGCTTTGGAGAGTCCTTGGACTACTTGATAGCAACTCAGAAAAGGAGAAAAGGTTAAGAGAAATCTGTTCAAATGCCTCCCTAGGTTGAAACAACTAGGAGAGAGAAGGGTCTGTTCCAAAGTCAGCTGTTAATGAGTTGCAAGGCTAAAGATACGGCTGTATATGCTTGATTTCCAACTTAGAACTCTTGTACTCCAGGTTGCTTTGTGATGTTCTTTTCTCATCTTGATGGGTTTACATTAACAGCTGTAACCTCTCAGGGAAATCTTCATGTTGAAAGATAGGTTGAAGATGGGATTTTGTCTCTCTGAATGAGCTGTGGTGGGCCGGCTACAGAGCCTTGAAGTGTCAGGGCCACGTGTTCTAGATTCAGTAGCCCAGGACCTGGGGCGGGTTGAGGTTTGAACGGCCTTCGGAACTGAGAAGATCAAGGGTTTCATGGCCCTTTGTAGGGTGATGGGAAGCCTGGAGCAGGTTGTGAGAAGAAATGCGCCTGCAGGGCAGAGCGTGAAAGAGAAAGTTCGAGATGGTGAAGGGGTGGAGGCTGTCTAGAGAGGATGCCTGGCCTATAGTGTGTGCTCAGTAAATAATTTTTGAAAGAATAAATGTGTTTATGTATGGATCTGAAAGATGCACATAGAAGGAAGGGGTGAATCTGGGAAGGGGACGTACATTGGGTGCAATCCTGAGAACTCCAGAATGGCATGTGAGCATGGTAGCAGGCAAGCTCTTCCGGGGCTTTCTGTGGTGTTTGAGCAGATGGGGGAAGGAGATGTGCTCTTTAAACATAGTGATTTCATCATTAGTAGACATCACGACAAAACTAGAATTGTGGTCTGCACGCCACATGATTGCCCAGGAAAATTGCAGAGAAAAGGACAAGAGGATTCGATTCTTGATTGGGAAATACATTAGGAGAGGATGGAGCCAAAGTCTGTGCTTAGGCAAAGGTGCACAATTCATATCTGAATAGAATTAACTTTTTCAAGTCAGAGGGTGGGCAACTAATAACAGTGACAGGTTGGGAAAGATTAGACCTGGGAGGAAGTTTTCCTGAGAGGCAGGAGAGAAGGCTGGAATGGAACCCAATGATTGGAATTTACCTCTCAACTTCAAATCTTTCTGTTTTCAGTGGCAGGCCAGTTGAGTTGATGAGGGAAGAACTCTCTCCAACCCTTTACTTCCCATCACTGTCTCCAGACCACAGAGATCAAGAGGAGTGCCCTAAGTATGTCAGGTGGCCTTGCTAATACCTGGAAAGGTCAAGGTAACTCCTGTTTCTTATTTCCCCAGGCTGAGAAGAAAGCTAAGGTGATTGCAGTAATGAATGCTGTGGAAGAAAACCAGGGGTCTGGCGAGTCTCAGAAGGTGGAGGAGGCCAGCCCTCCTGCAGTGCAGCAGCCCACCGACCCCGCATCCCCCACTGTGGCCACCACTCCTGAGCCCGTGGGGGCCGATGCTGGGGACAAGAACGCCACCAAAGCAGCCGATGACGAACCGGAGTACGAGGTGAGCGGCTTGCTTCTTCATCTGCCTCGTCCAGCTCTGTCCTGGGTCCTTCCACTGCCAGCTCCTCCCGTCCTGCTCTCCTCTCTCCATCTGGTCCCAGGCCTCTTCGTCTCCCCAGTTTTGCTCTGTTTTGGTTCATTCAGATGGAGCTCCCTCCTGGCTGTCCTGACTCTCAGATGCCCAGGGTTGGGTTGCCGTGGGGTGGGGGTCAGGGTGGCAGGGCCTCGTGACCACTGTGTAATGACTTCTGCTCCTTGGGGCTCCAGGACGGCCGGGGCTTTGGCATTGGGGAGCTGGTGTGGGGGAAACTGCGGGGCTTCTCCTGGTGGCCAGGCCGCATTGTGTCTTGGTGGATGACCGGCCGGAGTCGAGCAGCTGAAGGCACCCGCTGGGTCATGTGGTTCGGAGACGGGAAGTTCTCAGTGGTGAGTTGTGGGGTTCGGCGGTGGCCTTGGGGAGGAAGGGGTATTAGTCTCAGGGCCTTTGGTTTTGGCTGGGGGCACGGTATGGAACTGGGGTGGTAGAAGTGAAGTGGGCTCTGCTTTTTCTCACTCTGTGTATGGATGAAGCCTGAGAGATAATTAGGTTGCTTTTGTGGCTCCATGAGCTAGGACACTTGCCAAGGGTTTGCCTTCCAGGAACCTTTTCCCCAGAATTCCTTGCCTGCTTGCATTCAGGTCCTTTGCACCATGTAATCGTACACGTATCCGGTCCTCTCAAGGGCAGAGGCCGAGTCTTTCCTGCCAGTTGCCAGGCACGTGATGGGTGCTTGATGAGTGTGGAAGGAGGAAAAACAAGGGTGGTGGTTGTCCCTCCAGGTGTGTGTTGAGAAGCTGATGCCGCTGAGCTCCTTTTGCAGTGCTTTCCACCAGGCCACCTACAATAAGCAGCCCATGTACCGCAAAGCCATCTACGAAGTCCTGCAGGTGAGCGCCTTCAGAGAGATTCAGAGAGGGAGCTTAAACAGCAGGGACTGCAAGTCGATCTAGAAGCTGGAGCACAGAGGATAGGCCTGGGCAGAGGGGCTGCCTGCCAGGCCCTGTGGACTCATTTCGTGTCCACCTCACTCACCCCTTTTCTGCACTCTTCCTCCCCAGACATTCCCCTGTAGTTCTCCCCTCCCCTGCACCTTCTCCTACCTTCGGTACTCGCATTTGACCTCTAGTCTGTCCTGATAGCCACGCCCTCCCCCACACACACACATGTTGCCCTCCAGGTGGCCAGCAGCCGAGCGGGGAAGCTGTTCCCAGCGTGCCACGACAGTGATGAGAGCGACACTGCCAAGGCCGTGGAGGTGCAGAACAAACAGATGATCGAGTGGGCCCTCGGAGGGTTCCAGCCCTCTGGCCCCAAGGGCCTGGAGCCACCAGAAGGTAAATGCAGGTGCTCAGCCCAGCCTCCTGGGACCCCTGCCAGCAAGGGGAGCAAAAGTCATGCTTAGGGGGAGCTCCCAAGGCCTCCGTTGAGAGGCCCGGTGGGAATGGCCACAGTCTCCCTCTCCGGGGGTCTGGGGAGGGGCAGTACTGCTCTGGAGCTTAGAATAACCTGCATCCTATTGTAGGTAGAGTGGAGGAGGGGAGCGACCTGGGATTCCTTGTCAGCTGGTAACCTAGGCCTTATTACCTGCTTTCCCCACCCAGAGGAGAAGAATCCCTACAAAGAAGTTTACACAGACATGTGGGTTGAACCTGAGGCAGCTGCCTATGCACCCCCTCCACCAGCCAAAAAGCCCCGAAAGAGCACAACTGAGAAGCCCAAGGTCAAGGAGATTATTGATGAACGCACGAGAGGTAGTTGGCCTGGCTCTGGAGAGTGGCATGGCGAGGCCAGCGTTCAGAGGAGCAGGTGAGGCCCTCGCGGCCACCTCTGATGCTTGGCTTCCCTCCCCTCCACAGAGCGGCTGGTGTATGAGGTGCGGCAGAAGTGCCGGAACATCGAGGGTGAGTCACGATGGGTTGGCTGGATAGTCCCTCAGAAGTCAATAGTCTTTGCCCCGGGACGGGCAGGCAGGCTGGCTCCTAGTGGGATGCTTGGTGCTTAGGTACTTAGAAAGATTTAGATGACGTGGGACATCAGTACTCATTGGTGGGGTGTGTCCTGCATGTTCTCGCCACCTCCAAGCCTGCTTCATGCATACATCTGTCTTCCCGGTACCATAATCTTACTGTCCTATCAGTGGTGTGGGCTGGCCATTAGGGTTTAGGACTCCTCAGTGGGTCAGAGAGGGTGGCCCTTCTTGGATTTGATTGAACTTGCCTGAATATGACCTTTTGGCCTCTGCTTCTCCTCGCCTTCTCTCATCCAGTGGTCATTAGTAACCCATGTGTATCTCCCTTGGCTTAGTGATAGTATGCCTAGCTGGGGTCCCTTGGGCCTAGGAAGGATGGGGACAGGGGCTCAGGACTTAAGGATTGTCCAAAGGCTATTTCCAGAGTAACCAGGGGCAGGATCTCATCATCAGGTTCCTGTCCCTGTATGATGCCGCTCCTGGATGGCGGCATTGCTGCTCTGAGAGATGAGAGGCCTTCTGAGATTGTCCCGTGGGGCGCCTCCCAGAATCCTTTCTGCTTTCCTTTCTGGCTGCTGCTCCAGCATGCCCCTTTTTTGTAGCTTCTCTGGAGTGGCTTTGGCTGGTGGTGGCGGTGGTGGTGGTGGGCGGTTTGCAGCCATGCTCATTCCCCTTTCTCTGCTTTCCAGACATTTGCATCTCTTGTGGGAGCCTCAATGTCACCCTGGAACACCCTCTTTTCATCGGAGGAATGTGCCAAAACTGCAAGGTGGGGGCACACCCAGCCGACGTGATAGAGGGTGCCCCTGGGCCCCTGGTTGAGTGCATTTCCTCACCTTTGGCCTCGTTGCAGGCGGGTTGGGGGCGGCTGGGAGGTGGGCTCCAAGGTTTGGTCTGGAAGCAGAGAGTCCTGGGAGACCCCTGGGCTTCAAGCGTTTGACGTGCCCTTATTTTTCCTCCTTTGAAAGGTTCTTTGTCCCTCTAAAGTCCATGCTAGACCTGGATGTGGGCTCACAACATCCATCACCAGTGCGAAGTTGGGGGAGGACAGGCGACTGCTGGGGGGGTTTCTGTGACCTCAGGACTCAGGAGGAAAACTCAGAGCCACAGCAAGGGACAAAGGGTGCAGCTTTTTCCCTGACCTTCTCTCAGGCCTCCTCAGTTCTGTCCACTGCCGTGGGTCAGGAGACCTACTGATGGCATTGCTGTCCCCTTTCCTGATCTGTGGTTTGGGCCAGACCCGGCTAGATGGGTGGCAGGGTCACGTCTCTAGAGCTGAGCCGGGGTTCCAAAGTGAGAGCCCAGAGGCTGGGTTTAAAGTCTGCATTCACTGTGGCTGTCCAGGGCCCTGCCAGTGGTCTGACCCTTCACCCTGCTTTCTAGAATTGCTTTCTGGAGTGTGCGTACCAGTACGATGACGACGGCTATCAGTCCTACTGCACAATCTGCTGTGGGGGCCGCGAGGTGCTCATGTGTGGGAACAACAACTGCTGCAGGTGAGAGTCCCCCCAGCCCATAGCATCCCTCAGGTGAGAGTCCCCCCAGCCCGTAGCATGAGAGTCCCCTGAGCCTATAGCATCCCTGCCTCTGTGGCCCATACTGGGGCTTTCGCTTCCTGCCGTGCCCAGCCCTGCCCTGCCCAGCCAGGCTCTGTCCAGGACTGGCCGGGAGCTGAGTCCCTCTGCTGCACGGGGCTTCCTTCCAGGTGCTTTTGTGTGGAGTGTGTGGATCTCTTGGTGGGGCCAGGGGCTGCCCAGGCAGCCATTAAGGAAGACCCCTGGAACTGCTACATGTGTGGGCACAAGGGCACCTACGGGCTGCTGCGGCGGCGGGACGACTGGCCCTCTCGGCTCCAGATGTTCTTCGCCAATAACCACGACCAGGAATTTGTGAGTGCTGGGCCTGGGGCGGGCTCCTGAGCTCTTTCCACCCTTACCTGCCAGAGGGCAGAGTGGGCTGAACTGAGAGCGCCTCGCTTGGTCCTGGGGCCTCGGGATGAGCGGAGGTGCCTGAGCCACGTGCCAGCTGCGTGGCTTTAGAAAGTTTAAAGTGCTTACAGTTGGCTGGGAGGGTGCCCTGCGTGCAAAGCTATAGGACACATCTCGGCACTCACCTGGCCTGTTGTGTTCACTGCCTAGGACCCTCCAAAGGTTTACCCGCCTGTCCCAGCTGAGAAGAGGAAGCCCATCCGGGTGCTGTCTCTATTTGATGGGATTGCTACAGGTGAGAGTGGCACAGGTCCCGAGAGGTGCTGGCATCCTCGTCTTGGGACTTGGAGCTCTGCTTGTGGCTCTGTGTGTTTAACTCTGGCAAAACAAAACGTTTACTAGTGAACATTGTAACTGTTAAAAAAAAATAAACACATTACCCTAAAGTGGAAACTTTGTGTTCAATGAAAAGTTAAAAAAAAAAAAAAGTAGTAAACTAGCATGTCCAGTGGGCACTTTCCTTAATGGGCGAGGCTCCCCAGCAGAGGGCAGAGCAGTCACTAGAGATTATTGACAGTTTTCACAAAGCTTCTCGTAAGGACAGATTTGGTAACCAAAACAAACTCCTAGGCAATTCTGCTTTGCTTTGATTGTAAGTTGCCAACAAACTATAAATAAGAGAGTAAAGAATATTTAAATTGCCCACAATCCTATAATTAGTATTTTGGTGTATGTCATTTTAGATTTTTTTGTGTGTGCATATATGTGAGTGTTTATATAATTATACATAGATGAAACAAAAGGATAGTAAAATGCATAGCGTTGTAACTTGCCTTTTCACTTGTGACATTATGACTACTTTTTTATGTTGACCAGTACAGAACTCCGTTCTTTATTTGTAAATGCTTCATAGGAATCCACTGAATCAAGTGCCATAATTTATTTAACACTCTATTGGGTTGTTTACTTTATTTTCCACTGTAGTGAGCAGTGCTGTGACAAGCATCCTTATGTATACATCTTTATGTACTTAAACTGTTATCTCTTAGGAAACACCTACCACATAGGTGTTTTTTTGTTTTTTGTTTTTTATATGGTTTTCCTTGACCTTGCCAGAAAGCCCTCATGAAAGGTGGTATTGACAGCATCCACTCCTGTCCTGCCCCCAGGTGAGGGATTGTTAGTTCTTAAGAAAGGAGTAACTTTCCTAGAACTTGAGCTTGCCTTCCTGTGGATGGGTAGTCTGAGCCCAGAGGGCTAGGGTGGGGATGGCATCCCAGGCCAGGTGTTTTGTCTGTCTTTTGTTCACAACTTGGTGCTGATGTTCTGTGAACCTAGAGAGGTTAATTTACGGCTTTGGTTTCCCAGGTGAAAATCTCAAGGCCTTGTTAAAAACCATGTCACACCCCAAGAGGCTGTAAAAGCTCCTTGGAGGAGAGGTCTGTTGGGAGCACTGGAAATGATGCCATGATGGCCTGTTTTTCTGGAAGCTTCCAGGGTCCGTTCTGATTGTTTCTTTATTCAGCAAGTGTTTGTGTAGGAATCATGGTAAGGAAGTGAATGCAGTTAGCTCAGGAGGAAACACGTGACTGAGACTTAGTCTCGAAGACCGTTTGCAGTGCAGGAGAAAGGCTGAATAGGAATACACACTGGCTGCTCTAATGAAGTAGCGAGAGACACAGAGTGCTGGGGGCTTACAGAAGAAGGGGCGTGCTTCCAGGGGGCTGTGGCGTTGGAGCAGAGCATCGATGAAACATTTTTGGACTCATTTATATTGAGTCTTGAAGAATGAGTAGAATTGCAGCAGGAGGTGATATATGGGGGGGTGGGGGTGGGAAGGACCAGTGTGTGCAAGATGGAGAAACAGCAAAGAAAAGGCCACCCAAAAGTCAACTGCTATCCTCCCTGGATTCTGAAACCGACTACTACCTGGTCAGTCTTTCCTGGCCTTGACCGGCTTCGAAGTAGATCAAACTAGACATGAAACAGCCTCACTGTCTTTGCTGTTGATGTTCCAGTTTGGTCCAGAAATATTTCAGGCAGCTTCCTGGACTGGGCAGGGCTGGACTCTGGCCTGTTGCTGATCGATGTGTCTGGCCGGTACAGGGCTGCTGGTGCTGAAGGACCTGGGCATTCAGGTGGACCGCTACATCGCCTCGGAGGTGTGCGAGGACTCCATCACAGTGGGCATGGTGCGGCACCAAGGGAAGATCATGTACGTCGGGGACGTCCGCAGCGTCACGCAGAAGCATGTATGTCAGTGCTGTGGGACCCAGCCCGCCTTCTCTGTGTCCCTCGCACTCAGCTCCCGGGGGCAGCACCGGCCCCCTTTACGTTTTGTTCATTTATTCTTTTCCTTTCCCCCGCCCGCCTCTTCCGTTCTTCCATTTTCCTCCTTGTCGTGAGAGGGTAAATGGACAGATCGAAACGGGAAGTGGGGAGCTGGCCTTTTGGAGCTCGGGCTGTTCCTGGCCGGTTTCAGGGCCCTCTCTCGTCGAGGGCTTAGGATTGCAGTTGGGTGTCTGTCCTGGTATTTCCAGCCATAACTTTACCAACCTCCATTTCTAGGGAGCTCTGGCAGGGTCTTACCTAAATGGCCCTTTGCCCTTCCAGTATCTGTGTCTACCCCCGAAACTGCAGGCCCTCAGGAATCCTGAAGGGTATTCAGGTGGCCCAGACGCCCTGTGCAGAGTGTGCAGAGCACGAAGTACCTTTGCATTCGGCTGTCCGGTCGGGACAGCTCACCAAGTGGCTGCTTTTCCTGCTGGGCACACACTGGTTTCCCCGCTGGCCTCGGACATTATCCAGTTCGGTCCATTCACTTTATTGTTTCAGAAACTGAGCCCAGAGGGCCTCAGTGACTGGCCCGTGGCTATACTGTGCGTGCGTGCGTGCATGTGTGTGTGTATGTGTACATAGTGTATTTACATGAATGTGTATGTGTAGTGAGAATACAAAGCAGCCGGGTCTCCTCTCCCACGCCAAACTACTTTTTTGCCAGATTCACAGATAATTTGTCTCCCTTTCTGCCTCTGTCCCTGGACATCAGGCCCATCACATTACCTTTATCTTCCCAGATCCAGGAGTGGGGCCCGTTCGATCTGGTGATTGGGGGCAGTCCGTGCAATGATCTCTCCATCGTCAACCCTGCCCGCAAGGGACTCTATGGTAGGTGCTGAGCTCACCCCACCACCTTCTCAGCTGGTGCTTCTGCACGTAGGTTTCCTACTTGGACATTTCTGCCCTGGGACAGCTGCTCCCGATGACCCTGTTCTCCCGTACCCTCCCTGTGCCCGAGCCACACCCCTGTCTCTGCAGACAGCCCAGCTGACGGCTTTCTCTTCCGCCTCTCAGAGGGCACTGGCCGGCTCTTCTTTGAGTTCTACCGCCTCCTGCATGATGCGCGGCCCAAGGAGGGAGATGATCGCCCCTTCTTCTGGCTCTTTGAGAATGTGGTGGCCATGGGCGTTAGTGACAAGAGGGACATCTCGCGATTTCTTGAGGTATAGCCAGCACCCTTGGTTTGGCCAGCTCACTCATCGTGGCTTCTACCTTGGACCTCCGCTTTGTCTCCCTGTCTCATCTGCATTGTGCGGCTGGGGACTGGGGACTTCTGCTTTGCAAGGGGCCTGTTTGGGAAGCACAGAGCTTCCCAGTTAGACAGGGAGGAAGCACTGTGAGAGGGCCACCCTGGAAAGAACCCCTGTCCGCACTCTAAGAGGTAGTTAGTGTGTGTCTGTGGGCCTCGGGGCTGGAAGGGCCTGGCATTCCAGAGGGTGGGGCGCCAGACTTTTGGGGCTGGGTCCTGTGTGGTGTTTCACTGCGGGCACCTGGGAGAGGCCAAAACCGATTTTCCCGACCAGAATGGCTTATGCTAGCTCCCTGGCACCATGACGGATGCTTTGTGACACTTCGGAAGAAAACATAGTTTATCTCCTGTGGGTCCCTCCTCGGCTCTGAGCCAGGTTTGAGCTGTGCACAGAGGATTTCTGTGGGGTGGGCGGTCTGGGAGCTTGAGCCCATGCTCCCAAGTCTTAGGATCAGCAACCTCTCAAGTTGCTGTTTTGACTGTAAAAGTGTCTGTTTGGTTCATAATCTGGACATACAGTGAACACGTCCTCCCTCACTTGTTGGAACTTTCTCAGAGCCTCTGGGTGAACTAGAGCTGTGTGGTCCAATATTGGTAGCCGTCAGCCATGCGTGGTGTTCAAATGAACATTAAAATCCCATAGTCACAGCAGCCTCGTTTCAGGTACTCGTTAGCCACCTGCCGCTGGTGGTCCAGTGGCTACTATAGTGAATAGTGCAGACAGCATTTCCATCACCGTAGAATGTCCAGTTGGACTGTGCTGGTCTAGAACGTTCCAGTGAGAGCATGGGGAATGTGGCTAGGCTTCATTCTGGCTTTTCCTGGAGGCTTCAGGCTGTCCCATTGTATGGCCTTCTGAGAGACAAGCCTTTGAGGCTTCAAGGCTCTAAACTAGCAAAACTTCCCGGCACTTTTTAACATTCCTCTCCTGCTCATCTTTAATCTCTCTCCTGTTTTATAGTCCAACCCTGTGATGATTGATGCCAAAGAAGTGTCAGCTGCACACAGGGCCCGCTACTTCTGGGGGAACCTTCCTGGTATGAACAGGTTGGTGAGAGCTCCCGGGCCCGGGGTGGCTGCGGGTTGGTCCTGCAGGCAGGTCTGTGGCAGGATGGCCCGAGGAGGGGGCTCAGCCTCTCGGGCCAGCCTCCCCTGCTGACCAGCTTGCTTTTCTGCCACATTCTTTATTTTCCTTCTTGAGGAGGAAGGGAAGTCAGGGTATAGAAAACACTTGACTGGGAAGCCAACAGCTTGTGGTTTAGAAGGGCAACTTTACAAGTGGACTCTACGCAAAAGAAGCAACATGCTGCTGAGTTAAATAGTTCTTCTACATTGGTGATGTGTCTAGAATCAGCTGGTCTTTAGTCTCCTGAGGTAAAGTTGTGGAGGATGGGGTTGGGAATGAGAAGCAGGTGCCCACAGCCTGGCCACATCCTGCTCCAAGAGAATCTTGAAGCGGCACCAGGCTGATGAGAGGGCCCTGCTTCACTTACTGTCTACACACTTAGTTGTCGTCATGCCTTTTGTTGGAAGGATGCTCTTCATTTAGGTTATATAGATAAAGAATTTAATACTCAGGAATGAAGGAAAGTTTCATTTCTTTAGTGTAATCATTGCATTATTAAAAAGTCTGAGAGACACAAGGAGATCCTGGTTGAGAGTAAGCAGCTCAAAAATTGAGTGTGATCTACCCAATCTAGATGTCAGTTAGAAGGGGAAACATTTTCTAGATTGTTTTGACTGGACTTTAAACCACCTTAGTGTGATACTTGTAAATTAGAAACATTTCATCTGGCCTCAGTCATCTAAGCTGTCTCTTCCATTAGCATGAAGTTATAGAAACTTCCTCAGCCTCGTAGCTGTTCAGCAAAGCTGCTTATTGATGAGAAGGAGATGGGTCAGTGGGGCAGCTGACCTGAAAACTCTCAGTGCCCCGCTAAAGTTCTCAGGATGGGTGTGTGTAATGGGAAAATGGACTGGCTTTTGTAGTCCAGTATTTTCATGGGCCCGCTGACTCAGTGTCTCCCAACAGACCTTAATCCTATGTGATTTTCCTACCTGCTTCTTCAACTCTAAAATTCTAGAATTCTTGAGTTTCCAGGAGGAGCAGGGGTGCCAGGTGGGACTAAGTAGAGTGGTTATGTGTGAGCATAAACAGGAGGGACACTGGAGTGCGATTGGACCACGGATGCCTGTGGTTCCCATGCTGAGATGGTGGAGCACTAAGTGAAACCTTCATTAAGTATTTTTATGTCAGAAAAGTCTCGCCTAGAAGGCGATGCTCGGTGATCTGGTCTACCCCCTGATAAGTGACTCGTTGCATTAACCATTAAGGATCGATGCTTGGTGGATTTGTATCCGTGGGTGGCTGCAGTGTGTGCATATGTTCTGGGGGAATTTGAAGGGCTTACAATGTGTGGGGGAGATGGGGTCCTCTTTTGCTTACCTGTGCGAGACAGATGGCTACTGAGTCGGCGCTGCTGGGTGTGTCCCTGCTCTTCTCCTGGTTTCTGTGGTCACCTTCTCTTTTCTGCCTCCTAGGCCGTTGGCATCTACTGTGAATGATAAGCTGGAGCTGCAGGAGTGTCTGGAGCATGGCAGAGTAGCCAAGGTTAGCCCCAGCGTCAGAGCTCTGTCGGGGGTAGGGGCAAGGACAGCGGGCAGGATGCGGTAGAGCTGCCACCAGGGATGTGTCCTGCCTGCCCTCTAGGGCTCCGTGGGTGCAGCTAGTGTGAATGCAATTTAGGGGGTAATACTGGGGTCTCGGACACAGTAGACCTGAGGGAAGGGTTCGGGGGAAAGCCTGGAGGGCAAGAAGAGAGAACAAAAGTCTTCGCTGGCCTTCAGCCCTTCCTTGTTGAACATCGCTTGCTGTCCCATGGGAGTCAGACACTGAGAAATCTTTGCCAGGGCCCCTAGATCTCCCTCGGCTATTAAATTTTATGGCCAGGACCTATTGCACGGTCCTTCAGAGCAGAGATTCTCCTGTGAGGTGGAAGCTCCATTTCTCTGGAGAAATCTCCCAGAGTGAGCATACCAGGCATCAGGTGGCAACATTCAGGTGTCTTCGAGCCTCAGTAATTTGGCATCTTTTTGCCTGCAAGTCACTGCACTTGTGAAGGAAGCAGTTCTTAGAAGACTTAGGAAGGAAGGACAGTGGCTCGAGCTGCTACATCTCACGTCCTTGGCCAGCGGGATTGGACTAAGGATGGCTGGGTGACCTCAAGTAGGAAGAAGCGCAAGGCAGTGGGATCTGCAGAGGCTCACGACTGGGGCCTTCCCCGGATCCCTGGATGGACCTGGCCTTGTCAGGGATTGACTCACCAGTCCCTGGCGAGCGCTTGGCACTCATGATGGAAGCATGACCGGCAAATGAGTGCTCATTCCTCTTTCCTCATCTTCTAGTTCAGCAAAGTGAGGACCATTACTACTAGGTCGAACTCCATAAAGCAGGGCAAAGACCAGCATTTCCCCGTCTTCATGAATGAGAAAGAGGACATCTTATGGTGCACTGAAATGGAAAGGTACCCAAGGCGCGTGCTGGTGTCGTGGGCTGTGTGGTGTGTTCTGATTGTTGTCCTTGAGGGCGGGGTCTCTGTCTCTTCTGGCCAGGCTTGTGTCTTCCACAGATGCCAGGTGAGCGGTGGGCTTTCCCAGGCATTTCCCAACATGGCAGATTCCTGGGTTTGGTCCCAAAATAAAAGGCATCTAGGAATCAATCCATGAGGCCTCGGCTCCCAGAGGCCCTGCCGATCTCCAGGGAAACATGGCAGCCACAGGAGCTTCCTTAACTCGTGCTGCTCATTTTAGGTACTTTACAAACCAGGACAGCACACGACCAGGTGGACCTTGTAGCCTGAGCACCCTGATTTGGTACAAATTGGACTCATGGGCTAGATTATCTCTTCATTCTCAGTGTAACTGATTTAGTCACACAGAGGCCATTTACACAAATGTTCAGATCAAACAGGAACTCCTGGAACGTGTGAGGTCAGGCAAGAGTTTGGCCCTTGGGGACGGTTTTCACCTCTCTTGCGAGGAGGGTATCAGGGATGTATAGTTATTCTGTACAAACTTCAGATACCCACTGTGGCTCTAAATCCCAGTTGGGGCCTGTCCTTAGGCGTTTCTCACAAACACTAACTTTGTTTCTACTGCGTGATACATCTCGAAGCTGTGATTATCTTACTTACCTTCAAATCCCCGGGAGGGGCCTGAGTCTTGAACTAGTTCTAAAGGACAGATTTCCCAGAGCCCCACACGCCAGTGCTCACTGCCCACCCTCTCTGCCTGTTCTCCCCAGGGTGTTTGGCTTCCCTGTCCACTATACCGACGTCTCCAACATGAGCCGCTTGGCGAGGCAGAGACTGCTGGGCCGGTCGTGGAGTGTGCCGGTCATCCGCCACCTCTTCGCTCCGCTGAAGGAATATTTTGCTTGTGTGTAAGGGACTTGAGGGCAAACTGAGGTAGTGACATAAAGTTAAACAAACAACACAAAACAATAAAACACCAAGAACATGAGGATGGAGAGAAGTATCAGCACCCAGAAGAGAAAAAGGAATTTAAAACAAAAACCACAGAGGCGGAAACACCGGAGGGCTTTGCCTTGCGAAAAGGGTTGGACATCATCTCCTGATTTTTCAATGTTAATCTTCAGTTCTATTTAAAAACGAAACCAAGCTCCCTCCCTCCCCCTTTTTATTTTTGGTCAAACCTTTTGTTTTTCTCTTTTCAGAGGGGTTTTCTGTTTATTTGGGTTTTTGTTTCTTGCTGTGACTGAAACAAGAGGGTTTATTGCAGCAAAAATCAATAACAAAAAATAGTAACAATACCTTGCAGAGGAAAGATGGGAGAGATGAAAAAAGGAAATTCTATAGAAATCTATATATTGGTATTGGATTTTTTTTTTTAACTATATATATATATATTTTTGTTGTTGTCTCTAGCCTGATCAGATAGGAGCACAAGCAGGGGACAGAAAACAGAGACGCTCAGGCGGCAGAATTCCCTCCCAGCCACTGAGCTGTCTTGCCAGCACCATTCCTGGTCATGCAAAACAGAACCCAGCTAGCAGCAGGGAGACGAGAACACCACACAAGACCCTTTTATACAGTATTTCAGGTGCCTACTACACAGGAAACCTTGAAGAAAATCAGTTTCTAGAAGCCGCTGTTACCTCTTGTTTACAGTTTATATATATGATAGATATGAGCTATATATATAAAAGGTACTGTTAACTACTGTACAACCTGACTTCATAATGGTGCTTTCAAACAGCGAGATGAGTGAAAACATCAGCTTCCACATTGCCTTATGTGCAAAGGGTTTTAACCAAGGATGGAGAGAGGGAGCTGGCTTGAAGGCGAATCACGATCGAGGTGGGTTTTGCCCCCTTGTGTTAGACGAGGCAAAGGAGGAGAATTTGGGAACAGCGTTGTCCTGCTGCTCCCTGCCAAAAAAAGGGGGGAGGGGGTGAGTGAGATGAGGTGGTCAGGACCGTGGAAAGCTGAGAGTGGAATTCATCCAGACTCACGCAATAACCTTTTGATTTTTTTCAAAAAGGAGACTCCCTCAGCAAGATGGCAGGATAAGGGGTCTTCATTCCCAGTTTCTCACATTAGCCGATTCGAGGGCTCCTCGTGGTGGGATCAGAAATAATCCAGAGTGTGGGAAAGTGACAGTTAAAACCCCACCTGGAGCAAATAAAAAAACATACAAAACGTACTGGTGCTTTCCTGTCTAAAGTCGCCTTTTGTGTGTTCTTTTATGAGGCCCCACCATCCACCCTCTGTGCACAAGGCGGCTTCCGCCCCTGGAATGTGATGTTTTTGGTCATCTCCAAAGGCTGCAGTTTTATACTGGGAGGCTGATGACACCTTTTGTTATAATTATTCTTATGGTTCTGGTTATAATTATGTTTGTTTTCAGATTTTCTTTAAGAAAACAAACCCCCCCCCTTCCCTTTAGGTTTCAAACCAAGGTGCGGGGAGCAGGGTGCTTCTAAGTTAGTGGTGGCCCTGGTGCCCTGGCTCCCCACCCCTCGGGCCAGGTGGGCCACCAGGTGCAACAGCTGGGCGGCCGGGGAGTCCCCAGGCCAGCCTTCCGGCATGTCCCTCTTCTACTTCCCTCTTCTCTTCGACTTCCCTTCCTCTCAAGTCACGTGTGTCAGGGCTGGAGGGAGGGCCAGGCCGTCTCTCTCCTCGTGTGTGTGATTGGAGTGGTGTGTATTTCTTTTCTAGTGCTTGGTCTGATGATAGCTGTGCTCTTACCTCGAGTCAGCAGCACCTGGAGCCCCAAGTGCGCAACACTTGGTTCCACTTCCTACCGAGGCAGGCAGCCTGGCGTTGGCGGTAGGCGGGGACGGCATTGGCGGCTCCAGGGTGAGGGCCCAATGGGCAGATGCTTGCCTGGATAGATGGGGTGTAGATATGTGGCATATAGAGATATATATTTTATAATGGGAGGGGGGATGGCACCTCCTGGGACCGGCAGGGCTGGGAGGTGTGCTCTCAAGCACATGGTCCCAAGTTCGCATCCCTAGAAAGATAGGGCCTATGGTGATAGGCGCTATATAAATACATAGATAGGGTCATGTATAAGAAATATTATGTAGTGGGGAGCGGGGGAAGGGGGCTCAGGATGCTGAGCCTCAGGTCCCACTGCAGATATAAGCCCCACACCAATCAAACAATCCCACACGCATACACAGGAACGAATTTCTACCCCGATGCATAACGAATGCACTCGCACGCAGCCAGGGAGCACCCCGCACGACTCTCTCCAGGATTCAGGACATTGTGGAGTCGGCCCTGCAGCTCTTTACCTCTGTTGCCCTGATTGCAGGTAGACTGTCAATCCCAGAAGTTGCTAGGTGCTGAAGGCAGGAAAAGGAGGAGGTTTTATTTTAGCAGGTGCTCTCCTCTAGCAGGTAGCGTTCTCTCTCTTTTGCCCCTGGTGATGTCAAAAGATTCTTCTGTTAGCAACCTGTGATACTGACCTGCAACTCTAGGCACCAGTAAAGTCAGCCCTCGACTCCCCCTACCTATTCTCCCCCTACCAAAATAAAATTGACATCCAGGTCTGTCTTGGCCAAAGGGCTTCCATTCAAAAATAAGAAAATGGGACCGTGAACCTCATGTTTTGAATAAAGCAAATTAGTAATCGGTGACGAAATTAAACCAAGGCTTGGAATCCCTTGCTCATTGCTCAGGAGTAAGCTTACAGCCGGTGGCCAGCCTCCTGCTCCTCTTAGGGGGTGCTCAGTTCTGGACCCCAATCTGCTCATTTCCTTGTCAGATTGGCTGTGAAGATCACACCCAGTTGCTTCCTGCCAGCTCTGTGAAGTGGTGGCAGTGGTGATGGTGGGCCCCCAGGGAGCTGGAGTGGCTAGGAGAGGGGGGACACCTCTGCCCCTCCCTCTCTGGAGTCCCCGTACCTGACTGTGGTGCTCGCCCCGTCCCCTCTTCCAGCCAGGCTCCATCTCCCTGGCCTGGAGTCCACCACCACCACTCCAGGAAGGCTGGGGGGAGGAGGGCTGCCTGAGGCAGTCCAAGGTGCTCCCTCCCCCGCTGGCCAGTGCTAAGGTCTTCCCAGCCCGCACCCCCGCTCTGCAGTGGTGGGACAGTCCAGGCCTTCCTCTGTAGACCTTCAGTTCTCGGGTTCTCCTAAGTCTTCATCTGCTGCTTATGTGAAGGAGTTTGCCTTTCCCAATGGCCCAAGCTCCACCCAAGGGGTGGTGTGGGGAAGAAACTTGGTAGCCAAGGACGTGGCAAGTCAGGCAGGATGCGTGTGGGCCGGCAGCTTGCTCAGGTGAGGTTCGTTGTGACTGATCCTTAAGAGACCTTGTTTCTCCGGGCCCAGAAGCCTGGCCAGGTGCCTCTCAAAAGGATGAGTTAATGATCACCAGCTTCGCTTCCAGCCAACCTGTGGGCTCAGTCCCACAGAACGTGGTAGGGTGCAGGGGACCTTGGGAATGTGCCAACTTGGCCATTCCGGGATGCTCTTAATCCACCTCCAATCCTGAGGCACTTCTGGGGACAGATACTAGGTCACCTTCTAAAGGGGAGCTGTGTTCTGACAGGCTGCGGCAGGGCCGTTCGAGGGTGAAGGTGGGGATTGTTTCACTTGCTGTGGACGAGGCTGAGGTCATACATAGGCCGTGGAGCAAGAGGAACTAAAAAGGCCCAGGGGACATTCTGGAGAGTATTTCTGGTGGGATTTATTTCCCTAGAGAGCAGGCCCACTTGCCCCTGGAAACGAGGCTTCTGGGGACTGCCTCCCTACTTAACTGCAGGTGCTAAGTGGACTGTGGTGCCAAAGAGGTCTGTGGCTCTTGTCTGCGGGAGGTTGCCGGGGGACACAGGGACCCCCTTGGTTGCGCCAGGGACGCAGCCGGCCTGAGAAGAAGCTAGTCTCCAGCAGGCAGCTGCTGAGCCCCGTGGGCCTCAAGCCGGCTGGTGCTAACCCCTTCCCTGCAGGACAGGCTGGAAAATAGTAAGCTGGGGGAGCAGCAGCTGGGGATTGGGTGGGGGGCGGGGTCTCGCACGTGGCAGATGACGTTAGTGTGTTACTATCTGTTTTTCTCTCTGGACCCCAGGACCTTTCTCACATCCTGTGAGATATCCCCAGAAGAGCATCCAGGACCTCTTCGCTTTGGGGACAGGCCTGAGAGTGGTTGGCTGCTGATGTCCGTGGGAGTTTTGTCGGGTTGCTACGGTAGACCCAACGGGAAGGAAGACTTTTGGACATTGAACTGGTCTAACATGGGCTGGCTCCCCACTCTTCCCGCTTAGCTGGCAATTCTGGAGGAGCCTAGATGGGAATGACCCACCATCTCCAGCACAGAAAGGTCTGTAATAGAAGGAAGGGAAGGAATGATTCAGTGGAGCCATCTGGGAGATGTTCTACGGGAAATCTGTAATCCGTAGTCTTCACGTCTTTATATATAAGTATATAGAGAGTGGATCCTGGAGGCGGTTTCAAATTCCTGTTGCTCTCCTGCTGGGTGCAGAGTTGCCGTAGCACTGGTGTTTTCAGAGATGTCACTTTCAGGAAACTTGCAGGAGCCCCCTTGAGCTGTGGGTTAGGGCCGTGGGGCCTGCCTGGCACTGAGGTCGGAAGAGGGCTGGCTGTTTGCTTTGGTCAGGGAACAGCAGAGACAGGATTCCAGTGAGAACTGTTTCTAGCCAGGCTCTGTTTTGATCCACGAGGTGAGGAATCTGAATTTGTCATCTGCCATCGGCTATTGTCCCCAGGCCTTAGTTGTCCTGCCCTCTGGCAGAAAGCAGCTGAAGCCTCTGCTTACCACAGGATGGGAAAGGTGCGGGGTGCCGGCCTGGAGCTAGCTTGGCCCTCTCACCCACCCCCCTGCCCAGGCGGGGATTAACTACAAGAGTTTGGAGCATCTGGGGAGAAAGAGAACAGGCTAAAGGATCGACTCCATTGTTCTAGCAGAAACACTCAAATCTTTACGTTTTGGTAAAGGAAGGCTGGGGTCTTTTGGAAGCGAGGGCAGCCGTCCTGTGCCTGTGTGTTGATGAGGCGGCCTTCGGTTGGTGTGACCTCTTGCTTGTCATTGACCCTAGGCAGTAGACTTCGGGGGAGGGAGGCGTAGCAGGTCAAAAGCAGGACAAGGATGGAAGGTCCCTTTGCTAGTCATGACTGGCTGAATTGCCCGAACGGAGGCCCACAGACTCCTGTAACTGGAAAACTCCCCCAGTGAGGGGTGCGGGAGGGTGGCTTTCTCAAACTCCAGTCTAGTGGCCTCTAGCCCTGTGCGCCTGAGGAGATGAGCAAGGATCAAAGCCTCACCTTAGTCCCATTTCACTTCACAGACTGATTTGGTTGCACAGCCCTAGAATTCAACAAATAACAACAACAACGACAAAAAAAGAAAAAAATGCCGAAATTCCTTAGAATATGCAGAGGGAGGAGGTGACTCAACAAGGTGCTAAAACATTTTATTAAAAATATATATTGTTAAATTAAGTCTGCTGTCCGGACAATGACTGTTTGTTTTGTTTTCTTGTAGTGGAGTTTAAAAGAGACTATTATTTTACTCTGATATATTATTATTAAAAAGGCATTTTAACTTTGTACTTGAAAACTAAATGAGCGATTTCATGTGTTTTAGCTGAGGCATTGAAGTAGCGGGTGCTTACTTACTTGTGGGAAATCATGTATTCATACTGAAGAATAAACTCCGTAGCCGATTTGGTAATAACTTTTACTGTTACAGACGATTGCGCTTTGACCCCGGCGGCAGAGCACTTCACTCCACATTCCACGCAGCTAAATGCAGGACTTACTCCCAGACCCTTCCTGCCCCAGCCTCTTCCCTTTCTCTTCATTTCCTCTTTTTTCCTTTCCTTTTTTTTCCCCCTGCCCGTCCCTGGTTCCAGCATCCTTTCACCACTGTATTTTTTTTTTTTTTTTTTTAGGGTTGCTTCTCTATTTATTGACAATAATAATGTACATTTCATAGTCTGGTTCTGGGACATTCAGGGTGGGGCGCGTGCGGGGGGGCCCTGGGCGGGTCCCCACCCCGCCCCCCCGGTGTTCTGTTGTATCTCTGTGTAAGTGATGCTTGTGACATAGCTGTTTATGAAATAATTAAAGAGGTCAATGCGTACAGCAGATGTAGAAAGTCTGTCAGTTCCGCCTTCATCACATTTTTTTTTTTTTTTTTGTGCCCAGACGACTATAATAAAGCTCCTTTCTAATGTACTTGTGCTGGAGAACACTTGAATAAATGGACTGTTTTTGTGCAAAAAGAAAAATGGAAAAAGCACCGTAATAATGTCCTTTTGTCTTGCGCCTCCTTTCCCCTGACATGACTGTTCAAAGCCTTCTCCGGAGGGGTTAAGTACTAGCGTTGGGTCCAGACAATGCAGTTAGTCCTCCCTTTAAAACATCACCTGCATGAGCATTAAATAGGGACTGTAAACTGTGTGAGAAAGAGGACAGTTTGCTTGACTTGAAGCTCAAAGGGGTTACGGTGAGATAAGATCGCTGGAAAAGCAAATTCTGCCCTGGACTGAGCAACAGACCTTTTCAGACTGGAGCGGGGACAGGAGGGGGCTTTGTGCCGGTGTCTTGTCAGATGAGCTGGAGGGTTTTTGGTTACGGGCACAGCTCCTCTCTTGCGGGTCCTTCTGTAATACACAAGAGTGTTCCGCTAGCGACCGGACGGTAGACAGTCTGGACTGTGCGAGGGACGCTGAATGAAGCCAGGCATTTGGCCTAAGAGGGGAGACTTGAGAGACGTTTGTGAATACTGACAGAGCAAGCCCAAGGGCCTGGGATTTTTCTGGGTAGTTCTATAAAGCAGGCAGAAGTAGGACCAGTTGGCAGCAGTTGGCCTGTTTGAGCCAGCATAAGGAAGACCCTTTCCCACCCACTGAGGCCAACACTATAAGGGGCCACCGGGAGTGAAGCGAAGCCCTGGACAGCTAGGAGGTGCTGGACAGCCATTTGGAGGTACTGCTGGCCTTTCTGGGTTCCCTTGGCTGGCTGGCCCCTCCTCAGAACTGTCTTGCAAGTGAACGATGCCTTAACGGTTTGCAGAGCCCGTTCATACGCAATGTCCCCTTCTTCCCCATGATTCTTTGCCTGGCAGTCACTAGTTCCCTGTCCCCATCATCTGAGAGACTGAATCGGAACACGTAAAAATTAGGAACTTCCCTCCACATCTCACTCTGAGACCTCGGGTGTTCTGTGCTATATTCCTGTCTCCTAAGCGCTAAGCCGATCTGGCTGATGGTTTCTTCTCTGAAGGGAGGGCTATTTGAGGTTTCTTTCCCACATGAGACTTCGAGGGAGGTTTGGGACGGCTCCACTTCACTGGCAGCTTTGAAAGAAATTTTAAGAGGAAATTTTGAGAAAAAAATAACGGGCTTTTTCATGGGCACTTTTCTTTACAAAATTGTAACTGTACATTTAACTTTAATCTGACTTTTTTCCTCAGTATTTTTCAGTGTTGATGTAGAATTCTTTTTTTTTTCTTTTTTCTTTTTTTTTCAATGGCTGCATGGCATTTTCTTGTTGGATGTTTGTTTCTATATATATGAATTTTATTTTAGCTATAAATAGAGCTGCAATAAATATCTTTGTGTTGGCGTTTAACCCCCTATATTTTGTATTTTTTTCCTTAAGACACATTCCCAAAAATGAGATTTATTGGGGCAAAGTAGATGAACATTTTAGTTGGCTCCTGACACATTTGCCTGATTTCCTCCCAATGGTCAAAACAGATAATGTATCTTCAACTCGGAAACTCTCAGTTCAGAAAGAAAACAAACATAGTCCTTAGTTTGGTCAATTCAATGTGTTAATCCAAGTGGGGAAATAAAGGCTTTTTTTTTGAGAAGCAAGAGGTGGAAGCAGCACTATTTGGTTACTAAATTTTAAAAATTAGCTCACCTGGCATGCCCACCTGGGGGAAACCTAGTGGAGGATGGGATTCAGACTGAATCTAAGAGACTCTAGTTCAAGGTTAAGAGTGCCCTTGAGCTCTGAAAGCCACGTGTCATCTGAGCTGGGAGTGGGACGCCTGGCCAGAGCTTATGGGAGGGAGCTGCTGAGGCCATTTTATTAATAACCATCCTGTGAACTTCCTGGATTTAAACAAAGTGTTATTTGACGGTAGAGGGATAGAGAGAGACAGGGAAGGGTCAGCGGTGGGCAGGAGTCAAGGCAGTTGTGAAATGACAGGGTCCACAGCGCACTGAGATGGCCTGGGAGGGGGGTCGTCCCAGCCTCCCAGTCTACCCAGGACTGGAGGAGACACCACACACCTCCAGGTTTGCAGGTTCAAGAGAAATTTCCTTGGGTTCAGCAAGGTTGACTCGCTGGGTCTGGAGTGGAACAGCGGAGGGAGGGAGGCAAGCTGCCTGGGAGCTGGCCGGGGAGGAGGCCAAAGCCATACATAGAAGGGCCTAAGGTGGCAGGCGTGAGCAGTGGGTGCAGTTCCTGGGGGGCTTGGGTGTTAGACGAGGGGCTGCAGTGAGGAGAAGAGAGTGTATGTTGGAGATGGGGGCATGAGGAAGTCACACCCAAGGGTGTCGGGGCTTCCCTGGGACAGTCTCCTGGCATCACCCCCACAGCACGCTTTCTCCTGGCTCCCAATACACTAAAAGGCCACAGATCTACAGCCACACCACCCTGAATGTGCCTGATCTCGTCTGATCTCGGAAGCTCAGCAGGGTTGGGCCTGGTTAGTACTTGGATGGGAGACCACCTAGGAAGACCAGGTGCTGTCGGCATTAAAAACAAAAAACAAAAAGGCCACAGTCCATTCACCTCAGTGATACCTTTTCCTCCACTTATCTGGGATCCTAAGAGGGGGGTGCTGTAGGGTTGGGAGGAAAGTGCCTGGAGATTTGGGGGGCTATGGGCCCCTGAGAAGTAGACCACTAAAACAGCAATTTTCAGAACTAGATTCAAATCTGTCAGCCTCTCATTTTCAACCCTGAAGTCTCAGAGACTCTGAGCTGTGTCGGAAAAAAGACCACGGCACTGAGGAGCCCAGATCTGAATCCTTCCTGTGTGACCTTGGGCAGGTTAGCTACTGGTCTGAGCCTCCATCCTCTCACTGGAAACCCAGGTTTTATTTTCTTGACAAGCATGTGACCTCGGTGTCTCCATCCCCAGTGCACATGTTCGGACCCTGGCTGGGTCTGGGGAGGGAGGGAGCCCTGCCTTTGAAGATGCCACCCTGAGCTCAGGCCTTTGGCCAGAGTGGTACACTTGGGTCAAGGGAGGGAACTTCAGGGCCTCTGGGGACACCCTGGCCCTGATGGAATCACTAGGCTCACCCTCGCCTGGGGAAAGGAAAAACGGTAGCATGGTGAGAAACACCCCACCTCTCACTGACTGTTCATCCTTTGCTGGGTATGACTTGTTTCATGGGACAGCAACATGAGCCTTATCGAGCACCTGGGTGCTTCCTGGTCCAGTGTGAGGACGTTGTTATTCCCTTTCCTTCCTCCTCCAACCCACCCTTCTTGCCTGTCTCGGGAGAGAGCTGCCCTGCTCTGCTGGGCGATCTTCCCCCATCCACTCTGAATCCTCCCCGACCCTCTGCTCAGTCCATGGCTCTCTCCGTCTGGCCCCATCAATTTTTCCACTTCCTCCTAGAGCATTTCCTTAATGGCACCCATTCATCTTAGACACATATTGTCCCTTGACCCTCCTCCAGATGCCTTATTTGTCCGCTCCACTTGACAGGAAAACTTGACAGCACTCCCTGTTATTTGACAGCTCCGCTTTCTCACTTCCCGTTCAACTCCACCCGCCTGGCAGGGCCTTCAACCACCATCCCGCAGTGACCTCTCAGGAGCTGGGGCCCAGGTGATTTCCCTCCTCCCCGACATCCCTTCCCCCTGGGCTCCTGGCACCATACTCTGTGTCCTCCTGCCCCACTGGGTCCTTTCCTCTTCCTATTCTCTAAGTGTGGGAGGGCCCCAGGCCTCCGACCCCAGACTCCTCCTGGAGGCCCCCATTCGTGTATCCACCTGCAGCTTCCAAGAGTGACAGAGCTACCCATGGGTCCAGCCTGCAACAAGTTCTTTATATGTATTGTCTCATTTAATTCCGGTGCAAAAGCTTCCTACCCAGGTAATCATGTCCCTTTTATAGATCAGAAAATTGAGACTCATGAAGATTATATAACTTTCGAGGTAGAAGATAGAGGTGCCATCTGACATTCCAGCCCACCAGCCTATTTCCATCCTCCAGGCTTCCTCAGAAAGAGCATCTGGCTTAATGAGGGGGGTGGAGTGGTTGCCTCTGCTCTCATTGATGAGAGTAGATCACAGGTTTTAAAAAAAAATTAATATAACATGACTCCCCTCTGTTCTAAAATTATATTAATTGCACCAAATTTTAAGTTCCCTCCCCCCCAAAAAAAAGAAAGCAAAAGCAAAAAATCATTTATCATCTCATTTCCCAGAGATAATTGCTGTTGGAATTTGTTCCTCTACTTTTCTTTTGCATTAGATTCATATATATATATAATTGTATGATTCCTTATTGTACCATTTGTAATAATTATTAGCATTTATTGAGAACTCACTCCATGCCAGAAAATATTTTTCTGTTAACATTTTATTGTGAACATTTTCTTACTTCACTATTCTTTAAAAACATTTTTATTGGCTGCATTACTATTTCACCCCATAGATGGACCATGATTTGTTTAACCCATCCTGTCTTTGGACATTACATTGTTTTCCTTTTATTTGTAGGGTGCTATTATCAACCATACTGAAATGAGTGAGCATTCTATGATGTTCTTTCACTATTCAACATACTTTTAATATATTTTTGTAAAAAACGCATAAAAAAAATATGGCACAGTTAGGAAAAAGGCAGCAGAGAAGAGTGTGATGGTAGGGGTGTGATGAGCTTGAGTAGAAGATGCCCATGTTCTTTCAAAAAGCATCCCGATAAGATAAAATTGTATAGAACTAAATGCACACACACACATAATAAAAATGGGGAAAACTGAATGAGGTCGGTGGATTATGCTACTGTCGAATCCTGGTTTTGTAAAATGTTACCACTGGGAGAAACTGTAAAGGTGGGATCTGTCTGTATTATTTCTTACAACTGTTATGTGAATCAACAATTATCTAAATAAAACTTTAGTTAAAAGAAAGCAAATCTAAAGGAGCTGTGATCCATGCGTATGTACCATTTCATGGTAAACCATTTTTCGTTAAGATTATATTACAAACATTCCCCATGTTTCAACAGCCCTGGCAGTTAATTGCTTAATAACTGCACAGCAGTCCATCCTCTGGGTATAAAATTGTCTCCTTAACCATTCTCCATTACTGGATTTTAGGTTGTTTCCAATTTTTAGCCACTGTCAATAATGCCACAATGAACATTATTATGCATTGGACACTTTTATTCTGTTGAACTATTTCATTAGGATAAATTTCCAATGAGGGGGGTTACTGGACATAGGTTGGAGTTTTGTGGCTGTATTTTGTATTATTAATTTAATGTTATGATACCTTTATTATTGCCTTTATTTATGTGTAAGATTGGCTCTTTCCCAAGCCAGCAAAAATTCTCTGCTATGCCTTTCAGCGTTCAGCTTTGTAGGAAAAAACCAAGGAAACTTCCAACGGGTTTCTACCTACACAGTGTCACCTGGGATTTCACTGGCAGAACGCAGGGGCAGCAGAGTTCAGCTAGAGGAGCTGTCACCGGCGTCACCCTCCCACCGGGCCTTGGCAGGTTGTCTTGGGACCTCACGGAGACCGGTAGCGCGCCCCACAACCTTCTCCCCAGCAAGACAAAGCAGCAGAGGTGGGGGAGGGGGGTGCGACTTGTCTGAAAACAGCAGCCTTTGCTCAACCTCCGGGCGCTCTTTTCAGAGCCGCAGAAGAGCCGTTTCTAGAACACCCTGGATTCCGTTAAAAAACGGTAGAGTAACCGCCGCGTCGTTCGGGCGCCGGTTAGGTAGGGCACAGGTTAGGTCGGACGCAGGTTAGGTAGGACGCAGGGTGACAAGCTCCCATTCGTTGGGGGCGATCGCCGCCTGGGAGGCGCAGCAGGGCGAGTCCTGGGCGGCCGCTCCTCCCGAGCTTTCTCAAGGCTTCTGGGTCACTGTCCCGGAGGGAGCCACCGCCGCGCAGAAGCCGCAGACAGCTCGAAGTGCGGCGCAGGGCGGCCTCGGAGACGCCACGGCCATCCTTCGGCGCCGCGAAGGCGCCAGGGGCTGGCGCAGCGCTTCGCCCGCTGGTGGTGTGTGGTTTTATTTTTTAATTTTATTTTAAAATATTTTATTATTAACTTTTATTTAATTGTTTTATGCTTTTATATTATTTTAAAATCATACCTTATTATATTCGACTTTATTTTTATATTTCATTTTATTTTTTTGTTTTGCTTTGTTTTTTTAAAATTCCATTTTATTTTTGATTTAATTTTCTTTTAAAATTAAAATTAAATTAAAAAAAAATTTTTTTTTTGCAGTTAAGATTGCCAGATAAAATACAGGATGCTCAGTTAAATGTGAATTTCAGATAAGCAACAGACAATTTTTTAGCGTAAGTATATCTTGTTTAACATGTCCTATTTGGTATAAATGTTTCCCAAATAGTCTGTCCTGCATTTTTATTTAAATCTGGCAACACTATTTGTGGTACAACACCTGTCTGGAGGAAATCTGAGAACCCTAATACCTAACACAGAGAAAATGAGGCAGTTTGTGTCATATGGGGTTGGGGCAGGGGTGTGGGTGTCACCCAGTGCCTCCCAGGCCCACAGAACCCATGTTCCCAAGCTCTCCAACAGAGGCTGAGCTTCCTGAGGGCAAGATAGCAGGAGTCACCCCAGGAACCAGCCTGCGGGCACTGTTCCTGTCCCTGTTATTTTAGAAGGGAACCACCTAGCACCAATAGAGGGAGCCATGAGCTCTGCAGGGTGGACTTTTCCCAGCCACAACGGATCCACATCCTGTGAAATGTCCTTTGAGCTCACATCCTGGGAGCAACAAGCTCTCAGAGTGGGGCTCGGGTGGGCTGCTGTGGGACCCGGGCAAGCCACTGACACCTTAGTTTCTCTATCTGTGGAAGGAGGCCATTGCCGGGGTTACACAAGATGAGTGATAGGAAAAGTGCCTGGTGAGCTGCAAAGCACAGGTGCTCTACTCGGGGCCCATGCTTTCTCTTGTCTGCTTTCCTGTGGCATAATGTGCAGACAACGTTCACCCATTTACGATTGCGTAAGCACCACAATTACAAATACCTCTGCCACCCCCTTTTTTTTTTTAAGATCATTTGTTGAGCGCCTGTCCCTAGGGTGTGCCAGGCACTCCCTTCACAGAGATGAAAGCTGCAGCCCTTCTGTGAGGAACTGGAGTCTGGCAGAGAAGACAGACCACACACATACCTGTGTGAGAAGCAGCAGGTGAAGTGAGTGCACCAGGGCATAGGTGGGCCTTATGAGGCCTTATGAGGACACTATTATGACTGTAAGTCCCTAGAGCATTGCAGTCTGGCTGCCTCTAACTCAGCCGGGCCAGGCCCTCAGTCTAACCTACCCTACAAGAAGCTTGCTGGGGCAGTGCACACCTACATCCTCTGTTCTCCTTTTTTATCTGGCAGAAGCTCATTTCTCTTCATGCTTCAAGGCCCAACTCAGATGTTGCTTCCTCTGAGAAGTCGTCCCGCCTTTCCTGGTGGTTCAAGGACAAATCTACAGCTCTCTGCTCTGTGGATTTGGGGCCTGCAGGTGCTGAGGGTTAGAGGGAGACCCAGCAGGAAGGGCAGCAGGGTTGGCCAGAGAAGGGTCACTTTCTGTAAGCGGCAGGTGCAAAGGGCAGGTCAAGGAGTGTGGGGGCCAGCGCTCAGGGATGCAGCCGGAGTCTGAGCAGCCTTTCTCCTGGACCAAATCAGAAGAGTCTGTCGGCCTTCCTGCTGGGCAGGAACTGGGGTTCAGGCACAGGGAAGTAAAAGGTGGAGGAGGTAGGTGGTGCACCTGCCAGGAGGGGGCCCTGTCACAAACCCTTCCGGATCTGGGGCAGGTGGTACCCATTCAAAAACTGTTCAGCAGGTGCTACGCTGGCCCCCTCTGGTGCTCGTACCCGTGAGGGTGTGTAGTGGGGCTTGGAGGGCAAAGCCGGCTCAAACCCTGTGGTCATCCCTGAGGCTCCCCCGTGCTCCGAGCCTTTCCCTGCATCAGCCCCATGGGGAGTCCCCAGCTCTGAGGCTCCGAGCTCTTAGGGCCAGTGCTGGCGCCTGCTGGCCTCCTGGGGTCCTCCAGCCTCTTTTCCAAGCGGTGGTGAACATAACAGACATGGTCTCTGTCCTCACAGAGCTTCTAGTCTAGAGGATGGAATGATGTTGGCCATGGGGCAGAAAAGTGGGTGGGAGAGTGGCCGTGAGAACACAGAGCGGTTCCCGTCTCACCTCCTTCCTGTCTGTGTTGCCTTTTAAATAAAACTGGAATCCATTTCTTTTCAGCCCCACTGACACCATGTCGCGGTCCCGTCATATCTGGACGGCCAAATGTATCTTCACAAGCACTTCTGGCCCCTGTGGTCAGTTCACTGTATGGCAGCCTGAGTGATCTTAGCAACGGCGGCGGCGGCGGCAGCCCATTTTAATGCTATCACAAAAGCAATACATGCTCATGGTAAAAATTTAAAGGGTAAAGGAGGATGTAAAGTGAAAACAAAGGCAGAATCCTCTCTCCCTAATCTCCTACTTCCAGGCCTGCTTCCCAGAGGCAATCAGTGTCTTCTGTATCCTTCCAAAATTTTTCAGAGCATGTAAATGCTTTTATATATGTGTGTATATGTAATTGCATATACTACATATGTATAATGATACCCGTATGTATGTATGTAACCTTAAAAAACAAGCAACCCAGACTTCTCACCTTGCATTTTTCACTTGAAAGTCCACGCTGGAGCTCTTTTCCTATCACCGTATCCAAGGACTGCCGCCCTGTTGTGCTGTGATTTGCTCTCATAAATAATGCTGCAGTGAGAGCAATTCCTAGAAGGAATTGCTGGAAGTTTAAAGGGGATGTGCAATGAAATTGCTGAAGAGCTATTGCCCAATTGCCTCTCACAGTGGCTCTGCTATCTCCTCACAGTCTCCGACACGTCCCCAAATCTTTGTCACTCTGATGGGTAAAAAACGGTAACTTATTTTACTTTGCATTTTAAAAATGCGTTAGGCTGAGCTCTTAACATATTAGCCACATGAATCTTTTTTCTATGTGTTGTCTTGCCTGCTCTTCCTACTGTGTTCTTCATCTTTGGCTTATTGAGTTCAAAGCGTTCTCTACAGTTGAGGAAATTGGCATGTTGTCTGTCATATTTTTGCAAATATTTCTTCCAGTTTTCCGTTTGTCTTTTGACTTCGGTATTTTTGCTGTGAAGGAGTTTTACGCTTTTCAGAATCAAATTAATCTTTTCCTGCATGGTTTATGGAATTGGTATCGTGCTTTTCTACTCTATGATTACAAAAGATTTACATTTATGTTTTCTTCTCATGCTTTCATGGTCCTATTTTTACATTTAAATCTTTGATCCGCCTGCAATTTATTCTGATATGAAGGCAAAAGGTATGGATTCATATTTAATTGTTTTTCAAATGGCTAGCCATATTCCCAAAGCTATGTACTGAATAATCCATTTCCCCCACTGATAGAGTGCCATCTCTATCATATTCTCAATTTCCTCATATAGTTGGATCTATTTCTGGTCTCTGTTGTGTTCCATTGACCTTTCTGCCTCTTCTAGTATATGCGCCAAACTGCTTTATTGACACCAGCTTTACAATACATTTGTATTACCTCTTAAGATTATTTTTTAGAAGTTTACTGGCTGTTTTCACTTATATATGTTCCAGATGAATTTAGTGTTCTTTTATCAGTGTAGTGGGTAAGCATCCGGAAACACTTAATTACAAAAATAATCATACTGTGTTATGAGGGGAAAGTACTGGGAGTCAGGAAAGTGTAAAACGGGGGCTCTACAATTCAGGAGGTTTTATTATATGTATGTGGCAAATACATAGGTAAATTTAAAGACACTTCACATCTTCACAATACTGTCTTTTGCTCAAGACAAGCTGTGTCTTTCCATTTATTTGAGTCTTCTTTTCTGTCCCTCAGTAAAGTTTACAGCTTTTCTTTAAATACATATTACATTTTTCCTAAGTGACTTTATAAATAG
Source organism: Eidolon dupreanum (assembly GCA_028627145.1). Classification (NCBI taxonomy): domain Eukaryota; kingdom Metazoa; phylum Chordata; class Mammalia; order Chiroptera; family Pteropodidae; genus Eidolon; species Eidolon dupreanum. Next base: position 94,430,161 of record CM053515.1, read on the forward strand.
TTCGCGTTACCCTTATGAATGAACTCTTCTTCTGGGGTATGTTTGTTATAGGGGATCTTTCTAAAAGGCCAGTCTTCCTCAAAACGCTCAGAACCCTGCAGTGGCTTCTTGTTGCTCTGAGGATAAACCCCACACTTCCTAACTGGCCTGCCAACTCCTGTCAGGTCTTGGCTCCAGGTGCCACACCTGCCCTCCTCTTGCTGGGTCCCAGCCTGATTACTCCTTGAGTTCTGAGCTTAAAGGAGACCTCCCCAGGGAAGTGGACCCCTCAGATGAAGTTAGATAAAGTTGAGGCACCTGTTTTATACTTCCATGTATGACAATGGAATCAGAATTATTTTTGTGGTGGTGCGTTTCAAGCCGCCTTCCCACAGGACCGTTCTCCTGCCTTTCTCGCTGCTGTCTCCCCAGCTCCTAGAGTACTGTCAGCAGGTGGTAGTGGTTGAGTGACTGCACGGTATTTAGATGGAAATTGTGTGCCCTGACTTCAGGTCTGAAGCATCCAGGCGGAGGACATGGAGACAGGCCTCCATGTGGCAACATAGGTCATGATAGAAGTGAATGTATCGGGATAAAACGTTCGGCGTGATTACAGCTGAAATGTAAGTGGCGCAAATACAGTGACTTGTTTCATTCACAGGCGGTGCCTGGAACATAGTAGGCACTCTGTGAATACCTGATTAAATCAACAAACTAGGTATAAAATAGGCATAAGTCTGGAAACTCGAGTATTATCTGACTATCTGATTACTTTTTATTCCCTTATTTTATGTCTTCCCAGTTGTTTATAACGGAATCAGGCAACCTGTATAATGAAAGTTTTTTCCCCTAAATTGTTGTCAAAGCTTTTCCACCATGCCACTGCACAAGATGGCCACTAGAGGGCAGGGCTGCGCTACTGTCGGGGATTGTAACCACCAGACCAAGTTTCTTCTGAAGGCTTTAAGTCGTAGAGAGGTTTAGGTACATGCCTGGGACCTTCCTGGTGACAGGAATCAATCTTGTTTCCCTCACTTAGATCTCAGCTCCCCAGATAGGGGGCAGAAGCATCTCTGGTTTCCTCTTGTGTGAAGAACACAAGCATTTATTGAGTGCTGAGCCCCTTCCGAGTGCCTTCTCTGGGATCAGCCGTAGATAGGTCTTGGTTCCTTCCTCGCGGAGCTTGTCCCAGGCTTGTTAACCTTAGAGTCACACAGGAAAACTCAGGCCTGGAGAGACACCAAGCCTTGCAAAACAGTCAAGAGCTTAATTTAGGAACCTCTTATTTATTTGTGTGTCCATTCAGAAAGCATGTGGGGCTGACTCATGTGACTGGGACTTGTGGGAGAATTCACTCATTCTCCCCAAATATGTACTGAGTGTCTCTTCTGCACGGACACTGCTCCAGGCACTGGGGAAGCAGCAGAGCCCACTCTGGGGAAGCTCACAGTTTGGTGGCAGTGTGGGAATGGGCCAACGAGGACGCAATGTTAAGGTGGTGATAAGTGCTATGAAGGAAAACAAGCAGGATTAGGGGACTGAGGGTGGCGGGCAGGGAAATCTGCTTGAGTGAGGCTAATTCTTAAGAGCTTAATAAAGTGAGGGAGCAAGGCTAGTGGCCTTGTGGGAGAAGGCAGAGGGGACAGGATGTGCAAAGGCCCTGAGGCAGGAGTGTGCTCAGCTGGCGGTGGGAGTGTGTGGTGGGTGGCATGTGGGTCCGGTAGGGGCATGAGATCCCACAGGTCCTGTGGGCTGCTGTAGATTTTGCCTTTTGCTCAGAGTGAGTTTTGCTGCACTGAGAATAAATAGTCTGTAGATGTGCAAGGTAGCCATCCAGGCAGGAGGGGGGTGGTGACTTTGCACCTGGGACATTCAGTAAATGCTTTCTGAATTGAACTGAGCTATTCTGGTCAGAGCTTGCTTGAAATCATGACTTCCTGACCCCTACAGAGAATGGAAAAACCACCACAGGAACAAAACAGCCGGAGGAAAAACTGCCCTAATGTTGGCTTTGGGGATTAAAAGAAAGATGTGTTCTTATTCTCAAGCAGGAGCCATAGAGTTCTAATGGGGAAAGGATCCTGGCCAGAAATGCCGGGCCAGTTTTTGAATTTGACAGATGAGCTATCTGAAGCCCAGAGTGGTAAGGTGATTCATCCAAGGTCACACAGCGGCTTAGTGGCCACCCGAGATTCCAAAATGAGGACTCTTGCCCTGCACTGTATATCTCTTGCTGCTTTGTTCCTTTTCCCAGGCTCTCGGATGGGCTCCTCTCTGTTCCCACTGCGGGAATCGGCTCACCTCTGGAGTTCTGTGGGGGTCTGCTGGTTACCCTGACTACTTCCCAGCTTGGGCAGGTCATGCCCAGCCACCCAAACCTTGCCTTGTTCTCCTGAGACCCTGAGCCGGTTCTGGTCTTCTCTCCACTTGGCAGGCTCCTTGATTCTCTCGCTCCTAATCCAGAACAGAAATAGATTTTATCTGTTCCTGATGCTTTCATGCAGTGTCGATGAGAGAGAGAATTTGCAGTATCTGTCAAAATTAAAAGTGCGCATGCCCTTTGACCTAGAAGTTCTGCCTCTAAGATTTATCCTATAGAAACACGTGGCGATTCATGCCCAGGAGTCACTGCTCAGTGCACCATATTCTGAAATAACACAGTCTGAAGCAACGCCTGCAGCTTGTTGACTACACTCTCCTCATCCCTCCCTCTCTGGCCTCTCCTTCTCCGTCTCCCTTGCGGGCCCCTCCTCTGCCACTCAAGCTCTAAAGGTGGCTCTCCCTCCAGGCACTAGGCTTCCGCTGCTTCTCCCCTCTGCATGCTGTCTTGGTGTGACTCTCCGTTTCCTTGGTTTTAAATGTCATCTCTATGTTGACTCTCCCTAGGTTAAGTCTCCAGTCCTGACCTCTCGACAGCTCCGGTCTCATTCAGCCAACTGGCTTATTATTTTTTTGGAGATATAATTCATTGATCATAAAAATCACCATTTCTAAGTGTGTATTTCAGTGGTTTTAAGTATATTTACGAGGTTGTGCAACTATCAGAACATTTTTATCACCCCGATAGAAACCCTGGACTCATGAGCAGTCGTTCCCCATTACCTATTTCCTCAGCCCTAAGGGCCATCAATGTATTTTCAGTCTATGGATTTGCCTATTCTGTACTTTTCCTATGAATGAGATTATGTAACAGTTAACCTTTTCAGTCTGGCTGCTTTCACTTAGCATAATGTTTTTGAGGTTCGTCCATATTGTAGCGTGTGTCAGTACTTCATTTCTTTGTGTCCAAATAAATGTTATTGTATACTGTAAATAAAACCATATTTATCTATTCATCAGTGGATGGACATTTGGGTTCTTTTAAATTTTTTTTAGCTATTATGAATAACGTCACTGTAAACATTTGTGTACGAGTTTTTGTGTGAATGTTTACAATTCTCCTGCACATACTCCTTGAAGTGGAGTTACTGGGTCATACGGTAACTCCGTTCCACTTTGTGAGGAGCTGCCCACCTGTTTCCCAAAGCAGCTGCACCCTTTACATTCCCACCAACAAGGCGTGAAGGTTCTCACTGGCGGCCTCCTGAAGTTTCCCCCAAGAGGCCTTGGAGGACTCTTACACTCGATGTGTCAATATCAGAACATTTTCTCTCCTTCGACTCGGTAATTAGCACACAACTGTTCAAGCCAGACATTTGGGGATCATTCTTTAAACCACTTACATCCTCCCCTCTGCCCTAGTTAATGCATCGAGTCCTCTCAAGTCTCCCTCTCTGGTCTCAAACCTGTCAATGTGTCCATTTCCATTGCCAACAGCCTGGCCACCACCACGACCCACCTGAGCAGCCTCTGAAGTCTCCTGTTGGGATCTCCACTGCCTGCCTCTGATTTGCTCTCTGGCATAGTTAATTCTTTAAAATTAAAAAAAATATAAACCAAAGATATGTACACATGGTGAAAAGAAGCAACTGTTACCTGGAGACGTGTCACCCTGCAGGGCCCTCCCAGATCTGATGGTTACCTCCCTGCTTTCCCCTCCCACATCTCCCCCAGCTCACTTCGGTCCAGCCTCCCAGATGTCCCTCCTTCCTGCTCCTCAAACCCACCAGGACCACTCCTACCCCAGGACCTTTGCACTTGCCGTTTCCTCTGCTTGGTATGCTCTTCTCCCAGATCTCCACGTGGCTCTTCCCTTTGCCCCCTTCACCTCTTTACTAAGTGATGCCAGTTCTGGCCCATCTGCCTAAAATTGTAAGCCCCTTTCCCCAACCCATCTTTCTCTCCTGCCTTTCTTTTTTTATAGTACTTTATGTGTTGATTTTACTTATAATTATATCATTTATAATTATAATTTACTCAATTATAATTATCATCATAGTCCTGATAATTTTTGAATGTTGCACCATATTAGAGATTCTTAGGAGTTTTTTTTCCCCTCCATGGTAATTCTCACACTTTATAATTATATATTAATTTGGTTGTTTACTTTCTTAAATGTTTGTCTCTCATTGAAACCTAAGCTCCTAGAACAAAACCCACTTTGTTTATCAGAATATTTTCAGCACCCGGCACCTCACTCTGTGCCCAACACAGAATAAATCCTTAATATATAGTTATTGAATAAACGATTATTCATTTATACAAATATGGATACAGATATGGTCACCAATGGCAGGTTGGTTGGACAAATTGTAGAATATTTCTATAATGGAACAATATTCATTTAGAAATGAGCTATAAAGTTTGAATACTCTTCAGTATCATCATCCTTTTGGTTCTTATAACTGCTAAACCCCCTAAATTTTGCAGTTTCAAAGTGACCATTTTGTTATGTTCTAGACTTCTGTGGGCCAGGAATTAACCTCTACGTTATTGTTCTTGAAACTTAGTGTAACTTTGTATTTTTTCTGATAAGATTGAAACATGGTTATTACAGAAAAGTCAGAAAATATGAACAAAAAGAATAAATGGAAAAGACCCTAGAATCTAGCTTATCTGGCAATAAGCCCTATTAACACATCCAACACGTCCTTTCCAAACCATCTGTGTTTTCTTGTAAATTCTTCCAGGCTTAAGCAAATACGTGTACAAATCCACTGTGCTGGCTTGTGACCCGTGACAACCTATTGTAGCTGTCTTTCTGTATTGGTGGTACCGGACCTCAGCCTCATTCTTCTAAAGTGCTATGTAACGTAGCTTTTACCTGTTTGTTCGTTTGTCCCTTCCTTCATTGGACAAATGCCTATGGTACGCCTGACGCTGTCCTCTGTGTTAGGGGTGTAGCGCTGATGAAGCAGATACGTGCTGTGCGCTCACGGGGCTTACGGTCGCTCCAGCCTGTGGAAGCCATGATTTATGGAACCATCCCTGGTTGGTAGGTATTCACGTTGTTTCCATTCCTCACCTCCACCTATTTTCATGCACTTTCTTGGGATAAAATCCTAGAAATGGAGTTGCTATGGTGCAGGGCAGGCACACTGACCACAGGGGTGCACGAGTCCAGCAAAGTCGTTTCAAGCACACGTTCCCCGAGCCATCGGCGGGAGTCACACTTAGAAATCTTCGTGGGTCTGAAAGGTGGGGGATAATCCTCCCGTTGTCTTCCCTTTGTGTCCTGCGTGGGCTGCGGTGGCCAGGACTCCTGAATGCTTTCCAGTGTGGTGAGGATGCCTTGTCCCATGTCCCGTTCCTGATACCCTTCTCGTTGGTGTTCATCAGCACCGTGGTCTCTCCGGACACACTAGCCCTTCAGCCCATTAGAGGGCAAGCTGTCTTTCTGACCCCTTTCCTGGCCCATGTTAAACACATAGCCTCCCACTTTGCTTCACATTTGTCCCTAGCAACTTGGAATGTCACTCGCCTGTAGGGCTCTGTGTCACCCTCTCTTCAAGGTCAGGTAGGAAAGCATTTCAAAAGACTAGTCCTTGCACAGACCCCTGAGGGTCCCGAGATTTCTACTGTTTCCGGTGTCCCAAGGCAGAGACGTGCCCACTGACACTGAGCCCTTTGCTCCTGGGGTCACACCAGTGTCCTACTCATGACCACACACTCCCTCTCATGACGTGACACATTTTCACTGAGGTGACTTTGGCGGAGAAGCTACATGCCAAAGTCCAAAAGTATGACGAGATGGGACACTCAATGGCACGAACATGGTTCCCTTGAAGCCTCGGCCTTTACTTCTTAAGACATGGCCTTGACCTAAAGGACTGTTTTCGGATGTGGGGATTTCAGATACCATAGTAGGATGTGAAAGGGGGGGGGACTTTGTATTTATAATTTATTAAAAAATTATTACTGATAAAATTTTATTTATTTTTTTTCCTTGCAAAAGGACTATGTGCTTTGGGGAAATTTGGAAAATAGAGACAAGTGAAAAGAAGAGAAAAATTCCCCGTAGTCCCTGGCTGAGCATTGTTAGCATTTGGTACACGTCCTCCAAAGTTTCTGATTTTTTTTTTTATATAACTTTTAAAACAAGAAAATGGGATCATACCGCAGATATTGATTTACGACCTGCTGTTTATCACTTAATGATAGTGTGAACGTATTTCCACGTCATTATACATTTTCCTCCAACGTGGAGGAACTTAAATCAATCAGTCTGAGGGGGAGACTTCTGGGAGCGCATGTTGGCAGCAGCGTTCTCATGCACGTGTCGGCTGTGTGTTTGCCGGCTCCGCCTTTCACCCATCCTGGCCCTGTCCCTGGCTGACCCCTCTAGGTTGCGTGCTCTGTCCAGACGTAAGATTGAGGGACGGTGTGCATCCTTGTCCCTCCCCCTGACTATGAAGGGTACAACCCGGACAATCACCTGTGCGCCTAGGAGTTTTGAGTCTGTCATTTATGACGGCCAAGCAGACCCTCGAGAGGGAAGCATGGGAGGCCGGTTGTGAAGGAGAGACCTCCGGCCCCCTGAGAACTTCTGAGAGGCACCCCTTCCCTCCAGCCTCCCTCTTTCCTTCCTCCGTCTGTCAGTGCCCTTCACATCCCATTACCCTGGTCAGGCCATCATCAGTGAGACATTCGTGGGCTGTGGCTCACTGAGCTCTGAGGCTGTTTTCCATCCTTTGTTTTCCATCCATTTCACTTGGAGTGCAGTGGGCTGAAGGCCGGGGCACAATGGCAGATGGCTCCCCTGCCCGTGCTAATGCACGGGGGGCTTGTGCTCCCCGGAAAGCCTCCCCCCGCCCTTCCCCTCCCTGAGTGCATCTCCCCACCGGTTCCATCTGGGAAATCTGCCTCTTTAACTCAGCGTCCAGCAAACTTCTTCCCCTCCCAGCTCCTCAGGCTTCTATAAAAAGCAGAACGAGAAGATGGAGATGTGACTAATCCCTTTTGTTTCGACCTTCCTTCCTGTCCCCTTGCCCATTGAGGCCTGTGGAACAGAGGCAGCAACTGCCCAAGCAGCGGCCATGGCTTACCAGGGAGACAGAGCCTGCCTGACCTTGTCTCTCCCCACTCGTTTCAGCTGACAAGGGCGAGGTCCCTCGATGACTTTTGTGTCCCTCAATGACCTCCTCAGAGACAGTGTTCCCGAGGCCAAGCCACCCGTAGCCCTGGGGACAAGTCGCCACAGTCAGAAGGTGAAGGTGGCCGGACGTGCTGCTTGGGTGGCTGGCCTACTCTGCCAGGGCCGCTAAGGAATTCAGGGCAAACATGGCGATGCTTCCCTTCTTTTAAATTGGGGTATAATTTCCCCAGAGTGAATTGTACATGTGGTGAGTATACCTTTTGTTGGCTTTTGACAAATGTATACACCTGTGTAACCTACACCCCATCTAGACAGAGAACATTTTCCTGACGCAGGAAGTCGCTCCTGTCTCTCCCCAGCCAACCCCCTCGGAACAACCCCTCACCAGCCTTCTTTCACCCTAGGTGAATTTTGCCTGTCTGAGCACTCGACAGAAACAGGATTATACAGTATAAACTCTTCCAACTTCTTCCACTCAATATGTTTTTGAGATTACTATAGCCTTGTAGTGAGATTCGCCCATGTTGGTGCCAGTATCAGTAATTCATTTCCTTTTATTGTTGAGCAGTACTCCATTCTATAAATCTACCACCATTTTTTGAATCAATTTTCTTCCATAATCACCCCTGATGCTTTTTTGTATGTTTCTTTATACAGCACTGAATTGGATTCTTTAAAACCCACCTAAAAAATTTTTCTTTATAGATGATTCAAGTCCATTTACATATATGACATATTTATTTGGTCCTGGTTTGTCATATTACTTTATATTTCATACATTACATAAATACATATGTTATACGTATGTACCAAATAGATTTTTCATTAGATGGACTATTTTTCTTTCTCATTCTGTGATATTTAGGAAGGTGTACATTATTATTCTACTGATTGTCATGACAAATACTTTTATTATATAATACCTTTAGTTATCTCTTTATTTAGATATTTAGATCTTGTCTCTTGTTTTCCTAACATGACCCATACTGACCTGAGTTATAGAGTCCTCCTCTTCTCCCTCTTTGCCCACAAATTTGTTGCTCAGGATTTTATCTCTGAAATCTAAAATAAACCTCTGTTCCTTGATTTTCTTTTTTAGTTTTGATTGCTATTATTGTATTTTCACCTAATAACTAAAGGAAGTCAGAGTGCCTTATTCTATTTCATACTTATTGACTTTCTGATTCTCCCATTTTCAGTTAGTTGATTTATTTGGACATTGTCAGAGCATATGACTCTTACTTATAACTTTGTCTCTCTTGGCCTATCTTTTAGTTTTAGTTCCTTAATTACTTACATGTAATATTAACCACTACTGCCCCACCCCTCACTCCCTACCCTCACCCCAGACTTATGCTGAAGCTCCAAAAACAATTTTGTAATTTTCTTAAATTTGGTCTGTGGAAGATTCCTACATGGTCATAACTGTCTGTGGCCTCTATACTTGAAGAATAGTTTAGCTAAAGATTAAATCTTTGTCTCACACTTTTCCATGAGAATATTGCTTCAATCAAAATATTACTGGCAAGAAGTCTGATGCCAATCCGATTTTCTTTTGCTTATCTATGATGCTTATGGATTTGGACGTTTGCATTTTACCCAAAGATTTTCCTTATAATCAAAGCACAATGATTATATTGGAATATTTGTTGGTATTGAACATTCTGAGTCAACTTTTAAACTTGTATCTATATTTTCAAGTCTTTAATTAAGCAACATTCCCTCAATTATAGTTTTAAATATATGTTCCATTGCTTTGGCTTTCTTTTCTGGGTACTCCAGTAAAATATGTATCAGATCTCTCTTCTTTATCATTTTTAGCTAGAAGTCTTTTCTTTCTTTTTTTCTATTGATTTTTCTTTTACCTATGTTTTTTTTTACTCTTTGTTTTTTCTGTGCTTTTAGTTATGTTTCTTTTTTCTCTTGTGTTTGTTTTTGTATTTCTCCTAATTTAGTCTTTATCTCTGAAATGTCATTTTTTTTTTCCTATTTCATTTTTTCATTTCAATAAGCATTTTTTCACATCTTTCTGCCCCCAACCCACTGTAATAACTCCTTAAGGTGTTACATCATATTCCTTTTTTTTTTCTTTTGCATGTTTAGATGTGATGGGTTTTCCTGGGCTACTATAAAAAGTTCCCATGGAAGGGTATAGGTAATAGAAGATACATACTGGTCTCTGCCCCCTGTTCCTGGCACTGCTCCCAAGACCCTTGTAAATTCCTAAGTGATGAGAGCACTGGGAGCATCTTTTGTTCTATCCAGGTGACCCTAGGTGAGCTCCTGGATGGGGGCTGGCACCAAAAAGACCATGATTAAAAGCCGGGAACTTTCAGCCTCACCTCACATCCTCCACAGAGGGGAGGGAGGCTGGAAATGGAGTTAATAATTGACCACGGCTACATAAAGAAGGCTCCGTAAAATCCTAATAGTGCGGATTCAGAGAGCTTCCAAGTTGGTGAATGTATATCCACACCGGGAGAGTGACACACACCAGCTCCATGGGGACAGAAGCCCCTGTGCTTGGGATTCTCCCAGACCTCCCCCCTATGTATCTCTTCATCCGGCTCTTCATCTGTATCCTTTACCACAACCTTTAATAGACCAGTAGATGTGAGTAAGTGTTTCCCCTGACTTCTGTGAGCTGCTCCAGCAAATTAATCCAGCCTGAGGAGGGGGGATCATGGGAACCTCCGACGTGCAGCCAAACCAGACAGCAGCCCAAGAACCAGGGGCAGTTTCAGGGGGCCTCTGGCTCCCTATGATCCTCACCTGAGTCACTGCAGGTTCCTTGCCTTCCAGTCACCTCCCTTTCAGAGAGAAGGAGGGAGGACACTGTCATTCTGTAGCCAGGCAAAAGGGTGCTACCTGCCCAGTGTACCGCGGAAGGGCTTCCTGCTGAGGGAAGATGTGGAGCCTGCGGGGGCAGGACGGGAACCCAGCCCCGGCAGACCAGCTCCATGCTGCAGAGAGGAGGGCCCGGGGGAAGCATACAGCAGGGTAGTTAGGGTGGCCAGGGCTTTGGGCAGGGGCTTTCTGCCCCAAAAGTGGAGGATGAAATAGAGGTCAAGATAGAGAGAGAGACTGGAGAGGAAGCAATAAGCTAAGGAACTCTGGGGAGAAAGGGTCAGAAAAGAGCCATGACCAGGACTTTAGAGTCTGACTGGATGCTAGGGAGAGAGGGAGAGCGGGAGAGCGGGAGAGAGAAAGAAGTCGGGCAGGATGTAGGTTTGGGGCAGCAGATTGGAGGGCTGCAAGGGGGCAGGGTGCGGAATCGCTGACATGTGTCGACTTGGAAGCAACTACGGTTCAGTCTGCTCCCTGCCCAGTGCCCGGCGCCCAGTGGGAGCTCACACGGTGCTTACCAGCAGGCTGCCAGGTGTGGCGGGGAGAGCGAGGGCCTGGAGGGCTCAGATGTGGTTCTAGCGCTCATTTACTCAGCAAGTGCCCCTGCATGGGCCAGGACAGACTTGGCCTGTGCTCCCAAGGCAGGCTTCAGCTCTAGGGAAACCGATAATAAACTAGTCAACAAATAATTACAAATGATAATAGATACAATGGAGGAAACTGAGTGGGAGAAGGGAGGGGGGAAGCTTCTTAGGGAAGGAACAGAGTTCAAGGGCCCTGGGGCAGAGAAGATAAGAGGGTTCCAGGAGCTGCTGGGGTGGGAGCAAGGGGAGGGGAGCGACCCATAGAATGGAGGGACATGAGGGGACGGCGCTTGGAGTCTATGAAGGCCATTAGATGACAACTTAGATTTTAGCCAAGAACAGAGGGAAAGCATTGCTGGGAGTGACAGGATCCAGTAGGATTCCCTTGAGAGATGGCTCTGGCTGCTGAATGGGGAAACAACAAGAGGACAAGCAACCAACGGCCTCTTTTTGGGAGTCGGTATCAGTAGGACTTGGAGCAGATGTGGGAGTGAAGCAAAGGCAGGGGGTTTAAAGAACAGCTGGACAGTGGGTGGTGCCATTCAGAGATAGGAAAAGATCGAGGGGCTGAAAGGTTTGAAAGAGGAAACCAGGAGCTCTGTGACCTTGGGCAAGTTACTTAACCTCTCTGAGTTTCTCTGGGGGCAGTCAACGCCCACTTCACCACACTTATAAGATTCTTGCAAGACTCATGGTGTGAGAAATGCTAACTATCATCGGATTCTTGCCAATGGAAACAGCAGGAATTCCTCCAAGGAGAGCCCGGTGGGAGTTGGGGCGGGGGTTGGGGGAGGGGGGATCAGAGCTAGAGCTAGTCTCCAAAAAATGACCCTGAGGCCCGGAGCAAGGTAGGGGAGTAGATCTTGGAGCCCCAGATGGCCCAGGGAATGGGAAAGCAGAGCCCCCCCCCCCCCGCCGTCTGCCTGCAACACGCACTCCCAGCCGTAGCCCCTTTCACCCAGCTCCCCATTCAGCTCTGCAGCTAGGCTACTTTGCTGACCTTCAATTTGACCCTAAGGGCAAAGAGGAATCAATTTGAGCAAAGAATTGAACTGAAAGCAATTTCAATTGACCTTTGAATGGGGTTTTAATTTGCTTTATTGCAGTCAAAGGGCCTCCTGAAGAGACCCTTGAGACTGCTTTTACCCAGTGAGCTAATGCGTACCTCAGTGCAACAGCCTGGTCTCCTCTGGCCCAGGCAGAGCGGGGAGGCCAGAGGGGCCCAGAGTCCACGCCCCTCCCAGGAGTGGGTTTACAGCCCCCGCCCCCAGGGTGCACAGCAGAGTCAAAGTGGAGGAAGGAGCAGCGGCACGGTAGCCAGCCTGGGTTCCAGCCCCAGCTTGGTGGCCGAATGGCCTTGGAACCTGGGCTGCCACCTCCCTGCTGGGCCTCAGTTCCAGCTTCTGAACAGTGGCAGGCCAGACGAGGTGATCCCTTGCTCCCTCCCAGACCTGATCCTTTACGGTGTTAAGCTCAGATTTAGAGTCAAACTCTGTAGAAACAATCACTAGTCTTACAGCGTATGGCCTACAGTGCAGACAGCAGAACTAAGCTCTGCACCCCCCACCCTCCTTTCTCACGTCTGCCTGTTTTCCTCTAAACTTCTACTCCACAGGGGCCGGCACTTCACTGTTCTCTCCTCTTCCCGAAGGGTCACAACGAAGCACCTCCTTTTCTGCTAGGCAGAGAGCCCTGCAGGCAGCTACCTAGGCGGCCAGGGGTCCTGTGGATGGCCAACCCCTGGCAAAAAGCCCTTTGCGAT
>CM053515.1:94442906-94483963 GCA_028627145.1 Eidolon dupreanum
TCTCCTACCTGACGTTCCTGCAGCACTCATTCCAGACAGAGCCCAAGAGCCAGCAGCCACCGTTCTGAGGCAGTGGTCACAATGTCCTTTTACGGGGAAAGTCCTTTGTTAGGGCCTCTGGCATGACAGATGCTTTTCCAGAAGAATACCCGTTCTCCAGCCAGGGTTGAGACAGGAAGAGTGACGTGGTGGCCAGGAAGGACTGATAATGTACATCCATTAGTGCATCACAGGAGAGGCATTCAGAAGCCCCGGAACTGTCGAAGTGGGTTGCGTGGAGGGGGCTTGAAGTGGCCTTTTTACAGGCACTTATCTCGGTCCCTATCTCCAAGTCCCACCCTCCCCCTGTTGGGAGCCCATCTTCCATTTTCAGGCCCCGCTCAAAGGCATGGAGCAGCCAGGACGGTGAATCCAATCAGCGGGCCTGAGACCCCGAGAGCCCATGCCCGCCCTCGAGTCTCGTCGCCCTGGGAGCGTGACTCCAGGCCAGGCAGAGCCGGCGCATGGTGACCTGCTCTGTGGCAGGTCCAAGAGCCCATTTCTCTGCCTGACCATATCTGCGTGTGTGTGTGTGTGTGTGTGTGTGTGTGTGTGTGTGTGTGTGTGTGTGATGTGAGTGGTGGGTGCAAGGATGTCCATGAGATAGTTTGGTTTGGTTTTCAACAAAATAGCCAAAGCCTTTATATACAGATGAAAGTGATTCCCTTCAAAGCCTCCCCTGGGCAGTTATCCTTGATGCCCATGTGGGCCGGGGCTTGAGCCTTCAGCTGACCCCTTGGGGAAGCTGCCTCCAGGACCAGTTTCCAAGCCACCTGAGAAGTCCAATCTTCTGTCCCCAGAGTCGCATTTTTAAAAATGTATCAATTACGTTTCTTTTACTTCTCCTTCATATTATAGTTGGGTCTTTATATTAAAGTTTTTTCTATTCATGATGGATGTGGGAATGTTATCTATGAATTTTATTTCAAGATAGTAAAGAAGGTTTTACAGAATATTTGCTCTTAAAAAAGGAATTTTGCTGCTGGAGGGAATGTAAAATAATGCAGCTGCTTTGGAAAATAGTTTTGCAGTTCCTTAAAAAGTTAACCATTGTTAAAAACAAAACAATAAGCTCAAAATGTAGTTGCTTATGTTAAGCCCCCATGTCACCAAAACCAAGACTTAACTATAACTTCAGCTCTCTCAGAATTGGACTCTTAAGCCACTCAGCACTAGTGAGGCCTTTTGCCTGGTAGACCCCACCATCCCCTAAAAGAAAGTAACTTTGCAATAACCAACCTGTTTTTTGCTCGTATAACTTCCTTCTCCCCACTCCCTTCTGCCTATTAAAGTCATTTTACACAGCTGCTCAGGGCTCCTTTCTATCTGCTAGATTGGATACTGCCCAATTCAAGTAGATTTTTGTTCAAAAAAACTTCTGACATTTTTAATGTGCTTCAGTTTATCTTTTAACAGCATAGTTACCATATGACCCAGCAATTCCACTCCTCGGTGTTTATTCCAAAACTTATATATAATATATAACAATAATGCCCATAGCAGCATTATTCCAAATAACCCAAAAGTGGAAACAACCCAAATGTCCATCAATTGATGAATGAATAAACAAAAGGCGGTATATTCATACAATGGAATATTATTCAGTAATAAAAAGAAGTGAAATACTGGTAAATGGTGCAATGCAGATGAATATTAAAAACATTATGCCAACTGAAAGAAGCCAAACATGAAAGGCTACATATTGTATGATTCCGTATATATAAAGTGCCTAGAACAGGCAAATCCATAGAGACAGAATGTATATCAGTTGTTGCCAGGGGCTGGGGTACCGGGGAAAGTGGGAAGTGATTGCTAACAGGTATAGGGGGTTCTTCTTAGAATGATGAAAATGTTCTAAAATTGTAGTGATGGTGGCACAGCTCTGAAATATAATAAAAGCCATTTTATTGAATACTTTCAATGGACAAATTGTATGGTATGTGAATTATATCTCAATAAAACTGTTATTTTAAAAAGGGTGATTTTTTGAGAGACAAAGGAGTACCTACAGCTAGACATGTGTTGAGTCTTTCAACAAAACAGTTGAGAGGATCCTCTAGATATGAAGCTGTGAAAACCACTCTGACCTATGACCCCGTAGTGTAAGAAAAACCTTTTTTCTCCTGTGTTTCTCTCCTGTCTTTCTCTCCTGTGTCTTTCCTACGAGTGTCCTTTATTACTCACACCGATCACTCACGCCTGACATTTCTGGTCACCAAATGTGCAGGGGGACTTCCCCACGCCAAGCCATTCTCTGTGACACCAGCTGGGTGTCCTGTAATTTGGCTCACTTCTGACACTGTCTACTTGGAGAGGGTGTCAGGTCGCACGGGTGAAGGGCTCAGCCCCACGAGGCTGCGGCCCCCCTGCTTCAGAGGCCAGTCAAAAGTAGGCGGGGACCACCTCTGTTTGGGGTTCATAAACCCTACAGAGGAGGTTTGGGGAGAGTCTTTAGAATCATGAGCTTCTGGAAACCAAGGCTTAAGAGGGGCTTCCTTCCTCATTCACTTCCTCCCATGCTCTCTCTGCACATATTTCTTGAGCACTGATTCTGTATCGGGTACCTACCCAGGTACTTTTCATACACGGGACTGTGCCTTGCAGACAAAGGGCACCAACTGAGCAGGCCTGAGGCCCCTCCGGCTCAGACAACAGCAGGAATGGAGTGCTTTCTATAACAGAGGCCTGGCTGGGCCCCAGAAGCCCTGAGAAGCGACAGCTGTTCTGACTTGAGGCAGGGCTGGCAGCCATTCAGCTTGCCCATGGAAACTTGGAGGATGAGTGAAGAAGGGTAGGCCAGGATGGAGCTGGGATTTTTTCCTGCTCATCCCTCCCTCTGCCCCTCAAGGCGTGAGTGGGTGCCTGTTCTAGCATAGTTGGCCAAATGCAGGCAGATGGCGGCCTCAGCCAGCCTTGTCCCTTAAGTCTTCTCTCTCCCAGCGAAATGTTCCCCCTTGTCTGGCTCCAGTGCCTAGAGGCTGAGGACAAGGCCACCCTCCTTGTGCCCCTCCTCCCTGTGTTGGGCTCCCAGCCACCCCATCCTTGTTACTGTCCTCCCAGCCCTTCTTTCTCCCCTGCAGAGGCCACCTCTACACCTGTCATGATAACGCACTCGCACCCTGGTGACATCGCTTTTCCAATTAAACCCTCTTAGGTGAAAAGCAGAGATGACGAGAGCAGCCCTGGCCCTGTGCCCACAGCCAGGTGTGGGTGCATCACCCCAGCCCCAGGAATCTTCACGCTCAAGGTCTCCAAATGCACTCGCCAGCTACCCTGCCCAAAGACCCCATGTCTGCTCCTGTCTCCTTCCTTCTTTCCCTCCTTCCCTGCATCCTTCCCTTTTCTCCTCCCTCCCACCCACCCTCTGCCCACTTTCCTTCCCTCTTCTCTCCTTCCCTCCCTCCCTTCCTCCTCCCTCCTTCCCTTCCACCTTCCTTCCTTCCTTCCTTCCTTCCTTCCTTCCTTCCTTCCTTCCTTCCTTCCTTCCTTCCTCTCTAGGCTGGGCCCTCTTGGGGCCTGTACTTTCACAATAATGAAGATAAGGGCTAGCGCTCTATGGGGCTAACTAGAGACCAGGCCCTGCTATAAGAGCTTACCGGTATTACATAATTTTATACATATGACAGCCACATAGGTTGGTATAATCACCTTCCTTATTTCACATCTGGGACACCTAGGTACAGAGAAGTCGAGAGTTTGCTCAGAGTCATAGAGCTAGGGTTAGGGCCAGGCAGTCTGGCTCAGAGCTGTGCTCTTAACTATGGCACCACATTGTGTCGTCCATGCAGCCACCTCAGCCTCAGACCAGGGAGTGTCCATGACTCCTCGCCCCACACCGATGCTGCCTATTTAATATTTTATGCACTTGCCTCGGCCTCATCTTCCCCTCTCTGCTCCCACTCCAGGACTGGCCTCCAGGCCCTGGAGCAGAGCTCTGGGCTTCTGACCATTCCTTGCTGTCTCCAGGCTCCCTTCTCTCTGATCTCCCTCCTCACTGCCACAGAAATCTGGTCCTATTGCTCCTCTGACTCATTCCCTAGGTGGTCCCTGCCACCTCCCCTCTCACCTCTGACTGTTTCCAGTCTTCTCTCTCTCCCTCTGCCACATGCATCCAGCATTCCACGAACATAATGGGGTTTCTTCTGCTTTGAGCCTTTTGCATATGCTGTTCCTTCTTCCTGGGGTGCCTTTCCTGTCTTCATCTTGACCTGTTGTATCAAGACTCAGCCCATCTCAGCACCTGCGTCTCTGGGGAGCCCTCGCTCACCACGCATCCCCTCTACCCATGAGGGCAAATCGCCTCCAGATGCATGCTTGAGAGGCACGAGCCTGTGTGTAAGAAATCCAGTTCCTCAGTGCTACCCTGCTGAAGAGATCCCAGCGCAAGGCTACACAGAGGTAGAGACAGGTGTCTGAGGAGCCCCTGCTCCCCTGACCCCCAGCTGATTCGGTCTTCCCAGCTCAGGAACCAGTCATATGAGTGAGTGGTTTCAAATACTTATATACCACAGGCTTTGAGTTGCCCAAGCTGATGCCAAGTGGAGCCAGGGACACGCTAGCTCTGCCAAACTCTGATTGTATTACAGGTTCATGATCAAATTAAATGTTTTTTTTTTTCCAAACCATTAAATTTTGGGGCAGTTTGTGATACAGCATTAGATAACCAAAAGAACCATTTTGATACTTTGGTATCTTTTAATCTTTATCTCTTTCTATCGCCATTGCTAACTATATTTATATCTATATTGTATCATTCTTCTTCCACTTCTAACATATTGTGGTAATTTTTTTATTATGTCTAGAAATAAATATTGACATTTCAATATATGGCTTTACCATAATTTTTATAATTATACCCTACTATAGATTTTTAGTTTAATTTGGTTTTATTGCTACTTTAAACAATATTGAATGAATAGTCTTGAACAGCATTTAGTGTAACTGTTAGTTAATTTCTTCAGGATAATTCCCAGGAAATGCTGGGTTAAAAGATAAAGGCTTTGGTGTAGACAGAAGTCCATCTTCCGTCCATGTCTTATCATATAAGTTTACCTGTGTCTGCACCTCCTCTTCATCCCCCACCCCTGTTGTGGGAGGGGAAGGCCCTCCGCTGTCCATAGGCCACGTTCTTCTTCTGCATCCTATCTCACTTCTACTTAAGGCTTGGATTATTTGTCTCCCTCCCCCCCCCGCCCCCCGCCACTCTTATCTGCAACACCAATTTCCCCCTCTCTACTGAATTATTCCCATCAGCATATAACCATGCTCCGGCACCTTTCTGCTACCTCTATTCTTGATCCTATATGGCCCTCCAACACTGCCCCATATCTACCATTAGATTTTTAGAAAGAGTTGTTTTTATGTCAGGACCAAAGGGAAAAGTAGATAAATCCACAAAAATAAGGAAGAGACTTAAAAAAACATACTTCAGTCAGTAACTAATAGAATAAGATGACAAGTAATCAGAAAGGATGTAGGTATAGAAAGGATATAGAATATTCGAGCAACCATAGAATAGATGTTCTTTTGACATGCACATGAAACATCAATCAAAATGGACCACATGTTCATCTATTAAGCAATACTTCCTTTCCACTCCAGTTTCAAAAGACCAAAATCAAACAGCATATTCTCTGACCACAGGGAAATTAGGCTAAAAATTAGTTTCAAAACCTAACTAGAAAACCCCTAATGTTTGAAAGTTCAACAGAACATATCTCAATAACTCTTAGCTCAATCAAGACATCTTAGTGAAAATAGGAACATACTTTAAACTAAATAATAATAAAAATATGACATATCAAAACTTGTGGGATACAACTAAAGCCATACTTAAAAAGAAATTTATAGCCATAAATACATATACCTAAAAGAATAAAGGTTAAATATCAAATATTTAAGCAAAGCCTTCCTTTAATGTCCAACTCATGAAGATAGGAAAAGAATAACTAGTTATAAATTAGAAGGCAAGAAATAATAACAGTAGAAATTTCAGCAATAGAAAAAATGTACAGGCAATAGAGAAAACCAACAAAACCAAAACTGAGTCTTTAAAAACACTGATAAAATGGATAAACTCATGTAAAAAGAGGGAAGACATATATTACCAACATCAGAGATGAGAGGGAACCATAATTACAGGTTCTATTAATGCTAAAAAGACATGATAAAATAAACAATTTTAAGCCAATACATTTAAAAAATTTAGATGAAATGGACAGATTCCTAGAGTACACATCTTACTAAAACTGACACAAGAAGAAATAGATGATTGGAATAGAGCTGTTTAAGTAATTGAATCTGACATTTAAAACAGTTCAGGAAACAATCTTAAAGACCTAAATGGTATCATTGATGAATCATTCCAAACATCTGAGAAAGAGATAAACACCATTGCACACAAATTCTACTGAACTATAAAAAACAAGGTGGGGGGCAGATTTCCAACTTGTTTTATGAGGACAGCATGATTTTGATACCAACATCTGACAAGAATTATAGGCCAATCTTATAAGCATGGATGTGAAAATCTTAAATAAATTATTAGCAAATTGAACCTCGTGCTATATAAACATAACACATCATAGCAAAATTGGGCTTAATCCAGGAATGAATGGCAGGTGTAACACTAAAAATCAACAATGTAATTCACCACATTATCAGAATAAAGGGGGGAAATCACATTGTCCTCTCAGACAATCAGGGTTTCAAAGAGGACCGAGTGATGTAGGGAAACGAGGGCATTGGCTGGGGTGGGAACTACAACCTTCCACTTCTTTTTATTCTGAGGATAGAAGTGACATCTATGTCCAATGCCCATGGCATAGACAGTACCACTTATGGTCTCTTGTTCCCAGTATTGATCTGGTTTTATTTCTCATTGGATCCTGATTTTGGCCACAATTCCAGCCATCTTTTGTCCCTGACCATTTGATGAGGTTGGTTCTCCAACTTGCCCAGTGATTCTAAATGTGTTTCAATGGCCTTTCTGTTCTGCTGCATGTAATTAAGAACTCAGCTGACAAAGGAGGACAGAAGCTAGGTCAATCTGAACTTATTCTGATCTGGTTTTTCTGCTACTGCCAGCTGCCTCTTGAAGTTGTAAAAATAATAGAAAGAAAAATAATATAAAATCACAATGTGACTTAGAAGGCCCACAAGCCCAGTGGTGATAGGGGCAGGAGTGGGTGGAAGAGGGAAGATGGAAGATAGAGTAAAATTTTTTCCAGCACTGAAGGCTATATGTACAGATTAGATGGGAGTGGAGTTCTCTGGAGAACAGAGAAAGTCATGTTTTATGTCATGGGTAAGGACAAGTGGCTAAAGAGAGCTTCAGAGAACAGGTGATGATGGATGAGCTAAATATTAATGTAAGAGTCCAATTTTCCTTGATGGCTGGAGAGAGGACAGGTGTTTTAGTTGGAGGAGTAACATGAACGAAGAGATGGAGGCTTGAGAAAGTAGTGTTCAAGGGAATGGGAATGTTGTGGATGGTTGAAGTGCCAGGATGCCAAATGGAGAGGTGGCAGATGACTTTGGAAAGAGGCCAAGACTAAAGGATCAAGCCCCTTCCTTACTGTTAAGGGGCTTGATCTTTCCTGTGGCCCAAAAGGAAAGGATTGCTGAATATAGGTCAATGTCACCAACCAGACATTCTCAAGGAAGCATTGGAGTCCATCGGAGTATCTGACTGTGAATAAAGAAAGGTCCTGCAGCTGGTAGAGTAAACAAGCACCTTGATTTGAAGTTTAATTTACTTTCAATACTCCCTCCCACCCCTACGGCTCTTCACAACTTGCTTTTGCTTCTTTACTTCAGGTGAAAGTAGAGTCTCTACTTTAGAGTCTCTACTGCAGGTTTGAGTATTCTCTCCTCTCTGGCCTGACATCTGGCACTACAGCCAAGCCAGAACTCCAAGGCCAGGCTTGGAGAAGATGGACAGTCCCCAGACTACTCTACCAGCTCATGGCCATGGAGAGGGCTCAGTGGCCACAAGGAAAGTATTTTAGCTGCTCTTTACAAAACATCCCCACTCTGGCCCCAATTAATAGTCTAAGGTTAACAGCACCTTCTCCTTAGGGTTTGGGGCACAGGAGGGAGCCTACCCTGGGCTAGGCCCTTGGGGAGCCCTGGGGTGGGGGGCAGTACAACTCACATTCACACCCCCAAGAAGGCGGCCTGTCCCGGGCCTCAGGTGAATGACTCCTGCCTTTCTCTGTCCCTGGCTCCTCCCAATCTGGGACGGAAGGATTGTGATTCCTGGTGACATCTTCATATCAGTTTCCAAATGTTGGGGGAAATCTGAGGTATTACGGACATCCTCCTTTTGCAGTGATATTTACCTGCAAATGTGAAGGAGGCAGGTGCTAGCCCACACACGCACACAAGTAATTTCACCCTCTCTTCAACGACCTCAGAGGGTGCACCAAGCCTACCCCACGCCAGGGTGCTAAGCCGCCTGCTCCCCCCAACTGCAGACAAAACAGTGTCCTTAATTAAGTTCTTTCCTGTTGGCTGCCAGGTGCGCCCTTCCGCGGGATGGTGTTAATTCCAGCCTCCAGGAGCAGAGACCCAGCCCCCTTTCCGGGCACATCGGCCCTTGCTCTCAGCCCCTACCTGGAAACCCCCCTCCCGCGCTCCATGGCCCCCCTTCCCACGGACGGGGGAGTTGCTTGTTACGCTGCCGTGCCGGGAAGTTCACGTCCAGCGCCCACCCAGGCGAGCCCCAGCAGGTATATAAGGACCTAGGACAGCGACAGGGACCAGGCAGCGGGGAAGGAGGAGAAAGAACGGAGGAAAAGTGAAGGACGGAGAGAGGCCACCGAGCATCCTCGCTCCAGCTCAGCGGGAGTCGCCCGGAGAGCAGCTTCCCCGCAAACAGGTAAAGGCGCAGCGGCGCGGAACCTCGCCCTCACCCCGGAACTCCCTGCCCCGGGAATGGGGGGTGCTCTGGCCCAGCTCTGATCGCTGACTTGAGGCACTTTGGCTCTCCGCGATCCGGAGTTCTTTGAAAACTTTCTGTATTGAGTGCGGCGTGGGAAGCCGCTGGCAGCAGAGCCGCGAGGGCCAGCCACTGGACGGGGGGCGAACCGCTGCGACGCTGAGCGGTGCCTTCCAGGAGCTGGAGGCCCGTCTTCCCGCCCTGCCCCCGGAGTGGGGGCTTCTAGGACCCCTGAGACTCCTACCGCCTTCTGGGGGAGATCTCAGGAGAGATCGATTCTTTGGCTCCTCTTCCTCCTGATTTTCTGGATAGGTGTCACTTAAAAGATACTATATACTCCAGCTCAAATTAACATTAGAAAGGGGGGCAGGAGAGAAAAGGCTAAATATCACTATAAACTCTTTGTATTCTAGACTTTTTTGGATTCAGATCCCCGAATTTTCATTTTTCTGCCCTCCTTAGCGCACCCAATGTGGCTGCACTATGATAATGACTCGGGTCTCTTCTATGAGACCCAGTTGGGGTTAAAAGAAGTGGCTGGAGCAGGAACTGTCCGAGGTCCTGAACTACCTTGTCTGTGCCCTCAAAAGCAATGCAGAGTGGATCTTCCATCCCGCAGACCCTAGGTTGCAGGGCGGATACAGCTGTTTGAACTGACAGAGGCTCAGGCAAAAGGGGGTTTCCAGTTAAGGAGGACGAGTCTGCAGGGCATTTGGATCCCCCAAATTCTTGGTGTATAAATGGGGAGGTGGTGGTTCTCACAGAATGGCTGGAAGGAGCCAAGGAAACTAAAAGTGTGCATTTGTTTTGTCAGTTGTTAGGACATGTAGAGATTATGGCTTATTTAATGACTTGATCCTCTGACACTTTTGTTTTAGGACTTGATGCATGTGTATCACGGTGCAAGGACAAAACTCAGCACCTCTGCTCCTCCAACATTTACTGAAGAGTGTGGCCAGAGCGCAATTTTAGAGTAACATACAAGATATTTTGTTTAGCTCACAGAGAATTCATCCACACATATTAAGTTCTAACAAGTGTAGTTCTATTATAAAGCAGATGTCAAGATTAACAAAGTATAGATTTCTATTTATTTTTCCAAGGCTTTCAATGATTGGATTATAATATTCTCTCAACTCACGAAATGCACAACATTTGACATTTCCCTGTTACTGTATTGCTTTTTAAAAGTGGCACAAGGCAATATTTATCCATTGTAGAAAAATAGAAACTACACACAAGCAAAAAAAAAAAAACCCAAAAAAACAAAAAACTAAAAACAAACCAACAAGTTGCTTTCAGGAAACAACCTAGCCTAGCCTTTCAGCGGTAGAATGGAGCTCTGGGGTGGGGAGTGAGAAGGTTACCATGTGTACAACACAGCCAGTGGCACAGAAGGTAAGGAAATGCTCTCTGGGGTTTTCCAGGAAGGTCTGAAATCATGAGGTAGGTTTTTAGAAAAATGGAAATCATTCCAGAATGGCCAATTTTGAGGAGAATTGAAATACAGTTGAGGAGATGGTCAGACCTGTATGATTTCATTTCTTTCTATACTAATATATCATTTTACACTTGCCCACAATGATATATAACTACCATTTTCCTCTTTTTCTTGTGAATCTGGGCATTTTTCTGACAGTATTGTGCTGTGTGGTCTCAGAGCGTTAGTGTAAATTGCCTTGTCCCCCAAGTTCAGACTTCATACTTGAACTGGAGCATCAAAAGGCTACAATCGTAGCAGGCTGTTCCTAGTCAGAACTGGACATCAAGGTGACCAATGCTCTCAGTTGCCCCTTCGGCTTGAGATGCTGATGAGCTGGCTCACTGACTGCCACCGCCACCTAATGGCTGCTCTGAAAACACACAGGCGGTGCCTGGCTGCCATTCAGAAGGGAGCGCTGAGTTGGCTCAGGTTTTGGGGAAAGGAGTGGGGGTGGGGCAGAGAGAAGGAAGTGACTCTCTGAGGTAGACAATGAGAGCCAGAGATAACTTTCACTTCCAAAGCAGTCCCTATGAAAAAGATTTGGCCTATGCCTCCACAAATGAGAGATTCCTTTTAGGCAAACTTATTTTAAAATGCAAATGTCCATTAGGGGAGACAAACAATTAGTTATTCTCACCTTAACGTGAATTACTTTTCTCATCTAATTAGGTTTCTTCTTAACAGCTGGTTAAGAAGTTCTTCTGAAATCCAAAATAATTGTGGGTGGCTGGTGAGCTGATGACAGAACTTGGGGTCCCTTCAGGGGGCTGACCTGGGTGAGGGGGTCCATGGCAGCATGAGAGCTAGAAGTCTGGGGAAAGGTTTGGGCACAGGGGGCAAAAGGCAGCATTGGTGCTCCCCTCTTTACTGCATCCTTACCTCTTGACCTCAGCATCTGCCCAGAGGTACTTCCGACTTCTCCAAGAAAGTATCTTTGGTAGGTGTTCACAATGGGAGGTCATTCCCTTCTGCTTTGTGTATCCATCTTCTTCCCTTCTACACCTACAGCATCTTTAAGTCCAACTATTCCAGACTACATCTGATAACCTTACAGAACAGAGGTCTGACATTTAATGCGTTCCAAAATTACAGGGTTCTGGGAAATAGAGACCACCTGAGTAATTTGTGTACAGGACATCAAATCAGGTTGGCTGAGATTCTGGCTAAATTGGCCAGAGATTTTATTTGCCTTTATGCAAACCTACTATTCATAGGAACCCTAATTTCTGAGGAGTGACAGGATCCTGGTGGGGGAGGAGGGGAAAAGACCGTCTTGAGCAGGATTTTTGGAATCCTTGTCTTTCCCAAGTTACTCCTTGGATCTGAAGTGTTAGAACTATAGCTTCGTGAATATGGCGAACTAGGAAAGCTCAATGCTGGCAACAGAACTTAGCATTACCTTGTCGTGAACACCCATTATTGCTTCTTTCTAGACCTCAGTTTCCCCATCTCTCAAATAAGAGGCTGGACCAAATGACGCCTAAAATAGCTTCCAACCCTAACTTCCTTTGGGATCTTATTTTTAACAGGAGATAAAGAAGAAATTGCACACAATTTGCCCAGATCCTACTCCCGCCATCTCTACCACAATCCGCACCAACACCCTGCACACCAACCTTCTTGAACTGCTTCTGTCCTCAAAAAGCCTTGCACTCCACAAGTGATCGCGTTGTTAATGTTGGCTCCCGATCCTTCCTGGTGAGTGGCCAACATTGTCCTGCTCCTTGCAGGGGTCCCACCAATCTTGTTTGCCTCTGCAGAGCCACAGCCTGCCTGGAAGATGCCGAGATCGTGCTGCAGCTGCTCGGGGGCCCTGCTGCTGGCCTTGCTGCTTCAGGCCTCCCTGGAGGTGCGTGGCTGGTGCCTGGAGAGCAGCCAGTGTCAGGACCTCACCACGGAAAATAACCTGCTGGTACGTGGGCCATGGCCATGATCTTGTTTTGGGCATTAGATGGAACTGGGGCTGGGGCTAGGACAGTGCAAAAGAAAAGGGTAGGGAAAGGGGGATTTCATTCCCAGAGATATGGGTATCTCAGCCCAGGGTAGGAACAGACACTTAGGGTGAAGTCAGCATTGGGCCAAGGAGGGGAGGAAGCAGCTTCAGGGAAATGGGTCTGGACTACAATTTCTGCTTGATTATCTTTACTTCCTGTCTTCTTGTATGGAGACCTCATTCCATTTGAGCTATTTAGAGATAGTGTCATTAAAATAATACAAATACTAATAATAGAAATAACAATAATTGCTTCTCAATGGAACCTATATTTTCAGTCTTTTAGTTTCCAAATTATTACTTTAAATATACCCTCATATCATTTGCCAGTTTCATTCCATTTTTCTTCTCTATCTACTACCAGTTACAAGGCCAGCTAGGTAGTACTACGAACGATCTCTAGAGGGAGAAGGAAAATCCAGGTGCCTTTTTCCTCTAACTGGTGCCAAATGTCTCATGCTTCTTCTGGAGGACTGATCTTCTGCTATCTTCCCAGAAGCATGTAAAGGTCCTTTGTGCCAGGCTGGAACACCCTCCAGGTCACCACAGGGTGTGTGTGTGTGTCTGTGTGTGTCTGTGTGTGTGTTGGGAGGCATAAATGAGAAATGACAGCAAGTCCAGGACTGACACAGTGCTGGTGTCAGTGACTGAGTTCCATGCTTCTGCCTGCACCCTCCTGGTGAGAGTGGAATGCATGGTGCTACATTCTGTGTTTTGTCAATGGAGAAGCTGAGTTAAGGTAACAGACTTTCTCAAAAACACAGAGCAGGTTTCATGTGGAATATGAAATAGAAGCAAAGAGCCTTGGGGATTCTGAGGGTTCTAGTTCAGAGAGACCCAAGAGACTCTCTATTGGAGATGCCCACTGCATAGCCTCGTTTGTTGACAGCTCACCAGGGAAGGAGCACTGGTCATGATCAGAACCCACCGGTTCTGGGCCCCGTTCTGTTACCAATGGGCTGTGGAACCTTAGCAAGATCCTTTCACCCCTCTGAACCTCCCGTTTCATGTGTCCAGGGGAGAGGAGTAGGAGATAGTTTTTATTTTCCCCTGTTAATATTCTGCAGTCTTATAATTCTAGATCCTTGGAGTGGGTGAGGTCCTTCTGTTCCCTCCTTTGCAGTCCTGAGTAACTGAAAACTCAAGGCTGCAGCCTGGAGATCATTTTCCTAAACAAATGTGTACCACACTTGGGTTATCTAGTTAGAGAGCAGAGACAGTCTCCGTGACCCAGGCAATGGAAATAATTCTCACTTTCTACCCCTCCCTCCATTCAGAACGAGGTGACAGGGAAGTGAACCACCCCCTCCCAAAGCTCACTGATTGCGGAAAGTACCAGATCAGCTCAGAAGACTGAAAAGTGCCAGAGAGAGTGCCAGATGGGTGTGGGAAAGTTTTGAGGCATGGTACAGAGGGAGGGCTGGGGTAGGGCATGAGGCAGGTTTGCAGGATCGCTGGGGAAAGGTTGAGGCATTATTGAAAACACAGATCCTAGATGGCGGATTTCTACTGCCCGGGGAGAGTCTCCCCGCAGTTTCAGCCCAATGCCGCATCCAGACTCGAACTGAACCATCTTTATTTCTTCAAAACTCATTGAGTCACCAACTAGCACCCACCTGCCACCGATTGATTAATTCCTATATAGAGGCAGACAACGGTAAGACGTTGACTCTGCTTACAAAAGATATGGGGCAAAAGAATCACCTAGGGGGACGGAGTGTTAGTTGCAGTTACCGGACAGAAGTACCAAGGGGGTGCGGGGGACAAAAGGGGCGATGCGCAAGCCGAGTCCCCGACGTCCACGGTGGCCGAGCGCACGGGGCCCCCGTTCCGGGCGCGCACGTGGTGAAGACGCGGGTGGGGGGGGCGGGGCGGGGCCCGCGGGGCGCGCGCGGCCCTCGAGCGCTCGGCTCCCCCGCAGGCCTGCATCCGGGCCTGCAAGCCCGACCTCTCGGCGGAGACGCCCGTGTTCCCCGGCAACGGCGAGGAGCAGCTGCTGACCGAGAGCCCGCGGAAGTACGTCATGGGCCACTTCCGCTGGGACCGCTTCGGCCGCCGGAACGGCAGCAGGGGCGGCGCGGGCCCGAAGCGCGCGGAGGCAGAGGCGGCGCCGGCGGGCGATGGCGGCGACGCGGGGCCCCGCGAGGGCAAGCGCTCCTACTCCATGGAGCACTTCCGCTGGGGCAAGCCGGTGGGCAAGAAGCGGCGCCCGGTGAAGGTGTACCCCAACGGCGCCGAGGACGAGTCGGCCGAGGCCTTCCCCCTCGAGTTCAAGAGGGAGCTGGCGGGGGAGCGGCCCGAGCTGGCGCTCCGCCCCGAGGGCCCGGACGAGGGCGCCGCCGCCCGGGCCGACGTGGAGTACGGCCTGGTGGCCGAGGCCCAGGCGGCGGCGAAGAAGGACGACGGGCCCTACAGGATGGAGCACTTCCGCTGGGGCAGCCCGCCCAAGGACAAGCGCTACGGCGGCTTCATGAGCTCCGAGAAGAGCCAGACGCCCCTGGTGACGCTGTTCAAAAACGCCATCATCAAGAACGCCCACAAGAAGGGCCAGTGAGGGCACTGAGGGGCGAGGGGCTTCCCTCCCCGGCAGTCGACCCTAAAGCTCCCTCTCCTTGCCTGCCCACCTGCCCCCTCACAGCCTGGGTATGCTGCTCGCTCAGGCGGTGGGAGCAGCGGGTATTCAGTCGGTTAAAGCTCTGTCTGTAGTTAGGAAATAAAACCTTTCAAGTTTCACATCTGCCTCTGACTCTGAATGTCGAATGCGTGAATAAAATAAAAATACATATCCATCAAATAAAAAGCAGCATATATTGGAGGAGAGACATAATGGTTTCCATGTAATCAAGTGGCAGTGTATTTCATAGGATGGAGTGGGACTGGGAAGGAAATGTATCTCCCTACCCCCTCAATAAATGGGTCTTTAAAGGGCCACATAGTTTAGGTGATGGCTCAGGGTGGCAACATCTCCAACCCTCCGTTGGATAGGAAAAGACTGCTCAGCTAGAAGGTGCATCAGAAGGCAGGATTCCTACGAGAGTGACTGGCTCTGTCCAACCCCAAGAGCCAGCCTGACCCTGATGAAGCTCAACCACAACCGGAAGGCCTCTCTGGGCTGTGACCTGCGTAGCTGTGGTAATGTCTCCCTGGATCTAGCTATGCGTGTGACCTTAGGCAAATCTCTGAACTTCTCTAAGATGTGGTCATCTTCTCCCTTTCTGGTGTGAGGGCTATTGTGCGGATTAATGAAAAACTGGATGTGATCATCTTTTTATCACCGAGAAGCTAAGTGTGAGAGCCAAGGGTTGGTATCAGTTCAAATTTGCATTCCTGGATACATTCTCAAACATGTGGTCTCACCCACATAGACACACAGCCATGGAGACAGACACATCTGTATGAATACAATATATACAGATGCTTTTCTTCTAATCCTGCAAACTCAAGCCTTGAGGTCTCTATCTTATCCCCCAGCTATGTCTACACTCTCCCCTCCCCATGTTGCCCAGCCTCAGCTCTTCTCTTCATTCCCAGTGCTCTTGGCACAGGCCTCTGCTAACCTAAGCTCTTCCTAACCAACTGGTCTCCTATCTCCAGCCATTCTTCTCCCCAACCAATCAGATACAAATCATCATAGTAATGCATACAAAATTTTGCTTTCCCCATATTCCTTGGCTCAGGAGCCTAAAAAGTTGCCGCACCCCAATTTTCTAACAATTCCAAACTACAGAGCATGGCGTGCGGGGCCCCTGTCAATGAGTTCATTTTCTTTACCAAACACCATTTCCCATGTTCCTGCCTACTGACCTTCTCACTCTTCCTCTCCCACCCTCCTTCACCCTCTGCCTGGAACTCTCCCATGTTCCCCTGCCATTTTGAATGTCACCTTTTTTTTTAACATGAGCCCAGGATCAAATCCACTTCCACGGGGAAAGCTGTGATTTTTTTCCAGCCATGTCTTCTCATTTTCAGTGTTTCTGCAGTCAGCCCCTCTGCAATGGAGGGCACGCCGTCTGGCTCAGATGGCAACTTTTTTTTTCTTTTTTTTCTTTTTTTTTTAGATGGCAACTTCCTTGCTGCTTGTATGTCTTATGTTCTCTTCCCACTGAAACCCTAAGCCCCACAAGGGCAGAGGCCAGGGGCTGGGTTTCTTTTATATGTCCTCATGATGTTTTCACAAGGCTGGGGCCACAGGTTTGCAGCCACACACGTTTTCAATTCACAAGACCTACAAACACTTATACACAGAGATGCACACATACATGTCAACTGCATCAGATATACCAGTTTGGCGGTATAGATCAAAGCTGGCTGGGAAACATTTGTGTATGGTACTTACACATATACCTCCATATTTTGATGCTCTAAGAGTTCACACTGAAAGAAAAATGGAATGCACCCTGGGAAGTCCTGATGTAAGGGGAAACAGTAAGCCAGATTCCTAAGATAAAGTCTCCCAGTATGAGTTATACGAAATGGGGCTAGATTCTAGTCACTATAATGAAGAAACGACCCAGGCCTTCCCACTGAGGATGCCCCCACACTGGGAATCCTGGGCCTCATATTTGCATCTCAGTAGCATCCTTTTCCCTAACCTCCTTCCTTTAGAGGCAAGTGAAGTAATGGCAGGTGGGGGTGGCTAAATGTCAGCGGTTAATGTCGATATTTTCAGATCTGTTTGTATCTCAAGAAAACCATTTACTTTAAAGAAATCAAATAGACAACCATGTGGTGACAACATTAACATTTATTTGAAAAGGGCATCATAAAGGCTCATTGGGAAATCACGACTAATAGTCCTAAAGAATGATCTTGCTAAGAGTCCTTCTTCCTACACAACACCCCCCTTCCCCTTCCTTAAAACTAATCTGACTCAGTGAATTTAAAATACAGAAAACTGCCACAGGCACTGATTCTGCACTCCCGTATGAATACATCAGCTATTATATACAGATATTGTCAACTACGAGCTACATTACACACACATGCACACGCACGGGCACACATACTCTCAGCCAGGTTGTGAAGGTCTAAATGGACATGGACATGTTATTATGTATGGGCTGCAGCATTTGTGGATTTATAGTCCTGCACTCCACAGGCCAGAATCAACAGTCCTGGAGGCAGAGCTCAAGAGGGGAAGATGATGGGGGCCCCAAGGTCCCCTGAAGGAGAAAATCCTGGTCAACCTGGCTGATGCTAAAAGAGAGCACAGAAAACTGCCATCTGATCCCAGCTGGTCACAGAGCCCCAGTCCCAGTCCCTATGTCTTCTCCCCGCTTCCCAGCTGGCCAGATTTGGAATAAGGAGTCACTTTAACCAGAAGATTTCTAGGGTCAATGGGATGAAGACGCAAGACAGTGCCCTAAACTGTCTCCCCAGGCATCAGGAAGATGCCTTGTTTCAGCACACCTGTCTGCCAGGGTCTAAGGGTCATGGGAAGTGAGCGCGGCCTGCCCAGAGGAGCTGATCTCCTTGTCTACCTTCACACTTAACACTCGGCCTAACAGCTCAGGTCTAGTCCTTCCCGCAGGCCCCCACCTGGCCAACTGCCATTTTATGGTCATGAAGAAGAATGAAGAGAAATAGCCTCACTTCTCAACTACACTCTCTGTACCCAAGTCAGAAAGCTGGGGGACAACGAAATAGCAACTGGAAAGTATCGTGACCCAGGGGACCCCAGAGAATCCCAGAGATTTGGACTTTGAGCCATTCAAAGGTACCCTAAGGCTGTTCTAATTCTTAAGCCAGTTGAAACATGTCCTCTTCGACCCAGAACATCCAGGGTGAAGGGCAGTGCCTATGTGACCCTCGTGTTTCCTCGAGCACTTCAGTCGGTCACAGGCCCACCTTTTCACTGCTCATCCGTTTATGCTTCTGTATGAGGTGGAGGACTGGACAAAGGAGAGTATCTAAGGACTTTTCTAGTTCTTTTTCTGCCCTGCTTGGGTTCCTTCTCTGGTGAGGAGGTATTTAGGAGTCAAGGAACCACTTATTTCTACTTTTCAGAGAGAGGAAAATGGGAACAGGCACAGGGCCCTGGGGACCCCATTGCAGGGAAAATAGGAACCTCCAGGATCACGTCGGTGCTTCCTGCTGACCTTCTTATGCACTGACACGACTCATCCAAATTCACAGAACTTCCAAATCTCAAATATATTCATGCCTTTAAGTTCTGTAAGCAGAGTGCTAACCAAACCTATCCCTTGCCCATGAAGCAAGAGAGTCCTCAGTGGCTTTGGGGAGCAGCTGGTCTGCATGGGCTTGTTAGCTCAAAATCATAACAGAGAAGGATAGATAAAAGGGTCCGTCACAAAACACAGTGCTGTCAGGTGCTATGGGGGTTGGAAGGCAGGAAGCACTGATGATGCCAGGCCAAGGACGTGGGCACCCACCAAACTCTGCTTTGCCTCTCTTCACCGGGCTCACGGTGGGGGGTGAAGGAGACTGCTTAAACTACCATTGAATTGTCTGAGTTAACACTCACCTTAAACTTTCTGATTCTGAGGCATATATGGCCAGAATCCAGGTTCTACCTCCTGTTAGCAGGCAATCTAACATTCTACTAAGTATAAACTGAAACTGAGAAGAGGGCAGCCAAAAAAAATTCTCCAGAAGAAACTCGACTTTGCTATGGAGCTATGATGTAAAGAAAAAGCTGCCTTGGAAAGATACAAAGGGGAGAGCAGCTGAGTGTATGAACCATGGGGCCCCTGCACCCTTTTCTCGCTATTCCCAGGGGGTGGGGCTGAGGGAGAGACATCTGAGTGGACTTGCAGGTCTATGGTTCTAGTGCTGGCTTTGGAAAGAGGCTCCAGCACCATGACTCCCACATCCCAGAACCAGGGCTCCAAGGGTAGTGCTCAGGGTGCAGTAGCCATGGGGGTGGACCCTAAAGTCAAGTAGGAGCAAGAAAGAAACAGGGTTTCTCATTAAAGACGAGCAGGGGATATGGATGGGAAGATACCGAGGAAAGACATGTTTGTGGCTCAAGATTTAGATTTCCTGTAAAATTTCTCCTGGAGGTTATTTGCCTTTAAGTTTGTTTCAGGTTATTTGAATCTGGGTTTCTTAATAAAGAGATATTAAAGTAAGGAGAAATCCCAGTTCGTGCTTGTAAAGTTAGGTTGAGCATTGGCCAAAAGCCGCAGGGGAAGCAGGAGCTGGACCCCTGGCCCTTATCATGCAGGCCACCCAGAAGCTGTGGGCAGCGACCAAGCTGGCAAACTACAGGAACAAGGGTCAGACAGCTTCCTACCCAAGACACCACTGCACATGTGATGGGAAATGCATATGTTAAAGTTCTCTCAGTTTGGGAAAATGCACCTATCTGTCCTAATAATCACTGTGCATCTGTGCAGGGTCATGCAGGGGTGTGACCCAAGGGTGTCCCGAAAAGCCTGCCATCCCCTTAACAGAAACAGCTTGCTTCTGACCTCACTCCACACTGCCTAAAATTGTACCCTAAAAGGGATTTATTTGGGTCAAGAAATCTACTCACTCTCCCTCCTTTTAAAAAACAACTTCTCCAGGTGAGAATCATTTGGCCATTCATACCTTGCTGTGAGCTAAATCAGCTCAGTAAAGTTATGGGAAGTTTCACTGGAAGAGAAGAAAAGAACGATTTGGGGCCATAGGTGCTGTCACAGGAGGAGATCCAGGAAAGGCTCTGTCAGAGGCGGCTCTGGAGGCAAAAAGGCCCCGGAGGGGGATGAGAAAGGGGCACGAAGCATGCAGAAAAGGGCCTCCTGGATCCTCTTTTATACACAGACTCAAGGAAATGCAGAACCCCAAGGGGTCTCTGTCACTCTGCCCAGGCCTCAAGCTTTTCCACTTGGCACTGATATCCAGACTTTGTCCAAATAGTGAAGAAATCATTCCAATATCAGGGTCTGTGTCTTTCTTTCCTCCAACAAAACACCCAGAAGGTTGACTTCTAACATCTTTGAGTCCCAAAGTCCTATGCCCTGCCCCCCTTCCCCCCTCCCCCCGCTTTATCACTTCCCTTCTCCTCACCCGATCAGCCCAGCCAGGCCAGTCCAGGAGCCTCTTCCAGAGGAGGTGACATGGGCGGGCCTCCTTTTGGGTCATCTAGAACCAGATTATCTCATTCTGCCCTCCCTCAACCCATGCTGGGATCCTCAGGAAGAAAGGCATCAAAGCGAGACAGCTCAATTTAGAGAAACATCCAGAAGTGAGAGAGCCATGGGAGGGCCGAGAAGCTCCCTCTGAACAAAGCAGTAGAGAAGATGCTACAGAGGGACGTAGACTGGCCCACTTCTGCCTACTGCTCCTCTACAGGAGGCAGGCCCAGCCTGGGGAGAGCCAGCCCCTCCACCAGCAGCTGCCTGCCCTTCACTTCATCCTTCGCTCCCCCACCCCCGCCCTGTGGTATCTCTACCCCATCTCCTGTTACAAGGGCTCAAGATTAATTAATAGAAAGAACCATGAAGAGACAATTGGCAGGGTGAGCAGGACTGTGGAAGAGACACTGAAGACTTGCAGGCCTCCGGACCAGAGGGAGGGGATGCTCTGGAGAGCAGCCGCCCCATCGCCCAGCTCCCGCAGCCACCGCTTCCTCCCGACTGCAGTCTATGCTTCCTTTGACCAACTGTGTCTCCATCTAGTTCCCTCCTGGGGGAACGGCAGCTGTGTTCCCCCAGACCCACCCCCACGAAAGCTTTTCACTTGTTACACCAAGCAAGAGCTTCTCAGAACCTCAGCCTTTCTCTGGTACCCCAGCCCCCTGTGATTCTCGGCCCCTGGCTGACACGAAGGAGGAGACGAAGGATGCAGGTGAGAGGCTTCCTGGTCCCAGAAGAGCAGATATCTGATCCCCTCGGGGAAGACAAAGGGGAAGTGGGAGGGCCTGAAGCTCCACCTTGCTTAGCTGGGGAGGTGCTGCCATCCACATGACCTCTTCTGAGATCCCAGTTAGATTTCCACGTAATAGGGGTGGGGGCGAGGGTGAGCCCCTCCCTCAGACCCTGCCCCTCCAAGGAGCTCCATCTCTTGGAATTCAGTATACGCACAGATCCGGAAACTTCATCTCGTAGACGGGGATGGAGTGGTTCTGAGGCTGGCCGTAGGCTGCGGTGATGGTTCCTGATGGGCTTGGCGGGGGCCTGGGGCAGGAACACACAGAGAAGGGGGTGAGGAGGAGATTCTGGGGTCCCACCCCATGCAGCTAAATAGAGCAACCAATTTGTGTTTCTCTTTGAACAGGGACCAGAGCCTTTGTCACTCCATGGATCCCCAGGTTTCAACTTGTTCTAGAATCTACAGCTTTGTGGCAAGCTCTACAGGGACACTGTTGCTTTAGACCGTAAAGTCTCAGCGTGGGGCACCAGGACTCCTCGCTCTTTTCCAGGGTTTGCTGAGCTGTTTCTTTCCCCCTCTAGCCTCGATTTCCCTTTCTAGGGAGAGCTGGTGGATGACTCCAGCCCTTAAGACAGGCTGAAGGGCGCAAAGACTGAGGCAGGCATGACAGGAATACTCGGGAGGAGAGGGCCCAACACTGGGCCACGCGGGTGGGGGTCCCCCGGCCAGGGCTGCCGCTTACCGAATGGTGATTTCAAAGATCTGATTGAGTTTGCTCTGCAGCAGTGATGCCTAGACACAAACAGAGGGAGGGAGTGAGCTGGGCACCCTGTACCTCTGCCAGCTGCCCCGAGCCCCTGTCCCGAGCGCTCCCTGGGCGTGAGGCAATGAACTCAGGAAGGAGACGGCGGGAGCTAGTTTTCAGCACTTGTCTGCGGACCCTGGACGTGGGTTTAAGTCAGGCAGAGCCACCCGGCGAAGGCCTTCTGGGGACAGCACAGAGGCCAGGAACACCAGGAGGACTTCAGCAGGCAGTTCTTGAAGGGCCCTTAGCACCTCTAAGTGGGGCAATGGAGCCTACTGGGCACGGAGTTGGGAGGCTCAGAGCTGGTTCCAGCTCGTTCCTTAATGCCCAAGAAGCAGCTGTGCGAAATGGGTGGCTTAGAAAAGATGCTCCCTCTGGTCCCTCTGGTTCCAACTGAGTCCATGTACACAGCAAGAGTTGTGCATGTGCTTAGTAACTGGGCCTCAACTCCGAGCTCACGAAATGAGCAATATCTACCTCCTGAGATGCAACGGGAGGTTAGGATATTATAGCCCCTCCATCTATATTATACTTACACTTTATATATGTAATGTGTATATTATATATAAAATAAAACTGCATGTATTTTTATTGAGGAAAATTACAACAAAATATGAGTTATTTGTAAATTTTCGAGCTTACAATTATATTTCATCATTGCTAAAATGAACACCGTGACTAATGAATCCTGGCGTATAAAATCAGTTTCAAGCAACGTTTGCACTCTTCCCTTAAGTACTGGCATGAATCCTTCTTTCTACCTGTCTGGTGTCCTCTCTTTTAAATCTGTCTTCCAGGGCTGGCTGTTCGATTCTCTCTGCCCAGAAGTGGGTTCTGTTAAACACGGGCCCTCTTTCCTTTGCCGCCTCCATCACTGCGTAATGTGATGATCGTAATGGTGCGAACCTCGCAGAGTTGTCAGAAGAATCAAACTAACTAAAAATGCAAGGTGCTCTGGTGCACAAGAAGTGCCATTTATGCACTTGCTATTATGATTATGATTATTATGATCTGTCTGATAAGGAGCTCCTGAGATCAGGACTTCTTTCTTACACGAAAGCTGTGAGCTCTGGAGGAGCGTGGGGCTAAGAGCCAAGGCTTTTGGTTCCTGGTGTTGTTGGCCTTGGTGTTGTTGGCACCTAAACCCTAATTTCAGGGTGACAAAAGTGTTACAACCCCCTAGAGACTCAGTCCTGCCCTGGACCCAGACCCAGGGCCTGCTGAATCCCCGAGGACTCACCCCTGCCACGCCTCACTTACCCGGGCCCCGCAGTGCGCTGCGATCTCCTCGAAGGGCGCCTTCTGGAACTTCTCCACTACCTGCCGCCGCCGCTCACGCTCCTGCTCCTCGACTGCCACGCTGTCCACTGCAGCACAGGAAGCCCGGTGAGGCCGGAGGTCCTGCTCCGCCGTCGTGGAGAGGTGGGCAGCCCCCGCCAGGGAGCTCTGTCTGGGGCTGCGGCCCAGGCTCTCCCTCTGCTGATGAGCAGGGTGCCGGGGCATGGAGGGCGTGGTGCCACCGCTTGGCCCCTGGAGGGCTAGACCTTGTCCCCATGTTGCCTGAGGACCCAGCTCCCTTTCTTATGTAAGGGATTGGGAAATGGTTAGGTGGACCCTTAAGCTGGGCTTTTGAAGCTGCAAGTAGCTACACTGTCACTGGGCCTCTTGGCCAGAAGTTCTTGGAACAGGAAGTGCTCTGGGGGTAATTTAAAAAAGGATGTCAACAGTGGAAAATCCAGATAGGGCCACAGAACCCAATGCAGAACCCTTATGGCAGGGCAGTCTGAGGCCATTTAGTTTAAGACGTCTACATATTCTTCTTGGTATCCAATTAAGTTAGCAAAAAAAAGGAGGGTCTCAAATATGTCCATCATACTCTGTTTGAGAAGGCAGAGGGTATGTACATTCAGAAAGAGTACCACCAATGACAGCAAAAATAAAAAAAGGTTTGGCATTTGATGGCATAATTCATCATCAGTTGTCAGAAAAATTCTCTTATTCAAAATACTTCATTGCCTAATAATTCAGACAGAAGAGGTAATACTGCATTTTAAAATCTACTGTCATTATTGCATAAAAATATGATTTGTTCTTAATATCTTTCATTAGTCAATTTGTTCTTTTGTATCACATTCTACCCCGAAATAGTCAAAGTAGTTATACAAAATTGCTTTATACCTGACTGGCTGCAACCCTCAGCGGATTACTTTTAAAGGCACCTGTCAGCAGAAAAAGGGTCAGTTGCTTGACCTGGGATGTACGGACAGCACTACTGATCACCACCAGGACAGCGGGACTTTCGATTGTAGCTTCGTAGTTGTGATGAGTTTAGGGGAAGCCACCAGCCTCTGCCCTCACGTCTGTGCTGAATCACCCTCTGGAGGGCAGCCCGTGGGGCTGCACATACCCGCTGGCCGCCCAGGACCCAGCTCTGCCCTCGCCTCCATCGGAGTCCCTTGCTTTCCACTTACCAATGGCCTTCTTTAGCGTCTCATAGGTGATCTCCTCAGCTGGCACTCGCTGAGGGAGAGGGGACAGAAGCATTCAGAAAGGTTAAGTGAGGGAAGGAACAGAAGAAGGGAGGTAGCAGCCCCGGCTTCCTCAGTTATCCGGAAGCCCTTTTACCTCTTAGAAGAATGTCCTGATGGGCAGAAACTCCCTCGGGACACCCACCTTCTCACTGGGGTCTCTGGGAGCTCCCCGAGGGTGGTGAGATGGAGGTAGGGAGGCTGATTCCTCATTATAGTCTCACCTAAAAGAACTCACTGTCCCCTCCCCCCTCCACTTTGTCCCATTAAGCCAGGTGGGAGGAAAACACGGTGTAATTCAAAAAAATCTTCAGTGAACCTAAAATATTGGAAGTAAGAGGAGGCAGTTGGGGAAATACAATTTCAAATGCAGATTTCAAGAACTAAATAACATTTTTGAAAACTTATGATGTTAAATTATCCAGCAAGGTGATTTGAGTATTAAATAAAGGTATGAAATGCTGAGGTTGGTCCAAGGACCTGTGTCACAGGAGTTCAGTCTTATGATTTGCAGAGATCCTAGGATCTGCAGAGCCTATAAAATGATGATGATGATGATGATGATGATGATGATGATGATGATAATAGAAGGGTGCCCCATGGATGTGTGGCCTTAGGTCAGATGCTGAAAATAGTGAAGGAGTTTGGACTAAATTCCAGGAATCCTCACTAGACTATGAGCTACTTGAGGCAAGACCCATGATTTACACGTCTTCTATTACTTAAATAAATATTAAGTGAAAGAAACAGACACAGGAGTGAATAAATTCATTGATAAAGAGTTCAAGATGCAACACCAGTCAGACTAGTGGCTCCTCTGGGGAGGGGGTGCAGAGGCCGGGCTCTTGGGCGATGACACTGTTCTATTCCCTGATCTGGGTGTGGCTGCATGGGTACTTGCTTTTGGTAAAAATCCATTGAGCTGTACACTGTCTGATTTGTTTGGCATTCAGTAAAGGCTTGTTTGAGTAGGAAAGGACAAAGATGTAGGATGTGGGATAAAGTCATTCGACAAATATTAAGAGAGCACTGACTTTGTGTAGGACTCTTGGCTATCACTCAGTAGGAACGGCAAGATGTGTTAGCATAGGAATTACATGCAAGGGAGAGTTGTGCTGAGCTGTCATTCACTCTGAGGAGTCATCCTATGTACATCCCTCCATCTACCCATCTGCTGTCAGCACCCACCAACATCAGGTGTCAGAGAACCGTGTGGCGGCGACGAAGAAGAGGCCGGACACTGAGCAAGGGAAGGTAGAGAGAGGTATATGGAATGCAAGCTGGGCATGGAAGAACAGGTGATGATGCATGGGAGCAGAGGTGGGAGGAAGGCTAATTCAGATGTGGGATTCTACACTAGCAGACATCACTACCAATAAGTGCACCACATCTGGTGGCTTCAGCTCCCTGAGGACTCCTTCACGCTCCTCCCTGCCCCTCCCCCCACTTCTTCCTCATTTGAGGCAGTAAATTTGGTATTTCCACTATGCCTCCTTATTCTCCCTTGGCGGGGGAGATATCATATGTTAATTTGAACAGAAATGAGATATTTGCAGCCCTCAAGAGAAGAGAGGGGGACCGATCTTTGAGCTGCAGCTTTCTCTTTTGAAAAAGCACCTTTATTGGTATATCTGGATGAAACACCCTGGAAGCTGTTCTCACTCTCATCTCTCCCACATGAGGACTTCCAATGTCCAACACGGAGCATGTCTGCCTCTATCACGAGTGGGAAAGAACAAGTCTTTCAAGAGCAATTTTTATGACATCCTCTGGGGAGTGTGTGTGTGTGTGGGGGGGAGGATGGATACAAATCATTTTTCCAGATGGAAATGTCTATGATATATATGAAAAGAGTCAGTAAGAGAACAGGACTTCCTTGAAAAATTTACTTTCCATGCAACCTTAAAGCAGATGTGCAGTTAGCGGGGCCTGGGGCATGGGGTGTCTGACTGCACGGGAGGCAGGAACAGGTCCCCTCCCCTGGGGACACTGGGCTTCACTAGGACACTCACCTCCTCCTTCTCAGGGCTGTTCCTGGATTCCACCTCCACCTGCAGGGAGATGGTTTCTCCAATACTCTTCCTCTTGGATAAACGATCCTCATCTGGGGAAGAAGAAGCCAGAAGCTAGGGTTCCCGGTCCTGGGAGCGCGAGCCAGGATCGCACCCCCAGTTCCATCTCCCAGGCCCCGTGTCTTTGACTGGTCCACAATTATCTGAAGGCTCAGTGTACACGGAGGCTATAGTTGGAGTTGACGGAAGGCTGTGGGCCTTCTCTGCCTACCTTAGGGTGGTGCCTTCTTCTCTATAGGGCTAAGATTTTGAAATCACTGATGAATACAAAGAAGCTGCTTATGACCAGAAAGCACATCTCAACTCGTGTAAATGTTATCTGCTCACAGCAGCTAATGGCTGTCATTTGTGTAGCATTTGCTATGTGCATTTGCCTTCATTATTTCATGCACCCCTCCCATCAACCCTCTAAGGCAGGTATTATCAATATCCCTATTTTACAGTAAAGGAAACAGAGACTCAGAGATGCCAAGGGATTTGTCTAAGATTCTTCAGGAAGTAAATCACAGAGAACTGGGTCTCTGATTCTGTAACCCCTGTCTGGCCCACAGCCAGGTGATCTCACGGGCCAGTTATTCCCAGGGACCCTGCACTGAGGAGAGAGGCGGGGAAGGCCACAGGATCTCACCACAGATTTCCACTGTGTCTTTCAGCTCTTGTGTGAAACTCCATGGAAGGCAACCGAAGTCCCTTACACTCAGGCCCTTACCTGGCCAAGAAAAGCCAGAGGCAGACTGG
Organism: Eidolon dupreanum; assembly: GCA_028627145.1. Classification (NCBI taxonomy): domain Eukaryota; kingdom Metazoa; phylum Chordata; class Mammalia; order Chiroptera; family Pteropodidae; genus Eidolon; species Eidolon dupreanum. The sequence continues at coordinate 94,470,323 of CM053515.1, forward strand.
GAAATCCTTGAGCAGAGTTCGTACCTGTCAGCTGAGGGATGTAGGGCAGGCCTAGCCGATCTGAATTGTAGCCACTGCCCCCCAGGACCTCACTGATCTTGCTCTGGCGGAAGAGGAACTCAACCACCACTCCGTCAAGATCCTGAGACAGCCTGGAAGACAAAGGAGGAGAGAGGCAAGTGAGAACTGTGGGTAACCAGGATGATTTCCTAATGACTTTCCTTACTATAAAAGTAATGTTCATTACACGAAATGACAGAGAAGCAAAAGTGTGCAGAATCTTTCAGCCATATACATTTACGCACACACATAAACATCACCCGCCTCCCATTCCTGTTCTGTGATATATTTTATACACATATTATATAGTGGGTATTTCATATTAACCATTCTTCCAAACCACTGCAGATAGGCTACTAGTTATCTGGTGTGTGGATGGGCCATTTATTTACAAAGCCATCCCCTATGGTTGAACATTTTGTTTTAACAGAATATCTTTCCCCTGAGTTCTTCTGATGCTGAGGTTATACTGGCCCACAGACTACAGTTTGAGAATGCCACTTGGATGAGGAGTCTCTTGTCAGGAACGACTCCTGCTGGATGCATTTCAGTGCTCGAGCCGAAGCTCTCAGAGGTGGCATCTCACACTCTACAGCACAATACACCGAGATGGTTCAAGGCATGGATTTCGGTTATGCGATAGGATCGAACTTGACCCAGAACTTCTGGGCCACAGGCAGGGTCCACCTTCAGTCCTAAGCCCCCAGCCTCAAACCTCCCACCTTCTTACTCAGCTGCCTTCGGTATCCTGGACCATGTCCCAGGTACGCTCCTCACCTGGGCCTCTCCACAAACACATCTTCAGGGAGCATGTATGGAGCCTCTTTCTTCCTGGTCTCTATCACCTGAAGTTTGGGAAGAATCACATGAGAAGCTCTGGGATCAGCAGCGAGCGGGAGCTCCGAACAGGCAGATGAAAGAGCTCCTGCCTCTCTCAACATTTCCTCCCTCCCACAAACTCCTTGGCAGAGCACCCCACGACTGGGTTTCTGTGGGAGAAACTCAGATTAACAGTGACCCTCAGAGCAGCCTGAGAAGTCCAGGTGGTCTGCTCAAGCTATGCCCAGTGACACATATGCATTAAGTGTTCTCCAAATACAGGAGAATTAGCTCCTAAGAGATACTTTCTTGCTCCTGTGACCTATTCCTGTTTTCTCTTTAAACAAGAAAAAGGGAGCATTAGGTCGCAGCATTCCTTAAACCTAGGTGCATTGCAAACACATCCTGAGGACAATGACATGGGGCTTTTCCCTCAGTCTCCTTTGTAAATTTTTGACAAGAAAGGTGACTGTCATTAAGATGATGAGAAGTGGGAGGATAGTTGGCAGGCGAGTATGTGCAGGAGGCGAGTAAGTGATGATGTTGTTTTTCAGAGAGAAGATGTCTGGGGGTTGCCTTTTCTGAACTCTGTTGTCATCCCAGAGGGAGGGAAGGTCTTGCCTTGCTTGGGGTGGCCTCTGGCACATTGACATAGCACCGTCCTGAGAACATTTGATTGTAGACAGGGCATTAGGTAATACCAAGATATTATTGATAGTTTAATTAGGTATGTTAATTGCATGGGAATCACGTAGGAAGGGGTCTACGTTTTTTCAGGCATGCATACTGCTATTTGTAGGGGTGAAAGGAAATGACAACTGAAATTTGTTTTAAAATATTTCAACAAAGGAAAAGAAAAAGGAAATAGATGAAGCAAATATGGAAACAATCTTCCTAACTGCTTAATCTGCATGATAGCTATACGGATGTTCTCTGTCCTACTCACATTGCTTTTGTGCTATTTGAAAACTTTCCTAACAAAGACTTCTTGATATAGCTTTAGTCCCACGTGACCTGAAGGATGCGTTGTGTGTGGGGGTGGGGTGGGGGTAGCATAGAAAGGCAGGAGGTAGAGAGGGGCAGGTAGCAGGTGAGGAAGGAGTCTAGGATGCTGCCTGTGCCCAACCCATCCTGGTACGTCACATCACACAGGAGGAAATGCTCCTTCTAGTAACTTCTCACTATTATTGGTTCTTACTTCACCCCTTTCTTCAATGCCTAAACTAAGAATAGGGCTCATGCAATTAAGAAAAAGTTCTGGGGAAACCCCAAGTCAAGGGCTTCCTGAGCTCTCCGGGTGCCGAGGACACACACCAACCTCATGGATGTGCTGGCAAAAGGCAGGCACCGTCGTGAGCTGGCTGATGAGGTTCAAGTAGGCCGCGCCTAGCGCGTACAGGGCACAGCGGTTATACACGGGCAGGTTCTCTTCATTGACCTGGGCCAAGTCCTGTGGCAACACAGAGGGGCCTTTGACAAACTATGCTGGTGTGCCACCCTCCAACCAACCTCTCCCCAACCTTCTTCAGAGATGGCTCACTGCTCTAGACTAAGCCTTTTTCAGCATTCGCCTCAGTATTTCCTGGAAGACCGAAGTCATCCTTATGAAAGCTGAAGTGAATGGCTTCTAGAACAATCCATGAGCTGGAGGCTCATAAGTACTCGAGTAGGGAGGTGATGACCTCAATCTCACACCTTGCAGTTCCAGCTTCAGTGGCTTTGACTGTTTAGCCCCTCATTGTTATACCCAAGGACGATGTTTTCTTCACTCCAGACCGTGGATGATTCTCGGAGGACTGCACTGGCTTCATAGGTTGGGTTCACGTGTTGAACTGAGAAAGTCATGGGAGTTACCAGGGGACTGGGATACAAAGGAATCTCAAATTCCGGAATGAAGACAATCACAGCATCTGGGTTGGTCTTGTGGGTGTAGCACGGCCAAGCAGGTGGCCTAAGACGCGTCATTACCAAATTTCCAGGTCTGTGACAATAACCTTTCTTCAGGACCCCAGAGACCCTCATCTTTGAGGTCGGGGTACCCCGATGTCTAGCATCCTTGGGAGTACACTTCTACCCAGGCAGACCTTAAAAGTCTAAAGCCCTATGTTGTGTCACTCTGGCTGCCTAAGAGTCACAACAGAGGTTGGCTAAATCTACAGGCCTCGGGCTCAGGGACAGAACTGGCAGTATGTATTTTTAATAAGTGCTTAAGGTGATTCTGAAGCACAGCCAGGCTTGGGAACCAGATGATTTGTCTTGGGGTGATTCTGGGCTTATGAGTACCCCTGTGGCAGCCCTTGGAGTCCTGTTCAGACTCTTTGAGAGACTTAACACACCAAGGGTTAAAGGAGTGTTTTTGAATGACCCGGCTCCTTGGGTCTCTTTCAGCCTGAGAATGGGCCAAAGCCATGAATTATGCATTCTTTGGTGGTTTCCCTTACAGGACCATGGTTTGTGGTCTTCATGGAGGAATGGCTGACCGAGGATGCAAAATTCCTGGGCTCCAAAACAAGTGTTAAGCTGTTGCTACTCAGCCCTCTCATTGGTGCTTGGCCAAAACAGGTCCTCTCCCCCACCCCAAACCCTATGTCCTGCCACACCAGGCCCCACCTGAACAGCCAGCACCAGGCGGATGAGGTCTACCACCACCTCCTCGTTGGCTAGCTCGATGCTGGTCAGCGCCAGCAAGCTGTACAGCGCCTCGTAGTGCTTCTGGATGTTCGTTTCCTCCTTACAGCTCAGGTAGATGTGTCTGTAGAGCTGCTGGGAGTGCTGGAGATGGGGACGAGGGTGGGGACAGGAGGGGTAAGGAGAACGGAAAGAGCCATCCGAAGGGGGTGGGACAGCTGTGTGTACCCCACCCCCCGCCCTCAGGGAGAGGATGCCTTTAAAGCAGACCCCAGCAGAAGCGAGCACACGAGGAAGTACACCTTCAGGGAAGCCTGGGGCCAGTCTGGCCAGCAACAAAAGCTGTTGCCCAAGTCCAGTCTTAGGAGTGGAACAGTCACCAGCCCTGGTCCTCACTCTGGCCTCGGTGATGAATATGACCCTGGGGGCTTGACCCCCCCCACCCCCAGAGGGAACAGCTGCTCATCCAGACTAAACACAGTCAAAGAAGGAGGAGGCAGGCTCGGGGGCAGTGGTCAGCAGTAACTTGGGGACTGGAAGGTCAGAGTTCAAAAGGCTTGGCCCGCTCAGGGTTCGCTGTATTTCGAGGTCACATCTGCTAACCTTTTTCATGAAGACGGTGTCCTGTCGGGAGCACTTGTCCACTTTCAGTTTCAGGACAGAGATGTCACTGAGGGTGCTGGAATGGGACATGAGGGGCCACCTTAGCCCTGTGTGAGGCCAGTCAGAGCTCACGTGGTGTCCCTGGGCTTTACCCCAATGTCATTAGTTGTACCAAAGCCTCCAGGTGGCCCTCGAGCCCTGGTTCCTAGCCCATCTCTTTCTCCCAGGTTCTCTAGTTCCTGTCCCTTTTCCTTCAACATTGTTCTAGATTATCCTCTTCCTCCCCACCTGAAAACTCCCTTTACTACCTGCTCTTTATCTCTTCAATCTCCAACCCACTCCCCGTCTCCCCCAGGTCAAGAGTCCTTTCAGTCGCTCCTCCCCTCGCAGGACCCCAGGATCAGCGTCCGTGATCAGTTCTCTGGTGGGAGAATCTGAATTGTCCTCCCGCCTGCATGTGTGGCTCTATCGGGCGTCTTCTCCCATCACACGTTAACAGGAGGGGAGTCCCCAAGTTCACCTGATAGAAGAGAACTTGTGGCGGTTGCCATGACGATCGATGAAACTGATGAGAATCTCTAGAACGAAGAGACGGATCTCGGCGTCCTCCATGAGGGCAGTGGAGAGGAGGCGGTCAAGGAAGTTGCTGGGCAGGGCGGACATCATGTTGTTGCACTGGAAACCTGTGGACACCTGCGAGGGAGCCCAGGATGGCCGTGCTTAGGGATGCCGCCCTCCTCGGGTGCAGTGAGGAGACAGAGGTGCAGCGAGCAGAGGTTGGGTCTGAAGCACCCATCCTCTCTTGGCATCTCCCAGTCCGGTTTCCCCGGGTCCGGATTCCTCAGTCGAGACCCACCCTGAGCTCTGGGTGCCTCAGGCAACTTTTTTGGACACGCCAACATCTGCCTAGACAACCTGCTCAGCTCTGCTCAGTAGACATGGGGGTAGATGGGGACAGTGTTTAGGAACACTACGTGGTTAAAAGCAAGCAAAGATGAGCACTAGCGGGGAGCGGGAGTAGGGAACCTCTGAACTCACGTTCCAATCTGTCAGGGCACAACTGTGAACAAAATGCTTCACCAGAAGTGTGGACAGTGACAAAGAAATGGAGAGACAGTGGAAGAACTTACAGCTGGGCTGAGGAATCAGAGCCCCACACACGGTAACCAGCAAAGAGCACACACAGCATTCGGTTACATCTCTTCTAGCATGGCCACGAAAGGGGTCTTCTGATTAAAGTCAGTTGGCATAGACGCAGCACACGTGATGTCAAAGCAATCACAAGCAGCAAGATATATTTACTGTCAAGTTTGTATTGCAAAACAATGCCTTTGATGATTCAGCTAGCCCTGGAGGATCTAGCTAAGCCTGGTGCCATCGGCAGTAAACACCAATGTTTATTGAAGGGGGATATATTTGAGTATGCCCCAAACTGTCACCTTAATAAGATGCCAGGTACAAATTAATGAGGGTAAACTCAGCAAAGAAATGGCAGGAATACACAGATCAAGGAGGTAACCAGATGTGGGCAGTGTCAGCACAAAAAGCATTTATAAAAATAGAGTGACAGCAAAGGCGTGAGTTGGGGGGAGGGCAGGGAAGGCATGCGTGGGAGTGAGGGGGCTGGTAGAACAGAGACAAGCTGAGGGGATGAGATGGGGGAGTCTAGGGAGGGATAGGGGGTTGGGGACCTTCCAACATCGGTCTGAGAAGTATGGGCATGTCTCATATTATTGCACTTGGCATATATTGCTTTTTTAAAAAATTGAAGGTAAGACCCTCCATTAGCAAAAAGATTATGACTCACTGAAGGCTCAGATGATGGTTAACATTTTTTTTAGCAATAAAGTATTTTTTTAATTAAGATATGTGCATTAGTTTGTAGACATAATGCTATTGTATGCTTAACAGACTACAGTGTAGTGTACACATAACTTTTATAGGCACTGGGAAACCAAAACATTTGTGTGACTTGTTTTATTGTGATATTCGCTTTATTGGGGTAGTCTGGAACTGAACCCATAATATCTCTGAGGTCTGCCTGTATGAAATCTGGATGTACATCAACTGGAAATTGAGACCTACTCTTTAACAAGAAGCAATATGTGGGGAACAGTATTTCTAGAAAATTCTTTTTGTGGCTGTACTGATGATAGATGAAGAGAGGTGGAAATAAGAGTGACTAGGAGAATAATCCAGTTACGAGGTCCAGAGTTTAGGCCAGGACTATGCATAAGAATACCCGGGGAGCTGGCTAACAATTATGGATTTCAGACCCCACTCAGACTGACAGTTCAGATTCTCTAGGGCAGGGGTCCCCAACCCCTGGGCCACAGACCGGAACTGGTCTGTAGCCTGTTAGGAATCAGGCCGCACAGCAGGAGGTGAGCGACAGGTGAGCAAGCAAAGCTTCATCTGTATTTGCAGCCGCTCCCCAGCACTAGCATCACTGCCTCAGCTCTGCCTTGGACCATCAGACATTAGATTCTCATAGAAGCACCAGTCCCTGGTGCCGAAAAGGTTGGGGACCACTGTTCTAGGGAATCTCTATATTTTAACAAGTTGGTCATGGGAATGGCATTCAAGAACAATGAATCTAGACTCCAGTGATGGCTGCGAAGATGTAAAGAAAAGGAATGTAAAACAGTGACAAAGAGAAAGATGGTGGCTGGGAGAGTGAGGTGAGAATGAGTGCCAAGGGAGAAACAAAGTGGAGAAGGATCTGGGAGGTCCCTGGAGGGGAAAGACGTCAGGAACCAATGTTAGAGTGACAAGGCTACTAGTAGCTGGTCAGGAACCTTTGTGAAAACTAGAAACTGGCACCCCACCTGCCCTGAATGACCCGGCTCTGTGGGTGCCCAGCCTGGCTAGTGAGTGGAACACAGGCTATATCTCAGTCCCCTACTCACCCCTTTCGCTGAGCATATTTGTGCAGTGTGCAACCTGCACAACTGTAGGTTGTAAACATCCCTTGGTCTTGGAAGGAGCTGCCTCCTGCAGAGGCAGAGCAGGAATGGGGCTCACCTGAAGGGGCTCACCTGAAGGAGGGATTTCAGCAGCATAATCTGGGTCAGCCGGTTCCTATTCTCCCTGCAGCAGAAACATACATACTCACGAGGATGGTGGTCTGGGCAGAGACCCCGCACTGCCTGCCTAGTTCTCCCTCATAAGTGGATTCTCCAGGAGTCTTATCTGGTTGGGTTATCCAGGACAGTGACTTTCAGGGCCAGGAAGCAGACTAGGGAATTATTGGCTCCCCCTAACCTGGGACTTAGTTATGGGGGGGGGCAGCCCGAGGAATCACCATAGGATCCAAGTGTCCCTCTAAAGGTTTCTGAGGGATTTGAGAGTAGAACAAGAGAAGCGAGGGCAGAACCGGGAAAGTCAAGGCGGAGACAGGAGAGGGCTGGAATCACGGGAAGGGGCAGCTGGGTGGCACCTGGCCTGGGAAGGAGGTAGTGAGAGGAAGGCGTGGTGGACTCACCCTGTCCTCCCTGTCTCCATGGGGTGATGCAGGGAAGGCAGTGGGACCTTGCTCATGATGAAGAGGATGACCTCGGAGCGCTGGTAAGTGGGCAACGTGCTGGCAAAGGAGCCTGTTGGAAAAAGATGGTGGCGAGGGTTAGCCCAGGTGAGGCCACCAGCTGCTAGGGTCTTTCAGCTCAGCCTTTCAACGGAACAAACTGCTGCGGGAGTGTGGGCTGCTTCTCTGGAGGGAAAATCAAGACCCAGAGGGAGAGGACTTGTCCAGGCTCCTGTTCCTTCACTGGTCATTCCTGAGACGGTGGCTAAGGTCTCTGGGATGGAGAACGCTGTGCTCAGCAGCCTCTGGTGCCCATCTCGGCTCTGACACCAGCTGCCCTGCTGGGTGTCCCTGGGTAAGTCACACCTCTGTGGACTTCAGTGCCTTCATCTGCGAACTGGGCATCATTCCTACCTTGCCTGCTTCTCAAAGCTGGGGAGAAGCTCCAATGGCTCTAGGACAGGAAAGCTCTTCAAGTGGTGAGCCCTTGAGTGCCTGTGGTGGCCTCAGAGTTCTCTACCACCGCCATGTGCATACGCGTTTTCTTCACGGCTTTCTCTCTTCCCTCTTTCTTTTCTTTTTCTCACTCCCCACCTCCCCCTTCAATGGCTCAAATGTGGAAACATCAAGCAGGCCTAGTGGAGCCTGGGGCGGGGCGCAGGAAGAGTTTGCCTGTCTTGGCCTTTGATCTGAAGCAGTGCAGGCTGGACCGATGACCTTGTGGGCCCATCCCGGAGCCACACCCCTCAGGCCACGCCCCTGGCCACGCCCCTCCCCGGGCCCTGCACCTATGGTCTTGATGACAGCCTCCTGGAACATGCGCTCTTCGTGCTCCTTGATGATCTTGGTGCCCAGGCTGACCGCCCCGTCGTAGCTGCCGGTCAGCGCGTAGTCGATGCTGAGCCGCAGCTGCCTCAGCAGAGTGTTGAACATCTCCAGCACCGTGGGCCCTGAGCGCAGAGCGTGGGGAGACCCTAAGTCCAGGCTGGCACCCCTCGTTCACTCTCCCCTGCCCTGCGTTGCCCGGGGAGCCTAGGCCCACTTCCGGCTGGGGACTTCCTCTACCCCCACGTTCCCCGAGGAAAACCTTTTCTGACACCTCCCTTTGGTGCCTTGCCATTTTCCGGTAGGGGAAAGCGGCCTCCTGCCAAGGGCACTTCTTTGTCCTTGAGGGGTTCCCAGCCCCACTCCTTTCGGGGCCCCCTCACCCACGGAGCCGGTGGCGGCGATGACCGCGGCTTCCGACAGGACTTCCACGATGCCCGCCCGCACCGTGGCCGCGCTGCGGCTGTTGGCATCCAGGTGGCTCAGGAGCTGCTGGATAACCAGGTGGGAGTGCTGCGGCTGGGGGGAGGAAGATGTGCTGGTCCCCAAACATCAACCCCCACATGGCCCTGACTGGGACCCAGAAGTCGCGGTGGCCGGGATGGACAGGAGCGAGATCCCAAGGCCAGCGGGCACCGGAGGTGGCGCGACACCCCAGTTCCTTTCCTGAGTTCCTCCCCCCTTGGTTCAACAAGGAGAAAAGCCAAATCCCAGTGAAGACCTGGGTTTCCATATTTTTTCTGTGCCCTTTTGCTTCAAAATGGGTCACAAGTCAATTTTAAAGTGTTGTTTTCCTTTCTGCTTTGCCCAGGTCCCAGGTCTTATTGGTAAGCGCCACCCAGAGGCCACGTGGTGTAGTCCAGTGCTGCTCCAAGCATGGCCCCTGGTCCCATGCCAAGGTAAGGTTTGTCCTATGCCCGATGACATTGAGGTAAGTAGAGAAATATGGAATGTGTAGAAAGCAATTTGACAGTGCTGTGGTAGCCAAGTGTGGCCGGTGGGCTTGTATTTTGCATGAGTTTTTCCATTTACATTTTCTACGAATTCTTTTAAATTTCATAAGGTAAATTGATCTGCGACATATTAGAAATAAAACTAAACTGGTCTTTTTCCACATCTAGGTTAAACAGCACTAGTTTAGACAACTAGGGGCTAAAGAGAAGTCAAGGAGGACAGCTGGCTTTCTCCAGAAGCACAGTGTCCTTGCTCCTAGAGGTGCCCCTGGCCAGGGGGACGAGCTGGACTAGGGGAGCCACCATACCTGAATTGAGTACATGATGATTTTAAAGCAACGGATGGCGAACACCTTTGGTTCCCAGAGAGAATGGTTATCCAGATGTCTGTGAGAGAGAAAATATGGGGGAGGGGCTATGAAATGCAAAGTGACATTAGGGAGGAGAGAGAAGCTTGGTGGGAGAGGGTCCCCTCCCAGGAGTCCCAGCCCTCCCATAGCTCCCAGGTGAGTGAGGAAAGGCTCGCAGGTGCAGGTGAGAGAAGGGAAGCCTGAGGGACCCCAGGTCAGTCCCAACCCCAGGGCTAGAGGGAGGTCAAGAAAAGGGGCTCTGTACCTGTAAACTCAGGGGTGAACCAGGCACCTTCCTTCACCTTTGGGGGCCCTTCTACCAACTCCTCCCCCAAACTGCACTTGGCCACTGTGGTGGCTTCTGCTGTCATAATTCAGGGAAGACAGGCACAGAGGAGGGACAAACTTGACCATGGCACCACAACCATAATACCTCCTCCCCTTCTCTCTGAGTCAGCACATAGACGTAGGACCTGAAACTGTTTGCTTGGCGGGGGGAGGGCAGGGACTCACATGAGAACAGGTTTGATGGCATTTTTGATGTTGCCAAAGGCAGCCCGGCCCAACAGTTCCCGAAGGCACCTCTCGGCCAGCTCTGCAGGGTTCTCCTTTTCCTTCTCTGGAGCTTGGAGGGGCGAGGGGGACCGGCTGTGGGAACACACAGCCGCGTGGGTGAAGGATGGAATGCAAAGCCAGGAGTCAGGCTTCGTGCAGGCCTGGGGTTCGGCGCTGCATCCATGCAAACAGTGACAGTGGGATGAGCAGGAATTTGATGTAGGTCATGGGGGCATGTCGCAGCTGTCAGAAATTAAATGGGGTACAGAAGCCCAGAGTAGAGGAAGATTGTGGGAGAAGGGATGAAAATTTTCCAGAAATCCTTAAGGTGAGGCCTAATGCACCTCCATGGAATGGGCAGAGATCCGAGCACTGTGGGCCCATGGGTTCGTAGACCACAAGTGTCCCCATTCCCCTAAAGCTTTGAAAGAATAAAAGAGATGAGAGAAGAGAGGTGGGCAGAATAGGAGAAAACAAAAGAAAGTGGGAGAGAGAAGAAGGGAAAGGAAAAAGAAGGAGGAGGAAAAAAAAGGCAGGGTGGTTGGTTCAGGTGTGACTCAGTGGTAGACTCAGATCAGAATAGGGAGGAGCCCTGAGACCACCAAAGGCCAAGCTTGTCAGTGAGGTGCGGTTCCAGGAACAGCCACCAGAGGGCACACATACTTTCCCTGCATGTCTGACACAAAAGGAGGAGGGAGCCCAGCCAGTTTCTACAACTGGTGTCATGCACAGCCAAGGTGGACAGTGACATGAACCTTTCCCTCCAGACCATTTCACAGGATGAATCCCATGTCTGGGGGCTTCCAGATTAAAACCCGATATTTGCAATTTGTGTCGAGGGGCTGCTGGCTGGTCAAGTGGGCATGTTTTCAGGGCCTGAAATACCAGAAGGAAGTGAGGAGGAAGTTCAGGGAGGGAAAGTCCTCAGTAATTGGAACCATGAAAGCCATTTTAAAACCTCCTTGGCCTGCTGATTCCAGAGAGGCAGCAGTAACCAAGTCTTGGTTCTTTGCTGTTACCAGCACACACTTACTCATGGATACCGTCCTTCCTTCATGAATGTAGGTCTTAAACGAGTACAGCAGGCCAGCAGAAAGCCCGATCCGAGGCTTCTAGGGAGCCAGCCCTGGACTAACTGCAGAAAAGGCCACAAAAGCCGAGATCCCTGGCCCCGTAGTCAGGTTTTGCCAACCAGCCCGAGCCGTGTGGTTCCCAAGTAGCCGTGGAAGGCAGCCTGGGAGGCTCGCACCTGTCCACTGTCCAGACTCTGCCCTCGCCTGCTTACCTCTCTGCCTCCTCCACATGCTGCAGGTTGAAAAGCAGGGACGGGACAATCTTGTCCATGTGCTGTGGGTCCCAGATGTTGGCTTGCAGTTCATCATTCACCGTCTTCCTCACCACTCCCTGCAGACCTTTGATGCCTGACATTCGGATTCTGTAAAGAAAAGGGTAAAATGGGGCCATGAAGTCCTGCAACCTGAGAAGTCCGGCTTCTGTGGCAAGGAGTTAGGGATACAGCGTAGGGGTTAGGGATACATTCATCTATCACAACGCAGAGTGGAGCCCACCTTCTACTCTTTGTGTGACTTGGCCCCTGGCTAGCTGGTTTCTTGTGCTGGTAGACACGAGCCCAGGAAGCCATGTCTTCTGGCTTGTCTTAGAGACCCAGACTGCTCTTGCCTTGGTACCAGAAGCCTGCATCACTAGGGTGCCAGTCGCTTTAGGCTCCCCCTCTCTTGTACTCAGCTGGGTTGGTTCCAGCTTGAGCCCGAGATATAAGAGCTCAGAGTGCTGCCAAGAGCTGCTGAGGCCAAATTCAGGACCGAGAGCAATGTACGGGGGAGAGGAGACCTGGACGGAGAGGCCCAGGGCTGCCAGGCTCTCTGGGCACAAAAGGGTTTAGGCTGCGGCTAAGTTGAATGAGAAACCAGAGAGGAAATGGAGTGATAGCGCAGAGGGAACCCCTTTCACACACCCTCAGTCCCCACAGCACTGACTCAGTGTCGGTCAGCACAGGGGGCCCCCTTTACTGGACATTTATTTTGGTCTGATTTTTTTTTTATTATTACAAAGTGATATATGCTGATTATAGAAAAGTATAGAGAAAATTTACCCTACTGTTGCCACTCAAAGATAACCATTTTTGGCATTTCAGTGTCTTTCCTTTCTTCTGTTCATAATATGTAACAGAATTAAGAACCTATTGCATATATAATAGGTATTTTCCCCCATAACATTCTATCAGAAGCATTTATCTATATCATTAACTCTTCAGACCATGCATGATGTAGTGTCAGAAGAACTTCCTAAACTAGTCTCCTATTGGTCATTTAAGTTGCTTCTAGACTTTTTGCTACTATAATAATGCTATGATGAACATCACTGAGTAAAATATTTTACCACAATTCAAATCATTGCCATGAGTGGAATCACTGAATCAAAGGTAAGACATGAAAGGCTCCCAATATTGCCACATTTTATTGCCACATTACTCTCCCCACCCCTGGCGTGCCAGCCGCAGGAGAATGCCATCTCGCTGTTCCTGCCTCGGCATGGGGGATCTCATTTTAGACATCTGTTCTAATTTTATGGCTCAAGAAGATTCCTAACATCTTGTAGCTATTTCAGCTTACATCCTTTTGATGATTACTGGAACTGAGCAAGTTTTTCCAAATATTTAGTTGCCATTTTCTGCTTCAATTTTAAATGCAGTTACCAGGGTGCTACCCTGGGCCTTCCGTGGTGACCGTAACAGGGTGGTGGGAGAGGCCTAACAGCACCAGGACACCCTGGCCCAGGACCAGTCAGGGCTGCTGACGATGGGCAAGGGTTCCCTGGGGAACCACTCTGCGGCTCTGACCCTGACCAGTCGAGGCCCCGAGCCAGAGGCTGTCCAGACCTGAGAGTGAAGCAGCTGGGATACTATTCTCCCAACTGTTTTGGGCTCTAGGTGAAAAGGAGCTCCCTAAAGCACAATATAAATATATGCTGGACTCATGCCTCACCCGAGAGAGCTTGGCTGGCAAGAAAGCAGGCTCGGTGAGCGGAAAACTTTATTCCCATGGCTTCCTTATGCGTGAACGTGAGTGAGGTTTTCTTCTTGCTTTCCGTCTCCCCAGAATCCCTTCCACCTATGTACACATTTCATTCCGTGACACCTGGAGGCTACCCACGTGCAGGGGACCTGGGACGTCTCTGAACCCCAGGGGACCGCACGTGCGTACGCACCTACTCACGGGGCCTGAAGGGTGGTTCTTGGAAAGGGGCTCTGGACTCTCCTGGCTGTGAGTGAGCAACAGGGGGAGATCTCAGGGGAAGGGGGGGG
>CM053515.1:94484463-94536175 GCA_028627145.1 Eidolon dupreanum
AGCTCCAACAGCTGTCACTGCACGACCAGGAAGAAATGGTACAAGGCTTGTTATCATCTCTTTAAAATGCATATGTCACCTCCTATGCACGTGAAAAAAAGTAGAGAAAACCAAGAAAAGCTCCTTGAGCTCCTACGGTACCAGAAACTGTGTGAATTCCAGACTTCTTCTAAGTAAGGTTCTTATTTCTAAGAGGCTTAACCTTTTCATAGGTCCTACAGGATTCAGCGACACACAATCATTGAACAAGTGTTTAGGGGGCAAAGTACAAATACATTCGAGACACCAGTTAACACACAGCGCTCCATTCTTCACACGTCGGTGACTCCACTCACAGTGCTTTCCCACCCACTTGATCAGAAAGACAAATTTCGAATACGGTTATAGTCAAGCTTACTTGCTCTGTTTTAACTCATACCTTGTTCTGTCGGAAATCTTCAAAATATTCAAAAGGAATGAGTCCTTGAAGAAGCTATTTATAGACACAGGAGTTTGTGTCAAGAGTCGCCATCCCATGTCCTTTCTTTAATACCGGTGTGGACGGCAGCAATATTGGAAACAGTTAACACCTGTATCCTAAGTAATAACAACATTACATATTTCTATGGCCCTTGCAGCTTACACATAATATTAGTTTCCTGGGATTGCTCCAGTCTCTGTCTGCATCTTCACATTGCCTTCTCCTGTGTGTCAAATCCCCCTCTGCCTCTCTGTCTTATAAAACCCTTGTGATTGCATTGAGGGCCCGCCTGGATAATCCAGGACACTCTCCCCATCTCATGATCCTTAACTTGGTCACATTTGCAGACTCCTTGTTTCTATATAAAGTGACATTCACAGGCTCTAGGGACTGGCATGTGAATTTTCCAGCCTGTCAGAGCATCCATTATCTGATGTAATTTTTGGCAAGCCCATGAGTTTAGCAGGGCCTGTATTGTTCCCATTGCGAAGATGAGGAAATCGAGGCCCTGAAGGACCAGGTGAATTATTTCAGGTCAGCCAGCTTGTGATAGGTGGGCGGGGCCTCGCCCTTGGGAAATCTGATATTCTGATGCTCTTTGCCCTCTACCAGTGATTTTTAAATTTTAATGTGCATCAGGACAGCCTGGGGAGCTTGTTGAAAATGCAGACTTCTTGAGCTACTCCAGGCCTCTTGAACAAGACTGGGGGCAGGGCCCAGATAGATACCTGTATTCTGAAGCCCCTCCCTGCCCCACCCCTCACCACCACCTCCTACCCTTAAGATTCTGGGGCAGAGGATCTACAGCCCATGTCCTTTGTCCCTTTACTGGCAAGCTTGACAGTAGCTATGGAAATGTTCTGAGGTATCTGGGAGGGAGAAAGCTTAAGCAGTATGCTTGGGGAAGGTCAAGGATGCTCGTCCTTGGTAGTAGAGGCCAGTCAAGGCTGGATAGGTGGCCACCTCCTTTGAACTGGAGTGGTTTGGGGTTGAACCAAGGGTTGGATGAGTGACTCTGCCATGGCTCTATCTCTGGGGCCCAGGACTGGCTGGGAGGCTGTGGCCTTAAGGCTTCACTGTTGACCACTCTATCCACTCACCAGGATTCCCACTGTGCTTACGAAGTCTGGTGATGAGACTGCACTAATGCCATACAGAGGGTGTGTGCCCCATTTATTACATTATGGGTGGCACTGGGACTAGCTAATAAAATAGGCATCTTTTGGTACCAGGATCTCTGAGCATCCTTAGGAAGCCTTGGTTTGATAGCTTTATAGCAAAAGCTTCCCTTCCCTGAGTCTGAAAGAATAGCAGTGCAGACACGCCAGCCCAGGTGACCCGTGGTAACGCTGGCCTGCGCTGTCCTCGTGGGGGCACCCCCTAAAGAGCCCACCCCAAGCTGCTCCTGAGTCTTCCGGTGGCCGACAGGAGGAGGTCGAAATGGAAACTTTGGTGATGGTATGTCAGAGGGTGAAACCAGGGTGCTTCACGGGGGCCGTGGTCAAGGGCCCACACCCACTGGGGAAGTCTGCCTGGGAAGTGTGCCAAACCCTGGCTGAGACGGGGCAGAGACGCTAAGGTTCTATAATGAGTGAGGCCTTCATCCTTCTGATAACAGGTAGTACAGTGTTATGATTATGAGACGGGCTTTGGAGCCAAAACACATTTCTGAGTCCCAGCTCCTCCACTTATTAGGAGACTGATCTGGAGCAAGTTACCCAAGTTCCCTGTGCCTCAGTTCCCCAACCGTTAAACGGGGCTAAGAAGAGCAGCTGTCTCGTAGACTTGGTATGACCAGCCCATCACAGCTAACAGCTGCAGTCATTCCCCTGCCCCCAGTGCCTTTCTGGCTTGCCATCAATACTCCACTGGGCTCATTTACCTGGCCACCAGTCACTAATTTTTTTACAAGCAGGAATTTCCTGTCTGCTTCACCCCTACCATTGCCAATTCATATCTCACAAATGGCTTTTATGAAAATGCTACTTGCCTAATGCATGAGATTATGAAATAATAAAGTTGATATCTTTTTAAAAAACATGTTACAATGATGAGAAAGGTCTCCACAGCAACGAACTGAAGTTCTTGAACATGTGACACTTCAAAGGCCAGGGGCACTGCTAGGGCCACCCTTTCAAGATCAAAGTTTCAGCTCTTTATACACTACAAAGGGTGCCAAGCTTGCTGGAACAGATCGCCAACCCTCCAGACAGGCAGGAAGGAACCACAGTTGTGTGAAAGCTGAGTTACTAAGGGCCCGGGTCAATAAAGAGAGAGCAAACTCCAAATATTGACATTGCAAAACCAGCTTTCCCCTGGTCTGGGAAAGGAAAGCTGAGCTGGTTGGCCTCACTTCAGCCTAGTCAAGTCTCTGCAAGCAGAAGTTAGCATTTCCCTCTTCTATAGATGGCATTTTAAGCCACACAACTTCCTGCCATCAACAATAGAACCATAGTTTAAAATGCTGGGTAGAGAACCCCAGCTCACTCACGGGCTAGGACGGCAGGCCTTTTCACTGAGTTGACCTTCATAAGGAGAAACTGGAAGTGGTTCTTTGCATCACTAAGATGCATACTAGCTGGAAAGCAGATGTCGTAAGCCACATGGCTTTGACTTTAACACCCCCTGATCGGTTCTCCCACTGGCTCTGGTTTATAGAGACTCCTGGGAACAGTTTTTACGAAAGCCATAGAAACAGTCCCACTGTGACGTGATCCTATAGTGCAGATGCCCTGACTGCCGGCCAAGGAAGAGCCATTCCCAAGACGCAGGACATCCTCTTCTGTCTAACCCCATTGTGCCTTTCCTCCTTCAAGATTCTTTGCATCACTGCTGTGGTTTTAAGATCTCCTAGGAAAGCTCAGTTCCTGATGCCAGAGGAGGTGATCCCTCTGGCCCCAAATAGCCCCAGGTGCTGGTCTCCAGGAGGGAACTAGGGAAGCACCGGCCACCTCTGCTCTAAGACCCCTTCATTTGCTGGCACTGACCCCATGACCTGAACTGTTTCACTGGCCTCACAGTTCCAACCTGACCTGTGTTCCTGGATACCAATCCTAGCCCACTGGTCTCCGGCAGTGCTGATTTCTGCACCACTGTTGGAGATGGGAGCATTTTTAGTCTATAGGTGATAGTTTAAGCCACAAGAGTTGATGGAATTGTCTAGGGGGAGAATACGGAGTGAGAAGGTGGAACGCCGGCCTTGGAGACCACAGACTTTCCAGGGGGCAAATGGAAGAAGAGAATCATTGAATAAAATTATATTATTTCCTATGGTTGCTGTAATAAATTACCACAATTTAGTGGCATAAAACAATGCAAATTTATCGTCTTACAATTCTGGAGATCGGAAGTCCAAAATGAGTCTGCAGGGCTGTGTTCCTTCTGGAAGTTTCAGAGAAGCATCCGTTTTTTTGACTTTTCTAGCTTCCGGAAGCCACCTCCATTCTGTGGCTCATGGCCCCCTTTCTCCATCCTCAAGCCAGCAGAGTAGCATCTTCAAATCTCTCTCTCTGCTTCTGTTATTGTGTCACCTCTGTCTGTCTCTGCTTCTCCCACCTCCCTTTTACAAAGATCCAGGCCCACCTGGATAATCTTCCCATCTCAGGATCCTTAACTTGATCCTATTTGCATAGTCCCTTCTGTCATACAAAGTAACATTCATAGGTTGCAGGGATTAGGATGTGAATACCTTAGGGGACCATTACTCAGCCAACCCCAGAAACTAAGGGTTAAGCCAGGTGGGAAGAGCCAGAGTGACAGGGCCAGGAACAAGAGAGTATGAAGAAAGTATAATCAAAAGGAGAAACGCCACCAGAAATAAAAACATCAGTTGAAAGATGAGTAGGAATGGGTTATTTACATGGTTTCACAGATTACTAAGTGCAAGGACAAATATGTGCTTTTACAATGGAGAGAGCTGGCCATTACTACCCTAACTTAGGGTCACACTTAGCATCCATAAAAGTGTAGTACCCAGCACCCCCCATGAAGTAATATGGCCAAAAGTTTTTAACTGCATCCAAGCAGACTGTCGGATTTAATTCCAGTTTGCAGGAAGTACAGGGGACTAGAGAGCAAAATGAATGACACCACAAAGCAACTGACCTGGTCTCTTCAAAAGGTCAATGTCATGGAAAACAAAGAGAGGGGTTGGGACTGGTTGAGAGATACAAGAGACACAGAAAACAAAGTAAATGGGAACCTTTTGGAGAGGAGGAAGATGGACGTGGGAAGTTGAGGAAACCCCACCTGAAGTTCAGGGAACCCCTCTTATCTCAGTGGCAGCAGAAGGCAAGGCCACCTCTGAGACTGAAGAAGCAAATTTGGGAAGGGATTTGAGGAGAAAATAGAAGCTTTGTAGTGACCCCTGAGAGGATAAGAGAGAGGGCTGTGCTCAAAGAATAAAGCTGCCTTGAAAGGCCAAATGAAATTGTAAAGCACTTATTTGTAGAGGCCTCAACCCAGAGTCGTGTGGTTTTCTGAGGTGGTTCTCTGAGCTGGGGCATTCGGGGGGAGAAGGCAGAGCATGGCTGTGGCAGGACCGGCAGGCTAATGCGGGTGAACAAGGAGTCTGATTGTTCCCACTGGGTCCAGGAGGCAGGCCAAGAAAGGCAGCCTCAGTGAGAGCCGAACATGGGAGAGAACGGAAGGCATCCAGGGAGGGGAGATCTTGATGAGTACAGGGGGAGTGAGGAGACCAGAGGGAAGGACAGAGCCTTGGGCATTTTCATCACCCGTGAAGGAAACCCTGGACCCATTATCAATCATTCACTTTCCATTTCTCTTTCCCCCAGGCCCTGGCAAACACTGGTCTTTATTCTCCGTGGATTTACCTAGGCACATCAACGGAATCACGTAACATGTGACCTTCTGGCTATCGAGAACAGAGTTGCTATGAACATTTGTGTACAAGTATTTGTTTGAGTATCTGTTTTCAGTTCTTTTGGGTATACACCTAGGAAGAATTGCTCAGTCACATGGTAACTCTGTATGTTTAACTTTTTGAGGAACCACTGACCTGTTTTCCAGGGCCTACACTATTTTATATTTCCAGCAGCAATGCATGAGGGTTCCAATTTCTACACAGCCTCACCAACACTTGTCATCGTATAGTTTTTTTTTCACAGCCATCCCGGTTAATATAAAGTAGTATCTCATTGTGGTTTTGATTTGCATTGCCTTAAGATTAGCGATGTTGAGCATCTCTTCATGTGCTTATCAGCCATTTGTCTCCCTTCTTTGGAAAAATTTCTATTCAAGTCCTTTGTCTATTTCTTAATTGGGTTGTCTTTTGTTGTTGAGCTGTAAGAGTTTTTCATATATTCTGGTTACATGATTTGTAAACATTGTCTCCCATTCTGTGGGTTGTCTTTTCACTTTCTTGATAGTGTCCTCTTAATGCACAAAAGTTCTTAATTTTGATGAAGTCCAATTTACCTATTTTGTTGTTGTTTGTGTTTTTGATATGGTATCTAAGAAACCATCGTCAAGTTCAAGATCATAAAGATATACCCCTATAGTATCTTCTAAGACTTCTATAGCTTTAGCTCTTACATTTAGATCTTTGATCTATTTTGAATTAATTTTTTGTTTATGTTGTGAGGAAGGGTTGAAAGTGCAAACTTTAAACCCATGACCCTTCATAATTTTTACTGTTTAAACTAGGCTAATACATGACATTGTTCATAGGAAAAACATTGGCACTCTCAGATTTCATATTTTCAGTATATCATCAGTGAATGACTTCAAAAGGTTGGGACACATGGTCATCGCACCATCCCTGAGTTATACATTTGGACCCACCATGAAATGAGGCAGGTGTGCAGAGGCAGATCCCTGAACAAGCAGGTGAGCTTAGCTGGCCCTGGTTCCCCATCTTCTCCTGACTTTCATGGGCTCTCATCATCACCCCAAACTTAAGATTCTCATTAAGGGCTTGAAAGCATCACTTAAATTTAAAATTATACTTTATCGCATGTAAATGTATGAGAATGGTATTAGCAGATTTGGGTTTTGTGACAAGTGTCAAGAAAAAAAATGCTGAGATGTCTTAAATTAAATTATAGCAGGCCAGAGGGTGGGAAGAAGAGACAAGGAGTTAATCAGAAGAGCCATGGGCAGAAACCAACAAAAGACGGCTCACATTCCTGAATGTACACTGAAACTGTGAACCAACTTCCAGGTGGCTATTTCAGCTCTTACCTAGAGAGAAGAGCTGACCACCAGACTCCACCGCATCCTGCTTATGCATGAACTTCCAGACCGTTGTCCACAACCAATCTAGTAGCATCGAGCACTTGTTCCTTATACACCTACCCAGAACTTCCTCCGCTCCACCTCTCCCGCCCCTCTTATCTATAGCCAATGTAAATTCTTTCAGAACATACATCTTTCTTCCCCAAACTCATTGTACAAGAGCCCCCTCAGCCCAGGATGGCAGACATGCTGTCTTCTCCATCTACCATGCTGTCGGTAGTATAGACTGCGTGCCCCAGCTCCTCGCCCTTTATCTGGGTAGCACGTGGATTGGTAAACCCTTTCTCTCAGAAAAGTTTTCAGCCTTGAAGGCTTTTTGTTTAACACAAGTCTCACCACAGCCTTATTCTTGAGGTGATAAAGCACAAATTGAATGAATATTCATTAGGGAAGAAGGAAGGAAGGAAGGAAGGAAAGAAGGAAGGAAGGAAGGAAGGAAGGAAGGAAGGAAGGAAGGAAGGAAGGAAGGAAGGAAGGAAGGAAGCAAGCGAGTGAGCCTGCAGTGGATGAGTGGCCCTCAAATCTGCTGCTAGTGTCACATGGGAAACCAAAACATAGATGCCAGGCGTCCCAACGGAGATGCTGATCAGTGGGTGTGGCTGAGATCCGGCAATCTGTAGGCTTCCAAAGCTCTCCAGGGGCCTCTGTCATTGGCCGGGTTTGGGACCTCAAAGCAGGAAGCAGTTTCTGAAGAGATGCTCTGCAGAAAGGTGAGACTTGTTCTGAGCTGATTCAGGCAGCAAAACCAGGTCTGAGGGAAAAACTACAGGGAGGCAGAGCTTACTCGGGATAAAGATTTTTCTCAACTTTTCATCCATAAGGCCATGGGCCACCTTGTGACAGTGAGCCTGACCGCAGGAAGGCTGATGCCAAGGCCAGGCCCTAGGAAGAGGACCCCACACTGGGTGGGGCCTGGTGAGAAGAGAACACATGGCATGGGGTTGAATAAATCGCAGTCTAAAGCCTCTGCTCTACCTCTGTCAAATGAGCTATTTGACTCCTCTGGGCAGAGAAATCCAGCAAAATGGGGGTGGTAGATGAGCTCTATGTCTTTTTTTTTTCCTTCCTTTTCTCTTTCTGTTTTTCTCTCCTTCCTTGTCTTTCTTTCAATTTCCTGGTGGCAAAACCCTTTATCCAGATGAAATGTCGCACACTTCCATAGAAAGTCCTTCTATTCCTCCTCCTGCAGCCGCCCCCCCTCCTTTGCTCCCACAAAGCATCAATCCCCTTGAAAACCAGTTGAAATGCCTAGGCTAGATGCTATGATACTAGCAAACACTAGCATGCTGGCAATTCTAAAATGATGAGGAGCAAAAGAATGCTCTTCTTGGGAAGGCTCGAGAAGGTTCCAGGCTTAGAGAGCATCCAGATGAGAGACACCATGAGCAAAGGCTGCCTCTGAAGCTGGACTCTGAATCCACTGCAATTATGTGACTTAACTTATAATTGCCTGTCCTTGCATAATCTTCACTGTCTGCAGTACAGTAATTGTTAGTTGACTCGCTATCTTGCTGATACAAAGATGCACCGTGATGGAGAACCTAGAATTTTGCACGGCCTTGAATTTTCAAGGCTGTAGCTAACAAAACGCCTACCCCGGGCTAGGATTTGCTGTGGGGAAAGCAAGAACTGGAGGCCACCTGCTTCTGCGTCCCCCATGGGGAGACACCCGCTGGGTGCACGATGACTGGTTTATTTTCCGTTCAGATGTTCTCTTCTAGACTATAGTTATGTGAAACAAGTGCAACAGCATCTGAAACTGTTGCCAGGGCAACCTGACAAAAGACTTCACCATCAGCTACTGTATATGTAATTTGTAAAAGGCAGCTGGCTCACAGAGAAAGGAAAGAGAAGGGAATAGGTCGTGACTTTTGATCTTGGAAAGTAAAGTTGGAAGAGTATTTTCTGGTTAAATCAATTTACATAGAAAGTTGTGACTCATGTAACAAAAATTCAGAAAAGTCAGGAATGAAATGTTAAGGCAAACCTTAAACTTTTTTAGTGTGGTATCTGTAAAATAGTTGCATATCAGGGCTTTTAACATCAAGGTGCCTAAAGATCTGGAACTGAAAGTATACCCTGAAGAGGAGGGAATAGTGGAGAGGGCAAGAAATTGAAGAAAGCAGCCAGAATATTCAAGTGTGTATAGACACACAGTGAATGAAGCCGGGAGGTTTTGACACATCTGCTAGCTCTTCTCTCTCACAACCATAACGCCGCACTGAGACCAGCGTAACCGGCATTGTAGAGTTGGGACAAGTTTAATCTGCTCATGGTATCAATGAAAAGACTAAGACTCATTAAAGATAACCCGCTAGAGGTCACCCAGCTAGGTAAGAGCAGAACTAAGCCAGAAGCCCTGTTTCCTGCTTCCCCACGATCTTTCCGTTAACTGGTGCCTCTGTCTTGCGGACATCAGTTTATTCTATCTTTGAGAGAGGCGTAACCTGGACCAGCTTTCAAAGCATGCCCCACAGAGTCAGGGGCCAAGCTGTGAGAGCGCCAGGCACTCACTGCCCTTAAAGGAATATCTCCCTTTGCATCTGTTTTTATATCTCTTGGGGCCTCACTTACAATTATTTAAGGGGAAAATCTATTTTTAAAAAAGTTCGAAGATCATCAGTCTAAAGATAAATAAATTAGATAGTGGTAATGGTTGTACAACCTTGTACATACACTAGAACCCCTGAATCACATGCTTTAATATGATCAATTTTATTTTATGTATTATATTTCATATAAAGTATAATATGTAAATCATATATTTATATTTAAATTAAAAAACTTAAAACATCTTCATTCACACAAAAGGGGCCACTAAGACAGGCACCAAGTCGTACTTAGGGTCAGAAACCAAATAGGAGTAGATCCTAACAGCGCTGAGATCCGCCCCCGCCCCCGCCCCCGCCTCCCAGAATCGCTTGGGCAGCTCCTTACTGAGTTGGTGCCGAGGATCTGCAGGTTGGGCTTCTCCGACTCCAGCAGCTTGGCCACCATCTTGAGGAAACTCTCCACGAACAGGTTGATGCTCTGGCAGTGGCAGGCCATGAGCAGCTGGTCCAGCGCCTCCATGGCGATGCACACGTACCTGGGGAAAGCAGTGGTCCGGCCGTCAGTCAGCTTCACGCCCATTCCGCCCCCGCTG
Organism: Eidolon dupreanum; assembly: GCA_028627145.1. NCBI lineage: Eukaryota > Metazoa > Chordata > Mammalia > Chiroptera > Pteropodidae > Eidolon > Eidolon dupreanum. The sequence goes on from CM053515.1 coordinate 94,494,324, forward strand.
CATGCCTGGGGCAATGTAGAGTGCGTGGAGTGACCTCCTGGGCAGCACCCGGGTAATGAGGCTTTTCTATAAGTCGTCGATGCCCTGATGTCATCCTAACAGTGCCCATTCCAGCCCAGCCCTGAGAATCAGAGCCGGAAGAGCTGAAAGACCAACCCGCCCAGTATCCTGTTTTACAGCTGAAGAACATGAGGAGAGATGAGGAATACCCGTTCATGAGTGAATACACACAGAAAGAATTGATACCCAGAAGAGCAAATTCTGATCCAAAATCCAGTGAGATCAGAGAATTACTTGATCCAAGTCAAGATGTGTTTGTTGAATGCTCACTGAGGAAAAGCTCCGTCCTACTCAGTGCAGGGGGTGGAAGGGTGAAGAAGGCCTTCAAGTTAAGGAGCCTAGAGTCTTACGGGTGAGATAAAACACAGATATCTCTCCTAAGGGGAAAATAAGAAATGCTACCTGAAAATCACGCATGGCATCCTATGAGCGTTCCCAAGAAAGAGACAGACGGCTCTAGGGGGAGGAAGTGAAGAACTTTATGAAGAAAGTTTATGAAGAATCTGAGATGCGCCTGAGGACCAGCCAATGCAATGATTAAAAAAACATAAATTTACAAGTTTTGTACCTAAAGACCTCAGAAGTTCTATGATGAAGTACTACACAAATAATCTGGTTGACAGTATTACCATGTTTGTGTGATACCTCACCTAGGGAGCATTTTTACCTCATGGAGGATGAGACAGACACAAAATTAAAATTCTCCTCTCCTTATGAAGAAGATGCTCTGTCAGTTCTAAATCTTTAACTACTTAATGCTTTTAAAGCCTAAAACCTAATCGACTACCTTCAGAACTAGGAAGACATAATATCCAATGGTCAACAGCATACTAGTTGAGTCAGCTCATTCCATTTCTTGACAAATAAAAAGTTCTTTATATTTCAAGCAAATCCTAATAACCTTTATCCTTTATTTATGATTCTACTTTTAGGAGCAGCAAGAAAGAGGGCTGACCTTCTCCTACCTGCCAGCCCTTCACCCACTTGAAAACAACAATCTCATTTTTCTTGTTCTGTTCTCCGTGCTAAAAATACCCAATCCTTCCCAAACCAGCCTTTGTAGGACAACCTCCAAGTATCCTAGTGGTCACTGCCTTCTTCAATGTCTCTCTTAAATCCCAAGAAAAATGCCAAAAATCATGTTCCTACTGAGAATTAGGTGTGCATGTCTAAGCTCACCCCAATATTTGTTCCATAATGGTGACAAAACAAGCATATGGCCTGGTAAGGTCCATCGTGAAAGATACAGCCCTCACTTCCAAAGCGTTTACTTTCTAAAGAAAATAAGAAAGACATTCATAGAAAAAGGCTAGCTTTTAACTTCCACTGAGAAAGCTGCTGCAAATCTGGCGAAAATTATTCTGGTTTAAATCTTTATCATTTTCTTTAAGGAGTGAGGTTTCTGAGGCAGAATGCTAGATGTTTCCCCTGGAATCTCTTTCCCCCCTTTCTAGTAATTTAGAATTTTAGCTGAGCTCGTGGCTCTGACTAGGAACATTTCCTAGTCTCTCTGCTGCCAGGTGAGACCATATGACTAAAACGTTGCGGTTAAGATGAGGGTAAGTGAGGTGAGCAGCATCAGCATCACTGGCTTAAAAGACAGGATTTTCCTCCTGTCCTCTCTTTCCCTCTTCCTGCCAACTGCGAAGTGGCAACCACTGGAGATACAGGGATGAAAGTCCCTGGATGGCCTCGTGGCACAGAGCCACTGTATTTTTGAGTCTCTTTGTACCCTAAATAACACAAGTATTTGTTAATCAGGTTTAGGAGTGCTTTAGAAAACTCCCGGTGCAAATAAAAGTGAGTCCTGAGCAGCCCAAAGCAAGTCAAGTGATGGACCTCATAGGAAAGGGAAGTAAGTGTTGAAATGGTTCCATCCTGCTGGAGGGAGGTCATCGCAAAGCTTCATGCACTCAGAGTGTGATTTTTTGTGCCTGTTAGGGGTGGCGAGCCTCCTACTTGTAGAACAAAACCATGTGGAATAGAAAAGTACTTCCGTAAACAAAGAAAATGTAGAGGAGGTAAAGCGAGAAGAGAGAACTGTGGTGCTAAGGAATCAGCCTCTAAGTCAACAGAAAGTAGCAAAAGACCTCTCTCAAAGATGATGGTAAGGCTGTCGCTGTGGGCTTTTAAAAGTGTTAAAGCTGCCGGACACTCCAAAGTCAGGTTCACATGCTGTACATATAGTGGGGGATGAAGTAAACGACGTGCTCTTTATGTTGCGAGCCATATCACATCTATCTTTGAACAGTCAGGCAGCTATTTAAAAGTCCTCAATTAGCTAGTCTTGTCTTCTTTTTTAAAACAAAGTTTGGTTAAATAAAAAGAAAGCATAGAGAGCATGACTCTAGGATTTCTGGAGATAACACAAGACCAAACACAAGTCTCCATAAACCTCCTTGTGGCAGCCACTCAATTTCAGACAGTATGTGTCCAAACTGCCTGTCATGCGAGTCAGCTTTGCAAATCGAAGCATATAAGACAACAACAGTCATGGCATCTTCCAAATTTTTTTTTTTTTAGACATCAGTAACCATTTCTTAGGTGCCCATGAGCTAACTTCTATACTGAGCAACCATAAGAAATACAGCCTCCCTACTTGGAAATTTTCCTGTCCACTCTTATAAAATGTTTCTTTTCTCTATATGAACTGAGTCAACTATTATTAAAGTATTATTTAATATTATTAAAATAAAATGTTACTAATTATTATTAAATAGTTATCGCTGGGCACATTCCCAAGTGAATCAGGTCATGTTCTTACCTACAAAGTATCTTTTAAAGGCAGCTTTGGGTCTTTTGAGTTCCTTTGGTGATGGAGCCACCATTCCTCCCTGCTCTGGGAGGAGGCCATTCCTGGCTCGAGGTAGCCTTGCTATTCAGAAGCCATCGCAGCCACAGTCCAGAAAACCTGCTATGACTTGTGGGCCCCGTCCCAGCATGTTTAGGGTCCACTGTGCGGGCCAGTGAAGCAGACTGCATCCTGCTGGGCTGGGGCCCTTTTAAAGGGGCAGACGTTCCCTGCAGACAAGTGTGGACACATTCTGGCAATGAAACATGGCGGGTGGGAAGTGGGGGCAGGCAGTGTGGAGCTCTCTGATGAATCATCCCAGCATCCTTCTGTATGAAGGATTTCACCATTATTTTATAGAGTTTAAATGAGGGAAAGGAAGGGGCGGGGTGGGTTGGGGTTTGGCAAGAGAAGAAACTAGAAGGCCTCCCAAACCCCAGAGCTTAGATTGCTGCTTTTCCTTTTCCTGTAAAAAAATTCCCAGAAAATCCTGATAAGGAAAATCCATCCTCTGCTAAAAAAAAAAAAAAAAAAAAAAATTACCAGGAGTGGAAATTTTGATAGAAAGTAAAAATTATAGTAGAAGTAAAACTGAAAAGTAAACACATTTATGGCCTAGTTCTTTGAACACAAAATCCTTCATTCCCCATCTTTGATCCCAATACAAATGATAGAAGGATTATGATTATGAATTGAACTTTTCAAAATATCTTAAAAGATTAGAAGTCAATGGGACCTTGGAACCCCGTAGTCCAACGCTTGCTGCATTGGTTCTGTCTTAACACAACCTTCTCGGGTATGTCCTATACCCTCAAAGGGAACAGAACATGGCCTTCTCGGAGTGATGTCTGCTCAACAGGACGAGGGCCAGACAGATTGCTCTCAGCCAAGATCAGATCTGGGCTTGGGGTCCAGGAAGGTGCCCAGTGCAGTAATAAGTCTGGGAAACTAAACTGGCTGGGTACTCAGAGCAGGATGGGGTTCAAAGGAGATACTGAGGACTAGCTCACTGCAGGGGCCCAAGGGGGAAGGCGAGAACAGGTTAAAGACCCCAGCAGTAGTTGACAACCAAGAGTACTGGATGTACTAATGTGTCTTCTCAGCAGATAAGGAGGGTAGGACCCCAGGAATCTGGGATAGACTCAGGTTCATGGGTAGTAAGCAAATGCTAGAGAGGACACTTGGCAGGTTGTAACAACAGGAACTCAGGGTCAAGGGTCAAGGCATGAGGTGAGTTATAACAACCGAGGAAAATACACAGAGGCCCTGGTGTGTAGGAGTGAGGCAAGAAGTACCTTGTAATGAACTCAGAATAGGCATCTGGTTCTGCCTGACCACCCTGTGCTCAATCAGAAGTGGCTCTAGGAGCCTGGGAGGCTCTGAGCATCTGGAAAAAGAGGAGCAGGCAGGCAACATCTGGGAACCAGTCTCAGTTGGAAAGGAAAGACAGATCTAGGGTCGGTGATGAGGACCAGCAGGCAGGAGAGAGTGGGCAGCTTTAGCAAGGCGAGTCATTGCCCAAGAGCCATTTACAGAGCAGTTAGATCTGATCTCTTTGTCAAGAGGTTCTTGACAAAGAACCTCTGGGCAGTCTGAATCTATTTGGTCAGCCTGACTCTTGGATAGAAACTTCTGGGTTTTAGGAGCCCTAAAATAGGAGTTGACCTCAGCCAATGGAGGGAAGGATGAACCACCTCATCTAGCAGGACTCTGTGATATCTCTGTCTGAAGAGTCAGCCCTATCCTCCAACCCAGATTCAGGGTCCTTCTGGGGAGCGTGTATCTGTTAGGAGCCCTGCCAGGCCAGCTCCAGGGTGAGGCTCCTTGGGGAGCAGCCCATCCCTTTTGGTGTCGGCACCTCCATCCTCCAGGGCTCCAGGCACTGGAGAGCCCAACAGAATCTATTATGTAGTTCTGTACATGGTCAGCGCTCTGTGGTCATTGTCAACTGACCTGAGTCTCACATAGCGCCACCATGCCCTGCCCTACTCTCCAGTCGAGCTGAACTGGAAAGAAAATGTGCAAAGCAGAAGACATGAAACATAGGAGGAATTCTTGCTATTTCTGCTCCGCACATCACTGTCCATCACAGTCCATGCCGATGAAAAATATCTTGAAATTCACACGGTGTCCTCCTTCTGTCCACATCTGCTTATCACCACTGATACTCAACATATAGAGTTCACACACAACCAGAATAGGGTGATGCTACAGGGAGGTGGGTGGGCAGAAGAGGGTGGTTCTGCCACTGGGTCCAACGCCCACGGTTCATGTCCATCAGGGAGACGCAGCCCCTCAGACTGTTTGCATGCAAATATTTTTGCTCTTCCAAAGCTGCCATCAGTGACGAGGAAGATAATAATGATGGGAATGGCAAGAGGTAGGGAAAGAGGTAGTGAGAGTGAGGAGAGAGAACAGGAGACCAGATCTAACAGATTTTTCTTCTCTACATGTCTATGATTAGAGCCCCCAGTGGGGTCCTTAAGGCTTTAAATACTTCGACTCTGCAAAGGCTATTTTTAACACATGATATCAATTTTGAATTGCAGTTCTAAGGGCAGTGGAATTCTAAGCGGCTCTGCTGGCTACAGGATATTTTTCTTACCAAGAGAATTGCAGAGAGGGCAGGCAAAATTAGTATTAAATGTTTAATGTTACTGCTTTCATATTGGTTTTGGGTTCAATCTAGGATAAAGCCATTTTTACTTGCATGAACCTGCTTTACAGTATGTCAAGGTGATTTATATAATCAGCATGTGCAATATGTTCATGCCCTTTTTCTTGAGCGTGTGGCCTAATTTTATCATATAAAATGATCATAGAAATGAATTGTTTTCGGCCTTGCTTTTATACCAGGGATAGCTTGACTTCCGATTTGCTGGTGGGTCCTGTGGAGATGTGGACCTTACAACCTGTCAGCGCAATGCGAACATTTTCACTCTAGTTCTCCCTCCATCTTCCTCACCAGAAGGAAGGCGCCTTGGAGGGTGGTGGGGCCGATGGGCAGTGGCGGGGGCCCATGACGGGTGTCAAGAAGAGAGAGCATAGCAGGAGGCCCAGAGAGCCGAGGGGGGTTGACGGCCAGTCCATCTGGAGTGTGTCTAGAGCAGCCGTGGCAGGTGTGGGAGGTGTGGTGGGCACGGCTGGGTGGAATGGCGAGTTAGAGGCAGGTTGTAGAAGACCCTAAAAGTCAAGCTGAGGAGCTCCTATTTAATTCTAAAGGAGCCAGGAAAGTGTGGCTTTGGATCTGTGTTTTGAAGATGGTATTTAACGGTATGAATCTGGAAGGACCAGAACAGGAAAGATGGGAAGCCGGGAATAAAAGAGAGAGTAAGAGACTGCACCAGGAGAAAGGTAGAATGGATAGAAAAGGCTCTGTGGGGAACAGAAGCAATGGGACTAAGGAACGACTGACTGCCTAAATCACCCCACCCTCTACCACAACCTCCGCCCTTCAGCAGTGCCACCAGGGCCATCATGGGGTTCTCTCTGCATCCGAATCGTGGTGTGAGCAGACACAGTATGTCCCGCAGTATGTCCCACCTTTTTCATTATGAAAGTAATGCCTGCTCAATAGAGAACATGTAGGAAACACGAAAGGGGTGGATAGAAAAAACAAAACCAACAACCCCAGCCACACTGCTCATGAAATGCGTACTCTTAACATTTAGGGCATATTTGGTTTTACTCTATTTTCTAGGCATTCAGATTTTTTGTTGTTTGCTTTTTAACTTGCTTGTAAACACTGTGTACAAAAATATGCAATCCATTTTTCATTTACTTAAGGCATTTTCCATACTATACGGAAAGCAGGTCCATAAACGCCATTTTTATTGACTAGATAATATTTCAATAAGTGGTAAACACCATCATTTACTAAACTATTCTCCTCTTACTGGGCATTTAAGATATTTCCACAGTTTCATTATCATAAAAAAAAAAACCACCATAATGAACATCTCTGTGTGTAAAGCTAAATTATAGTTAAAATTGATTCCTTGGGACAGATGAATAGAACGAAATTACTGGATCAAACAACGTAAGTGTTTTTGAAGCTCTAGATATATATTTCAAAATTACTTCCTAGAAAGATTCAACCAATTTGCACTCATTCTAGAAAAGAACGAAAATGCCTCTCACATTGCCATTTCTTGGTTAATACTAAAAATAATATTTACTTTTTTAAAAATCAATTTGATAAGTAAAGATGGTATCTCAGCATTTTGATCCACATCTTTGATTATAAGTTTGTTGAATATTATCCCACATTTATAACCAGCACTATCTCCTCTTCTGCAAGCTGGTTATTTGGGGCCTGGCCTCAAATCTTTTAGTGTCTCAACTTCCCCACTCCACCTCCACTACTTATTATATGCCACTAAAATATGACTGATTCCTTTGTTTGATTTTTAAAAAAACACTTCTTTTCATTGTTTGTCTTTTAAATTTTGATGTTTTCTTATTTTGACGTCAAATATTTAAATTTTTAAACAGTTAAATCTATTGATTAGTCATTTTCTTTAAGATTTCTTTTAACAAGTCTTTCCCTCGCAGAAGATTGCTAAATATTTCACTTAAGTGTATTTTTAATGGACAAATCACCCCTAACCTTGCCATCTCGCTAGAATGCAAACAGTTCTTTGCTTTTTAAGATAGTAAGTTGCATGAGGCAGGAGGAGTTTAATGAAAATAATGGCACATTCGGGGCTAGACTAACTTTTCAAGGCCTCAGACTGTGTCTGAGGCTTCTGAATAGAGACACAGGAGTAAATGGATGCTAAAACAAGTTTTCCCAGGAAGCCAACATCCCCTTCTTCCCAAATCCTGCCAACGGCATCAGATTTTACCCGCCTTAGGAAGAACGCGTGGAACCCACCCCTCGGTGCCTCTACCCATTTTCTCAGTCTGTTCAATAATTCAGTCTACTATCATTTTCATAATAGGACCCCATGTTTTACCCTAAAAGTATAGTATAGTTTCTGAAAACCTCTCTCCCCCTTTCCCATACTGCTTACCCATATCGATGACGACCCACGTCACGGATGAGCCTCTCAGAGAGGTAGGCTCCAATCCGATCGAGCTTTTCTGGAGCTGAGAGGGCGTAGAAGGTCAGCTTCTCCATGTTGGTCTTCACCAGGCCATCCTGTAAGAGATAGACCATTCTTGCCCACTCTGGCTATACTACGGCTAGAAGAGTTCAGGTCTAAAGGTAAATATTAATTCAATTTAATCAACCATTAGCAGAGTGCCATTATGTATGTGACAGACAATAGGCAGCTTTCAGGGATACGGAGATGGTTAAAATATAGTTCTTACCCTCCAGGAACTCCCAATCTAGCCCAGAATGTGTTAACTACAAATAAATAAGTGATATGAATGTATACACATATGTGTGTGTGCTTGTGTGTATATGTGGGTGTGCACATGTGTGTATATACATGAAAGTGTATATATATGCATGTGTGTATAGGTATGTGTATATATGCTAAGTGTGTGTGTGTATAAATGACATGGCTTTATTGAAAGGGACTCAGTACTAAAACGTGCTGGACATCCAACACCAAGACATAAGGAGAGAGAAGATGGTAGCTCTGCGCCTCTCAGGGAACCGCAGAGGGAGCTGGCAATGTGAAAATAATGGCACATTCTGGGCTAGACTAACTGCCCATCGAGAAGAGGCCACTGATTCTCAGAGGGCACGTCAAGTACATCAGATCCTGACATTCCTGGAGCCACACAACCTGTCATGCAGCCTGACGGTGGAGTAGTGGCCCGGAAGCCAAGAAATCAGGCCTTGCATGTACACATGTCCAGACACCTGGTGGATACCAGAGGGGGCCAGGGAGAAGACATGGACTCCTGAGCCAAAGCCCCAGAGAGAAGCGCTCGCACTAAGCAACAGGAAATAGTGCCATCAAGAGAGTGAGCAGCTCAAGGAACTGTCACTCAGCGAGATATAAGTAAGAAAGATATCTCAGTCGTACAGCAATGGCCAAAAGCATGGCACGACGAACTTCCAGAGCCTTCTGCAGATCCTGACCTCAGAGAGATCCCAAAACCCTCAGCCTTCAGGCCCCCTACAGCAGCCCCCGAAGCCTTGGGTGGGCTGGAATGGATAGAGGCACAAGGCCAGCTGGAGATGTGACCCACCTCAGGATCTTCAGGGAAGATGTTGTCAACCAGCCGTTTGTACCTGGGGCGTAGGGCACCGCAGCAGCCACACACACCTGGAATGGCAAGGAGAAAAACCCATGAGCGCAGCCCTCCAGTTAGGGTGAGGAGACCTGGGAACCAGGCCGGGATGGATTGTAAGCCACCAGACCCAGGCTGGAAACAGAAAGATCCCTCCGCCAGAGTGCAGGGACCAGGATGCAGGTCTCATCCCTCCCTGGGACTGGAATCTCCCACCACTTCCCCACGTTCCAAAACATCTGCCTTCCTTGCTTTGTGTCTTTTGCTTGGGGATCAGGCACAGTGGCACATGCAAGGGTGACACCAGCAGACCAGCACTTGTTAATGATGCCAGGCCATGGAGGAACATTTTGAGGGATAAGGCTTTGGGCTGGAAGCTTACATATAGGTCAGGTGCCACCCTCATATATTCCACTGTTGTACAGAGAGAGGGGGAGAGGGAGAGGGAGAAGGAGAGGGGGAGAGGGGCAGACAGATAGACAAGACTATAACACTGCTTCCTGCAGCTCAAAAATCTTCCCCGGTGCCCTGGAAGAAGGACGGAGCTTGGAGAAGCGGTTGCTCTTCCTACGCTGCCCCCTCACGTTTCCCCACTTCTTTTATTCTCTGCTCCTCAACTTCCTCTACCATCCTCTCTCCTGGGGCTGTTTCCGTTATACAATGTTATGGGAAACGATGATAAATTAACACCATCATTAATTATTAACATTTGAAAATGCATCTTTAAAGCAGCATGACCGTGATGTTTGAAAACTGTGGTGTTTGAGAGCTGGGCAGGACCCCAGGGGCCAGCCAGTCTGTGGTTCTCTATGCCAGACCCCCACGCCCGCCTGCTTAATTAAGGTTTTCACCAGTCTGTGGCCAACTGAAAAACTATGAACAATGTGGCGTGTTTTCAGACAGCCGAATCTATTCCATTTAGGGGACTCTGAGATGACCTGCTTCTTTGTCTTTGGTGTTATGAAAAAATGATGTTAAGAAATTACTGATAATAAAACAAACCTTGGGAAAATTAAAAGTTGACAATTTTAGGTTATACCATAAAAAGTGTTCAGTTGATGAAGGAAACCGAGCCTGTCTGGGAAACACTGCTCCTCTGTAACCTTCCTCCTGAGCAGGGATCCCAGGCGTATCCCAGTGCACCCCTCCCCATGAGGTGGGGGAAGTGGGCGCTCTCTGTGGAAAAGGGGAGAGGGCGGGGAAGGGCCTGGGAAAGTCCACCCCCCAAATAATTGCCCCCCAGATAATTGCCTACCAATGAACACTGAATTCTGCTGGTACAAACCCTGCACTTGAAATGCAAATGAACCCTGGAAATATCAAGCTTAAGGGCCACTCGGAAAAGCACGTCAGACATCAGTGGGAATTACTTGAATCACACAAAGAGCTTTACACAGGGTGGAGGAAAGTGCTCTGGGAGTTGTGACAGGGAGCAGGTGAGGGGCGGGCAGTGCCAGGAGGAAGAAGGGGCAGAGACTTGGGCCCTAGGGGTGACTCCGGTATGAGGGACTGGTTGTGTCCTTGGGGAAGCCACAGGACACCCAAAGAGGGCAGGATAGCAGACAGCTGATTTGTGACACCTTCCCCCCCCCACCACAGGGCTAGCTGTGTGCCCCCCAGTCTCCCTTGGGCCATGCACGGTGAGGGCGGTGGAACTAGTCCATGGCTGCACGCCCAGGCCCTCCAGGTTCAGCCTCCCTGGGCTGACGTGGCATCTCCTCATCTCTGCCCTGCCCCCGCCTGCGAGAAGGCGTTTGGGCTCCAACTGGCTGGCCCTGGGTTATTTCTCGTGATGGGACAGCTTCGTGGGGCCTGTTCCTCCTCTTGGTCCTCAGAGCCCAGGATTTGTGCCTACAGAGGCCGCCCCACCCTCTGCTTGGCTCCCAGGTGGGCAGCAGGAATGCCTGTGTTCCCGGGCAACTCCTCTCCCCCGCCCCAAGACAGGGAGGACAGCCCTTTGCATTTTAAGGGAGTGAGAGAATAGTGACATGGAGAAGTTAGGTCTGAAAAAGCCTGTGGCAGTCCTTTCCTTAAACCTTTCTGAAGGGCCCAAGCGCCAGGGCCTGTGCTGGACAGAGCTGCCAGGCCCACGGCTGTTGGAAACCCAGACTGGCTGAGAAAACACGGGCCCATTCCGGGTATTCAGGGCAGAAACGTCTGTGCCGGGGCAAGAGGAGGCTGTGGGGCTCTCCGTGGGGATGCCGGGCGCGGCTTCCCAGAGGTGGCAGACCTAGTCAGGCCCGAGTCTGGGGACAACTGTGAAGCCACAGAGCTGACCATATCCTGTTTGGAGGAAAGAAACACAGAAAGGATCATGAGGAAATAAACCTAAAGCTGTTAGCTAGCTCTCTGCTTCACAATAGACAAAAGTGATTTTTTTCGGATCTCGGCCAGAGAGCAGAGAGCCTGAACAGCACTCCACACCTGCTGGGCAGGTAATCAGCCTGACACAGGAGATAAAGCCTCCTCTCTGATAAGGCAAGGAGCTGGCCTCTGGGGGCCACCGCAGCTCAGAAGGTGACAAGAACCCACAGGCAGCCCTAGAAAGCTTCCAACCAGAAGGTGAATTCAAAGTAGCCACAACTAGGCCACAGAGGGAAAAAAACAACAACAAACAAAAAAGAATAGAAGACACTGGGAAGAAATTGAAAACAGTTCATTCTTACCAAAGATTAAGTGACACATTTTTACATATTCCTTTAATCTTGCTTCTGATGGTATTCATTCTTAACATTAGTATGTAGGAGAAAGTGGGGGTTTGACTCACAGCCATGCGCCTATAAAAGAGCCTTTTAAATTGTGAGTCCTTATTTCTCAGATAGAGCCCTCTGCACTCTCCCTTACTCTCCGGGGATCACGTCTGGCAGATCCAAACGTGGGACACCAAAAGTAATCGATTAAGGATCCCCTTCCGTCTGTAATATTTTTATACCTATTTTAAGTTAGAGAGAGAAACACAATATGGCCAAGTTACTAGTAGGCATTTGCTCTGGTTACTGAAAAATCACGTCAGTGGGGATTAACAGAGTTTCCAAAGACAAGATTTCAGTGGCTTCCTCCAACTTTAAAACTCTTAGAATGGTCAGACCTGCTCCAGGGGCCCCGCCCATCCCGTCTGCCCCCACCGCTCGGGCCTCTGGGTAAAGTCCTGGACTGTACAAGGAATGTTCTTCTGGAATGTTCTTCCCTACAGCCTCCAGGCCCGCATACTCGTTACCCTACGGTGCCTGCCCAAACGTCATCTAACTGTGGAGCATGTCCCTGGCCACCATTCGCCACTAATTTTCTATCCCTAGTCTATTCCTCTTCACAACTCTTTTTACCAAAGGACACACTTCATGTGTGTCTACACTCTGCCTCCGCCACTAGAAGGTAAGCTCCTCAGGACCTCCAGGTGCTTGCCTGACAGCTCTCCCAGGGGGACCTCCGGGGAATGAACGGCCCTGTTGGTGAACCACTGGCTCTGGTTCCTGAATCCCGCCCAGCCTGTCTTCTGGAGTGGCCATCACCTAGGGCTGTCAAGGCTGGACCCACTGGAGGCCAATCTCTATTCAAGACGGGGGGCTTTGGGCAGCAGGCTGCCTTGGATCGGGGTTCTTCTACCCTGCCCCTGCTGCATGCTGGCCCCCTGCCTACTGTGCCCCCATTCCACCAAGCCCTGCTCACTGGATCCCGATTTGGCCTGTGTTTGCAGCCCTGACAGCTCATCGCGGTCACCCTTGTGTCTCTGCGGAGGGGCCAGAGGTATTCCACTGTGATTCTGGTGCACGGCCAGGGTGAGAAGCACCGGCCCAGCTCCTTGCCTGCCCAGCATGTGGCAGCAGATCTCGCAGCTGCTGGCAGCCTCCACGGACTTGCGCTCTCGCTTGGTCTGCCAGCAGCATCTGTGTCTCCACAACTCTTAGATGCACTCCAGCCCTGTTTCTCTTTTGTTCTGTCTGCCTGCTCCTGTTTCCTCGACCGATCTGCGCTCAGCACTAGGCCAAGCACTTTAGAGATATTTCATATGATACTCGTAACAACCACGGAGGTATGTTCTCATTTTACAGATACAGCAGCAGGATCAGAGAGGTTAAGTGCCCTCCCTAAGGTCACACAGGATGTGCTCTCTGCCATGAAGCTCCCCTAATTCTCCCATCGCTTTCCCTAAAATACATCTGCAACAATTTCTCAGGTTCGTCCTGTGCTCTCCTTTGCCAGGGCCACTGTTGACTGGACATTTCCTTGACACTTGAGATCCAGCCCTTGTACATGCCACATGGCCAGTCTCCTTGCTTCGATTCATCCTACATGTAGTTTTAAGGCAAATCTTCGCTCGGTTCAGTTTGCTTCACAGTCAAGCAGTTAGCACGGCTCATCACTACATTAAACATCAGCCTTTCAACTCAGTATTCAACAAGGGGTGCCCAGTAAAGGCGGGGGGCGGGTGGAGGGGTTGGTCCATCTTCACGTCCTTCCTCCCTGGTAGGGGCTTCTCACTCATGCTCTGTCTTGTGGAACAGCCCTTGTCCAGCAGTCAGAGGCCACATCAGTGTCCCATGTGAGAAGGGCTGGGAGGTTGGAGGAGGAGCAGACTAGGGGAGCCATCCAGACATGGAGAGCCCCACAGCTGCGGATGAGAGGATATTCAGGTGACAGGGACTGGGCAGAAAGCAGAGATGGTGAAGGGGCAAGAGAGTCAGAGCCATGGACCTGGGAGGCCTGGAGGACCCTGGCACCTGCTGAGCCCTCTGTGGAAACCTTTCATTAATAATACTCCCCCCCACCCCCAGGCATTGCTTTCCCCTCTGCCAGCTGACTTCCATGTGTCCTTTACACCATATTATCTGGTACAGTCTTCTACCACTGCGTGCTCAGGCTGAGTTAGTTCAGTGACTCATATTTCTTCCTCCCCAGATAAACTGTAAATTCTTCAGGTCTCATTTTCTTCTGACCTCAGTACAGTATCCGAGCCCAGCGGGACTCAAGGAAAGCTGGCGTGACGCGTGACGCCTTTGATCAGCGTGAGACCCAGGGAAGTCACCTCCTCTCCTAGCCCTTGGTTTCCTCCTCATAAACATCAATGCCATTATCCCCATTCACCAAGAAAAATGCCTCTTTTGCTCAGAATAGTTCATATTTATTTTCTTAGCTTTATAATCTCCTCCAAGTCAGCAAGGGCTGACTTGATCATCCCTACAAAAGCAAACAATTTTCAATAAAATTTAACCCAAGGCCAAAGGCACAGACACCCATTTCAAATGAATTGGAGGAAACAGAACAAAGTACAGAAAGAAAGGGGCGTCAGACTTGAGTGCCTCTGGTGAGGACCAGGCCTTGTGTCCAGCTGATGTTAACTGAACCTCAGCAGTTTGTGTGGTACTTGTTGGGTGGGGTGAGGAAGAGGAGGAAGTTAAAAAAATAAGGGATCTGCCATTAAAAAACTTACTCTCTACTGAGGAAATGAGACACACACACACACACACACACACACACACACACATTTAAAGCTGATTATGTCACAATGAGACTAAGGAGTCATACAGCTAAAGAGATCTCTGGGAGTTCAACAAGTCCAGGAAGGCTTCCTGAAAGAGACAAGAAATGAGCTAAATCTCTAGGAGTGGAGAGAGCTGGTAAGTCCCGGCAAATCCATGAAAGAAAAAAGTCGACAGCCCTTCTAGGGGAAAAATGTAAGAAAACAAAAACGTTTCCCTTTTCTCTTTTTTCCTTATTTCTGGATTTAAAAGGAATACATGTTCATGTATATAAGTTTGTAAAATATGAAAAATTAAAAATGAATGTAAGCATCACTTATAATCATACCATTCATGATTAACTACTAAAATTCATGTATTTGTTCTAGTTTTTGTTTCTGTTAATGCATATTTTTAAATATATGCATGAAATTGGGATCCTACAGTATCGCATTAAAATAAAATAAAATCTATTTTATTCTTCCTATATTGTGAGCATCTACTTTCTCACTAAATATTTTTCAGAACCTCATCTTAATGGCTACTTACTATTCTCTCTTTTGACCAGACCCTGACTTATTTCATCATTTCCTATTGCTGTTTCCAATTTTTCATTATTCTGAATAATGTGGTGATTTGCCCTTGGTAATTAGAACCAGGAATCATCCAGAGAGAGCCTGGTTTGGTTTTGTTGGTGATAAGGAAGTCAAAAGGCGCCATATGGCTGTAAGACTAGGAGTGGAGGGGACTTCTGTGGGGCTCAGGAACCGTCTCTCTCGTTGTCTGGGTAAGATTCAGGATCGAAGAGACCCATGAGGAGGTGCTGAGGAAAATGAGCATGGGGAAGGAGACAGAATCTAAATTTCCAGACAGGTTTTTATTGGATGTGGGATTAAACGGCAGCTGAGTTCTCCCCAAGGAGACGGTTTCGGCCAGTGAGCGTCTGAATTTACAGACAAACCAGCAGCTGTCAGTAGCCTGACCTTTTCGAGCTCTTTGCATTTTGCTTACTGCTTTCCGGCCCAGCTCGGTTAATCTGATTGCCACTTTAATTGAGGACAGGGGTTTAAAAAGAGAGAAATGTGTCCAATTGATTTAATGTCGAGGCTTCAATTCTTTACTAACTGTAAGCTTCCCTGGGCTTTGGTACTGTTCTTCCAGAGAGTAACAGATAAAAATAAACAAAATGTTTTCCTATTCTTTGTCTCTTAGAACCACTAACAGCAGGAAGAAATTTACCCCAACTCTTTCCAGGAGTCCGATAGCCTGGCTGCCCACCCCAGTTCTGGCTCTCACAAGCTGTGCAAATTTAGGCAAGGAATTCAAGTCTCTGTGCCACAGGCTAGTCATCTGCAAAATGAGAATAACAGAACTTACTTCCCAAGGTTGTGGTGAAGGCTAGATAAGTTAACAGAAGAAAGTTCTTAGAACCGTTTCTGGTATATAATAAGCACTCAAAAATGATTAGCTATTATCATCATCGGTATTATTGTGGTAATTATGATTGAAATCTCTTTCCCAACTTAGGAGAGAGAAAAGGCAGGATAGAATAAAATGAAAGTTCAGAGCAAGAATGTCTCTTAAAGTCTTTTGGCTTTACTTAATATTTGGAGTGTGAAGCACAAACAACTGTTAAGAAATCAAAGTCCAAATCCAGGTAGACATCATCTCTCAGATGCCCAAGGACAAAGGTCCTGGCAGAAACACAGCTGAAGGGCTGTCGCCGGGAACAGCGGCAGCACCTACTGCATGTTTTGAGCTCGTCTGTGTCAGGTAGTATGCTGTGTTTCACCTGCATTCGTTCATTTAATCTTCACAAAAAGCCTACGAGGTTGATACAATTATTCTTGTTTTACAGATGGCACCACACCTGGGCTCTCATCCAATATGTTGACTTACAGAAATTAAAGCACTGAATTGTGAGAAAAAGAGGGATTTCCGTGCAGCAAAATGGTGGAAAGAAAACGCTGACATTTCCTGAGTGCCTGTTACATTACACGCCTAACTCAAGCACTTTACACTTTAAAAATGTCCCATGAGGTTAGTATTGTCACTTTCAGATGAGAAAACCAAAGCTCAGAGAGGTTAGTTAATTTGTCCAAGATCACACAGGGAGCAAGGAACAGGGTCAGGAACAGAGCAAGAGTGGGGGCCCTCTGACTTCAGAGCGATGGTGTCTAAAGATTTGAAGTGAGAGGAAAGATTGTGCTCATGTAGAAAAAAATAATTTCTAAAATGGATTTTTTTTAGAGTTATGTAACTGACGAATCTGAACCAGCTCTGTGGACTGTACCAATGTCACTTTCCTGGTATTGATATTGAACTATAGTTAACATTGGGGGAGGCTGGGGGAGGGTACGTGGGTTCTCTCCATATATTTCTTGAACTACCTATGAATCTATATTTCATAATAAGCGTTTTAAAAGTTGGCATGTACCAAGGCAAAGACACTTCCTCTGAGTGGAGGTGGTACCCGGCGGAGGACCTTGACATAGAACTCTGATCTGCTCATGGGGGCAAAAGAGCCAGCATCATGCCAGAGCCCCTCTCACTGACTCCTTGGAGCTACCAGCCAGCCCCCCACTAGGTTGGCTGCCACTGGAGGGATAAATAAGGTTTGTCAATACATATACTGAGCCCCTGTTATGGATCCCTACTGTGCCAAAGGCTGCCCGGGAACAGAAGCATTAACAAGTCACCGGTCTGCTTTCAGGGCTCTGACAGTCTAGTTGGAGAGAAGAGGCACAATCAGTAAATGAAATAGAAGCAGGCCTGGGCAGATGACGTTTCTCACAGAATGTTTCATGTGTTACAGCGGTTCAAAGGAGAGTGCATGCTGCTTAGCCTGGGTTGGTTAAGGAAGACTTCTCAGGGGAGGTAGGATTTAGGCAGGACCTTGAAGGATGTGGGCCTAGCAAGTGAACAATGCACAGAGAAATTGTATCATAACGTAGATACAGTTTTGTTTTAGAACTAAGCAAAACGAACTATGAGCTCTGTGACCTCAGACAGGTCATCCAAACCCTCCTGGCCTGTGGGAGACGAGCAAAGCACCTAGCACCAGCAGGTACACAGTAGGTGCTCCATAAAGGTGAGCTCTCTGGTCCTTTCATCCTACTTCATATGCATTTTTCCTATTGCTGAATGGTCATCATAATTATCATCTTCGATGTGGCTTAAAATTCCATTGAGAAGAACAGTAATAATTTATTGAACCTTCTTCATGTTATTTGACATTTATCTTGTTTGCACTTTCATGTTATTAAAAATAATATTGGGATATGTGTATATTACAGTGTCTTTCACTTTGTGAATTATTTCCTTAGGATAGATTTCCAGAAACTGAGTCAAAAAGATATGCATATTTTTAAGACTCAAGAACCTGAATTGCCTCTTGAGGGACAGGAAGTGGCTGAGTGTAGATGGAGAGAAGTTCCGGGCAGCAGTTGTGAGGGCTAAGGCCACAGGAGCTCTGACTGCCCAGGTAAGAACTCAGTCTTTATCTTCTACGTGAGGGGGCATTATTTGAAGGTTTGTTGAAAAGGAGGTGTGAGAGGATGAGATGAACGTATTAGGAAGACCAATCAAGAGTAACGGGCCAGTCGCATTTGAGTTTGGAGAGAACAGAAGAAGGAAGGCCATCGAGAGAAGGAGCAGGAACCACAGCACAGGGCCACAGCCAGGGCAGTGGCAAAAAAGAAGAGAAAGGAAGGGCTGGATGGGCCACACCTAAGTAAGGACAACACAGAGCTGTGAGTGACACAGAGAGGGAATGGGAAGTCCAAAGCTTGGAACTAGTGACAAAAATGGGGACCCGCCCCACCCCAAGGGCACTTCACAGGCCACACTGGTCCTAGAGACTAGATTAGAAACTCACTCCACCACTGTGGGAAGACAGCATCAATAACGTCACATCCCACCACCAGAGCGACGTGCGAGGTTTGAGATCAGCTGTGAGAAAGTGAAGTGGGACCACAGTCTGAAAACTGCCCAGTAACATCAATGCAATAAAAACCTGATTTAAAATCTGGAGGGAAGACAAAGGAGGGAGGCTTCCAGCATCTGCACTCTATTTTCCAGATGTCCACTAATCATAGGCCCAGGATACTCTCTCACAATGATGTTTATAAACAAAGAAACTCTAATTGAAACTTAGCCAGCTGGCTGAAATGTACGCTAATAAATAATTTAAGTGCAAACCTCATTGGCATAATTTTGAAGACTATGTGACATCATGGAAAAATTCCTGGGATGGAGTGTTTAATGAGAAAGGTCTACACGTGAAACTATCTGCCAGAACTATGAAAGTCATAATTAAATTAGGACAGGGATATGGGGAAAAGAAAACAGCTTGACCCACTCGAGTACCAAACCACAGTGAATTTTCTCCTTTGCTTTCATTTACACAGACGCTGTATTGATAGTTCCAATTTTCCTCCCGATTTTGCTTGTCTGGAAGCCTAATGAGCAGGACCTGTTCCCTCTGAGCCTCAGTTTCCCACCCCTGTTCTCACTTTCATGCCTTTCTCCTTCCCTCAGTTCTTTGTTGGACAAGGGCTCATTTCCGCTCCTGGCTGTAGGGAGACATTTTTAATTTAAAAGATGTTACCTGTTGTTCACCATTTTATCCTCCTTAATTTTGATCCCAGCTCAGCCATTACTAACTCTGCCAAAGTTGAATTTTAAAATCGCCACTGGGAAAAAACTTGGTATGAAATTTTTAATAATTTTTATTTCAGCTTTCTTTGAAATTAGAAAATAAAAGCATTGGATAAGATATACCGCAACTACCAGAAGAAGCAGGCAATGGCGTTTCGTCTCACTTTAATTTTATGCTGACTCCAGGCCATTCCCAAGGCCCGGGCCTCCTTTGCCTCATTTAGAAAATGACTCTGGTACAGATCATACCATGAATCTTTGTTTTACTCATTGTCCAACACCCAATAACAAATGCGAGCAAATGTATGGGCCTTTAAACCCGGTTATGTTATATTTGTGGGTAGAATGAACATGGTTTAAGAAATCTAACTTAAAAACGAGGCATAGAACATTCCAGGTTTTCTTCAAGTCTGCACTGAACTCAGCTGGCAGATGAAGGCTGTATGTGTCTGTCACCTTCAGGTTGTTATTAACGTCTCGGCATTTTCAGAGCTCATCACAGCCTGTTTGATAAAATCTAGGTTTCAGCTTCTCCGCATAGGGAGTGAGAACAAAGATCAGGGGAGAACATGGCTACCAGCTTCTGACCAAAAAAAAAAAAATAACAGTAATAACGGTTTCCCAGGACCATCTCACACGTAGGGGGGCTAGTGTGGCACATCGGCTCTGACCCATCCCCCCACCCCCCACCACCGCCATGCAAAGTCCAGGAGAACCAGCCCTGGGAGAAAAATATGGATGGAATATAATCTCTTTCCTCCCCTTGGCTGAGGAATCCTGTCCTCAGCATCTGCACCTGCTCATACACGCAGGGAAGCAGATAAGAATGGATTGGTCCCTTTGTTTGGAAACAGCCTAAATGCTCATCAATAGGGGACTAGCTAAATAACCCAGGGAACCTCCTGGCAATGGACACTATGCAGCAGCTGAAATGAAAACGCAGAGCCGTGAGCACCGCCTGGATATCTCTCCAAACATACTGTCAATTAAAAAGGAAGCTGCAGAACACGTACAGCATGACACCATGTGAGTGAAACACTCACAGGCCAAACAAACTTGGCTTGTGTAAATATGTGTACAAAACAGGCTGTAAATGTGCAAAGTGAGGCCCGTGAAGACACACAGTGCAGGGTTATCCGTGATCACATCCAGTGTGAGGGCCTGGAGCCGGGGGCCTAGGGATGAAGGGACAAGGTAGCCATTACGGTAGCCACGAGTCACCTCTGGTTATTTAAATTCAATACAAATTTAAATTCAGCTCTTTGGGCATACTAGCCATATTTTATGTGCTCAGCAGACACACGTGGCTAATGGCTACCATATCAAATGTGCAAATATAGAACATCTGCATTGCAGAAAGTTCTCTTGGACAGCTCTGACTTAGAGCTTTAGTATTAATTTGATTTTCTTTCTCCAACAAAGATATTTTATGTATTACTCATTTCATTTTAAAAAATATATAATTTTGAATGTTTCTCCCATTTTCTCTTCAGGATAAAACACCTCACAAAATCCGATGGGAATAACGTTCTGTTCAAAGATTTGGAATCCAAGAGTTTAAAACATACACACACACACACACACACACACACACACACACACACACACTTCTCTGTACCTGCTCAGCTTGGGTCCCGCTGAAGCTTATTAAAGACTCAGAAGTCATTTCATTTATTCATGCACACATGCATGCATGCACTACAAGTGCACTGAGTACATTAAACACAGTGGAAGATAAAAAAAAAAAGTAGAATGCACCAGTCCCTGTCCTCTTGGGCATGTGCTTAAGCAACCATAACAAAAGATAGCGGAAGTGTCACCTGACTCAGAAAACCAGTGTGCTGAGACTTCAGAGGGCAGAGATGTCATTTCCGTTTAGATGCTTCCCGATAGGAATGAAGCTTAGATAAGATGTTGACAAAGAAGAGAAGGGAGGGCATTCCAGGCGGTGGGAACAGCATCAGCAAAAGTTCAGAGGAGCTAAGCACAAGGGAGCATTCAGAGAGAAGTCAGTGGGCCGTTCTACTTGGGGCAGTGTTAGGGAAGCTGGAGCACTAGGGAGGGGTGAAATGCCCCCACATGCCAGGCCAAGAGACGAGAACTGTCATTATACTGAATAACAGCCAGGGTCAACTTTTATCATGCCTTCGAATATGTAAGGAATCTGCTTCCAGTGGATAGATAAGTGGAACGTAGTCTGACCCTCCCAGGAGCCCACTAAGAATGGGACTACCCTGGCAGAGGAAGAAGACCAGGCCCTGAACTAGAAGTGTCCACTTGGCGGTGTGACAAATATGGAGGAGTCGCACTGGGTAAGTGTGGGACATGGGTGGGCAGAGCACATTCAGCCTCTAGTCCCAGTGAAGTGGTAGGTAAGGAAAAAGGAAGTTAAGAGAAAAAGCAGAGGCTTGTGATTGGTGTCTCACCTACCGCACAGTCAAGCGATGACATTTGGGATCAAAGTGGAGGACTGGAGATGAGGTGCGCCGAACACAGGCTAAACTTGGTTCTTCTCCCTCCCTTCACACATGAGGGTCACCGAAGAGAGATGACAGCTGAAGGGCCAGTGGTGGGACTTTCTAGGGGAGACATTTAGAGGCGTGGAATGACAGAACCTCATAGCATCTGCACAGCAAGGGGCGAAAGGCGGCCCACAATCATAGCGGGAGGCGAGGACCCTGAGGGCACCGTGCCACGGCAGTTTGCAGGGGAGGTGAGTTTCAAGAAGTAAACATGATCAGGAGAGAAAAAATAATTAAAACTGAGAGGAAGGCAAAAGTACAGGGCTCGGTTATCAGGCCTCTGCTGGTGACCTGGACAAGTTCTCAGTGGAGAGGTGACCTTGGAATCTCAAATAGTGTGGATTAAGCGGGGAATGACCGTTAAGGCGGGAGGAGGAGAAGCATAAAGACCGCTGGTATAGAAGCAGCAAAAAATACTACATCAATCATTTATTTAATAAGAAAAATAATGCTGGGCTTGTGTCGCATTGATTACAGCGGACACGTTGCAGCCCCTGGGCCAGGGGTGAACTTGTGAGGTGGCCCTGACACCTTCTGCTTCAAGTGTGGCCTTAGGACCCTAGATGCATTTTATATCTTTGATGATAAAATTACTGTTAAAAGACCACTGTGGGTATTTTATTTTATAATTTAATGGGTACTCACATTATAAACATTGTTTATCAGTATAAGTAGTGTATTGGTTACATTTGCAGAAGGAAGAGTTTTGTGGGCCTTTGAAGTCCAGGGGATCACAATAAATGAGAGCAAAGGGGAGGTCGAAGTTAATGCTTACATATATCTCTCTCTGGAGGTTGTTCTGAGCTCAGGGTGGGAGTTCATTCATTCGAAATTCATCCATCTGAATACCTACTACTTGGCACGCTGAAGCATTCAATTTTTATTTTAAGTACACATGGACTATGGGGATAAGAAGTCTTCCAGTAAATAACTCCTGCCCTCAAAAGGCTTGCAGCACAGAGAGTAGAATTTATCACATGAAAACAATACAGTGTTAGAAATTTCACTGGTGATGTGGTTTAAGATGGGAGCTCAGAACTAGAAATCAAGATTTAGGATTTACAACACATTTATGCTTTCCCCATTCCCATAGTAAGTCCAATTGCCTATTGTGGCCCTCAGCCAGGCTACAAAAAGCAGGGTTACTCACCTCCAGCTTTCCAAACAAACACATAGAATCAAATATAGAAACCAGAAGAAGCATCATTGTTATGGAGCCAAGCTGATTGAGACCGAGTGTGAGTGCTTTAAATATACAGACGAACTAACAGATTTAAACCGCAGACTCTTAAAGGCTAAGAATCCAAGATCAATCATTCAAAAGTCCAAGTCTATAATCAGAGAGTCTGTCACAGTATGAGCAGTGGTGCCAGAACACAAAACAGGCACCATGCCCAGAGCTGCTAAAACATAAAGCCAGAACCAGGGTGGTCTTGGTGCCAGAGGAAAAATTTCAGAAGCAACACTTTTGAAATGCAAAACAGAATCAGGAGCCAGCACCAGAATTCAGCAAGAGTGCAAAACAAGTACTAGGTTGAGCCATAAGAAAAATGCCAAGTAAGCAGCAGGCCAGGCACAGCCAAGACCCATTTTTAATGAAGCAGTTCCAGTGCGCATGGGCGGGTCTGGATATACCTGCCCAAGGAAGAAAGTGCCTCAGGCAGACTCTGCCCACTGCAAGAAGCAAAAAGCAGACGGAGCGAGATAACAGCTAAGCTGAGTGGGTCTCCGAAAGCAGAAACCCAGCTGGAAAAACGGCGCCTTCAAAATCTCCAAATGAGGGGAGGAGAATGCTTTCTCAGAAGCAGATCCTGGGCCCTGTTACTGCTGTGTTGTCATTTAAAAGTATCTGTTGATGGTAAAATATGCTTTCTGACCTCTCCTGTTACTACTGACACTAGCTAACATTAAGCTCTCATTATGCATCAAGAACGGTTAAGAGGTTTGAATGTATTATTTTATTTAATCCTAACAACACTGAGGAGGGGGGCTATTGTCTCATTTTATAGATGAGGAAAATAAAACTTAGCTTAGTTAAGTAATTTATCCAAAGCCACACAACTACTACATAGGAGAGCTAGGATTCAAACCCAGGCCTGTCTGACTCCAGGGTCTTCACATTTAATCCTGGGCTGCAAAGGAGACACTGAGATTTATTCACATCAATGTGCCATTAGGGGGAAAAAATTCATTTTTAGCCAGGGAGATATAGGTCTTTGTGCAGAGATGTCACTAGCCAGCACATTATTAAGAAACAGGTAAATAATAAGGCCATTAAAGGCTATGCGTTCTTAGGAGAATGACATCTCTGTGGGCTGCAAGGTCACACAAGCTCTGAGAGAAGATGGAAAAATCAATCCTGCACACACGCCCAGCCCTGCTCAAGCATCTGCCTGTGCTGGTGCTGAGATGGTGCTTCAGGCCTGGTAAAGCCGGGCTTTGTTCTGTCATTTAAGGTCCCATTAGAGTCAGTAATGCCTCAAAGGCCTTTCACCAGATGGCCCTCTTTACAGGCCCTCTGCCCACTGCCGAGCCGGCACCATCAGCCTCCCCGCGGCCAAGGATGGGCTGGACTTCCTGGGTCAGCTTCCTCCGCCCTCTGTTCAGCACTCAGGTTGTCCGGCAGCATGCGCCCTTGACTGGCAGCTCCCAGTGAGCGCTGTTACTGGGGTGCCCGGGCCATCTTGGGCAAGGGCCCTCGAGCTGGCAGGCCAGACCCTTGGCTATCTTCTAGCACTCTGCTTGTTAGCGATGCAAAACAGACCCGCGATTGTTTGTGTGCATGTTTTCTCCTTTTCCTGGGGTTCCTACTGTCTCATTACAATATAATTAACGTGCAATAGATGCACAGATCTTAAGAGCTCAGTGCCTTGAGTTCTGACAACTGTTTATATTCTGTGTAACCAACACTCAAGCAAGACAGGATTTCTCTGATCCCCCTCAAAAAGTTCCCCTTTCCATTCATCCCCCTCACCCGGCCATTATGTAATTTCCAATTTCTATCATCAGAGATCTGTTTTTGCATGTCTTCTTGCATAAGCATTTCTAAGACATCGTTAGAAGATTCTAGACAACTGTTGATAAATCTTTGATGATGGAAGCCACTTTTAATTATATTTATTAATGTTCTGCCATTACATGTTCACTGTGCGAAATGTGGAAAACATAAAATATTTTTTAAAAGAAAATTAAAAACTCACCTGTGATCCTATCACCCAGAAATACCCACTGTTTGTGTTCTATTGGGTTTCTTTCAAGGCTAGTACACATGCGTTGATTATAAACTGGCTCCCTGGTGTGGCATTAGTTTTTCTTGTAAATAAATGAAATTTGTTGCTGCTGTCCTCAGAATAGGCCATTTAGAATTAGAGGCAGCTCAATGCAAAATCAACCCGCAATTTAAGGTGCCAACCCTTGTGGTTCAGTTGGGGGCGACATCTGAATTCACTGTTTACTTCTTTCTGCAGACCGTGTCTTACACGCCTCTGCCCACTGGCAGTCACATGGACCTCTCATGGTACCTCAGTTTCACTGCTCAGAAGGACAATGGCTAGCTAGCTCCCAAGAGGTGCATATACATTTGCCATTAACTCAGACCGCCTGTAATATTGCCTCCAAATTTGGTCACTGTTCCTCCAGCCCCTTTCAGCAACAGACATACCCTCAATCTTTGGATATGGATTTTTTTTCCTTTAAAAAAAAATGGCATTTTAATGGCATTCTTAATTTGAGTTGGAGTTTGCCAGACAGCCAAAGACTATGATGATGTTCAGTTTCTGGGTCTCCTTTTATATGCACTCCTGAGTAATAAGGTCATCTATTACCAACGCTAGGTCATCAGTCCGGCCTGATTTATGCCATCGATTAAGAGTATGATCAATTCTGATAATGGTGGTGGTGGTGGTGTGTTGTGTGTGTGTGTGTGTGTGTGAGAAAATTTTTTAAAAATTGTGGTAAAATGTACGTAACATAAAATTTACCATTTAACCATTTTTAAGTGTACAATTTAAGTACACTTAAGTGTACTTAAGTGCCACTGAGTACATTCACACTGTTGTGCCGTGATCTTCACCATTCATCTCCAAAACTCTTTTTCATCTTGCAAAACTGACACTCTGTCCCCACTAAACAACCACTGCTTTCGCTTCTTTTGGGTATATACACAGAAGCAAAATTACTGGATCATCTAGGAATTCTGTTTTTAATTTTTTGAGAAACTGCCATACTGGTTTTCATAGTGGCTGCACCATTTTACCTTCCCACCAGAAGTACACACAGGTTCCAATTTCCCCACATCCTTGCCCATATTTGTTATTTTCTGTTTTTTTGTTTTTGTTTTTGTTTTATAATAGTCATCCTAATGGGTGTGAAGTGATATATCATTGTGATTTTGATTTGCATTTCCCTAATAACTAGTTATGTGCTTGTTGGCATTTGTATAACTTTTTTGAAGAAGTGTCTATTCAAGTCCTTTGCCCATTTTTCAATCAAGTTTTTTGTTGTTGAGTTGTAGGCATTCTTTGTATATTCTGGATAGTAATCCCTTATCAGATACATGATTTGCAAATATTTTCTCCAATTCTGTGGGTTGCCTTTTCACTCTGTTGATAGTGTCCTCGGGGACACAAAAGTTTTAAGTTTTTATGTATTCCAGTTAACAGGGGTATTTTAAATAAGAGTCCAGGTGAAACAGAAGATAATAGCAATGAAATAAAACAGACCTGTTTCTTTTCTTAGCTTTGCCACTTAATGAGCTGGCTGACCTTGACAAGGCATTTAACTTCTTTGAACTTTACTACTGTTATCTAAAAATGGGTGGGTGGCTAGGAATACCTACCACACAAGATTCTTGTGAAATCTGAACTTACTTAAAGCAAGAATCGTAGCCCCGAGCCCTAGGTAGACACACGGCTCTAATCCAGGCCTACCCCAGCATGCTTGTCAGCGTGCATGATCCCATGCGGCAGGATCCAAGGACAGACACAGTTTGAATTAACAAAGGGATCATTATTGCCATCTTATCAATGAAGAAATGGATGCACAGCTAGGTTACACAAAGAACCTGAGATCGCAGTGCCTACAACATCACCCCGATCTTTTGAAAACTCCTGCTGTGGGTACACCCCCAGCCCCTATCTTCTCAACCACGGGACAGACCCCTTTGTAGACGTAAGAACTAGGAGAAACTATGAAAGACCACCCAGTCCAGCTCTCCCAATTTACAGATAACGAAACTGAATCCGAGGGAGGTTGAGAATCTTGCCCAGATTCACACAGCAACAGAGACTGAATCAGCCCTCCCAATGCAGAAAGAATGTCCTTGATAAAACAAAAAGCAAGCATTGTACAACGTCCAGCACCGCCCACTCCTCTCCAGAACACTGAGCCCTCTACTTCCCCAATAGCATTTTCTGGGGGAGAAGGGGACATTCCTAGCAGTTCTGTCCTCTTCGCCTTGGGGCAAAACTTCTCAAGATAGTCAGACATGTTTACTGAATTTACCAGCTGCTGGGCTCAGGGCTGCTGGTAGGACCAGGGCACTTTAAGGAGTTACTGAACCTGGGAGGACTCTGATATTTTTCCCCCTTCCGCTGTCTGTATGCAACCCTCAGCCAAGGTCAGCATCCCCACTTTTCCACCCGGTGCGGCTTACACCCCATCCAGCTCTGAAACTGAAGGCGCGCATGGCTGCATAGTGGTTGATCCAGAAACATTTTGGCCAGGCGCTTCCACTCAATGAGAAACAGATATTTCATTGTCTTCACCTCAAAAGGCCTTTTCATCTTTCTTGTTTTGTGAAAGAATAATGTACAAACAATATGAATGGAAATCGAAATGAGAATTCACCCATAATTACACCACTAAGTGACGTTCCTTTCTGAAGAAAAAGACTGTGGCATTTATTCTGAACTCCACAAAGCCAGGAGGAAATACGGGAGAATGACTCTACCTGCCCATCTCAGCTGGCAGGCTACGCAGCTGTTTCTCAAGACTAACACCATCCAAGTCTAGAGGGAAAGTCATGTGGTCATATTCTGGCATAGTCTTCATTCTGTACAGAATTATAATCCATGTGGGAAGACATACTAAGATAATGAAATATTGCTGCTGTCACTATAGGATTCTTTCTGAGATTCCCAGCCCACTACTATTGGTACCCTGGAAACATGGGCTGCTAAGTTTGTACATATGGAGGTATGAATGACAGATATAATTATTTTATAGTTTAATGTAAACATTTGAGCTCTGACTACACATCAAAGATCTCAGATAGATGCTAGGAAAAACAAAGATGATTAAGATAAGAGGCTGTGTCAAGAGGTTCACAGATCTAGTGTATAAAGAAATAAATGAAATTTGATGTGACAAATAAATGACAAAAATAACACTGGAGTATAAGATATAGTGGGGACACAAAGAAGGCATGGTGGGAAGCTGCAGAACTCTGGGTTTTTTCAGCATCCATCCTGCATGCCTCTATTCTAAAAGTATCCTTCCTGCACAAGTAGTGAGCAGTGAGGAGGGGCTGTATATGCATCACTCCATTGCCAGTAGTGCCTTTCTAAGGGATCTTGTTCTTATGCCTTAGGAATTCTTCTTCACCTGATTTATAAATGTTATTTCAAGTGTTATCTGCCTAAAAAGAAAGTTGGGACGTGGAACCTTTCTGAATACTTACAATGAAAAGCTTGGAGCTCTGCCATGCTAAGAATCTGAGACTCCTGGTTCCTGGATGCTTGAATTTATCTGGGTCTTTCTGGAGGGTAATGAGAAGGTTAGCCTTTGAACCCAGGAATCCTAATTCTCAGATTTATAATCAGACCACAGGATGTGCATTAGGGCAGGGGTCTCCAACGGACTGGTACCAGTCCGTGGCCATTAGGAACTGGGCCACACTGCAGGAGGTGAGTGGTGGGCAAATGAGCGAAGCTTCATCTGTATTTGCAGTTGCTCCCCAGCGCTAGCACCACCGCCTCAGCTCCACCTCAGATCGTCAGGCATCAGAGTCTCATAGGAGCACTGGTTCCTGGTGCCAAAAAAAGTTGGGGACCGCTGCATTAGGGCACTGGGATTAAAAGACCTAGCAGGCAGACTTCACAGGAGCCAGATGCCCAGCTCACCAATACTGTAGCAGCCTTCAGCTTTCACATTCTTGTGTTGAAGGATTTTAACAAACACAGTCTACATACGACATACCCATCCTTGTACGCAGGGATTGTCACTGTTTCTGGAGAGGGGGTGGCCATGCCCCAGAAGCATCCATAAATATTGCTCGAATGGTGATAATATCACCTTTCCCGGGTACAGTGTTCCCTAATATAAATATATGTATATAGACATTATCTTATTTGACCCCTCACGATGCAAGGCAGTCTATCCCCATTTTACAGGGGAGAGAATGGGCTCAGAGAGAGATGGACTTTCTAGGGTCCTGCGGCTTCAGGGTGGTCATCTGGGACTTGAACCACCATCCCTTTCTTTCACACACCCAGTCCTAACCTCACAGAGGCAGCGATCTCTGTATCCAGAATGGCTGAGCCTGAAGAGCTAGGGGAGAAGTTTTAATTCACAGCCAAACTAGCAGAGAAGCAGCAGCTCCTCCTGCTGTAGAGGGTCCCCAGCTCTTGTTCTCCTCCAGGCCAAGCACGGACCACTGCCAGCCCAGGCTCTTCTCGCCTGCCTCTCTTTCTCTCTGAGGGTACGCCCACGCTTCGCTGGTGTCCATACCGTCACTGACTCTTGCAATCTGCCTTCCACCCTCACCTACCTGCTCTCCTGGCTCCTCTCTTATTTATCTATTTATCCCCCTTTAGGTCTCAAGGTTCTTCCTGGGGCCCTTTCTCTCTCCGAAAAAGAAAAACAGTGATGAAGGAGCAGGAAGTATCCCAAGAGGCAGAGGCCCCAACCAGATGCGAGAGCTCCCAGCTTCCGTGTTGACTGGCCTGGGACCCCAGACAAGGCACGTCCCTCCTCAGTCCAGCCCTGCCTTCTACACTGTCATCTCTTCCCAAATTAACACGTGAGTCTGCGAGGTACAGCGAGCTCTGCACAGAATTATATTCTCTGGAACATTCAGAATATTCTAGGAACAGCAGTGGGGCGGGGTGGGGCGGGGTGAGGTGAGGTGGGATGGGATGGGGGTGGGGCAAGTCCACACCTTGGAGCT
Source organism: Eidolon dupreanum (assembly GCA_028627145.1). Classification (NCBI taxonomy): domain Eukaryota; kingdom Metazoa; phylum Chordata; class Mammalia; order Chiroptera; family Pteropodidae; genus Eidolon; species Eidolon dupreanum. The sequence continues at coordinate 94,524,171 of CM053515.1, forward strand.
GGAATGCCTAGGTTCAAATCCCAGCCCTGTCACACACCTGTGTAGCCATGGGTGGGTTACTAAACCTCTCAGTGCCTCGGTTTTCTCATTTCTAAAACGAGAATTAAAAAAATAAAAAAAGGAATAAAAAAAGAAAAAAAGAAATAAAATGAGAATAATAATCCCTAACTCATTGAGTTTAAGGAAGATTAAATCACTTAATACATACAAAGTGCTTAGAAGGCTGCTTGGCTCATAGTGGTGCCCAATGAATGGAAGCTAAAATAATAGTAATTGTATTCTTATTCATGACACATTTAAGGCCAAAATATATAGTTGGTCAGAGTCACAGAGAGGTAAAATTTTTGAATGACATATAGCTCAGGATTCATCCATCCATCGAGGTTTTCAAGCACCTACTCTGTCTCAGGCAGTGTTCTAGGCCCTAAAGATGCAGTAGGAAACAAGAGAAATGAGTTCCCTGCTTTCACAGAGCTGACACAGACAAGGGAAATATGAGGCTGTGATAAATGGCTGTGCAGTGAATTAAAATCAGGCACGTGAACAAGAGTGACCAGACGGCCTTCCTCGATTATGAAGGCAGAAACAGCTTCCCAGCAAACTCTCAGAAGACACATTCATCGAGGAAGGGGAAATGACAGCCACAGCTGTGAAGGAGGCCAAAGCCTCGGAGCCCTGGCTCACAGCAAACCGGGAAGGACGCCAAGAGCAGCGCTGGTGGCAATTTCAAAGTGAGGAATCAGAACCCACAAACTTGCCTTTGGACCAGTCTTAATACTCCACAAACTGGTATAGAGCAGATTAAGAGGACTATATTTTTAAAAGAAGAGTCTAATTTAGACCAATATTTATAAAATACTCCTCCTGTAGGAGGAACTCAGGGAGGAATTTCTCTCAGATCTTAGCATCTCAAAAGCTGTATATGTCCTAGGCAACTGCATTAAAATTTTTTTTTTTTTATAGCTGCTAGGAGTCTTGCAAATGACTTTCTTCATCTTTTTTGGCCTACAGGAAGCTCAAAACTGAATTTTTAACAGTCTGCTGGTAGGCATTTTTTTTTTCCTGGAATAACTTTATTCTTGGCTTTATTTTTTTCTGTTTTACTCTTAGATATTTTTTGCTTTGATCCCTTTATTTATCGTAGCATACAGGTACATATATAAAAATATGCCCCAAATCCTCTTTAGAACGTCAGATTATAATAAATTTACAGCTCTAGGTAATTTAGCACCTCTTTCAAAATACACTATTTTCTATATCTGCTTATATAACCCACTTTTTATATACCATGGGAATGTTTTTTTAAAAAAGTTTCAATTCTTCTTATCCCACACCCCCATCTCTCCCACCCACCCAGTCCTATTGCTTTTTTTAAAGGGGCAAACACCTTCCACTGCATATGCACAATTATAACTGGTCTAAAGCTTTCTCACACGTTAGGCTACCACCTGTGGCTGGTATCTCCTCCACTTTTCTTTATTCTCACATCATTCCCCACTCCCACCCCACTTCTGCACAGTGACCTCAGTGTCATTTCCCTAAAACATCAATTGAGCAAATCAGCCCTTCGACAGTTTAAAATCTTCAATGGCTCCTACTGCTCACAGGGATAAGTGAAAACTCCTTATCCTGGCATAAAATCTCCCTCTCTGTAACATAATTATCCCACGCAAACTCTGCCCGAACCCAGTAATTCCTTCCCCTAACTCTCTCTGGACGGATCCTCTCTTTCCCCACCTCCATGCGCTCACTCACACAGGTGCCTCTCTACCTGGCCTGCTCTTTATCCCTCCACCCAGCCTCGGAACCCCCACGCAAATGTCTGCTCTCTCTTCCTGAGGCCTTGCAAACAGGCCCACCTCCCAGTGGTCTCTTTCACTTCTCTCACTTCGGACTGAATCTTGGATGAGCTACTTCATTACACCCTGCAAAACTGCAATTTTACTGAAACTATTTTCATATCATTTAATTTTTTGCACATTCTACATCCTGTTTCCATAATAAAATTGTAATCTTCTTGATGGAAAGGACATTTATACATGTTTATATCCTCCTATGATGCAGCTAGTATCATAACTGGCTGGCACTTCACAAATACGTGACAGTTGATGTCTATTTTCCTTCAAAACACAAAACAAAGCAAATGACAGACAAATGGTTAATATTCTCAATAAATAGAGCACTCATATGACAATTCCCTAAAATGCAAATGGTTAAAAACATAAGAAGTGTTTAACTTTAATAATAAAGAATACAAGTTAAAATGATATAATTCTATGAAATTAGCAAAGATTAGGAAAAAAAATCTCAATATTTAATGTTTTTGGGAGTATAGGGAGATAGGCACTCTCATAACTACTAGTGGGAGTGCAATTGATACAAATTGAAAACAATTTGACAATATATAACAAATCTTTAAAATGTTTATATACCTTGATCAACCCATTTGGAGGGCTACAGCCTAGGGAAATATTCCAAAATTTAGAGAAAGCTTTGAGCACTAAATACTCTTCCCAGCATTATAAAATTGAATCTTTATGTATAACCTAAATGTACAATAAGAAAATTATGCATTCAGTCAATGAACTGTTAAATAGTCATTAAAAATGGCAGTCAGCAAGTTTTTTATTAACTTGGGGGGAAATGCTTATATTCTTATGTTAAGCAGGAAAAACAATACAAAATTATGTAAAATGAATAATTCCAATAGCATAAACAAATTCATGGAAGGAAAGGTATCAAAACAGTAAAAGCAGTTATACTTGTTTATAGCTTACTGTGTTTTCCGGATTTTCTAGAAGGACTGGATGACTACCAAAAAAAAAAAAAGATGCTTTTTATATTAGATTTTCCTTTTGTTTGATACAAGGAACAGTTTCACAAGCACTGTTATTAAGCTTACGGGACATCAATTTATTTTTATATTTGCGCTTTTCTTTTTTTTAATTAAGAAACAGAGAAGAAAGAGAGTTGGAGAAAGGGAAGGGGAACGTGGGGGCGGCTTTCTCATCCCCATTAATATCTACCATGAGGTGGGCACTGTCGTTTTTGTAGGCCAGGAAACAGGCTCAGGAGGGGTCAGGTCCAAGGTTACCTGAGGGCAGAGCCAGTCTACGGGGCTCCCTGGCGTTGCTTCACCATCACGCCTGGGTTAACACAGCCAGGATCAGGCAAGAAAGAGAAAAGAAAGGGCAAAAGCAGGCAAGCACAAGATCCTAGTGGAAATTTACATGATAATATAAAAGATCAGTTTTAGTAGGTAGGATTGTGGATGGTTTTTTCCCCCTTCTCACTTTTCTAAATTTTCTCTAAAGTGATATGAACTTTTTATTTTTATTTATGCGCAAGAACAAAACTACAATTGTTTGAATTCACTGTACTGTGAGCAGCAAGAGAGAGAAAACAAGCTTTCTGGGATAAAGGTGTTGGGGGGAGTGTACGGGGAGCTGGAGGAGGTTGGCTGTGTGTGTGTGTGTGTGTGTGTGTGTGTGTGTGTGTGTGTGTGCGCGCGCGCGCGCGCGCGCATATGTGGTTGTGGTGAGGAGCCGCAGGACCTAAGGAACTTTCAACAAGGGTGAGTCTTTGCACCTCGGGAGTTGGCCTGGCCTGCAGTTTCTCCACACCATCCACAACAGTCACACTCACACACACACACTCACACAGTGCTCTGGGATGCGCTTACAGAACTTGTACGCCATTGCCATTTTCCCTACAGCGAGCATTCTCAATCACAAAGCATGAAGAAAAGCATACGCTGGGGATGAGGCAGCACCCAGAAGTGGCGGGGGGAGGGGAGTGCCTCAGAGCAGCTTTTGTTTTAGTGGGACTGGCCACACAAACTGTGGTTGGGGGGAAATCCCTCCCAGTGGCTCTTCACAGCCGGCAGCCCTAATTCTGGAGGGATGCATTTCCCAGAGAGCGCTGCCTCACCTCAGCGGGTAAGTGGGACACTCCTGGGCAGGACCACCACGACTCCATCCCAGTAGAGAGACAGAGGGAAGCTTTTCGTTACACAAGTCTAACACAAAGAAAAACAAATGGGACTCCATTTTTGCAGAGAATTTGCCCACAATCTTCCTACTCCAGTGCTTTTGTTTTCCCAGGTCCCTTGTCAATCTGTGTGCATAGGTATAAACAAGACTGTGGGAAGTCACTTGGGTCATTTTGGAGAGCTATTTCCAGAAAGGGATTGGGGTTTAGGAATGAGTGAGAGGAGGCAGCTGGGGTGAGTTTGGTGAAGGGAAAAAGTGAAGTAGTCCAGAGGCTTGAGAAGCTAGCTATGTCAAGGTGATTTGTGTGTTTAAGGTGGGGTGGGAAGTGTCATAAACAGGTATCTTCAGGAGCTGGCAGAGAGGAAGAAAGGAAAAGGCCCAAGACCACCGGAAGAGGCCAGGCTCTTGAGCAATCTACCCTGTGAGTGAAGAACCTCTTATGATGCATTGTCACAGCCAGTGCCCAATGTGAGGCTCCTGACAGACCTAGGAGTTGGATAGGTGTCTCACCATTTTCTACTGAAATGTAATTCCCAGAGACGACGCCACTTGCCTAGGGTCACATAGCCATGACCTAGTTCTTAAACAGAGATGGGCAGACCACAGGTCTAGCATTCTTTCTGTACGATAGCACTGTGTCTTCTTGAAAAGATGTGGGCCCTTCCTTATTCCTCCACAGACGGAAGGAAGAAGACAGAAGAGACTGAGGACATAAGAAGACTGAGTCATCGGAGCCAGAGGTTAAGGTGAGGAGGGGAGAAGAGGGAAGATGAAGATCTGTCTAGGGTCGCCAAGCAGCTGAGAGGTGGGAACCTGGCTAGGCTACATTATTCTTAATAAATAAAGTCACCAAGGATAGTGGTCAAGGGACACCTTTACCTAAAGCTCTTATGTGACTTTTTCCTCTACATGGGGGCCTCACTGACCATCCTAATGAGCCTTTACCCAAGGCATGGGGAGCGGGGTACTACACTGATCGAAGAGGCCCCAGTTTGCCTTTTGCCCTGTTCCATCTAACTGTGTCACCTTAGATAAATCACTTTGAAAATATAGGAAAATAACAATGAAACATAAAAAAAATCTAGGATTCTAAGCCTTCCCAACCTCCCTGTCCACATTTTTTTTCATCACTCTATTGACTTCTGGAGAAAGAATAATTACCAGTACATACTAACCCTTTCTTTTCATGAAAGTCAAGAAAACACTAAAATCCAGGCCAACAAGCCCTCCCCTTAGAGAGGGGGCTCCCTCTCACGCCTCTAAAGACAAGGCTTTGCACTGAGATACAATAATTATCTCCCAACCAGCGTTGGTGTGACTTTCCTTTGCTGCAGGCAACTGCCCAGAGGATTCCTTCATTATAATCTTTCTATGAATCATTCAAGGGTAAGTACTACCTCTGTTTGCATCTGGAGGAATAAAAATGTATTATAAAAGAGAAAGGAAAATCTGCGGGGTATCCGAAAATAGCACCCAGATAGGTTGGCTTCTCATTTCACCTTTTTGTACCATCCAACTGGTCCTTGACTTGTTTCAAACAATAGAGGCAGACTGGGACCCCAAAACTCAGGATCAGTTATTGAACTATCTCAGACTAAATGCGACGAGGTGGCCCAGCACAGCTGGGGTTCCTAGTTCTTAACCATTGGGATGGGCCTGGTCCTGACTCCTTCCCCACTGCAGGTGCCCCTGCAGTCACATGCTTTTGTCAAGTGATCTGCAGCTTCAGGCTGCTCACTCTGCAGAAAAGATGAGGGGGAAAAACAGAGAGAGTAAGAAAATACAGCTCTCTCCTGGGAACCTCACAAGCTCCTAGCTTATAGAATGTAATGGCCTTATTACCTCCCCACCTCCCCCACTCCTCACCGCCAGAACAGGCTCTGATGTCAACCTCCCCTCCCACCCTACTGCCCCCTTTGATCCATCCATGAGAAATAATACTTGCTGAGAGGACTTGCTGATGTCTTGACTTGGTTCAGAAATGCAGACATATTACCAACTGGGCAGGGAAGGAGACTGATTAAAAGGCTGAGTGTCTCTCAGTCTCATGGATTGCTGAGCCTTTGCACCAAGCTCTCAGCTTCCTCTGCCTCCAACAAACTTTGTGACTCACAGTCTGTAGAGTGAGGCAGCTGAGCAGGGTTAAATTGGGAACACGCTCTTCTCTCAACACTCACCCTCAGGGCCTACCTGAGCCCCTACCTGGCAGTGGGGGTGGGAGGTGAGAACAACTCCAGTTCTTTTGCTGGACCCGGAAGAGCTGCCAGAATCTGGGATCTGATGATCTTAAATCCGCTGGGTTCATTTCTTTCTCTCCATGCCTTCCCCCTGCTCACCCTCGCGCGCGCTCTCTCGCTCTCGCTCCCTCCTCCTCCCCTCTCCCTCCGCTCCAGACACACACACACCCTGAGGGTCTGGCTAACTGTTGCACGCCAGTTGCGGGGATGGTGGTGGGAGGAGGGAAGAGAGGTCAAGGGGACAGCCAGAAGGTGGCTACCAGAGATGCGCTGCGCCCTCAGCAGCGTCTTTCTCCTTCATCACTGCGGAGGGCCAGTCTGGAAGTTAGGGAGCCCGGGTCCCACGGGCGGCAGGGGCAAGACAGAGGCCACATCCATCTAGGGAAGGCGAGACGAGGCTCCCAGGACTGACTGGCTCCCGAGCCCTCTGCACCGCCGGCGTCGCCTCCCACATCCTCGCAGCCTGGCATAAGATGGGCAGCGAGTGGCCCGCCCCCCCACCGCCCGCAATCCCAGATCGGCTTCCCGCAGAAAACTCCGCAGCATAACCCGCTTTTGTTAATTCTGCAAGTGCTGTCACACACGGCCACCTCCACCAACACTCCCTTGTCTGCTCGGCTCCAAGCGAGACCCGCTTTCCCCAGAGCCCAGCCGCTCCTGATCACCCAAGCCCCCGCCCCACGCCGGACCACCGCCCACCGCCCCAGCGCCTGGCAAAGCATCCGGCCGAAGGACTCCGAGGAACCCAGGGTCCTCGGCCCTGGGCATCTTTGTCCTCACGGCACATACGCGCGCGCACAGAGCGACAGAAAGAGCCCAGCTGGGCACCAAGTCCGCGCCCCATGGCCTCGCCCGGGCCCCGCCAGGGGACAATGGTCCGCGTCCTGCAAGTTTGCGAGCCGGGAGGCAGAGCCTTCCTTACCATACATCTCCGCGGGGCGAGCGCCTCCAGCGAGGCCGCGTCGCCGCGTCGCCTGCAGCCAGCCCCCGGCCGCGCCTGCCTTTCATTCACACCCGGCGGCGGATGGCGGCGGGCGGCGGAGGCCGGCGGGGCGGGAGCAGGAGCCGCGGCCGGACGTGGGAGGGCCGGGGACCCGAGCAGCGCGCGCGCTCAATCTGCGTCCAGGCTGAGCGCAGCTGGCCTCCGCTCGGGTTGCTGGGCAGGGCCGCGCCGAGAGGGGAGGAGACTATGCTAATGACACGTCCCTCCCCCTTTCTCCCACCCGGCCTGGCCACTGCCAGGCAGCCCGACCCCCGCCCCGCTCCGCCCCGCCCCAGGCAAATTCCCGCCCTCCGTGGGCCTCGGCCCCAGCACCTTTCCACAAACCCAGATCCCAAGACGCGCCTTCTCCCAGGCTGTCACCCCAAGGTGCTAGGTGGCGGGTTTTCCAGCTGCAGCGGTCTCCTGGGGAAGTCACTCACCCGAACTCCCTGCCCCTGTTGGAATGCTCAGGTGGACAGCTGAGGTCGCCCATAACCCGTGGGATCGAGGGTCAGCAGGGGCGTTAGAAGCTGCAGGTGTAACCCCGCCCCTGGATTCGTCCCAGATGCGTAGGCTGAGCCAGGGGCGCAAGGAAGATGAATTGGGGAATAACCCTAGCCCTCCCTTGGCCCCCTTAGCTGAGCCCCGTTGTCTAGTTAAGCCCTCAGGACACTCTCTGGTCAGAGCTTGCTACCAAACAGCGTCCTTCCTGGGCCAGGGACGCAGGAAACGCACCGTACCCCCTCCCCCACCCCCAAATCAGCTTGCTTCTCCCCTCCCAGATTTATATGTGTCATTCACAAGCTTTGCAGACAGGATCCACTCCATCTGTGCCCTAGGGCCAGCTCCATCTTCTGTGAACGTGTGAGAAACAGACTCAGAGGGTCAGAAGGCTCCTGGTTCCACAGCCTGAAGACTCAGGCCGGCCGGCGGCTCCCCTGAGGCTGCTCACCCAGCCTCCTCCACATCTCACACATTCACCTGTCCTTTCAATGTCCATTCCTTAGTTTCTCCTCTTACCCCATGGTTAGGGTTTCTACTAGAAGTTAGGGCGGGGAGGACCTTAACAATAAAGTCATGTCTCCCATTTTACAGAAGAGGAAGCAGGCTATGAGCGGTTGGCTTGTGTTCTTTTCTCTAAATACGCTGAGCTATGTGTCTGTAGGCTGGTCCTCTACCCTCTCTGAATCTTGGCTTCCTGAAGGACTGTCAGGAAATGGCTGTAAAACCTACATGATAGTACACAGGGGGTACTCTCATGTTTCTTTTCTTTCTTTCCTTCCTCACCCAAGGCAGGGACAGAGCAGGAGAAAGACTCCAGATTTTTGACTCTTGGGACGGTGCTCTCTCTGCTGTACTTCAAACTCATGTTTCCTATTTCTCTCTAGCTTCATTGATCCCTCCCACACCCTCACCGTTTCCAGGTTTCATTCCTGTTCCTTTACCTCTTTATCTCTCTTAGTAGCACGTGGGATCCCTAGAATCCCCCTGGGAAACCCTGGAAGGTCACATCTCATCTAGACTCTCGGCCGACTCACAAAGAAGCTCTGTCTCTATTCTCCAGTTTTAGGACCAGGTCAGGTGGCTTTGAGATCTGCTGAGCATCACATTTGAACCAGGGCAGAAGGGAGACTTTGAAGTCTAGCTTGGTCTGGACACAGTCTGCTCAACATAAATTACACTCATCATTCACTGGTGTCTGCAGCACAGTGGGAAAAGCAGTATCTGTTTTCACCAAGTGAAATATCTGGCAGGGAGTACAAGACAAATACTGATAAAAAACATTACATGACAAGAAAGAATATAGTAAATTGTAAGTAAATTGTAAAGAGAGGCACAGACTTCTATTTAGACATTCATTTTATTTTTTATCAAATATTTAGTGACCAAATATTATGTGCTAGACACTGTGAAAGGTACTCAGGAGAAGGGAGACATACAAAATTCTATAATAAAATCTATGGTGGAGATTTATAGAAGGAGCCAGGTAGAGCTTCATGAAAAAAAAAATCAAGATGGGCTTTGAAGAATGGGCAGGATTTTTAGATGTGGAGATATAATGTAAATAGTTCCAGCTAGATGGACTATAATTCACAAAGGTCAGAATGGTAGAGGGGAAAGAATAGGTGAGGTGTAGTCTAGAGTCCACGGGCTGGAGCAGAGTCAAGGATGTAGGGAGGAAGGCTGGACAGGTAGTCTGGGGCCTTGCTGGCAGGGCCTGGAGCGCTTAACCCAAAGCCTGTCGAATTAGATCTAGGGTTGCCAGATTTAACAAATAAAAGCACGGGATACCAACAGGATGCCCAGTCAGATTTAAAATTTCCAAGAAAAAGAATAATTTTGGGGGAAGGTGTGTACATTCCACGTAATATTTGGGACATTATTAAACTAAAAAAATTTTTTTGTTTATCTGACATTCAGATTCAGCCTCGGTCTCATCTGACAACTTTATTAGTGTCATCCTTTGGAAGAGGCTCCTGGATCCTCATGATTCAAATAGGTCTGGAGTAGTTCCCCACCCCCACCCCCAGTCTGTGCTCCCAAATAGATCCCCATGGTATGTGGCTCCCAAAGGCACAGGGCTGGGGTCACTCTGGCCAGCCTGCATGCTTTGGCATGGGTGCTTTGGCCAGAGGGCCAAGCTCCCTCTGGGATCTCCGTGTACAGTGGTGAAGGATTCGGCCCATACCCAGCTTTTCTGAGCCGTAGTCAAGACGTTTAGATAACATTTGTGCAGGAAATGGTGCTGCTGTAGAAGCCGAAGGTGGTGGCATCACAACCATGCGAGGAAGCTGAGACTCAGAGGGAGCACAGTCTTCTGGCTCATGGTTTCAAACAAAAGAGCGGAACCCACAGGTCTCATATCCAGAATAGTGTGCCCAAGAAAAGACACCAAGCAGGTATGAGCTATTTACGTGAACCACGGGAAGAAAAGAAAGTCAACATTGAGAGTCCTACCTTTAAAAGGTTCTTACTTTATCACAGAAACCCAAAACGTGGTGATGAGTATGACAGGAAGGAACATGGAAAAGAAGTAGCATTTACTGCGTGCCCACTAATGCCACAGGTTCCGTGCCAGGCACTCGACATAGGTTATCTCATGTAATATTCTCAGCAAACTTGCAAGGTCAGTACTATTGTTTTCATTTTACAACTTGGAAACTGAGGCCCAGAGAGGTGAGTCAGTTCTCTAGTAAGTGGTTGAGCAGGGATCCAAACCCAGAACACTCTGCCCAAGATTCATTTTCTTTCCACCACACCACGATGCCCTGCAGTCCCCACTGACATACATGTGCAACTGTACTTTGAATTAAGTTCTTCCTAACAGTCTAATGCCCCGTGCCCCATCTCCTGCCTTTACCTGCGTTTGCTCTCCTTCCTCATCTGTATTTCATTCCTCCATGACCTGAGTTTTGGGAGCAGAGATTAAAGAGGGTCTCAGGCTATCCTGACCAAAGCAAGTGCTCTAATTTCCACCCCCTCCAAGTCCATCAGTGGTAGTCCCCTATGGCATTGGCTGAATCCAGAGCTGGGAGGCCTCCTGGGACTGGTTGGGTCAGGCTTCAGGAACTAAGTCTTAGAAAAGGTCATTATTCTTTGGTCAATGTGCACCCTGGTAATGCAGTCCTTTGCCGTGACAGCTCAGATGATCGCATCTGCCATGAGCAAGCACCACAATTTCCAGAGTTTCCACTTGAACCAGAGGCTGAATTTCCCTGCATTACAGAGAAAGGGATGTCTAGAAGTAGGAGGCAATCTACGACCATCACATAAAACCCAGGACCCTCGCTTGCATCCTGGGCTCTGCTATCCAGGGCACAATACCATGCCTGTCCTTCAGTCCAGGAATCTGGCTTCCTGACGCTTCAGCCTCACGCAGCTCCACCAGCTCCTGTGTTGTGCAAAAGCCTCTCATCTCCCCATCAGCCACTCAACTGCAGTAGCTCTTGCTCTAGGTACCAGCCTTGAGCAGCCAACAACTTTAAAGGTCCTTCCAGAGAGAGGGAAAAGGGAAGATGATGACAGCCCCAGGGGATACAGCTTCAGGGGAAAATAAATCACGAGACCTGGAGAAGGGCCCAGGGAGAACCAGAGGGGAGAATGTGCCCCTAAAATTGTCGCATGGCTGATTAGCTAGCTGTGAAGCCTGAAATAGAACTTAGGATTCCTGACTCCAAGGCTGGTGACTTGAACTCCTGGCATTTCTCCCTTAAAGCAGGTCCCCTGACCTACTTCTCGGAAGCCTCAGGGAAAGAACAGCCTATAAAAACAATACCCAAGTAGGAGCAGGTGGGTAACCAAGGCTGAGGAACGCATCTCCACAACACAGAAAACAGCTCAGAGCCAGGTCAGTAGGACGTGCTCTTGGCAAAGTTCCTGGGAGCTGCCTTGGGTACAGAAGGGACGCAGTGGGGACAGAGCTGCCATGAGATCAGGGCCTGAGCATCAGAGGTAGAGAAGGCTGCTGCAGATTTTACTTCCTCTAAGCCACAGATTACCAGAGAGGGAGTGAAGTTTGAGATATTGATTCTTGACACACTGAGGTTTAAAAGTATTAAGCAAATACTCCCAGCCACCATTCTCTTCACTGCCTTCAGTTTACACTTGGTTCACCCCAGAGCAGGATCAGGCTTGCTCCATTAGCTATTGCACTCTATGGTCCCTGAAGAAGCCACTCCTTTCCCACATGAAGCTCAAATCCAAGTTTACTTTCTTGTGGTAAAAAATTTAGGCATTATCACACCCTTCATCTCGACTCTTAGGTCTTTTCACTCTCTCCTGGCTCCTTGCTGT